>CM031863.1:25328135-25483100 GCA_018697195.1 Certhia americana
GAAAAGAAAAGGAAAAGAAAAGGAAAAGAAAAGGAAAAGAAAAGGAAGAGTTGCTTGGCAACAGGCGGGCAGAAGCAGCTGTGCAGCAGGTCGGGCTGGTACCCAGGCGGCAGGGCTGGCCCATTAACACCCCGCATCTCATGCATTTCGTGCCGGGGTCTCCTAGTAACAGCCTGTGCACGCCGGGCTGTTGCGCTTCCCCTCCTCTCCTCCTGTTTCTCCCGATCACGCGAGGCATCGCTGTTTGCCCTAATTACACATTCTCTGCTGCTTCAAGCTGCCATTACTTCGGTCCCCAGAGAAGCTGCAAGAAATTTTAAAAAATGTCCTCTAATAAGGACTTCTAGTTTCAGATTCTGTGGAGCTCTGCAAACTCATAGATGCAAAGCAAGGTAGCAGTGGCAGAAGGAACAGATGAAAAAGGAAAAAAAAATCAGCAGCTCACTGGGTCAGATTTTTCCAGCACTCTGAAACATGTTCTCTTCCCTTTGTTTTTTGTAAGGTATCTTAAAGGGTGGACAATGAACAGCCTTTAAGGGACATGGTGCATATTTATATAATCCAGAGCAGTGTATCAAAGATGTGTTCCTTGGAAACCTATGGTTTAGGTCAAGAGTTTTTGAGAAATTCCAGACCATATATATAAAGGCAAATAGGCCAGGAAAAATATGAGACACATGGACCATGTGTCATGGACCTTGTTCAAAAATTACAAAAAAAAAATTAAGAGGAACAGACTCCCCTTTTCCAGATGCTAACATTTTGAACTGTTTTGCTCCGTATTTTTGCTAATGAATGTGAGGCTTGCTTATTCAAACTATTGCAGTGCTGATTTTTTTCAGCATTTACCATATTCTCCCTTTACTCACTAGAAAATCAGAGAAAAGATGACCAAAAAATGATGCAGACTGTCAGAGACAGCACAGGAATAAAACACAAGGGGAAAAGAACATACATCCCTTCTGATTTCCCATTTTTGTCAACAACAAAAGATCCAGGATCTCTATCATTCAGATATTGAGTTTGATTTGGGGATAGATGCAAACGGAAAATCACGTGCTTAGGCTTAAAGAATACACTGACAAGTTCTCTCACTAAAGGCTACCCTGGTGCCAAGGCAGAGCTACCTATATGCTGGCAGGCACGTTTGAAGGAGATCCCACCCTTCCTGGTGCTTTCTCTGTCCTTGGACACAGCTGGCAGGCTGATCCAGCAGCACCAAGCTCCTTGCTGCTGCACACTGAACAGGGCTCAGTATAAAGGCCTTGGCAATGCTGCTGGGCAGCCTTGGTGAACCAAACAGACTAATCTCAAGAGCACAAGGCAGCAAGTAAAGATAATTAATTTTACCAGCTAGGAAGCTTCCCCATCTGTATTTCAGAAAAGGCACAAAGGACTACCTGTCCTTAGCTCTAAGGGGGTTACATGCAACCAGCTGGAATCCACCCAGATTATTCATGCTGCCAGGTGAGTGTAAGTACACAAATGTACTATAACATTCCATTGCTGGGTGAGAAACATTTAAAAAAAAAAAAAAAAAAGAGGCTTTTTGTATGAAACCTGTTTACTAACACACATGCAAAGCCAAATAAAGTCCAAGAAAAAATGACTTTTGGGTTTCTACAAGTCTCACGTAGAATTACTGATTAAATACCTCTCATGGAAGTCAGTTTACAATGGATCATAACTTAATCCATTCAAGTTAATTTTTACCCAGATATTCACAGAAGTCTTCTATTATTTTTAACTACATGGGCCAAGTTTTTAGCTAAACTTGTTACACTGTGTACAGTTCTTTTCTCCTTGCCTCTCTCCAACACACATGCTCCAATTTCTAAAATAACAAACAACAACCATGCTGGGAAAAAACCCAAATGTGGAAAATTTCACTCTGAAGAAGGAAAGGCTTTGCAAACTTTACAGGTGACCAACAATGAGATGTACAAATGAAAGTTTACGTTGACTAAACTATTAAGATCTCTCTGTGTGTGGTGAGAGTCCAGATGTACAGGAGGAAGGAATAAATCCCTGTTAAGCCTCTGAATGTGCACAGCCCTACAGTTGAGTACACCTTTCTTTCAGAACTCAGCTGGGCATCAGCTTTTATCTTGAAACTCATGTTTATCATCATTAGCTAGCTAGCATGCCTGCAAATGTTTTTTCAGCATTCAGTTTTTGCAGCCACAATTTTCAGTTCTGAGTTTTGAAAGCCAGACATCTTCAGGAACAAATCTACCTAACACAACATTTGAGTGCTTATCTGCAAATGGGGACTTCTGGGATTGCCAACTCACCTGCAGTGCTTTAAAGACTTTGATTGTTATTAAGCTTTCTTATCATGTCTAAAGCTAACCAGCGCAAAGATTTTGGTTCTGCAGTCACCATCCTGAAACAGGTGGCTTCATCACTGTGCAAGAAAGTGATGCACACACAAAGTTGAGATATTTATTTACAGTTCTGTGCAGAAAGGGGTACTGGGTGGCAAATCCACAACAGTGAGTGTAGATGTCTTACCTATTGCTTTAGTGAGAACCTGAATCACCACACGTGTTATGAAAGGAGTAAGTTCCTTCGAAATTTTATATGGTAGACTGTATTCAATTGACATTGTGGTGGTAAAAGGTGAGTAAACACATGTGAAAGGTAATGGTATGTTGAGAATGATTTGTTATTCCTCTTACAGGTCAGTTTGTCCAAGACTTTGCTCAAGAGGGGTTAAGATTTTTTGTCAAAATGCATGAATTTTTTGCTTTCCTCTTAACATAGGTTGCCACTTTGCTCTCAAGAGGATTCTGTATGGAAACATATCATGGCTGCCCAGCTGGGGCATAGCACTGAATGCAGCTTGGATGGAGTCTGGGCACAGCTCACAGTGCAAATCCTGTGGGACACAGTGCCACTCCACTGCTGGGCTCAGGGCCTGCCAGCAGGCATAGCAGTGGGACAGGCTTCAAAATGCATCTACCCTGGTCCTTCCCAGCTCCATTTTGGTCTTCATTGCCTGCCAGCCAGGCAGAAAAACTGTTGTGACATCACAGAGCCCTGTGCGGCAGCAGCCCATGATGTCACACTGCCAACATGTGCAAGCACATAGAGACTGGGCAGGCTGGAACATCACAGACTGAATTCTGTCCAGCATGGCAGGCCGAGGCAGCTCACGTGTCAAGGCATCACCTTTGCAAAAGACCAGAATGAGGATCATCCTGGTCGTCTTCCTGACCATGGTGCTCCATAGGCTGGCTCTGTCATTCATTGCCACCACGTATACGGCTGAAGAATGGACCAGCAGCCTTGACCCTTGCAATCCCAAAGACTGGGTAAGGTTCAGGATGGACGTCATTCCCAAGGGTCCAAAGAAACCGCCTGTTGTCACCAAGAGCATGACTGTTGAAAGGACCAGCACCACCAGCCTTTGCTATTCCCAAGACTGGGTCAGGGAGAAGCTGGACATCGCTCCTGAGTGACTGAAGTCCATTATCCCAGAGAACACAGCCTCTAGCCTGTCCTATCTTTTGTGCCAGTTTTGGAACCACCTTGCCCCTTGAAATGACCTGGTTGTTCTGTACAGCCTGGTAACCTATGGGGCCATAGGACAGGGAAGGTGATGGATGTCCTCATCTTCAGTAGGGACAGACTGCTGGAAAAAGAGCACCTTGAGGTGGTCCAAACTGTTCTACAGGGTGGAGGCCAAAACCAGCCTGCCACTCAGGGCCATGAGTCTTTTCTACTGCCACCACATGAAAGAGCTCTTCTAAACCAAGGAACCAAAGACAATTGACAAAACAACCAAGATAAGACCAGATTACTGGGAAAAACTGCCAACTCATCAAACTAGGGAAAGGGTAATTTTGGCAGAGGGAGATTATGACCATCGACTCACGGTGCACTGATTCAAGAGCTCAAAGGAAGACTGAGCAAAAGGAAAAAATAATTTAACCAAAAGAAGACTGAATAATAATTAATTAATAATATGAACTATGACTTGTAGCCAAGGAATATTAATGTCTTTGTTCCTGTCAAATATTCTCTGGGACTGGCTAGACCAATTAGCAATGCAGAGGTAAATCCCTGCAGGCTGCTGAATAGTGACAAGACATTGCCACAAGTAGTAAAGGTAAGTAAAAGCTGGCTGTAAAAGTACACCACGTAGATGCCCACATATCCAAGACTTGGGCTACTGAAGAACACTGCAACAATGCATAGGTGGATTGGGCTGACAAGATGGAAGTGTCTCAGATGGATCTGGATTGGCAACATAAAGGTGAATTTTTTTTTGGCTTGGTGAGTCCATGATGGCTCAGGTCATCAGGGAAGAGTTGCAAAATGATGGGCTCGTGATCAAGGGGTGGACTTAACCAGTCCAGTATCCTCCAGGTCATCCATAACTGTGAAACATGCTGCAATCAAGCAGGCCAAGCATAAAGCCCTTGTGATAAAGGAACAATGGTTCAGATATAAGTATGGGGTGGCCTGGTAGATCAATTACATCACACTTTCACAAACCCACCAAGCCAGGCACTACAAGCTGACAGTCATGGACACAACCACTGGATTGTTGGAGATGTACCCCGTGCCTCATGACACTGCCCAGAACATCATCCTGGGCATTGAAAGCAAGTCCTGTGGTGACATGGAACCTGTGTCAGACAATGGAACTTAATTCAAAAATAGCCTCACAGACACCTGGGCCAGAGATCATAGGACTGAAAGGGGGTCTCATATTCCCTATCCCTATCAGACTGGTCTCCCTACCTGCACCTGGTTTTTGCTATAAGGTGGGCACCACTTATGCCATTCTGCCCATGGTTTCATTTGGGGCCCCACCACCCTTGGCAAAAGCATGGACACCTCTGCTGTATTTAGGTCATCTTCCATGAAGCCTTGTAGTTCATCTGCTCCTGCTTTCAAGTTGCTGCTGCTGGTATGTAGGTATGTGGGGCTGTGTCCACATGGGGTGTGAAAGCAAGGCTCTGGATTAGGAGAGGTCCATCCAGGCTGTTGGCTACTACCTACCCAGATATGACCCAGACTCAAACACCCACACCACACTTAGGAAAATCCTCTAACCCAGCAGCTTTTACGATGAGAAGTAGTGCACTTGGCTTTGCCTGCCCAGAGCACTTCAGGTCTCCCGGTCATGCCCAACTCAGCCTAAAACAGCACTTCTGAGCACACATCTCCAATTCATCCCTGGCGTGACCTCAAATACTTTAGAAATGACAGTGCTTTTGGACAAATGGACAAGAAAATCATAGCTTATTGTTGTTAACTTGCCAATTCTATCCAGTGTGGGACAGCAGCAATACAAAGGGAAATTGGCAGAAGACAAATTGGTGGGTTTTTCTTTGAGTCTCTTTTTGTGATCTCTATCATTTGCCCACTGGCTGGGTGTTTCAGCAGTGGATGGATGGGTATAAAGAAAACACTAAATTACAAACTCAAGATGACTCCTCTGTGCCATAACACTTGGAGGCACCTGCACTTGCCCTCCTGCATCTGCTGAACAGACAGAAAACATCAATTTCTAGGTCTACCTTGTGTCAGAAATCTTCTCACATGGCAAACAAACAAACAAATAATACCTATTTACATTTTCAAACCCAAACAATAAGATTGTCCCATACTATTGATTTAGCAAATGATGGACCAGAAACATGGCACTGAGAATTCAGGGACTGACAACTAAGCTATGGATGAACATCACTGGTGTTTTAAATGGCAAGGGCTGCTTTTGGCAGGGGGCATTCTCCTGCTGCTTGGGTGGTTCTCAAATATAATTTCCTAAGTCTAAGCTCTTGCTGTAATAATGAAGTGAGGCTCTGACTCTCCACAATGAAATCATAACATTGCCCTCCAAATATGCCAAATGGCGAAAAGGCTTCAAGATCAGAAAGTTGTAAGGAGCTCAGGATCAAACTGGGCTTATTTTAATCAGCTTTGATAAAGACCTATGATTTTAGACAAAAAAACTTTTTAAAAATCCAACATCACAACAAAAACACATCTTTCCAAATTGGCTGAGCAGCTGTACTCCCAAAAAAATGCAGTCTTGAATGAAGGTTTTTCACATACCCTTCCTCCTTGGCTCTCATTTCCAGAGATTCACCTGTATTCACCTGTTGCTTCAGCTGCTGCCACTGGAGCTTCAGGATCCTCCATGTCCCCTTGGCAGGTTTCAGTCCTGCACACAGAGCTGTGAACTCACCACAAAGCTATGAGTCTCTGTACAACAGAACATCTTGGGCTTTGGCTTTAATTTCTTCTATACTACCCATTCTGTTCTCCCAAATGCTTTTCCCTAAGTTATTATTCAGTCTTGCATCCTGCAAATTGGTGCTGTGCTTGGCTACTTGCTTTTTTCCTTCTCTTCATTGGCTTCCTGTTGAAAATGCTACTACACTAATACAATACAGTAGCTTCCCATTCATGTGCTATCACTGACACAGTCTTTATTTTCTCTGCTATTCCTTTACTTTGTATTAATCTCTATCATCCAGCCTACTCTCCTCAACTTTGTCCCCTCCAATAATTTCCAGATTCCAGGAAATTCTCTTTCATCTCCAACGCTTGGGGGAAATTCTTCTCTATTATTTTAGATGCCATCTCAAAAACCCTCTGTTGGTTAATGCTCTTTTTTTCTAATCTCTCAAGTATCTCATTGTTTTCTTGCAAATGTAGTACTTTGTTTTCCTCCAGAGTGGATTTGTTTGTTTTAGTTACTCTCACCCAGCATTTTGGATCAAAGAACTATATAATTTAAACTAAGATGTCCTGACAATGTGAAACAAGCCCCACTTGAAGAGGTGTTATCTTAAGACCTCATGTAGACTAGTAATATCTATTTACATGCATATTTCCCACTTGTTTAGCCCTTAGAAGCCTAAATAAAGATGTGAGGTGCCCAACTGTTGTTTCTCAGACATGAGTTTCAGTTGTATACAATCCTGGGTTTGGATGAATAAAGAAAAAAAAAAAAGCAAACCTTCTGATACTGATAAAATGCAAATCCTAGAAGACCCCCATAGGGTAATTTTTATCACTGTCCCAATCTTAAGAATTTCCTGGCCAATTTTTAAGTGATGCACCATCCCCAGACAGAAAGTATCCATGCCATGTCATACCTTCCCCTGCACATTACTGCAAGAAATGGCTGATAGGAATGGTTTTGTCAGGAGATAAAAATCTCCAGCAGTCTTTGATCTGGGAGACACAGTCACATCCCATGACTAATCTTTCCATAGGTCACAGGCCAGCTCACCCTTAGACTTATTTGCATTCAGACACTCTCCAGCAATATCCTGTTTTCTAATTTAGGAAGTACTGATGATTATACATGGGGTTTGGTTCATTGGAATTCCTTCCCTTTCCACTCTCCATTACATTGACAATTCGTCTTCATGCATGTGTGAAGGCAGGATGAAAATTTTCCTCTCTCAAAAAAGAGAAAATGTCATTGTTTGCACTGATGTTTGTTCCACGAATAACCGTGAGAGAATGTGCTAGGGTTGAAACACCATACCAGTCCTGGTTTCTCCCTCTTTAGATGTTTTTACCTCACCCTCACACTGGCAGCATGGTTTTTCCAAACCTACAGCTCACCTGTTCCTCCTGTTTACAGGCCCAGCTGTTATTTATTCCCTGAGGGGCTTCTTTGCTGCTCTCTGACAATCAGTCCCACCACTGCTCTTAGCTCCTTCATACACCCTTAACTTTAGATGCCCCAGCTTGCTTTGAGTTCAGTCAAATATTTTCATTTCCCTTTCCATACAGGCAGTGTTTTTCCCTTTCCCTTCCAGATTAAACTCTCTCCCACACAGACGATTGTTTTTCCCTCTCCAAAGGTCATCCAGAAGGTGGTTTCATAACCAGTTCAACCACTGATGGGCCTTATAGTGCTCTCCTAATTCTCTTGCAGATGAGATTTGGGACAGTAATGTGGAAGATGCACCCAGTGTAATGTAGTGTCTGGTGGTCCCTGGGCTTCCCAGCAAAGTAAAACCCCAAGAAAGGACTGTTCCCAATCTAGCAAGCTGCTATCAGCCTGCATTGCCTGCAGCCCAGCCTGGCTCATCACTGCAGCAAGGAACAGCAGCCAGCATCTGTCTGGTCAGCCTTACATATGAAGGAAAGGAATGCAGCCTCCTTCCGCTGCCTCCCACCCTCCCCCCCCACCCGCTCCCCAGCCATGGTTTCTTGTTTTCATGCACTGCAGTAAATCCCTTTGATCCAGCAAGTGGACTTTGCATGTGCAAGCTGAGTGACCAGCCCACATCTGCCTCTCTGCCTGTGAACCCCACACTGGGAGCTCTTTGTCTGTTGGGGCACTCACACCCATTTACAGAGCCCACACTGGCAGACTGCTCTCGCATGACACACTAACAAACCACCAGCCAAAGGAAAATATCTTGCAATCATTTCAGACCCTCTGGCTCAGCCACTGACTAAGCCAAGTGGCTACTAGCCACTGGCACTGCTGGGTGCATTCGCAACCCACAGCACACTCAGTTCAGGTGTGATAAAAACAAAGCACCCAGGGAGAAAGGGGATCCTTGTCCCATGCCCTGAAGTCTGCATGGGAAAGGACACAGCCCTGACATTTATAATTCAGTCCCAAATATCTATAGCTACTCCCCTCTGTCCCACTTTTTTACCAGAGGCAGGAGCTCCCTGTGGGGAACCCCGCTGAAAAGGTGAGTGTGAACACATTAAATGTCTTGATTGTACCAGCTTTCATTTAAAGCATCCAAAAGTCAGTGTGTTCTTAGGGAAGAGAGCATGTAAGCAGTGTGAAGGGGTCTGAATGACTTTGTACTCCAGACACAAATAAGCTCTTTAGGTAAGCCTATCACACTCCTTCCCTCGATTTACTCAGGTTGCTCCCAGGATATAAATGGTCACAGGTATTTTAGACAACCTGCTTTCCACAGACAAAAATCAGAGACAGGTTCCCTGCTCCCAGGTTCTCCGTCAAAAATGTGCTTTAACAACAAGGCTGCATTCAGTCCTCATCACAAAGGGAAACCATTCTTTCTGCAAAGCTGTGCACAGCTAGGACATGGGCAGGGGCAGGGTGACTTTTACAGCTGTTAGGACAGAAGAGATCATCCTTCCAGGTTTGTATTTCCTCTTGTTTTTTGCCTTCCTGCTTTCCTAAGAACCTATGGTATCTGCTCAGAACATGGTGAATGGAAACAAACACTCCCATAATTTGGGGCTGTTTAAACCACTGATGGTTTAACTGGCAAGATCAGAGGAGTAGCTGATTCCACCAGGTGAGGTGCTGGGAATGGGAGGTCTGGACTGTGCACCCAGGCAGCTGCAGTCTCATCATTCGATAAAGGTCTTCCTTATCTGCCAGCAAAGATTTAGTGCCTTTCTCACCACGTCAAGCACTGCTGTGGATGGGCAGGCTCAGCACATCATGCTACCATGTACAATCAGTCCAAGGCTATTCAACAGAAAGATCACAGGGCCAGTGAGAAATGTTTCTCATTGTGGATTAAAGATTTCACATGGTAATGTTAGAGGGGAAAGGGCCTCAGAAAATTCAACCACATCTAAGGCTGGGTTCAAAAGCAAGCAAACTCTTACAAGATTTTGATACCAACGGGTAAAGGTGCTGAGAGATTAGTGGTTTTTGCAAGTGCTCCTCATGACTCCTTGTCCATATCCTCATTTGCGTGACAACACCAGGAAAACTTTACAAGTTCACCCTTTCCAGGCTATCGTGTCATATCCCTGACTAACTTTAGGAAAAGTTGTGTAAGACCCATCACTTTCAGCTTGAGGAAGAACATGGGGGTCATACTTGAACAGACAAGACCACTCTGGGTCAACAACTCTCACACTCATCATTTGTGCTTTCACGGAAGCTTCATCATCTGCTGGAAGGCCTTGGCTGGGATGTCCCACTGGCCAGCTCCAACAGGGACAAGCCCTCACAGCAGCATTGATGCTAAAAGGAACCAACATTCTGACCATGTTGATACTGATTTTAAAATTATTGTGCTATTTTTACTGGCTTTCAAATCACTGAATCACAGGTGAGGTCACTCCTGGCAAGCTGGCTATTCCCAGTAAAAGCACTAGAAAGCCCATATAAAAAGATCAATGCCTTTTATGTCTTACTATGATTTACGCTTCAGACCATGTAACTTTTACGGTGCTGCCTAGTATGTGATGGATGCAGCTCTCTTAACAACCCACATATTTATCTGATTTACTGCACTGGTCCAATGTGTTATTTTCTACCTTGCAAGAACAACCTTGCTTCTAGGAATCTGCCTGTATAAGATCGTGAACTAAATGTGCAGTTATTGTAAGAGACCACACATTTTACAGTAAAATTGAGAAAACTGATTATAACAATCCCTCTGGAAACAAGAATAATCACACGATAAGACAGTGCTAATGGGAATTTATCATCTCTCATCACGTGTGAAGCTTAGAACAAAGCAGCAACGTGTGTGAACTGCATAGCTATTAATGCCAATGAATACCAGCTGAAAAGCTGCTGAGGACTATGAAGAAATGAGAGGAGGGGACCTGAACAGCCAGCCTAAGTCAATTTGGTATGCTTCAACCAGCTTACACACACATATATATAACATTTGTAAACGTTACCCAAAATAACAGCCTCACATCTAACCATACATCCTATTCACTCTCTACCTACACTATTTCATTCAAACTCCATGTCATTCTTTTATTTGTTCTCACTATATTTTAGCACTGGAGAAGTCCAAGATCATGAGTATTTGAAGGGTATATGCCTCTGCGTGCCTATGTCTGCATCTACACACACTGCCTCATGCACAGATTATTCCTAAACTACATATCTAAGATGTGAAACACATTTCTCTTTCTCCCATATAAAAGACACCAAAAACCTACCCACGCTATTTTCTATTTGAAGAAAATAACACTTGACTAAACTTTACATTTTTAAAGTTGTCTTGGGGAAGTGAATGCCAAAAACCCAAAGTGACATGCACATAGTTTTAACATGAATGATACACATACATCCCTTAGGTATTCTAAAATTACTCTGCATCAAGCCCCGTAAGACATATGAAACCCCAACAGGTTAATGGCAGATGGTGAACTCCTCTGTTCTGTTGAATAATGAGTACATTTGCTGGCCTACCATATTTTCCACTGCCCTGTTTCATAGACAGAAGCTTGGACTTTCAGAAGAGATTTTTTTTTTTTCTTTTCTAAATGAGAATAAAAGGAGATGGTTACGGGTAGGCGCAGGAGGACAAGATGAGAGAAGCACCCTACATAAGTACCTGTATGAGTCCTCTGGTGAGCCTTTAAGTGGGAGCTCTTTGTATAAACTTTCCGGCACCCATTAAATTGACAGCGATGAACCCTCTTCTTATTTTCTGGGGATGCTTCTGTCCCTGTACCTCCTTGCTCACTGTCACTTTGCCCGCTTTTTACTGTCCCCGCAGTCACTGTAGCTACACCCACTTTCACAGAGCTGAGTGAAGTTTTCTTGGCTACCAGTTTCAACGTCACTGTGCCATCCACTGCTGAGAGAGTCTGTGGGGTTTTTACGAGGTGGCGGCTGAGCTCTGGAGAGGAAGGGGGGGTTAGTGAGGTTACTGCATTCAGCTGGGCCTGGTTGACGGCTGTGTAGCCTTCTGTGGAAGAGCTGGTGGCCTGCGAGCTGAGGCACGTCTCAGACAGCAGTTTGTCACGGGAGAGGATAATGTCCATGTTGGTGCTTTTGTCACATGTACTCGTCTCCACTGGTAAAAGGATGGGGTCCAGCCGTCGTATATTGTCCTCTGCATCTGGGGCTGAGGAGGCATGGAGGAAGCAGTCCAAATCCTCACCAAAGGTCTCAGAGATCTTCCGCGGTTCAGTCTGAAGGTATCGCTCCAATTCCAGGCATGTCTGCAGAAGGGAAAGGGAGGGGGGAGGGAGAGAAACCACTGTTAGAGAGAGATTACAGCATAGCTGCCACAGAGGGCAGGAGAACATGGTCCAGAGGCATTCCAAGAGAGCACTCATCAACACCAACACCTTCTCATGAGAAGGTCACATACTGGGAGACATGAAGATTTGGCACTTGTTTGAGGCTGCTCAGAGACAGTCTGGGAATACCCACATACAGGAGCAGGTATTATACTAGAAGTGATGATCCAACAACCAGAAAGCATCCACTACATTTTCATTAAAGTCTGTACATTGTTCCATGGGTACCAGGGACTTCCCAGCTTTAAGTATAATCCATCCGACAGTCGCTTCCATATGAAACTATGCTAACAGATTCATCATTTGGCCACTTACAAACAAAAAGTCACCTCTCCAAATAACTGCTTCCTCTTCCTTCACAAACATTAACTTTCTCTCCAAATTTAACTCAGTGTAGTTGGCTGGGGCCCAATCTTCCTTAAACAGCACAATTCTGAAGCATGGCATTTCAGGATAGAAGGTAGAAAAGCTTCCAGTGAGACCACAGCTTGTTTAAAGTGCCTGAGAGCAGGAAAGGTGACAGAAAAAAAAAGGATCTACTGTCAGTTTTAGAGGGAGTTTTGGCACATCTGGTCAAATGGAGCTTCCCATGTACAGGCCACCAGACTTGCACACAACCACACGCTCCCCCATTTATTAAAAAGTGGGTGAAATTGCAGTCAGAGGTTGCCACGTAAAAATGTGATCCTGCACCTCCCCAGCAGTGATCATCAGCACAAGAAGGGGATGAGCCTCCTACATGAATGTGCCTTATTATGAAGTGCCCTGAGCTTGCCCCAATAAAGCCTTCAGCCACCACAGCACTGCCCCAGTGTCCTCCACAGCCAACATTATAAACTTTTATTGTTTATAGAGAACCATTTGCTGTAGTTTCAGGAGCTTTTAATGCAATTTATTAGCACTGTTTTTCATTTCTTGCAGCTTGAAAGGATAGCTGGTTTAATACCACCACTGTGATTTCACAGGGCTTGGAAAAAGAGACATTCTAACTAATACATTTTAGAAACCTCTGAAAACTACTCCTCAGAGAACACTTCTACCAATATTAAGAAAGGGGTTTTAGTCGAAAATTTTTAATCTATGGGAGCTGGTGACCCAACTACATCTCAATCTGGAGAGTCCAGCATCTGATCCAGAAATAAAAGTTTCATATGACCAGAGGAGAGAAAGAGACTTCTGCCTTCTGAGTACAAAGGTCCCATCAACAGGAATGTAAGGAGGCCCCACTCACGGCTCTCCAGGAACTGCCAGCTAATTTGAGATTATTACTTTCAAAGCTCCGAGGAAGCAGCACTGTTGGTTGCAAAACACTGTTTTGGGGTTTCTTTTGGTGGGATGACTTTCAAGTTCACAACAAAATCTGCCACACTGTTGTTTCTTTTTAAAATAATAGCTGATTATAGATCTGAGCTGTAGAAATGGACAAAAAGCAACAGAACAGAATATATGCAGGTGAGACAATCTATACTTCAGCACGTATGTTATATTCAGAGGTATGAGACTGCACACAGGCCTGGGGGTGGGACACTCACCAATTGTACTTGCCTTAAGCAACCTTTCCATTTTCTTTATAAGGTGCATTTCTGGGACTGTGAAAGACAGCTTTAGCTGGGAATCTGGTCTCTCCCCAGATAAATCCTAATGGGTTTTGGGAGAAGCTTTCCAACATGCCAGGTAGTCTTTCAGTAATAACCCCCACCACCAGGAGATGCTTTTGAGTTCTCCACATCATGTAATTTGGGCTTTTTTGGTCCACTTAGCCTTCATCCAATGGGGCAGAAACAGGTTTAGGGGCCCAATAAATAAAGGGCTTCCAAAGGAAAGAGCGAACATAATCACAAATTAGGGGTGGAAAGGGGGAGGGCAGCAGCAGGGAGGAGAGACAAGGACTCAAGGCCATTAAATCTGATGACAGTGACATGAAATTTCAATTGCTGTGGGATCAGAAAGCTGCATGCCAGCTCTGGGCTGCCCATGGAGGGGAGGCAAGCAGGAGGTGCTGCTCCTTTAAGGCATCACTACCCCATGACAACAATAGTGGGCCTGACAGTTTTTCCAGCTTCACCATTAATTTTCCATAAAGAGCAGTTTCTCGATGAGCCCTTTTCAGGCAAAGCCTGATGCATCACAAACCTGTAATTATTCCTGGCTCCCCCCTCCCGCAGCCACTGCACCTGTGCCATTTCAAGACACCAGCTGGTCATGTCTTGCCTTCTGCCTCTGAAATCCAAAACCAGTGGATCAAGCCCATCTCCCCATAGAAGGGGGGAGAAAAACAACTCAAAGAAACAATGTAATGCAGTCCCTCCCACCCATCCCCCTCAGCCTCTCCACCAAGTCAATAGCACGGAAGAGCCTAGCAACGCTGAGCCAGAAAAGCCCTGCACCTAATCTGCATGGCAGACAAAGCCTGGCGAGGGGTTATGGCCACAGCCCTTCCCTCACCTCCCGCCAGGGCCCTACCTGCTGCTGCACTTCTTTTTGGTGGCAAAAACAAAGCATCTTTCCCCATATGCACTTCCCAGTTTATGCCAAGTACCTTATGTGACCTTCTCTCCTTGTGGTCCAAATCTCCCAGGGAGTGGTGAGGAAGGGTTTAGAAACCAGTCTGCTTTCTTCACTCCTTGCCCTGGCACAACAATTCTAGGCCAACTAAGCCCACCACCTTGTCTTGAGCTCAGACCTGGAGAAACCAATCGGCCTGAGACCACCAAGGTCCCCACTCCAGGCTGGTGGACCACCAGGAAGGGCAGGAAAGTTCTTTGGTTTCCATTCCCACAAAGTCATTTACCACTGAGCACATAAGAAACTACTGGGGGGTTTTGTTGTTTTGTTTTGGGGGTTTTTTTGTGGGAGGAGCAGGATATTTACCACTATCTACAGAGATACAAATCCAAACTGCTGAATTCAGATGATGATGAATCCCTATAGATCTCCTACTTCCACTACCAGCCTGGTAGGAAAATAGTTCAAGAATATCTCAGACGGGAGTGAGCTGCTCTCGTCCTGCTCTTATCAAAGTTCTGTTGGAGGTCACCACTGGTGCAAGAGAGGGAGCTTTGTGTAACAGATGGAGTATATCACAGGTGACATGAAGTCCCACTATCCTTTAGTTGCTACATTGTAAGCAACATGGTGGGTATTACACTTTCTTTTCCAATTCCTGTATGATACACAGCAATAAAGACTAAAAATTGCAAAGGGAAGAAGAAGATGGCTCCCTTCAGGATCAAAAGAAGAAGATCTATAAGACTGCTGTTGGCTGTCAAGCTAGTTCCATTGGCTAGGGATAAAAAAGTGTGACCCACTAGTTCAACCCATGTGCCCTGATTAATGAGGGTTATTCTCCTTGCACCTAGCTCCTCAATTTAACTAGTCAAAATAAATGATGATTCATGGCTGACAAATAATAGGATGTGACCCCACATACTTGAAGTAAGCCAGATAGAAAAGGACAACAGTCTGGCACGTGAACAATCCTGTTAAGGCCTTTATCTGACTTTTCAGTTTCAATACAATTGCTGAAAGTCTCACTTCCATCACCTACAAGAAATGCTGTGTGTTCCCTCCCAGTAACTCAAAACATCTCTTTGATCCCAAATTACATACACTATCATCCAAGTCCTCTGGGGCACATGTTGTGGCAGTATAAAGGTAAACTGCACACCATGACATTTCCGTGTGCCATACCAGATCCTTCAGACAGTGTAAGACAGCCACTGTAGAGCTGTCCTATGCCTGGTAAGGATCTACTACTTGTTAGTCCTTTCAAAGTTTGCAGTAGCACTGGTCCAGGAAAATGCATTGTTCAGTATGTCTGTCAATTGAGAAAGGTATGATCTCTAATCTAGTTGGATTCTTACCTCTAAATCTCATTTACTGAAAGTAAAGATTATTTATTAAACACATTGAGTAAGCTCACCACTATGAAATACAACACAAGAGAAAACCAGCAGGGGCCTCTGACAGCAGAGATGTGATAGATACATGTGTACCATTTTCAGCAGAGCTTAGTACTCAAGTACTCACCTAACTTTACAGCCAGCAGAAATCAAGATCGTTTTCCCACTAACAGCAACAAGACAAACCTCAGACTCTGCAATCCCTCCCAGACTTGCAGATACTTGAGTTGGTTCAGAGTCTGAATTTTATGGTGTCTATCAGCTATCCAGGTTAAAGTTGACCCTGCAGGAAGAAGGGACTTCTGGGCATTATCCAATATGATTACGCAGGAGTTGTTTATTGTTTACATTACAACTCTAATTATACATTTCTAAGACTACTGTATACACTTTTACACATTGTTCAACTGGTTGATTGGTCTCTTTCAAGTTCTACGGTCTCTGGAAAAGTGATTGGTCAAAGTCTAGGGGTTCTTTTATCGAGTGCTTTCATTCTTTGCCACCAGTTTTTCAGCATGTCTTCTCTTGATTTAGCCTGACTGTTGTTTCAGGGGCTTTGAAGATTTCTCAGTTTAGCACTATTGTTGTTTCAGCAACCTGGACGAATTCCAGACGATCTGATAAACACACCTAGAGACAACTTGGCTGGGGCATCCCTGAGAACAGACTAGTCAGATGCATTGCAACAGGACCCAGAGCATTCAAAATCCAGACGTGAAGGAGCTGGAGTCACCACTCATGATGCTGATGTTTGACTTCATCTCTCTCCCCCAGAGAGGAACTAGGAGGAAAGTTCTAGCTGGGACCACCACCATCATCAAAGCACCAAGCCTCAAGGCATTGTACCTCCCCTTTAGAGAATGACAGGGGAAAGACATGCCCAAAGGTCAGGAGCCTTTGCAGGGACACAAGTTTGGCATCTGGGTTTGGGTCCAGACAGCTCTGGAAAACCTAAATCCACCTGATGAACCAAAATAATCCTAGTTCTCAGGGTACAAATCTAAATTTGCTCCAATAAAATGCAAAGAACTAGTCTTGGTTGACAGCCATGTTATGTATTGGAATTTCACCCATACATACAGACTTTTGAAAAATAACAGGTCGCTTGAGAAGCCCCTGCCCATGTTGTGAAGTCTTTAAAGCACTGAAACTTCTGGGCGCTTTGCAAAGGTAAAGACAGGACAATATGGCAACAGTAAAGTTCTGCCAAGGATAAAAAGGAAGCCCAAACAATACAATAATTTCAGGACAGAACATCAGGGAAGGCACTTTACCAGTATGTTCATTGGCTTCCTCTGTTTTATTGATGCTGAAGTATTTTATAATATCTTGATTCTGAAATTTTCTAGCAGATCATCAGAAGTTCTTACCTGGAAGTGCTAGGTACTTCTAAGTGCCATTTTACTGCAGATATAATTGGACATCAAGCACTGAACTTGGAAGTTCTCCAAAATCTAATTAGGAAGTTGGATACTTAGATCAGGCTGTGACGGAAAATGAAAATGTCGAATGTGGCTGACAAGCAGGTCTGATCTACCAGGTCTGTTTACAATACTTGAAAGGATTCTCTTTGTAATTTACACAAGCAAATCAGAACTACACATGCAATAGTCAAGGCCAAATTTCAGCTTCCATCATGACCCCATTGCTTTCCACTGGCACGTAAAAAGGGGGCCTCATCTCTAAAAAACGGTGAAAATATCAAAACTGCATTGGAGGAGAAACTTTTTTCAACTGAAGACAACCCAAAACAGTAACAGTAAGGTCAGTACCATCGCTGTTCACTCACTTTGCTCAGAGCAAACAGCAGCACCAGGTCCAGTGCCCAGTATCAGTGTTTCACTGTGCAGCAAAAGAGCAAAAGCTCTGAGTGACACTGACACTTGCATTGCTGATACCACAGGCAGAAATTGAACTGCATGCTGTGGGACAACCCTGAAGTTAAGAGGAATAAGAGACTCAAACCTTACCTGCCTCCCCTGAAATGCCATGCTATTTTTTATCCTTAACCCTAAAACAGGATTTGAACAATGGATCTTCTTCCCACTGTCAAAAGCCTTCGTTACTTCCTGAACAACAACAACAAAGCTCAATACTCTTGCCCATCTATTCCAAGATTGTCATCTGTTCCCACCCAGCTGCCAAAACCTCCAGCTTTTCCTCTTGGCAACTTTTATTGGGCAGTTGCTAGTCATGAAAAAGCTGCAGCACATCAGAAGCTTAACATTTGGGACAGAATAAAATAAACAGAGTTTTAGTATTAAAATAAGTAGGTTTTCAAAACACTTGGGGAAAATGGAAAACTGCAGCCTGAAATGAACATATATAAGAAAAAGTTTCAGGCGATAGCAAATAATTTCTATTGCAAAGGTTTTAAGACAAAACTAGTCACGTGCCAGCACATCTTGCCTATGTGTTACATAGTTCATTGAAAAAAAGAGAGCTAAAACCACTTTTCAAGGACAACAATAAGATACTTATTGACAGCTAACTTGCAGTAAATATTTATATGCGTGTTCCTAAACCCTTGTATATAAGAAGGAAATCAAGTTAACTGGATGCTCAACAAACAGGCTTTTGCCAATTGCAAAAAGTGCAAAAAGGCACAGGCACAGCCAGCACAGAAAGATCATGTGATATGCAAAGACTTGTTTTCCTGTGGTAACTTCAGTATATGCCTGAGGCATCAGGCAAGTCCTCTCTAAAACTGTCCGAATGGGCAGCCACCAGTCTGAAATGGACAAGTCTATTAATTCTTGACTCCCCTACACAGGACTAAAGCCTCTGTTTGCTAACTTCTTCAATACAATAATGGCCTGTGCCCATTTTCCCTCTTGGTCTCAGCCAAGAGGGAAAAAGAACCGAAAAAGAATGAACCGTTAAGAAAGTGTATTTAGCCAAACCAGCCCATTCACTGTTATTCATGCACAACAGCACTCTCAATAAACTCTCCTAACCATGACCCAGATGGCTTTCTCCCTGGGTCCTCTCCTCTTATACTTCTTCAGAGTGTTAGAAATGCTGAAATCAGAAGCCTCAACTGCATTCAGCAAAGATAATTTTGAAGCAAAAGTGTGGATATAAAGGACAGAATCGCTACTTTCATATAAACATGATTAATTTTCCTGTTGCTCTGGGGCATGATGTAAGCAGGGTTATCAAAGATTTCAGTCAGACTAAAGATCAAAAGATCAAAATCAGCTTTACCATAAATTACCAATTTTCACCAGCAAAAATAGGTGGTAACAAATGTGTCAAATTGAAAAAACAAAGTCTGAATCCATAACTCTAACCAAGGAGTCAAAATCAGGCTTTGTTCCCTAACTTGGTGATAATGAAATACATCTTTATCTAAAAAACATTCTTTTGAAAGGACAAGCCAAATTTTTTCACTAAAAATCTGTGGTATTTGGGCCTTAAGCATAGAGAACGTCAGTGCGCTGGTTATGAGATACTGAACAAAGGACTGCAGCTAAGCGTGGCTGAATTTGATAGGCATCTAGAAAGAAAAAAAAAAAAAAAGGATGAAAGAAATCTGCAAACACTGAACCAGGGCTTTGGAGGGCTTTTGTTATTTTTTTGACTGTTTAATAAAGACAGAAAAAATATCTGCGACCAGTCACAACAACAAAAAATAGCATCCATGTCAGCAAAGGATTGAGGGTAGCCAAATCAAGAATTCAAAAGTGCAAGCAGTCCCTTGTGCTAGTATCAAAACACGATAAAAGCCATGTGTGCTTGTACACCACCACATACCCTGCATGTTGCCATACAGTCAAGACAGCAAGTAGCCATACAATGCAATGACCATTTGAAAAATTATATATAAAGTAAGAGTGTTTCAAAATGTTTCTGAAGTGAGCATTTATTTATATAACAACCTTGGATGGCTTTGAGTGAGCTGGCTAGTGGCTCACACTGCAAACTTTTCTCCAAATTTCATCAAGCCAGTATTTAACGTGTTGTTGTCCAGTTTGGAAGCAGCTTTGGTTTAGCATTATAAACAGCAAAAAAGCACAATTAGCTCCTTGAATTGTCAGTCTTAGCTCCCACTGAAATCAAAGGATCAGGTTCAAAGCATGCCCCAGAGTGTGGTAAACTTCTCACAGGAAATGGATACGCAAGAGCAAATGCTGACGACTGTGGAATGTACAAAGCAGAGCAATATTTTAGGTTTCGATCCTCAATTAAGATTCATCCTCAGTAAGTATTGCTGGGGGGTTACACACCAGAATTGGATTCCTTATAACTACTCAGGTTAGGTTCATGAATGAAAAAATGTATTCTTTAGAGACATTTTATTAACATCCAGAGATATCTTAACATTTCTTACTCAACAGCTAACACAAATGCATACAGCAGTTGTGTTTGCATGCTCTCAGGCAACAGCATATTCATAAGCACAGTCTGTCACAATTAGCTTATTAAACCAAACCTGGAGAAGAGATGGATCAATACACTCAATATACGGAACGTTTCCTAAGAGTCCTGGGTTGTGAGTCATCTCATCTGCTCTGACCTAAAAATATATTAAACAAAAGGATGCATAACACTGAATTCCTAACCCCAAACATGCAATTCCTCATACTGACTTTGCGTGATCAACATTTTTGTGCTGGGACTACTGTGTCTACCCTGTACATGACGCCTATTCATTATCACATCTCAGGGCTCAAAAAATCTTTTGTATGTTCCCTTTTGTATTATTTTTGGCTGTGGGGAGGAAGAGGTGGAGACCTGTCTGGGAAACAGGAAGCAGGAGGGGAATGCGTTGTAGAATAAGGGCAGAACAAAAAAGAATAAAAGAGCATTTATACCATTTCTAAATGATAATAAACATATAGGACCAAAGCCTGTCTCCAGCCATGTGGGGAGCAGTGAGCTGTTTGGCTGAAGTTTAGACTTTATTGGGAGCACAGCAACTGTCCAAGTGGATTTACAAAACCCATTTGCTGCTTTTCTCTTTAATTTCTTTTTAATCATTTGGGTAATTTGTTATCTTACAAGTGCAAGAAGATGCATGTGCTACTGTGATAAATACGCCAATCTGGGCAAGGAAAAGAGAAGACAACAGACTTGAGTTTTGCTGTTGCACCAAGAAAAAAAAAAAAAAAAATCTAGACTAGAAACAAAGTGATGGGAAGCACAACCGGATTCTCAGTTGGGGTAAATCAGCACAGAGCAGCCCTGATTTCATGGTTCCTGTTTACATCAGCTGGGGACCTTGCCAACACTCAAAATCCATGAAATGCTGCTCTTGATTAGCACCACTTAACTCTGAGGCTTACATTAAACAGAATTCGACATGTTTTTTGATGGCTGGAGATGGTTATTTTCTATTACAAATCTTGTCTATTTTATTAGGGACAGTGTGACCTAAATGAAAAAATAGGAAGAATTTTAAAACAACAAACAACTCTCAGAAAACCTGATGCTTGGATTTGTTTCTTTTCTCTATCTCTCTTTTTTTAAAGTTGGAGTCATCTATATGAGATATTCACAATTGGTTTCTGCCATTTTTCTGCCATTGGTTTCTGCAATGTCCCGTTGCAGGTAAATGTGCATCTTACTTTAAAGCCAGGTGCCTTTTAAAGGATGCTACATTATAGTCAAAGGTGTTTTCCCATTGGTTTTCATTTCTATTCTCCTCTGCCAAGGCTCTTATTCCAAAACCCTTAGCCACCAGGAATTTTGATCAGCCTCAGAATCTCACGGGCAGTGGACTCAGGCTGTTACACACCCTGATAAAAGCACCATGGTCCCCTTTAACAGCAATCTGTGAGACCACATTGGTTAAGAGCCTGCCAGTATTGGCTCAAATGCTCAGCAGCAACCCAGGCAGCCGCTCACAGGCATCTGAGATCTGTATCCCCAAAATGCATTAGATCAAAAAACAAGTGGGGAATGTGTCACAGCCTTTTGTGGCTATCATTAGCAGCACAAGGTGTGCTGTCAGAACTGGACAAGGCACTCTCACTCCCCATGAAAGGATCATAGATGAGCCTCATGTCAGCTCCCAGCAGGCCGTACAGTACTGGCTGCACATGGCACGGGAAGCCAGGAGATCCCGTGAAGAGCCCTGCCATTTGTTGACTTGAGAAAGCTCAGCAGGTCAGACCCTAGCTGCCCAGAGTTAGCACACCTCTGTGAGCCAATTGACACAACCACAGCTCGCACACTGGCTCACTTTCTTCAGTCTGTTGACTGTGGATACCCACCCAGTTGTTATGATTTTAATATGCTGCAATATGAAAGTGCTATTTCAGGACAAAGTTATTAATAGCAAAGCAGCCAGAAAATAGTCTAGAAGGAATGCAGTGTTTTGGCGTTCCTGGAAGATAAGATGACTTCCTAGCATCCAAGAAATCACCAGGGTTAATTCAAGATGTTTCTATGCACAAGCCTGTCTTTTGTCACTATAAGATAAGCCATCATGACATAATTTCACAAGACCTGCACACTGCAGCAGTCCACAGAGACTGTAATAAAGAAAGGCCCAAAAGGTGGTACTTTGTTACTCTAAGTAGGCTGGTGAAAAGCAGAGGCTGGGTGCTGTGAGAAAGCATCAGTAGGAATAGGTTACGAGAAGCTCTACTCCTCCTGAAGGACAGGGATGGGACAGAACTTGTTTAAGCCCTTCTCAGAAACCTGTCTGCCTCCAAGACCTCAGAGAGGCTCTAATTTTCAACCTCTCTTCTATCAACACTCTCTCCTTCCCTTGTTTATTCATACTGCATTTCCTCAGCAACATTCTTTACTTAGGCAGGAGCTTCATAGTCAAGGAAAGTCAGTGTCCCTTCTCACGTTCTCTTTTAAACCTTCTCTTTCTCCTAACAAAATATCCTTGGAAATGTATTGGAGAATACTGTGGAAAACACCAGACCCTGACTCATTTGTGTTGGCACCTTTCCTCCTACAATTAATCGGAAGGGCTCCCAAATTAATTCCAGGTGCCATCACTGAGCACAACACTCAGCATCACGTTGCAGAGATGATACCACAGGAAGGCATCTCTCCACTGGGAAGGCTCGTGGCATCCCTTCTGCCTACACCCACTCTGCTGAGAGGCTCTCTGGGGGGCTTTCAGCTTTCCAGCCCCATCCTTAACTATCCTCCTTGAGGCAAACTGAATGAAACTCAACATTGCATCTTTCCCTAAGAGGAGAAGGCCCAAATGATGATGCCAGGAATTGGAAGATGTCATGTTCACAGCACTACAGCATTACCCACTAAACCACCATAGAGAGCTCCAGCTCATTACTAAAAATGCGTTTCAGGGAACTGCATTCCCCCACCACAATCCAAAAAGGAAAGAAAGAAAACCCACTTACCAACAAGGAAAAGAGTAAACATATTTTAGTCATTATAAGCCCAGCACTGGACATGTTATCTGGCATATTTCCAACTCAGGCATTTAAGAAATGTAGCTAGTTTACCTTAAATATCCTATTTTTCCCAGTTTCCCTTTTGCAGTCAATTTAAGACCATACAGCATCTCCCAAGATAAGCCTGCCTTTGTGGGTTGGCTTTATATCACTCCTTCCCTCTATTGTCTTTCTGAGATGTGATGGAAGTCTCCAGTGTCACAGCTTGGAAGACTACAGCCAGGTTCCTTGGCATGGTTTGCAGGAAGGGGATGGGCGGGAATTGAGGAAGGACAGCCTCTCCAGCTGCAGGAGAGGGGTCCTCTCATGTACAGCAAATCCTTCCGGGCATTTTGTTTATCACTGACACTGTTTAATTAAAGCTGGTTTTTAGTAGCCCTCAAAGGTGGAGTCTGCAGCCAGCTCTTGTCATCCCAAACACTGCAGACCTCTGTCACCAGGCTTTGGTACAATCCCTGCAATTGCAAACATAAACATTATGTTCCTCCAAGTACAAATTACAGCTTTCAGGAACTGCAATTTTATTTTGGTTATAAACATACAAAGGTAGGCTTTATGGTGGGAAAGAAGCCATATGTGAGACCACAGGCTGAGTCTTTGCTTAGCAGGAGCATTCCTGGGAGTACTCTGCTGCTTCACCTCCAGGCACCTCTGCTTCCCAAGTGCTTAGCTTCCCAAGCAGCTGCATGATACCAGAGCTCAAGGAAAAGCCCAAATGCCTTTTGGTGGCCCAAGATGCTGGAAGGATCTGCTTCAAATCCTGCAGTCCAGAAACTAGGACTCAGAGAGAGACAGAAACACACTCAAACTGTGTTTCTTTAGCTCTAGCCAGCAGTACTGGCAGCCTGTGCATTCAGGATAATTTTTCAGGCGCAGCAAATTGTGACCTGGTTGTCACTCTGAGCCCCTGCAGGATACATCGCAGCAATTCTGAACACATGGGCTCTGCTCAGAGCACCTTGGAGGTGCTCCAACCATCACCAGCAAGCTCCAAGGGATTTCCTCTGTTTCAAGTGTCTCTAACCCTCCTCTGCTCTGCAGACGTCCCATCACTACCCAGCACCAAAATCCCAACACCTGTCAAAGAAGCATGATATCAAATTGCTCCTCCAAGCCCTTGAGTACCCTAGGCATTTCAGTCGTCTTGTCAAGCTTGCTAATGTGTCCCTTCTCTGCCACGAGTAATGATGCATTCCTGGAAGCAAAAACTGCATTAAAAGTCCTCTTTACATGCGAGCTAAGAGCTTTCTCTGCCTCATACCATTTTTACTCATAAATATAATATCAAGGTGATCATGTTCTTCTCAGACTACTCAAGAGTGTTCTGTAAGTAAAACCTGCAATTGGCAATTTATCAGATGGAAAAATAAAAGCCACATTCGGTTTCTCCCTATGCTTAAAAATGACCACGTGCAGTCTCTGAAGCAGTCTGATCTTTTTAACAAGGTCATGAATATCAGCTGAAGGTACAGGAGGAGAAATAAAACCATCCTGCACATATTTTCCCTTCTGTGCTGTTTTTTTTTACTGAGGTTTTGCTCACTTTCTAAGCAAAGAGGAAGCCTCTCCTGTTCCCATCACCCCATGTTTATCCACATTCCAGCAATCAGTGGCTGCTCCTCCAGGCGCTTTCCAAGGGCAAACAACTGGATCTTGCCACAATGCAATTTTGAACTTGAGCCACATACAGCTGTGAGTGGGAGTGAGGTGAGAGCCCTGTGAGAAGCAGTAACAGAGGCAGTGGGTGATGGGACATCACGAAATCTTTTGAAAATGTTGCTCCTGCAGGCTTAGACACAAGCACAACACCCTTTGCCTAGTGAAAGGCCTGGAAAATGCACTTTAGGAGGCACAGACTTAGGAGTCAGAATAAATCCTCCCAGATGTCCCTGGTGACAAAGCAGCCCTATTTGATCAATACAGCAGCATTATTAAGACTGTGCTGCCTTACATGAGGATAGTCATATGTTCTTGCCTCTGCTAAGAGTGGGGGAAGGGGTGCAAACTCCTACAACAATTCACAGGGGAAACGTCTCTCAAAATCATTAAGCCTGCACAAAGAATCTCTCACCCATTTTCATGGAAGTTGCTTTTTTGGGAGCTGCTTTTTTTTGCTTTTCTGCTTCACTAGTATTGATCAAGCTCGGGTGGAATCCTAGAAATAGTATGTGCTTTATGGTTTTCTCAAAAAGAAATTTTGTTTTTAACAACTTAGGATCTCTATCCTCAGGCTTTTGTTTCTGTAGCTATGAATGCCCTCAGCTGTGGGGGCTGGGTATAGACACATAAATGTAGGTGGTTAACAACAGAAGGTAGGATGTAATGGTTAGCATTTTGTTTTTAAATTATTATGAGAATTAGCAATTAAGTGCATTTGGATTCAAGCAGAAGTATTAGTAGCAAAAAGGCATATCTCTCTATATATAGATACATATATCTTGCTGCTTCTCCTGAGCCCCAGCCAGAGCCATTGCCTTTCTGTGTTTGACTCTTGACAAACATAATTACAGACAGTCCTGGTAATTCAAGAATGGCAAGAGAATGGGGAGGTGAAGAAAAATAGTCCTAGCATATCACATGCTTAACCACAGCCAACAAATCTGAATATTGTGAAAACTAGGTCCTGTGTGTGCCTGGTGACAAGATAGCAGAAAGCTAGAGAGCTATCACCCTATATGCCAGGTGACTCAGACTGGGAAGAAAGGTATCAGAGACGCTAAAGGCTAAGTGGTAGTAATGGCATGGGAGGAAGGACTGACTAATAATAAAAGGATGGCAAATAGCCTTTAAAACCACGAAAAATATCTTACACACAAAAAAAAGTGTCACCCACTGCTGGAAAAAATAACCTACTGCAGAAATGGTGCATCTGCACCAGCCACCTTTCTCCAGCACTCACCTGGGACAACACATTATCAAAACCAGAAAACAACAGATTCGCTTCCTCTTCACTGGAAAGAAATCCTGCCATTCTTTCCCTCTGCCACCTCTCCACCAAAAAACACTGAGACCATCAAATCCAAACCCTCTATCAAGAAGGTTAAAAATGCTGAGTTTGTGTACACCAGACCACCTCCACATTGTGTCTGGTAAGCGTTTCTCACCAGAGAAGTGTGGTGCTGCTTCAGAGCTGCTGGCACAAAGTTCTTCCAGAAAGGGGTGCTGCAGAAGTGTCTAGACAGACTAAAATTAAAAAGAACAAATTATATGACACTGCCCACTGTCTGCACAGCAGGGCCCAATTCTCAGAGGGAGGAGTAAATAGCTGGTGCCATAATCGTAGCTAGTGGAGTCATCTTAATTTGCACTGAGCAAGGATCTGGCCCAGAAAAATATTCCTGTAAACTTTTCAGCCAAAAATTCCTCTGCTAGACCACATTCCACCAGTCAAACTGCCAGGGAAGACAATTGCAGAAATAATTAAATTAAAATGGAGATCAGGGAGCTGGTATCCTTTTCAAGCTCTGCTCTTGACTTCCTCTCCCCAACAACTGAGAGCTTGGGTGTCCCAGTTTCCCAGCCTGTAAAATCAGCATGCTACAGCTTCTTTGCTTTCTGAGGACAATGGCTGTGAAGCATCCTATCTGTTCAAAGCCCAACCATCAAATCAAACAGATATCTGAATGCTCTAAACCTCCAGGTCTTGGATGAAAGGGTATGTATTTTTCTCTGCTGAAACAGCTCTGTTGCTGTGCTTGGAAAATTTGATCTTCAAAAAGGCAACTTGCAAGTTTTGCTTCCAAGACTGTAGACGTCACATTCTCCGACTTATTGGGGTACTCTAAGGATTTTTGATGCTACAGACTGCTCAAACTTGCCAGCACAGTTCTGGTACTGAAGTAAGAGTTAAGCAGAGAGTACTGCTTTCCCACAGTTTTGTCATTCATATTTTATTTCTGAACTTCAACTTTTGTTCTGGTTAGCATCTGGGAGGACAGTGAATTTTCTGCATATTCAACTCTTTCAGGAAGTCATTAGATGAAAAAATACACCCAGGATGTAGACCAGCACAATCACATGATCAGATCGTAAGGATGGTGCCATGTGATATCTCAGTGTAGCAGGTCCTTTGTTTTCACTCCTCAGTTTCTGTTAAAACATTTGGCTTTTTACACGCTGGTCTGCAGAATCATTAGCAATGGCACATGGTTTAGGACCTGGTTTTTTACAGTCCTCATGTTCCACACAAAAATCCCTCACAGATACCCACAGCTTAAGAGCTTTTTGAATAAATGGGAGGTAGATTACAGTTTCTGAGAGAAGTTTTCACAGAGGCAGAACCAAGCAAGAACCCAGAGAGCCCCGCTGCCTGTAGCCAGCTGTGTGCCTCACTGTTATTTGATGAGCCCTCACTGTTTTGTTATAACCTCAGCAGACCCTGCATGCAGCCAGCAGCTTCCCTTCACACAGGCAAGAAACGCCTGTGTGCATCTTCTGAAACACCAGGAAAATATTTCTCTGTCATGCAAGCAGCCCAAGCTGCCTCAAAGGAGCAGAGAAGGTTAAGCAGCACAGTGGACAAACAGCAGGAAGGCCCTGAGTCCAGGGTGTCCTGACAAGCAATGGAGAGCACCTCACAGCCTAGAGCAGCTGAGGTTTATGTGCCTCCCTTCTATCCCTCCCCTGGTTCAGGCAGGCTCCTCTGCCTTATGTGAGGGATTTTGGCAAATCCTCATTTAAAGTACAGGGATCAACACTGCTCCAGGTCACTACAGTGGACAGTGGCAGAGTGGGGGACCCTCCAGAGGGACGACAGTGGGACCCCACAACATTTCAGGCAGGCTGCTCCCTGTCCACATTGGAGAAATTCCCCTTCTGAAGAGCTGTGCAGCCCCTGGAAGGACCTCAACAGGGTGGAGAGGTGGGCAGTGAAGAACAATCAGAAGTTCAACAAAGGCAAGTGCAGGGTCCTGCACCTGGGGAGGAACAGCCCCATGCACCAGCACAGGCTGGGATTGGCCTGCTGGAGCAGCTCTGTGGAAAAGGACCTGGGGCTCCTGGTGGACAATAAGCTGTTCCTGATCCATCAGTGAGCCCCTGTGGCCAAGAAGGCCAATGGGATCCTGGGGTGCATTAGGAAGAGCATTGCCAGCAGGACAGGGAGGTGATCCTGCCCCTCTGCTCAGCCCTGGTGAGACACATCTGGAGTTCTGTGTCCAGTTCTGGGCTCCTCAGCACAAGAGAGACACAGAGCTGCTGGAGAGAGTCCAGAGGATGGCAACAAAGATGATAAAGGGACAGGAGCATCTCTATTGTGAGGAAGGGCTGAGGGAGCTCAAGGTTGTGGAGTCTCCCTCAGTGGAGATATTCAAGAACCACCTGGACACAATCCTGTGCTATGTGCTCCAGGGTGACCCTGGATTAAACCAGATGACAGACCTGTCCCTTCCAACCTTACCCAGTCCATGATTCTATGAAAAGAAGGGTAGAGGTGTGCTGGGTGGGCACCCAAATGCAAGGGGCCTTTACTCTTTAACTACGGTCCAGGTTAAACACTGTTTCACATCCATCAACCACAAAGCAAGTGGTGTTTAACTAACCAGCATACAGATAATTTTTCCCAAATGAAGGTCAACAACACCTAGCAGCCCAAACAGCTTTTCCCAATACTAATACTACCCCACAGTTATATTTGTGCTTTTAGTTTCTCTGAAATGCTGAAATCTTTCATGACTCACTGTCAAAAGCCAGCACTTAAAACCAGCTACCATCAAGTCAAGTCATCAACACCAATTTGACTTCATCCCGTTCAAAGTCTGTTTCATTAAACAAACAAACACAAATTTGGCATCATATTTTTTGTTTCCATTTACTCTGATGGATCACAGCCCTTGTTATAAAAACATGCTTAATAAAAACAAATTGGAAAACTAAGGAAACTCATAAAAAGCTCTGATTGTGAAGAAAAGCAGGGAAAAGGGCTTAAGGAGGAAATGCAACATTTTACTGTGATGCCAGCAGAAGGAGGCAGTTTATAAAGAAAACTACATTGGGGCAGGAAATAAATCCTTGAGACTGAATTTGGAAAAAACACAAATCTATGCATTTATGGAATAAACAGCAACACAATATGCACACCTAACAAAAAGCAGAGATCTAGTAAGGCAGACAAGAGTCCTAGAACAGATAAGACAGAGAAGACCAATATAGCTTCGAGGACACATTCTAAGCATCTGATACACAGCAAAACTCTCTGAGGGAACAGAGAGATGGAAAGGATGACAAAACTCAAAGGGACATGCACCTTTATTACTATTTATCACGTCAGTTCTGAAGCCAGTTATAATCTCCAGTCAATGAGCAGGGGTCTCATCTCACATTTAGATAAAAAATCCATTAAATAGGTAATAGGGATGAAGATGGGGAAAAGCATCACAGCTTTGTGCAACTATGAACATGCTGAATCCAAAAAAAGCAATGGACCTGCTCATGGAGAACCGAGACAGTATTGGAGGGAGAAGATTTGGGCAGCAAAAGACAAGAGTCTATTAGATATTCCTTCCCTAAATTAGATTTTAGCACAGGCTTTCAAAGAATAGAAGGCTTCATACCAGGTGAATTTCAAAGGACACTGGAAAGCACCACTGAGGCATACATTAATAAATGGCACCTGAGCAGAATTTCATGATCTAACAGTACCAATTTCCAGAATTTGCTTGTTTGTTTCTGTGCCAGATCTGCTTATATGCAGTTTATTGCTGCTGGATAAAGACAGAGACCAAAAATGCTTTTCATCATCTGCACCCTGCTCTTGAATCTCATTTGCCTTCAAAATTAGCCAGTAAAACCCACTTGCTGAACACAAGGTCTTCTGTGACCCTTTTCTAACCTTAGAGACCAAGCTGCAGTACAAATGTGTCCTTTTCCCTCATGACATAACATAACATGACACAATATGACACAGGCTCACGTTGGATTCCAGACAGAGGAAAAGGAAGACCCCACTCCGATGAACCTGGTCTCTACTCTGAGACACATTTCCAACCTGACACACGGTACACGCGTGACAGATTCGCAAAATGAAATGTGTCTGGCCATCCATATGTGCACACAGAGGGACCCTTCATGACTCACGTTTATACTACAGCATTTCAACACCATTGAAACAGAGCAAAAAGGCCTCAAAGAGGACTTGTGTACAGAAATGGATTTTAATGTCAAAAAAGGCCACTCTCATAATTTAGTCTCACCTCTAGATGACATAGTTCACTGAAATGCACAAAGAGCTCCCTTGAACTCTCATTTATAACCGCTTTCAGGTTGGTTTCCACTGTTAGATATGAAAGTCTGAGGGTAAATCAGAATGGGAACCTCCCTTCAATCCATGCACTGAGACTTTCAAGAGACCTCTCTCACCTGTCATCATTTCACAGATGAGTCTGACTGTCCTGGGGGAAGCTGTGCCTACACCAGACATTATCCTACCTTGCACTGCTGGGGAGGCCACATTTAGCTCTTCTAGTTCCTTCCCACACCCACATCTTCTTCATTTATAAAACCAGTGAAAACAAATCATGCTTCACCCTCAGTTTTATAGAGGGTAGCTCAGGACCTCTCATTCCTTCATGGAAAGAAAATTTCTTTCTGTACAGTTTCCATTATTTATTAGCTGAAGGTCGGGGGAGAAATGGTATTTATAGGATGCCTAAGGCCATGCTCACTATAAAACAGAGTAAGTCAATACAGCTACAGCACAACTTAGTGGCCTGTTGTGCAACATTTTAAAAAAATGTACTCTCTCATTACAGCATTTGAGAATATCTCCTCCCCAACACCAGTGAAAATACATTTATGAGAGCTATAGAGCTACAAGATTGTTTTAATCAAATCATTAACATGAGTGTGCTGTTTTCTGCCACATCCTGATATTTAGTCCACATCCTGAAAAGATCTGGGGTTTGTATAGACTATTCTCCTGAAAGGTGTCAAGTGATTTCGTGGACACTGGACCAGTGTAAATTCACTGTAACTTTGGCAGATCTGCACTCACTGACTGATCTGAAATCCCCAATGTGATCTGGATACTATTCTTTCCGTTTACAAAGAGAAAAACCATTCAGAACTAAATGCCAAAGGTCTCCTTGACCTTTTCTACTTAAAGAAATGGAAATGAGACAGAAATTCCCATCTTACACCATACTGGAACATCACCTGAGCAGAGATGCACCTTGCTCAAACAAAACTGACTGAATGGTATATGGCATAGCTCTCTCTGCATGAAATAATTCACATGAGACAGTCCCAGTGAGGAGAAGCCTTCAACCTAGAGCATCCACTCAGTGTACAGCTAGGGCACTCACGACTTGGAATCACATACACTAGAGGTATTTGAAAGTAAGAAACCACCCACGCCTTGCTTCCCTTGCTCTCCCTCAAATGCATTCTTATAAGAAATGCACTTCTCACATGAGAAAAAGAAATCCCAGTGCAGCCTTTGTAGAGCTCTGTGCACCTACTGGCATTCTTCTCAGCACTCAAAAACAATGCTGGGAAGTCACCCAGACAGTCACCTGTCTACCAAGTCTCTCACACCAGAAAGTAACTCCAAGAAAGTAACTCCACACTGGAAGTCTTCTGTTCTCCTTCAAATTACTGGGGCTTATTCATGTTTAAAACAAACCCCCAGAACTCAGAAAGCCCAAGACAAGTTAAGCACACTCAGTAAAGAGTATTTAAACTAGGCACCCTGAAACTTACTTACCAGTATCCAAGAAAGATTAATAAAGGAATAACTCCCAGAAAACAGAACACTGCCTTGAGTGAACAGAAAATCAAGGCTATCTAAAGAGAAAGCATGGGCTTTGCAGCCAACTCAGAAGCATAGTGTCCTGCTAAGGCCTTCATACTACCTCTTAAAACCCCGAATCACCCCAGATTCTGAGGGGGTTTTATTAAAGCACACAACTTCACCCAGGGGACTCTGGAGACAGGTATTTTAGCCTGTGTCTGAAAAGTTTCAACCTGTAATCAATGTAACAAGCACCAAAGCTCTCACAGACCTTAACTGACTCATTCCCTCTAAAAGAGTCCCTCAGGTGAAACCAGGTTCTTCCGTTTTCTAACATTGACTGCAAGAATTTTTCTTTGCACTTTAAAAACACAGGAGAGGTAAGAGAAGTACCTCTAATAGAAGTCTACACTGTAGAAACTAGGAAGCTACTCCAGGTGAGATCCACTTACCCTGAAATTCTCAACCCTTAAAGAAAAGCACCTTACAAGCTTTTTCACTGGGTCACATCACTTAAAGCAGTCTGCCTTGTCCTCCAAGAAACTGGAGACCTCCAAAACTCTAAGTGCCTTCTTCCTCTGGCCTGACCAGACAGAAATATGCCCTAACTCTCCCGCTATTTGACTTAACCCCCCTGCTCTTTCACAGGTTTCTTAGGACCCCAACTCTCAGAGACTTCTGCTTACAACAGAACACCATTTTCAGCACCAAAGCCAAGCTCCCAGTTTCCTTGATTGTGCAGGAAAGACTACTAATGTAATTCAACACTACCCTGAGAGATCAAAACCCAGAAACAAATAGAAGGAACACATACCTTGGTTAGAAGCTGATGTACAGCAACCTTCAGATGATCACAACCACTCCAAGGTGCTAGCATAACTTATGAACAATTAGGGGAGGACTGAGACACCACCAGAATGGACTGGGACCACAGCATGAGGTGGAGCCAGAAAAGAGCTATTTTACCTAAACCGACTGTATTCTCAAATCAGTCCAGTGCTCTTTGCTTCTCCGTTATTACCTTAAGATGCAGACAACTTTAAAAATAAACCCAACACACACTGAAGTTCATCTCCATCTGATCTAGACACTAATAAGGGAGGCTTTTTCCACTGGCACCCATTTTCCATTGTGCAGCAAATGCAGCCCTTCCACCATCCACGTGTCAGAAACAAAGCCACTTCTGGCCTGATGCTTTCCATATGAAACACTAGTTCCCATCTCTCTTCTCCCCTCTGCCTTCCTCCTTTCCATGCTTAATTACTCACACAGCAGCTGTAGTAGGTTGCAGATGAGCAGAATGTTTTCTTCGGAGCAGCACAAATTTTCCAGGCTGACAGCAAAGGCCAAAAGAAAAAACAGAAAAAACAAAACCCCAACTAGAATTATTTAGTACTTTTCACCAGCTTGAAGCAAGCAGCAAGCTCTGCAGGGCTGGCACATTTCAAACCACTGTACAGCCACAGGAAAAGAACAAAGCCCTTGAGCCACTCAGCTCACCCTGCACCCAGGTATGTGGGACACCTCAAATCCAGCATCCAGCAGTAAGTAAGCCAGAGGTGCCAAACCGGCACAGCACCTCACCGGCAGCAGCTGAGCAAAGGAGAGAGGAGAGAGCAGCAGCTGCAAGGAGACAAGGAACACATGTGACCGCACTGCTTTTGTGCATCTTGTGTATCAACAAGTATTCTGTGTATCATCAGGACTTGCCAGGCCCTTCCCTAAGGGAGAGCAGGCACCCAGGTAAGAGACCAGAAGTATCCAGACACTGCTGCAGCATCGCGTAGTGTTGTGGATGCAGTTCTCCAAAGATGCAACAGTCACAGGATGCAGAGGGTCTGGATACCTTTGACTAGCCAAATTGCTAATAGCTGGGAAAATTTAATCAACTTTTAGGGGTGCAAGATCTGAAATGAAAAGCTAACACTGACAACAAAGTGGAAGATGTCAGCCAAACTAAGTCTCTCACACTGAAAAGTGCCAGGCCCTCTGGAAATTCTAGGAAGTACAACTCATTGAAAGATTTCTACCAAACCTTCTCAGAAAAGAAATACACTTTTGCCCAATCTTTTATTGGAATATATATTAATTTTGCAGTCAACATGTTATCCACTGAAATGTCACACATCCAAGATGTAATCTGTAAGGGCAGACTTGAATCAAGCAACACAGTGACTCAAATCTGGGTCTCACAACTAAATGTGATGTACGTTTCGGGTGTAAAAAGCAAGCAGACAGGAGCACCTCTCACCCCCCTTCTACTCTGCCACCCAATGAACAATTTTCACTGTGGCCTTTGATCACTAGAACGTTTGTTTTCCATCCAGCCCTGGTGGAAAACAAAGGCCAGTGATTAAAGGCAGTCCTGTACTTCACCCCCACCAGCACAAAGCAATTCAGCACACTGCTGATTCCCCTCCTGGGCTGGAGTGAAGGCAAGTCAGCAGAAATTGCAAATGTTCAAAACCCAAGAACTTTCCTTATGTATGGAAGTGGATTTTGCCCACTCAAGGGTCAGGATTAGAACCAAATACCTAATACCATAGGAGCCTATTAGTAGTGAAAGCATTTTTTAAATCTAGTTTACTTGTCCTGACACATGCCTTTTTCCTCACTGCACAAACTAAATAAACACTTATTTTCACTGTGATTCACATTCACTTCAGTTGTATCAGAAGAATGCTGCAGTGACAGAGCTACAAAGGCAGAAGGTGGGCCAGATGATCCTGTCCAAAAAACATAAACCCTGTTTCCAGGGTTTTTTGGATTATCTGGTGGAGATACTTCCTCTGACTGCAGTTTCTGTTAGAATATGCTACCTTACAAAGGTCCTTTATGGTCAAACATCAACCCTATGTCGGCTTCCCTTTAAAACTGACCTTCTGAGGCTACAGGTTTAAAGGGCAGGATTTGTAAATCAAGACTCTAATTGGAATGTCTCAGAAGAGCCTCTTACAAGCCAGTGTCCTTCTCCTTCACATCCTTTCCCATAAATCACACTGTCTCCCAAGCTTGCCTGTGTCACTGTCTACTACTCCATCCCTTGAAGAGTAGGAGCTGTTGACCCCAAGTATGATTTAAACTCCAGCTTTTTACTCAGGTCCACAATGCTGGGAAATAACAAGAGGATTAGGACATGTGACACATTACCTGTAATCATCATGTTCAAAACCAGTATGACACTTAAATAAGTACGGTTGGTGGGCCTCCAGCAAGCATAAATGACAAACATCTCTGCATAAACAACTTGGACTCTTTGGTGCAGTGTTGTAAAGTACACTACACACCTAACTGTTCTCTGTAAAGTAACACATGTAATGTGTTACATTTAATTAATACACAATTAATTAATAAATACATTAATACACAGTTGCACTGAGTGGGAATGCTTTGGATTGGAAAGGATCCTTCACATGCAAGAATAGAGAGTGGAGGGGTACCTGCTTCAAAAGGATTAACAGCATCAGAGCAGCTTAATAAATCAGAGTTGATATATCAAACCTTTAAAAGAAAAAAAAAAATTAAATGCCTTCTGCCCAACCTTCCTATACTCAACTCTAACCCCTATTAAAAACTTGAGAAGGGTCAAATGAATGCCATGCACAGGTTGTTACAAAGACAACCCAGACCTCTGGGAAGGGGCATTTTAGCTTACCTTTCAGAATCTTCTTTTGATTTTTTTCATAGAGGCAACTCCATACCCCACCGAGGGCTTCTCTGCACAGGAGCTGTCCTGATGGTGGGTGTGGCAGGATCTGGGCCCACAGCTCCAGAGGGGCTGGCTGCCCATGTCCCCATGGCCTCACACAACCCTCCCCTGCCCCAACCACTGGGCCCAAGCACCACAAACCCAGAAAAGGAATCCCCACAGCAGCAGATCAGAACACAAGAGCTGCCAACACATCTTGTAACTGAAGAACTGAGAAGCAAAGGTTTGGTGTCCTGATTAAATCCAAGATATCTAACTATCTTTGAGCACAAAGGCTGAAACATGAACTCACAGACAGCTTACTCTCACAGGCAGCCTAACAACCTGAGCAGCCAAGCAGTCTTCCTCACCAGCTGCTGCCAGAGCAGCAGAATGGTAAACAAAGCCTGGTGACCAAAGCAATACATGAGCTTTTTCTGATGTACACACACCTATAAATGCCACAGTACTTTAATTTTCTTAATGCTGCTAGAATTAGGTAAAGGTTAGAAATCCCAGATTGTTTGGGATTTTTTGATAATAAAAGACAACAAAACAAATCTTCAGTGCTCAAAAGCAAAGAATATAAAGAATATCAAATTAAAAAAAACAAAAGGTCTGTGACTTTAAAAACAATCTCAGTGTCTTGGGAACCAGGCACAATTTTTTAACGCACAGTGGCAATGCTGGAAGGAGGGTCTTTTCCTGGCAGGTCTGTTTTGTTTGCTTGCTATAGAATCCAGTGACCTCTGTAGTTCAAGTGAATCCACGCTAATTTTGACCAGGGCAGAAGCACCCATAGTACAAAAAGGACATGTGGGGAGAAGAAAGTCAGTAATTCGGGTGAGTGATTCCTGCAACTGTCTAAAAGACATCACAGAAATGGCACTCCCAGCTCCTGAGCACTGCCAGGAGTTTGGAAGTGGTGGGGATATTGTAGGGAATGGAGAGAAGGCACTTGAGAGTCCAGGGAAGCAGAAAGAGGAACTCAGCACTACTCTTGAAAACACCTTTATTAACTCTCAAAAAAATTCAGATTTAGCATCAAAAAAGAAAAGCACTATCAATTACAATGCCTGGGCGTAACTTTTAGTGAGACTTTGAGCATGATGATTAAAAGTCTACAATTTTTCTTCCCCTCTGCAGAATGTGACAAACTTAATAGGAGATGAGGTGTACCACTAACCCATTGCTTAATGTTCTAAATAGCAATATGGCTCAGTCAGTGAGCAAAACTCCTTTGTTTCATTAGGACAACGGCAATCAAGGCCGTTCACATGCAGCTACAATCAAAAAGAAGCAGCTTCCTTCTTGCTTCCTTATAATGTTTCCTAACTCAGAATGGAGAAATAACACACTGGATGTTTCTCAGTGGAGAATCATTTAACAAAGCCTTAAAAAATTCCCTAACAATGTCCAGAAGATACTACTTGCCTCAACCCTGGAGAGCTTAAGTATGACATTACTATCTGGAACTGAAAACCTTCTACCATTTCTACATGGAAGTATCACACTGCACACTAGCTATGTATCATGATTTTCATGTAGGCTATTGTAATTCATGAACTGCTATTCAGTAGGACACACAGAAATATATGGGCTTGGGGAGGGTGGATTTAAGTATCCCAAACAAGTAAGAGAAAATATTTTCTAGCTGAGTATCCACATTATGATTGTGCATTGCTTAAAGGTATTTACCCCATTTCAGAACCACTTGATACAAATCATTCACATAATCTGCTATTTTAAGACCTGTAACGTGGATTGCAGGACACTATGCTTTCACAATGCCAAGAAATAATCACTTTTAACAATAGCTTCTATAATTAAGAAATCATGTAACAATAGAGACAGCAGTTTCATGTTTGTCTCTCCTCTCTTTGTCCATCTCTTTTTGTAAGGTGACAGGAGCATGCATTCAGCACATGGAGCAAACAGAGGGACTGCAGGTACAAATGGAGCAGCGTTCAGACTCTGAAATACACTGCATTACACATGTGGCTGTTCTTGGAAGTCAACCATTTCTGAAAGTTATTCTCAAGAGGCATGATGTACTATAAGCACTTAAGAAATGTGTTACACTGTGACTGGAACCAAGATGAAATAGCAATATTAAAAGAGATGGTTTAGTTTATGTAGTGGCCAACTATGCCATTAAACTAGAACAATGGAGACGATGGGGAGGCAGGAATGTTCTTCAGTGTGATTTATTCCTTTCCAGTAGGAGTGGAAATTTTTCCTATAGGCCTGAAAATGACCCCATCTGACAAGCAAAAGTCAGCATTAAGATATAAGAATTCTGCTAGATTAGTCACCTTGGGATACTCTGCTTTCACACACCACTGGGATCTCAAAGCCTTCTTCCAGGATGAGTCAAAACTTAGCCTTCTGAGCTCCACAAAAACCATTAGGTCTTAGCAGTCACTTCAGAAAGAGGGAAACTGAGGCTTGAAGAATTTATTAAAAACAGGCCAAGATGGCTATATGAAAAGATCAAGAGAAAAACAAAGGCTTCCTCAGTCCTATACTTTACAGGAAATGTGCATCGTTCTTGAAAGAATCATTGTTTGCTGCAGCTAAGAGCAGCTGGGTCAGCCAAGGCAAAAGGAAATGTTATCAGGCAATGATTATCAGCAAACAATATAATACCATTTCCACTTCTGCCAGCCAATTAGACCTGTGCTGCCTGCTGACACATGTGGGAAAGGCTATCTCCTCCAGAATAAACCAGGTTTTGGCACCTAAGCCCTGCTGCTTTTATACAGCTGCATCAGCTACACATGATGACTCTGTGCATCCACCTGTTCTTTGTGCTCCCAAATTCTGACATTATGGCAACTGCCATGCTAGAGACTGCCCTACACTCCCCATGAATAGGAAGACAGCCCCAAAATGTCTCTTGATCAGACCCCTGTTTCACAATAGGACAGTGAGTTCTGAGTCCACCAAGGGGCCTACAGAGAAGGACAATAGGGATGTATAAAACGTCACCCCTAGGAAGAGGCATATCTGATTACAAAAGATGCCTTCTGCACCCTGATCTTTGAATGACCCCCTAAATGACATTGTGAAGACCCAGGAGGAAGAACAGAGTGAAGCCCTGTGTCCACCCCTTCCAAATTCTCAGCCCCACTCTCCCCTTCTCTGCAGCCTGGCACACAAAGTGGGACCATGTGCAGCTGCACAGGCTATGCTCCTCAGAGTTGTCTCCCTCAAAAACAGCCTCCTACCCACTTCCTTCCTCTGCAGAGTAACGAGGCGCTCTTCGGCCTCATGCTGCCTCTCCCAGAAGCCTGGTTCCAATCTCAGGATGCCACATGGGACAGCCACCCTAGAGCAATGGCATATGTGGCCAGAGGTCCTCCTGCAACAGCGCAGCAGCCACGCAGGTGCTGAAATCTCCCCCCACCCTGGTCCTGAACTGCAGTGTCAGCTCACAGGGACAGAGAGAACTAGGACGGTTCAGTCAGAGTCAGGATGAAGCACCAGGCAGAAACACGAGGTACCAGCCAGCTGACTTAGAGCAAACGACTCATTTCCCAATGCACACAGCCCACCTCTTCCTTTAATCCTTCCTCAGTGCCACAGAGGCTCAACGCTGCTGGAAAAGCTAAACAAAGTTCTCTCTCCTGATGAAATTGTGCTATTGATTACTCATTAGATTCTGACATCCCCACTCCAAAAAAAGTCCTCCTGACCTCAAAAGTGTTTTGCCTGAAGGAGTACACCCAAATCTCAGAGAGGAGCTCAGCTTTTGTGGCCTAAAAATTAAGCTCTCCCTTCCCAGCATGTGTTTTAAAAACATCAAACACATCACAGATTCATTTCCAGCTTTCACTTCAGGTACTTCCACTTCCACAATGCAAACTATGTCCAGGGTGGAATAAGGGTTTCTTTGTTTGTATTTTTGCCTTCTAAAACAGAAACCTACAGAAAATGAGACAATTTGTTCCTACACAAAATCTGTTTGTTTTGTACATATTGCTGCGTTGCACTCATTCAACTCCAACACTAATTGTCAAAAGCACGGATACCAAACTTGCTCACATTCCTCTTAAAGTGGGAAGGAAAAACGGGAGATCAGCTGACTGTGTGCAAGCATTTAGCAACCTGCCTGTGCTGTCAGTGCCCCCAGTGAGTAATGGGTGTTTCACAATCAGAAATACGAGCAACTGGCCCAGCTGTATATTCCTTAGCCAGCAGCTACCAGACCTCCAGGCTCAGGAGAAAAGGAAAACAGGACTGACAATGCTTTCACCCCAAGGCACGCTCTGATTTTCAGTGGGGCAGGTGCATCTTTCACTGTATCACAGTAAGCATCATTTCTCAGAGCAGGACCTGGCACTGACTAACCTCTGCACACCACACACACCACTAAATGCTGATCCCAAAACTGGAGCTCACAATGTGACAAAAGAAGCTTGCTTTTAACCCACACATCTATTTTCCACCTCAACCCCTGCCTTTTTAAGAGACTGAAGTAATCTCCTGGGGCGCTGCTTTGCTGCTGGGAGAAGCACTGCCCTGGAGCCTCTGTAGCACCACTGGAGCAGAGGCAAGATTTGTTTAAATGTTTTTACTCAAAACTAAAGCTGCTGTTTCCCACTTACGACACATCCCATAGGGATCAGTAACTACCCTGTCAGCCCTCTTCCCTGGAGTCTCAACTATAGTCTTTAGCTTTAAAGGATACTTTAGATCTAAACACACACATTCTTTGTCTCAAAGTTGCTACAGTTTGCCTAAATTAAGGAAATCCCCAAGACCTGATTACATTGCAAGCGATTTAGAAGAATTAAATTGGGGTCTCTGTGTCAGTGGGTCTGCCAGTCTTGTGTAACAGCATGCTCTCTGCACAGCCAGCTTCAGCTGCTCCCACCACTGACACATCAGTTTTGCTGCCTGTTGTTTGCAAGGAGAGTCCAGGCAGCAACAGGGGAACAAACTGTAAATACAGGATGCATTATGAAACATTGGGCACTGGTTGCAGGATTTGAGAGGAAATAAGGGAAAACGTAGCAAATTATTTTCAGCTTCTCTTTTTCAGCATATGTGGAGAAGCAATGGGATTTAACCAGGATTTTAAATTCTGCAACGGTAACAGTGGGATTGGGTAGGTACATGCTACTGTATAAAACAAACTGCTGCTCTTCCACACATAAAAGAAGGCAGAAAGAGACAGAGTATCACTCGCAGCGCTGCCTGAAGCATGCTGGCTATGTCAACACGCTATGTCGCTTTGGACTGTTTGGACTGCTAGTAATATGCAACTGATCCAACAACGATGCTATGAAATATTTTTTAATTAAATTATATTAACGTCTACAGTTTAATTAGCATGTTAAAAATATAAAAGGAAAGCAGATGTGACCATCATGGATGTGTGCGCTGAATATTAATAACAAAAAGCATCCCCTCCCCCTTGGAGGATAAAGCAAAGTTGGTTCAGTCATTTTGCAAAATAAACCCTGAATGTGCTCACCCTGTAGCTGGCAATAAACGTCTGCTTTGTGTGCACACATACAAAGCTGAAGCCAAAATGATTTTACTATGGTTAAACCTTTGAAGATCCAGCCCCGGGTCCAGCTGGCTGACAATGCTACAGCCCGAGTACTCCTCAGAAGCTCTGCCATCCACATTTCTACCCTTACACACTTCTAAGGAAAAATTTAATGAACACCCCAAAACTGTCACTTACTGGAGACCTAACACAGGCTGCCCTTACACTAGCCAAGACTCAGGTGAAGGCTGGCAAGATGAAACCCAGTGGCTCGTTATTCTCACACTGATAGTGCCACGGGTCCGTGCGCTGCAATAGCACCACATGTCAGCCCAGCCACACTCCACTATTTCTACCCACCAGCAGATGTTTTTTTTTTTCTTTTTAAAGAGACACCAGTTTCCAGAATTTCACCTGGTGCATCACCTCCACCAGAAAATCACATCGAGAATCAGGACTCCCTCACATTCATAACCAGAAATGCTGTCTTTCCTTTTCCCTCAATATCCCAGCTGATAACTATTTATAGTTAACAACTGGGTTCATAGTGTATTTTATACAGCTCTTCTCTATAACCTACTCTTCCCTTGGTCTTACTTGTACTCATGCTACTAGTCCTCATTTTAATGCATTTATAATACTTGATTTCCATCTTTATCCTTATTCTGTCTGCATATTAAACCTACAGTGCCTCAAAACACACTGGTTTACTGGAACCAGCCTAAGGCGTCATTGTTTCAAGACAGCAAGAAGTGTGCGTTTCTACTCATCTTCCAAGAAAAAAAGGAATAAAAAAGAAAAAAGAAAAATAAGTCACATTCCTAGTTACTGAACTTACCCTTAAAGCTTTTGCTAGTGCTTCCACACACCTGCCCACCCTCCACCTCCGACTTAAGCTATGATTTTTATTGACATATACTAATTACCTGAAAATAAGAATGATCTATTCCATTTCCACCAGCTGCCAGTTGTCAGCACTGGCTAAAAGTGAGCAGGCTTGTTTAAAAGAACAAAACAAGAAAAAAAAAATCAAGCTCAAAAATAAAATAAATAGTAGTCATCACAAAAACAAAACCCTAAAGAATGCCACCGGATCTCAGTACTGTCGGGTGTGCTCAGAAAGGACTGAAGGCAGACAGATTTGAATGGACTGCTCAGTTTGTCACAAAAAAAAAAAAAAAAAAAAAAAAAAATACCCCAACAAAAAAAAAAAAAAAAAAAAAAAAAAACCACCAAAAAAACCCAACCCTGAATTAAAGACCAAAAATAAAATAAAGTCAGAAATGCAGCCTCAATGCATCGACTGTCTGCACTTAAGAGATTTACAGGAGTAATTTAAATGATTCACCTGCTGCCAGTTTTCCTCCAAGGATGGCAAAGCTGAGAAGTAGCCGGTGTCGTGGACAAGCTGGAGTTCCTGGAATATACTATAACTAGCCAAGACATCCATGCTGCTGCTGAGCAAGACCCTTTCTTTCTGCTTTTGTGTGTGTTTGTTTGCTCGGGTGGGGGGTTGTTTTTGGTCATAAAAAAAAAAAAAAAAAAAAAAAAAAAGGAGGAGGAAAATCAACCAATGATAGATCCAGCGTCCCTTTGGCTTTGTTTTGTTTCAGTCACACTTCAAAAAAAGAGAGAGAGAGAGAAGAGAGAGAGAGAGAGAGAGGAGAGAGAAAGAGGATCAGCGCGGAGGGACGGCGAGGTTCGGGGGCCGGGCCGAGGAGGACGAGCGGCGCCGGCGCGCACCGAGCACCCCGCGGCCGCCGCACCGGGGCACGTCCCCGCCGCGCTCCGCGCAGCCCCGCGCCGCGGCCATGCGCGCTCGCCACCGCCTTCCCCGCCGCCCCCTCCCCTCTTTATTTTCGGGACACCACATCCCACATCCCACATCCCGCCCCCCCTCACGCCGCTCCCCTCCCCGCTTCCCTCTCGCCCTCCCTCAGCCAGCCCGGCCCGCCCCCCCCCGCACTCGGGCAGCGCGTGGCCATGTAGGGTAAACGGCGGGGCGGGAGGGGCGGGCCCGCCGCGCGCCTGGAGACGCTGTGGACCAATGGCGGCGCCGCTCGGGGCGCGGGGGGCGGGGCCGCAGAGCCAGCGCCGGCGGCGATTGGCCGGCAGCGCTGCTCCCGCCCCTTCCCCGAGGCTCGCGAGGCGGCGCGCGGCGAGCTATTTTTAGGGCGCTATATAAGAGGGCGGCGAGGCGCGCGGCGGTGGCAGAGCGCGGCGCGCTGAGGGGCGGCGCGCGTGGTCTGAGGGTGCCGGGTGCTCCTGCGGCCCGGCATGGGGGTGCCCCGCAGGCGGTGTACTGCCGGACTCCCCGTGCTTTTCCCGCACTGTACCCCTCTGCCCAGCCTCTAGTGCTCGAATCCCCGGGGCTGAGAATGGCCAGAGTAGTCGCAGATGGCTTGGGAGAGATCCGCAGCTTATGAGGGTGTTGGAAGAACTAGGAGTGGGAATACACCTCGTGTAGGAGCCGCCGGCATCAGAAGCCGTGCCTGTGTGGGCAGACTACGAGAGTCCGGCTTCTGAGCGCTGATCCGGCCAGACTGTCACCAGAAATGCACGTGCACTTACTAAGGCATCTATCGTGGCATTTAATCAGGCTGAGATGTGGGCTGAGCCTTTTGAGTGCTAGTTTGTGTTGGCTAATGAGCTGTTTGACCTTAAATGGTTAGTGTGGTGCAGAGCTTCCCCAAAATCTATCTGGCACTGGGCACAGTTACGTTTCCGCTTTTGGAAGGATTGCAGAGCTGAGTGTGCTCATTTGAAGATGATGGGGGTGGGGAGGGGCTTCTAGTAATAGAAGAAATATGTTCTCTTTGTTGCTCTCAAATTTGGAGGACCCTATGGTCCCATCAGTTGCACTGCCAGGACTGTATGTGGCCACCAGGCTGCAGGATGGACGTCCCTCTGGGTGCCTTTTGATGGTGGGTTGTCAGCACTGTAAGCTGGACTGGGTACCAGGGCAAGCAGATGCTGCCAGGGATTGCTAAACTATCTCCTTGTAGAGCAGTTGCATCATACTTTTCTTGCCGTTACTAAGATGTCTCTTTTTGTTTTCTCATCCTTTTGCACCTGGATGAGCGTGCCAGAGCCAGGCCTCAGCTGGTATTAATTGGTGCAATGCCACCAGCACAGACACATCTCTTCCCAGATGTCCCAGTCAGACTGATGTGAAAGTATGAGGCCACAGAATTCATCTGTGCTGGTTAGTTCACTGTATGTTTTCTTTCTTGGCAATGAAGACAAATTGTCTTTTCCAAAACTGGGTCCATGCTAACAATCTTGAAAACTGTATTTGAAGAAGGCTTGTCAGAATAAACCTCTGCAGAAAGCTCAGATAATGGCTGCACCAGTCCCAAGTTCTTGTAGGTGCTGTGAAGAAGAATGAGACTGAGCAAGTACCTCTCTAGTCTGAGGAGTCAAAATGTAGAGGGAAAAGGGGAAATTGAGCTGTTGGTGAAGAACTGCAGTGATCAAGAAAGAACAGGACATAGGCAATGTTCTCAAATAAATGGTCTCACCACTATAAAAACACTCTGTGGGTGCATTGAAGAAACATCAGGATGACTTGGGAGCTGTTGCTCGGGTGCTGATTTGAGGCTGCAGGTCTGGATGATCCAGGGGCAGCTCCCTTGAAGCTGAATGTCTCCTGTGAGCTGCTTGTGAAAACCATGCTAACCCCAGCCTTCACCTGGGGAGCCATAGGTTGTCTCAGACAGGGCCATTCCTGGCATCTTTAGCTTAGCAGAGAAGCTGTGTGTGAGGCTGGACATGAATAATAAACTCTTCTTGCTCATAAATATACCCATAAATGTGTAAAGGTATATGTTAGTGGGAAGATGAGAGGGAAGGTTAGAGCAGCAAGAATTGCTGGAGAGGTCTTGCAGAAGACCATCGTTACCCATTCCAAGCATGCCTCAATCTAGCAAAGCAACACCTTTCCTGGCCACCTTGGGAAGGGAAAACTTGGAAAGATCATAGAGGAGAGAACTTGACAAAGGTGGTTGGCTGTGGAAAGAAGCAGCACTTGGGTATCATAACACACTCCTGTACTGAGAGGGTTACACAAGAAATACCTGTTTCAGAAAAAGCTTGTCTATAAGCCTGTATCCTTTAACAGCTTGTCAGAACAAGGCCAAATGCATATGCAGAGGCTTTTCTGACCTAGGCAGAGAAATAAAGGACAAAAGTAGTGAAGGTTTATGCTCTCAGCTACTTAAATATGCAGGTGTTTTAAGCTTTTTGTCTTTGAATTCTGTAATTCCCATAGCTGAAACACATTTTGGTGCTTTATTTCTGACCTTGTTCAGTATAACTACTATTTTAATGTATAGAAATGTTAGTGATCAGATGTCCAAGCTCCCCTCTAGCCTGGTCTGTGCAAGCTATGGGTTGCTCATGCTTTAGTTTGCCGCAAAGCTTAATATACAGGCAGCCCAGGAGCCCTTTCTGCTTGATAGTCACCTCTGCTTGCCACTTAGTAGCTCTCATTATAATCAATTAAATCTTTCTAGTTGTCTGTCTTATCCTGAACTTTCTGCTGAAAGCATGTCCTGTAGGAACTGCTAGCTTTCCACCCTCATAGAGGAGGTTGTTCTCAGTTGTGGAGCTCAGCTGCTCTATACCAGCAAAGAGCCCAGACTGTCCCAGGCTGCACTGTAACTGGTGGCCAGATCTGATGAGCAGATGCTGCTCTGCTTCTCTGGCTGGCTTCAGGAGGAATTGTGTCTGAGGGCAGGATTTTGGCTGTGAGCCTTGAGGTGAAGAGCTGGGCTACAGATCTGGCCGCTTGCCTGGGTGGTTTCCAGGCAGACATTGCATTTTTATTGTCTCAGATACTCTGATTTGGAGGTCAGTCGAGAAAGCAGAATGGGGTTGTCACTTGGCAAAATTAGAAAAGCCTAGACAAAAAAAGAATGTGGTGGTACGCTGGGTATAAAAGTGTTAGTCCAGCACCGGAGGTGGCATCTACCTGCACTAACCTGGAGGGCCATTTCCGCCAAGCTCTGGTTTCCCAGGCTGTACTGACCTTTCTCCTGGCATATTGCCACCTTCCCTGCTCTGGCCCAACCACGCCACCCATCACAGAGAGCAACGCAATCAGATGTGGAGGAGGAGCAATATCTCCCCACTGCTACACAGCTGGGCTCAAGGGCATAGAGGACTACGCAAAAATTCAGGCAAAGGGAGCAAGCTGGACCTGCAGGGAGTAAGGATGGGCATTTCAGCCAGAGCACAGATTTGTCCCAAAACAGGTAAAGAATCTAGCTTGCACGAGGAGAAGACTTCATCTTTCCTGTGACTTACTGAAAGGAAGATGCAGGGAAGTGGTATGGCTGGTTGTGCTGTAGTACCAGTGCTCTTTGGCACCTGCCAAGAGGAAATGGTTACATTTTTGACATTATGGGGCAATGAGAGCAGTTAGTCCTAGTGAAAAGGAAGAACGAAAATACTTCCCTGCTCCTTCTGCCCTTAAGAGAAAGAGGAAAGGTGTCTTCACTGTTTTCTCTGAGAAGCTTGAATTTATCGTGGTCTGCCATAGGTCCTCTGGCAACAACCTTTTCTACTCTCTCCAAGTAAGGAGTGCAAAATCACTGCTAGCACTTTGCTGGATCCCTGCAAGGCACTAGTGTGCACAGATGCACAATTTTGGTTGCTCTGATTGCTTTCCCTTGTGATATTTGTGTCCCCCCTGCCCCAGAAGCAATGGCAAGAGATGCTTAGTGGAGACCCACAAGAGAAGGCGGATTTGCAGGGGACTTTAGGATGTTGACAGGAAATAAACACACATGTTTACTGCAACTTCCATTGCAAGGAAAGGAGGAAAAGAGAAAGTTTATTGTGTGACTTCAATATATATACCATTCTAAAGGTAACCAGGGATTGGCAGATGAAGTTACCACCTCTCCAACCACACTGGTGAAACCAAGAGTCTGTCAATTTTCTCCTCCTCTAGAAAGGAATGCAAAACAATTATTGTCTACATAAAAGTATGTAAGAAACTCTTAAAATAGAAGTTTAATTATTGTTTACATAGAAGTATGTAAGAAACTATGAAAATACAAAACATTAGAAGACTAAGAAAAACTTTTAAAAAATCAGGGCAACAATTCTGTGTTTCTTTTCTTTGGCTTGGGCAGAGGCAAGATGCCATAAAGCAATCAGGGAATATATCAATTCGTACTGTAAACATTTCACTGAGTGTACCTCCTTTGGTACCAATGATGTTTCAACATCTACACTGAATTAGCCTGTACACGGCTCATGATGCAATTGTAAAACCCTGTGCCCTTCTGCATACTCAGTAGAAGTGCTAAAGCATTTTCTCCTGCGTGGACAGATTGGTCCAGGCTACCAGTTTCTTCTACCATCACATTTGTGTTTAGACTGCCAGCTGCATCTCTTCCTGTCCTCCATCTCAGACTGAGCTAATACAACTTTGATGTGCTTAGAGCCTGTGACAGGGTCGTTCAGAGGTGTTGATTCTTCAGGCTGTGTCCCTCCTGGAGAGGAAGAGGTTGGTAGGGTTGAGATTGCCATTGGTTGTAAAGTGTTGCAAAGATCAAGGAGGGGAAAAGTACTGATAAATGCACTGGTGCATGCTTGGGTTTGCAGTTCAGCCTCTCCAGAAGTGGGTGCAGAAGGCTGCTGTTGGGGAAGTGGAGAGTTTGTGCTGGTGGTTGTCAGAGGCACAGCAGAAGAGCTCAAAGGTGGCCCTGCTGTTCAGTGTTGCCACTTCCCAATATTCCAGTGTGTCTGTGCATCTGTATCCATGTCCACATCTGATGAGAAACAAAATCCTAACAAGCATGAAGCAGTAAAAAGAGAGACAACTTCCTTTCCTACAATGAAGCACTTCTCTATAGGCCCCAGAAATCCCCCATTCCTCCTCCAGCTGGGTACCTCACTCCTTCCCAACCTCTCATGTCCCTCAGACCTCATGTGCCTGGAGAAAGGTCAATACTGTTAGCCCCATGCCTGCATAGCAACAATTCAGTGATGTGGATGGCCGTTCAGTATTTCATATTTCCTTCTGGCAGATGCAGCCCAAGACACAGGGAACAGAAGTTGTTTCCCTTCCCATCTCCATGCTGGGGAGCAGCATGGCTGTAGCTTGCATCCATCAGTGGCACTTGACTCTGCCTGGACGGGACACTTGAAGTAGGGTGGTGGCATCTCTGTTGTGGGCATGAGTGGATGTAGGTGCATCTTGTCCTCCAGTGAGTCAAAAGCTGTTCTCCAGATCTTCAGCAACAAAAAGGGGCATGAGAGCACAGCACAGCAGGTTCCTGTGCCTCCCCTCCTTCTGGAAAACCTGCACCTTCTCTTTCAAATAAGCGCCCTGTGGACATTGCAATGGACTTAATTGCAGGGCAGCTAATGAGCACTCTCCAGGCTTAGAGATGGAATGGGTCTTACCCAAAATGATGGCTTAAGGCACCCAAAAGTCTATGTGGACTTTGCAAGTTGATCACTGGCCAGACACAGAAGATGCTTGATGGGAAATGGGACATGCCATCATAAAGCAGAAACATTATCCAGCTGAGTTCTCTGGGTTGGGAGAAACAAAATAAAACAAAAAGCCTGATGCTTCAAGTGAAATTTAGAAATCATAGTTGAATGAGTCTGATCCCGATCTGTCATGGATTTTTTTGACCCCCCCCATCCTGAAAGGGCACTGAGCATGTTAAGCATGTAACAGGATTGAGTTTCCACTGTGGGGAAGGAGTCTTCATCTGTTGTGGTATGTTCATGTGCTCTAGGGTTATTGTATTTCTTGTAATCATTTTTACCTTATGGCTGTTTTGGGTTTTTTTTAACCTTGTGGCTGTTTGCATTGGGATCAGTGTCTGTTTCCCAGTTTTCAAAGCCAGGACACAAAGCCATGCTGAAGAAGAGCACTGTGGTTGTGTATGTATGATGGTGTGGCAAAGCTTCCAGAGGCAGAGAGATGCTACCCCAGTGGAACCAGTGGGAAATGCAATTTCCTTTGGGTCCCACCAAGAGCTCAGAACCCATCTGGATCTAACTACTCTCTCTGCTGTCTTTCAAGTCTTCCCTTCTGCCCAAAGTGATCTCTATGTTCCTGAACTTCTTGGCAAGGGCAGTTATCATTGCTATTCTGTTGGTGTTCAGCATCTGACATAGACAGTCTCTGATCATATTAGTAAGCTCTCAGGTGCTTCTACAGTACAAATAATAAATAATAATGAGCTACAAGGAAGCCCTCTGAGTCTCAAGTTCAGGCTGGACTCCTACAGCTTCCACGTGAGATGTTCACTCTATAGACCTTCTGGGATTCTGTTGCAGTGCTGTGGTGCTGCTGGAGAGTGTCCTGGGCTGGGGGTCCCAGCAGCCTTGGGGGATGCTGTGCAGCTGTCAGCAGATACACTTGTGTGCTGCATCTCTAAGTTGGTGCCCTTTTAATGAATGGATCGCAGCACACTTTGATAATTTATAGGAAGTCTTACAATAAAATATAAGAACATTGGCATGTTTCAGTCGATGGTAACTGGGGATTAGCTTGTGTTTTTGCACTCATTACTCTGGATGAATGTTGGTTTGACTTGGCTTTAGCCAACAAGAGCCCTGTTAAGAAGAGCTGAAATCGCAGCAGAGATAGCATACACAGCAAAAGGGGGCCTGCTGGTCAAAACACATGGGACCTGTGGGAAGAAGAAGGTTCTCTGGAAACAAGCTTAGAGCACCATTATGGGGGGTGTTCTCTCCAGGCTTTTTGCAGAGGAAGGAGATGCAATGCATTAAGAGCAAAGCCTGTCTTTGGCTGGAAGCTGCAAGACTCACAGTTCTGTTTTCACATCCTCTTGGGATTTCCCTTTAGTCCTGTTCCTTATGAGAAGCTGCTGAAGGTGTGGCTCTCACAGCCAAGTGCGGATATGTGAATTAATAAGAAAATGCTAGCGTGCAGGGAAGCAAGCTCATGCTGCTCATCTGCTGGCCAGCTTGTCATGTTCCCCAAAAAGGTGCATGAAGAGTAAAGTACCGGGCTTGGCACAGCAGTGGCCAGGATTCATACTAAGGTACTGCAGTCAAACTCTGCTCTGGTTCATGAGTTGGGCTTTGCTGGCTCTGCTGGCATGACACAGGAGCATCACCTGGGTACCACAGCACTTCCCCCTCTAAAAAGCATCACTGGGGACTCCTGTTATGAAAAAAGATGGAAACATCTTTTCCCTTGGACAGCCTCTGCCCATCCCAACAGCAGCTGCATCTTCAGGGCTTCTCCCTCTCTGCATTCCCATCCTGCTTGAAGAGGGACCTTTGAACAAGGTATTGCAACACAACCTGTAAAAAAAAAAATCCTAACAAATGAACTCTCCTGGGGGCTCAGTTCTTGTCTGCTGGGCAACTGTGAACTGCTGAAAGGAAAACAGATATTGTTCAAGAGGAAGAGTCAGTCTTTGGGCTTCTCTCCCACTACAGACTTTGGTTTTTGGCTTTGATTTCCCTTGAGGGTCTACATGGCTCTGTCTATAGCATGAGCAGCACTTGGCAGATCATCTCATACTCATTCAGCCTGTGAAATACTGCATTTCTGGGTGAGACAGATACCTGTCTGCTGGAAAAAAGGCAGTAACTCCAAGAGCACTCCATTATTCCTGGGGCATTGGTCACAGGACACAAGAGTTTAGGGGTCAAACATGAGAGACAAAGCTTAGTCCAAAGTGACAAATTGTTAGAACCTGGAAAGAAACCCATATCTTCTCAAACTGCAGATTAATGCACAGTGGCTATCATACCTGATTCCCTCTGAGCTCTCTCTGGCTGGAGAAGATTCCTAGCTGCCTGACTTGATTTGGTAGTTGAGAAAACTCTGTTGGCCTGTCCTTTCTTCTGGGACAGTGCTCAGTAGGGGGCCAGCAGGTTGTCACCCTGCCCTTTGTACCCATAGCAATTCCAGCTGACTATGTGTAACTGTTATTATTGGTAAAGCCACAGGGAGTGTTATGACATTATTTTATAAGGAGTGGGGGAAATAATTTTATAAAGTGGAATTTGCCTACAGAAGCTGAGCTGAGAAGTTGTTCTGAAAAAAGGAATTTAGAAGTTATACAGGTGATAAAGTAGTAGCCTAAGTAGTAAAGATCTGAGTCTTCTTCTGCAGCACTCTGCCTTGAGACCTGGTTTGTGGGTGGCCAAACATAGAGATGCTGGGTCTCATCGTTCCCACCAGAGCTTTGCCAAGCAGAAGACAGGTGCCTTTCATGCCAGATGGATCCCTGCTGATTTCCAAAAACCAGGAGTTGACAGACAGAGATATAGAGCTTTGGAGGAGCAAAGGGTGAGAGAGACATGTCTCTCTAGGAACTCTTACAGATTCTTGGAAGAAGCCGAGCCAGCTCAGTGGCTGCCTCAGTCTCTGACATCACCTTTTCTTTGTGGTAACACACAAAAACATCACTGAGTTTTTGACAGAGGTGTCTCAACGGCTTTTGTGGCCTGGATGGGTGACATACAATGCTGCCATGCCCTTGCTGTCAGTACCATTCTGTTGGCAAATGACCCCTCTCCTATTCTAGGATAAGAAGGAAAAGCACTGGCCACAAACTTTCCACCCTTTGGCTCCTGCACCCTCCAGTTCACCAGGGTCTCCCCAGGGAGACCAACTTTGGGGGCAGAACCTCTACCCTGTTGCACTTTTCAAGCATGTAGTTCTGCTGCAGAGTGCCCTGAGAAACTATGGCAAATCCCTTTCTGGGCAGAGTCACTACAGCATACGTATATACATTTTTTAGTAGTTTTCAGAGTATTCCTGAAAAACTTTCACCCAGCACTTGTGGTGTTAAGTGTGATTTTTATAAGCCAGCAGGATTGCTCATGGCTTGCCAAAACTGGGGATGCACAGCCCTTCTCCTTAAGAAGGGCAGCTGCTGCAGGAGCTCACTCTGGGTCCATTTGAAGTCAATGGCAAATTTCCCATTGGCTTAAGTAGGAACATGTGTTTGAAGAAATGAATAATGTGAAACTTGAAAAGCAGGGGGTGGTGTGATCAGGACATGGCCTGGTTTGACCTGGAGACTCAACTTTTAAAGCAGTTTTACTGCTATGTCTGCCTCCATCACTCAGCTGTACATTAAGCAGTACAAGGTTGATTTGTGTCATATTATTATTAGTAACCTATATTATTAGCATTAATGGGATTAGGACTGATAAACTATGGAGGTTTCTTTGTTTTCCACCGGTAATTTCCACTTTAAACTGGACTTGGACAGAGTGTGTGTCAGGGCTTATGGCCTCTGAATTTGTCATGCATATTATGTTCCTGCTTTTGACAAGCTGGTAGAAAAATCTAGGAGTACAAACGAAAGAGGTCTTTGGAAAAAAATCCCTTAATTGAGGCTTTTTGAAGCAGCTGCTATTTTCTTCTTCAGAGCAAACATTTAATAAAATTACATTGCTGTTGCTGTTGCTGATGAGTTGATCCTTAGGGCTGACACGGTGTTTGTCCCCAGACACAACTCTTGCTGGCTACAGGAAAGGGGGTGAAAATTCCCTGAGCCCCCAGAGAAGCTGACACTCTGAGAGGGTTTCAATGCAACTGTGATTCCCCCAGCCTAGCCCACATGGTCACCCTGTGTGTCTTTGCAGGACCTGGGCAGACCTTGGCTGCTGCAGCACCAGGAGGCAGTGCCGGGAGCTCCAACCAGGCCCAAATTGTTCTAGTAAAAGTCACTAGTCATAACGCAGAGATTTACAGAGCAGCACAGTCTGTAGTGTGGGACTGTGGGGCAGCTCAGCAGTGCTTTGCAGAGCATGTTGGTGGAGGGCTGTCCATGCAGGACTGCAGAAGGGATGTGCCCATGGCCGGCAGCTACAGCTGCCCTGTCTGGGGAGGACACCGGCCACCATGGCTCCAGCTGCATGGGAGGCCCTGCAAAAACTGCACAGTCCAAAAACTGCCAGCCAGAGCATCCCGAGGAGGCCAGGGGTACCTGTCCCCTCAGGAGCCACCGCCCTGGGGCCCTGTCTTCCCACTAGATCAGCCAGGAGGCTGGACAGGCATCGCCATGTGTCTTGCCATTCATTGCAGGACAAATACTTATTGAAATAATTGCCTCTAACAGCTTGGGAGAGGCCATTAGGGTCTGCCCGGGCAGTGATCTACAGATAATGACTCCCTCTGAGGTTTTCTCACTCCAGCAATCAGGTGCATTAAAGCTGACCTACAAAGAAAAATATTCTTCTCTTTGTCTCTCACCTTTGTCTTTTTCTATTATTTTTTAAAATTCCTTGTAGAGTTTTATGAAATACTACAGTTATTGGTGCGCTGCTTATTGCTTCTTGGGGTTGCACCAAAGGGTGAGTCTTGCTTTTTTTACAGAATGGGAGACAAACTTGCTGATATTTTACCTTAGAAACAGGGGGACTGTTGAGGTGAGCGTTCACTAAGCAGAGGGACTATATAGGTCTCAAGCAGGGGATGCAAATCCTTAACTGCAGGGACAAAGGTGCCAGGTGTAATGCGAGATACCTGTTCTCCTGAGTCTTTAACCAGCAGTGGCTGTGAAGGTCCTCAGCAGAAGGGAATTTTCATCTTAAGAACATGCAAGTGTTTTTTTAATTGAAGCATTTTGTGAGAATATGCCAATATGGACATAATTTTCCACAGGGAAGTAAAAGTGAATTATTTGGGTTTCTCTCTTGTTTTGATGATGGTGAAATGTTTTGATTCCCATGATGAAAAAAAAATTTTACTCCCACCTTCTCATTTTACTACATTTTCTGCTAGCTATGAACACACTGTTCAAAACTGTTAGTAATTTATCACTATCTTTTTCTAGATATTACTTAATATCATATCTATTCTTTATATGTGCTGTTGTGTTTTGACATCTAAGCCAAGTGTCTTTTTATTTAGTCAAATGAAACAAAATTAAGTTTAAATGCCAAGGCAAAATTCAGTCTTTATTGAAACTAAATATTTTCTTAGTTTTTTGGGGGGATTGGGGTTTTTGGTTTTGGTGGTGGTGGTAGTGATGGTGGTGAGGTTTTTTGGGAGGGGGGATGTTTGGTTGTTTTTTTGGTTTTGTTTTTTGTTCATTTATTTTTTTGTTTTTAGTTTGGGTGGGTTTTTTTTTTTAGTTTTCCACTTTCTGATTAGAAATTATATTCTAGGTGTGAGGCTGTGGAAATCGCCTGTTTTCAGTCAGTGTGCTTTTGGGTACTCAAACCAGAGCTAGCAATTAAAAAACAAGCAAGCAGGTTAAAAAGAGTATGAGAAAAAATCATTTCCCTTTTCAGTTAATGAGGCTTCACATGGGAGAAGAAAGAGAGGATGAAAGGCTTTGGTGTGACCTGTTGTGTAGCAGTAGCAGTGCTTAGGAAATGACTGAAGGATGTCCATGCTTACAATCACCTTCTGATCAGTTCCTTCCCAGGCTGGAGTTTATGAAGTTGGAGAAGCAATGGAAATGTCTGTGCCAGGCATCTGGCTTTGGGTGCTGGGGCTTCTGTTATCAGTGTTGCTAACTTGTTTGTATGATGCTTTCACACTGGGCTGTGGTAATGGCACGTATACATCACACTTCAGAGATGCTTTTTATTGACTTAATATGAATATTATTGTCGTCGTTTATTATGGGAAGTATCTCGTAGTAATTGAAATACAATATGGTGCCATTAATCACTCTGAGTATGAAATGCGAACTTTAAACTGTTGATAGTACATTAAATGCTCCTCTAACCATAAAACAATTTGACTTGCAGTCAGATAGTTTACAAATGGCCAATGTGTAGGATTCATGGTGATTGACATTTATGTGGCAGTGTTCATGGGCTCGAGTTCCTGAAAAAATATTTTCTTTGGGATTTCTGTGGAGGTGTTGGGACTTGCTGCTTTCAATCTCCCTGATACAGAGATGCAAAGGGATGCAAACTGCAGGCATGAACATTGTGTTTTACAGCATGTCCATTGCAAACCTGAGAGATGTGTGACAGTCTGGATTGCCCAGTGGGTAGTGTGCTGGAAACATCACTGGCCTTCTTTCCTCAAGACTCCTGGTGAAGGAAAGCTGTAAAAAGGGACAGAAACTCAAATAGTGAGGTTTTAGGCAGGGACTGCTGAAATTATACCCATTTGCTTTCATGGGATGCTTTTCTAATTTCTCTCTCCTGTATGAAGTAGAAAGTAAATAAATGCTTTTAAATTTAATTTTCAATCGAAACTTAATCTACCTACCAAAAAGGAAAAAAATAATTTAAACTGATACCGTTGTAGAACAATAACAGTGCCATCCACAGTGCCTTGGTCAGATGTGATAATTCACCTCCAGGTCTTCCCAGATTCCGACCTCTCCTCATCAGAGAGGTGGGAGAGGCCCTCAAGAGCAGCTCCAGCCCGGTTCCTGTCCGCCAGGGATAGCAAAGCCCTCTGTGCTCACTGCACCAGGATTTCAGTGATATTTTCCAAGCGCTGGAGCCGGGCTGTGTCCATCCATCCCTGCTGCCTGTGGCACATGCCCCAGGTGTGCCCAGTGGCACACAGAGGGGAGGGGTCAGGGGATGTGTGCTGTGAGATGTGTGCACCCACAGGCACGGCATGGCACAGCACAGCCTGGCCACGAGCGGGGCAGGCTGCATGAAGTACAGTATTTTAGAAATCTCAGGCATTTGCTGCCGCTGTGGCAGTGAGAAGCACTGCTATTAAACCACTTACAGGAGCCTCACTTTTTACTGCCGGGTTTAAAAGAGGTACTTCAATGGCATTCGCGGGAGGGGAGAAGATGTGTAAGGTCATTTCACAGGGCACATGTTTAAAGATTTTCCAAGAAGAGCAGAGCAAGGTCTTTCTTCTGGGGAGGGAGGGGCTTGTTTTTTTTAGCCAGAGCTTTTATTGTCAATATGTATTTTTAATAGAAGGGAAGTGATAGAAGTAGTAGCAGGTGACAGAGCCCACTGCTGTTCAGTTGCTGACATTTATAAAACAATGCCAACATCTCTTCAAAACAGACGCTTGCTTTCCACTACTGTATTGATGTACACATTTATTTTATAGCCAACAGCAGCAAGATGGAAATGATAATGCATGAAGAAATCCCAGAGGCACAGCCCAGTGGTTTTGCAAGGCAGCCTCTTTGCCTTTGGCATCATGTGGATGCTAACAGCCCTGGATGAGTCAGTGTGAAGCAGCACGGACTGCTGTCTCACACACGCTGAATGCTTGCCCTTTTTTCCTGTTTCTGGTGACACCACCTGTGTATACCTTAAATTCATTTCTCAGTTATGTACAAACAAACCTGAGCAGTTTGATGGCAGGTGTTGGCTGGAGAGCACTGATCAACTGTGAGGTTGTGTAACATGGTGGGCACCAGAGAGGTGAAAAATAAGTGTACTACAGGTTATAAAAGAGGAGATGGAGCCTTCCAAGTAGCATATTGGAGCAGAAGAAATTTAGTGTGTAGGATCATGAATGGTGGTGCCTATCTGCAGGCTCAGCCCTCATGTGACCAGCTCAAGCCCCAGGTGTTTGCTGAGGGAGCACTGAGGTGCCATGGGACTCACACTGAAAGCCCCATGTCTAAGGGCTTCCCGTATCTGGCACTGAAGTGCCTCCTGCACTGAGGAGGAGGAGGAGGAAGGCTGGTCACTCTAGGTTAGAGCCCATCCTTTCAAATCAGCTCTTGATCAAGCATTTTTGGTCATGTAAGTACAGTGCACATGGCAGCAGGCTGACCTTCAATCCAGGAGGAAAGCTTATCACGTCTTGTAGGATGATCCTTACCGCAAGGAAATCAATACAGCAATAAGCTTTTACTTCTGGATGAAAAATTAAAATAAAGAATACGCCATATCTATTGATTCTTTAAATTTACATATTTGGATATATTTATGTTTGATGCCTGCCTTCTGTGTGCAGCTGTTTGCCAAATGTGACAGGATTTGTTTTTTAAACCTGGGGGTGAGTTCTGCCCTGTGCATTTAAAATAAGATTTCTCTAAATTATTGAATATGTCAATAAATAAAGCAGAGGAAGCAGGCAAGGAAAAACCCAGAGGTCCTTGGTGAAAGGAAGTTGTAGATGCTAGTAATAGGCTCTTACAGCAGTAAAAGAGAAATAAAAAGGGCAACTTAAAAAAATGGAAGGGACAAAGAGTGGAACTGGGTATCTCTGCTCTGATTTTCTCTGGGTTTGATAGTGTTTATTGACTTGGCCGTGGACTGCATTTTTTGCTTTTCTGTGAATTTAATAATAATGGAAGGTGAAGGATAAGAGAAACATTTAAATAAATGCTTCAGCAAAGGGAGGAGTCTGAGATGTGTGGGTATCACAGATGTCTGCGGGATGGGGGAAATGGGCACCAGGATGAGGGATCCCCAGAGGAGTTGCCAGTGCCCAGGCACAAGGAAGGACAGTGCTGGGGAAACCCAAGGGACTGGCGAGGAGGAAACCCAAGGGACTGGCTGGGGCACCAGCGTGGCCAGTAGCAGGGCTGGGAGCTGCCTGCGAGTGCCTCGGCCCTGACCCCAGTGCCCTGCCAGCTCTTGGGGGAGTTGGTGAATAAAACATCACATTTTACAGAACATGTGTCATCCCAGCCCCAACATTATAAAGTCCCTTACTCTCCTCTCAAGAGATATTGCAAGAGCAACCATTTAAATGAGCATTACATTATTTACAAGTTTCACTATTATTAAATTAATGTTACATTCATCAGGGCTTTTGTTTTGTTTTGTTTTCAAGGCAGAGCTGTAATTTGAGCAACATATTCATCAAGTCTGAAATGGTGGCTCCAATTATTTTAACATTCATTTGCCCATTCAGCTTCCTTTGCATCTGCTGGTTTCCTCCTCGTGACAGTATGTCGAAGCTGGGACACATTTGTGCTGCTCAGCTGTGAAGCTGCCACGAGTGATGTGATGGAACACGTTCGATCCCAACACGGTCAAGACCAGCGGGGTTCCTCTGCAGGGGCAGTAAGATGCTGGTTGCCAAGGCAGCACGTGCCCAGGTGTGGATCTCCTTTCTCCACTGGCAAACTCTTCCTGGTGTCAGATACGTAGAGATGGAGCTATCAGCTTCCTGAGTGCAACAAAAAAAGGCTCCATCGATTTGCTGGCACTGGAGCCTCAGTACAGCAGTCGTGTGCCTGTGTTGTAGCAGTGCTTGTCAAAGTGAGTGTGGGCTAATTGGTCCAAATCTGAAAGGATGCTCTTGAGTGCTGGGTAAGCAACCATAAGAAAGCATCAGCCATTCAGCAGGTTCTGAAAATAAGCCAGAATAGCTAAAAAAAAATGTTTCATTATTTATTTTAATGCTGGAAGTGTAAGCTTTCCTGTCATGATCATAAAATCTGATCATTTATTAATGCTCCTCGCTTTGAGGCTACATCATGTACCATCTCCAGCCTTCTGCCATTCCTGGCGTCCTCAGCCTGGTCCCACAGCTGTGCCCTGCCATCTACCCACACTGCTGCCTATCCCACAGCAGGTGCCAGGACCCCCCTCTTCCCAGCCACAGGCTCTCGTAAGGCAAGTGGTGGGGAAAGAGTGGACTTTTAGAAACAAAAATCAATAACCACGGTCTGTTTTCCCTTTGTCTGCTTTCTCAGCCTGGGAGATTCACTTGAGCTTTTCCCTGCAACCACAAGAGCTAATGACATGCTTTAGGTTTTGGTTTGTTTTTTTTTTTTTTCTTTCCCAGATGAGACAGGAAGATCTCATCTGATTATTTACCCACAAAAGCTAGGGCCTCTGGGGTGGGCACAACCCAAACATCACGGGGCTCCCCATAACACCATGCAAGGAGATGGCCTTGATGTGCAAGTACTCTTGTAGGGCCACGCTGATGTCCGTGGGATGAGCCCTGGCAGCTGTCCCAGACCCTGATTTTGTGCCTCCCCTGGCACACCCCCTGGGATCTCTCCTCTGCTGTGGTGGTGCAGAAATTGTGGAGCCACATCTCTCAGGGACCAGCTGGAGCATCAGTAGGGGCATGGCTGGGGGGCTGGTATGGGAGACAGGATAGCAGCATTCAGAAAAATAATGAAATGCGGCCCCAGAAAGACCCTCAGCGACAGCTCCTCGGATGTGCCTGCGCTCTGTTCATTAATCTGTGATAATTAGACTTATTTGCAGAGGTTAACAGCAGTGGCACATGGTAATTAACCACTCGTTCCCTGCCGAACAACTCATAAAGCTTCTCAGATGCCACAGGTCCGGCTGCAGGTAGTTTTGGTGCTGATGAAACCCAGTGCTGTGAGGTCAGGGATACTCTCCCAGGGGGACATGTCCCCAAGACCTCTTGTCCCAGACCTGCTTCAGGGACAAGTTGCAGGAGGGGTAGGAGGCAAACAAATTGCTACCCTTCTGTTCTTTGTCCCTCTCTCCTTCTACCCTGCCTTGGTGGCCAGCTGGGGGCTGTGAATTCCCCAGAGCAGAGGCAATATCGCCCCAGCACCAGCAGGGCTGCTGCAGGCAGGTATTTTGGCAGGGGGAGGGGAAAGGGACCAATGTACCCCCCCAGTTTTGCAGGGCACTGGATATATGGCATTAGAGCTACTAAGCACTGCAGTGGGTCCTGATGGACAGTGGTAGCAGAGCTGTGCTCAGCTTGACCAGTGTAGGGGCTAGGGAAGATGGAGCAGAAGGGTGGATTTTGGACAAGACTTCCCCTCCCCTTTCATCTCTTTTCCCCTTCTCTACCCCCACACCCCCCCCAGCGAAACCAAGCTAATTAGTCAAATAGATGAGGATAGGCCAGGCAGGGAGAAGCCCCGTTGCGTGTCCTATATTAGTAACTCACGTGGGAGTAGCCAGATTGGAAAGAGATTGAAAGGGAAAATTGTAGGTGTACATCGGAAGATAAGTGGGCTAAGCCTTTCCCCCGGCCCCGCGTGCCTGGCTCCCGACACAAAAATGATGTCATCCTTCTCGGTGGCCGGCCAGCCACCCCACATCAGCCGCCTGCAGCGTGACGGCCAGCGGGACACTGCTCGGGGGCTCCAGCCTGTGAATAAATGATGAGCCGCGGGTGGGAGCGAGGCAGCACGGGCGCTCTGACCGGCATTAAAGCAATTAGCCGGGAGCGAGGAGGGAGCGGCTCTGGGTTTAGCCCCCAAAAAGTTGCACAGGTAGCTGCAGGGAGGGGAGGGAGCCTGTGACAGGGGTTTCTGTGGGCACTGACTGCATCCTGAGCTGCCTGCAGCTGCCACCCTCACCTCAGGCAGAAGGGCCCTGCTTGCCAAAATACAACCATTGTGTCTGCACTGAGTTGCTTTGGAGATCATAAGGCCTGAATCTTCTCTGCCTTACATGGGGGTTTTCACAGGTAACCGCTGTTCTCAGGAAGTTGCTGTGTGCTAACACCATCCCGCCTTTCTCAGTGATTAGAAGTCCTCTCTGCTGCCTCGCACAGCCCAGTTCCATCCCAGAGCCCAGTGTTCTGGGGTCCCAAAAGGTTCAGAGGACCTTTGGAGTGGGCATCACAGAGACACAGGTGGTGACTGCAGCACATTGGTTAGAAAGGGTGTGTTAAACAAAGGAGCACACTTCTAAAGCACAGGCAGCAGTGTGGTGGGTGATCTTCTGACTCACTAATGGGACAAATTTGAGTATTGGGGGGCCCATGCAGTGATTTCTGTTCTCCCATCAGTGACCAGCGGCAGACTCCCTTAAGGAGTGGCACACCAGCCTGCGGAGTGCTATCCTGCCACTTCGAGGGAAGCAGTAGTTATTTGCAATTAGCACCTTCTCCCTGGGATCAGGAGTTTGCTTCAATTATCAGTCAGGCAAGTGCAGCACAGAGATGTTCATCCTTTGCTGGAGTCAGGTCAGCAGTGAGGCTGCATGCTGTTCCATGCTTTGGGAGGGCAGGGGCTCCCTGCTCTGCCTGGCATCCTGGATGCTGCCTGTTCTGCTCACTGGCTGGCACCAGCAGGTCTCAATTCCCACACCAATGGCAACTGAGGTGACAAGTCCAGTCCTTGGCTCTGTCAAACCTACTTTCCTGACCTACTTTTCTTCACTCCGCAGTGGTGGAGCAATGCCCAGTGTGTGCCTGGTGCTGGTGGCACTGTTGTGTGCAGGATAGCTCTGCTCCTGCCGACTGAGAGGCAGCTCAGCAGCGAAAGTTTCCAGAGAAAAAAACAAACACGGAAGTGCAAAAAGCAAGGGGAACAAAGAACATCTCCTGCCAACACCCTGCAGCCAGCAATGCCCATCTTGCCCTGTGAGATGCCCCAGCCCTGCTGTTAAGGGCAAAACACAGCCAGCTGTGGGCCATGCTGAGGGGACTGAAGGGTGTCAGGCCCAGGAAGGGCTGTCCTGTTGTTCCTGTGCTTTCACCTTCAGAGTAAAAGCCAGACAAAGATGCTGTCATCATTACCCAAGGGTGTTTTCCTTCCAGGGTTTTTTTTCCTTTCAGGGCTTTGTTTCCTTCCAGGGTTTTCTTTCCTTCCAGAGCTTTCTTTCCTTCCAGGGTTTTTTTCCTTCTGGACCAAAACCACCTTTAGCTGGGTGGTTCAGAGAACCATGGCTTCACTGAAGTCAGTCACTTTATGTATGCCTGCCTTTCCTTGGTGATGGTGGGGAACAGAAAAGGCAGTGCCTGGCAAGCTCTGGGCCTCGGAAAGGGAAAACAATGGCGAGAGGAAGCACTTCTGCTGCCAACCTCTACCTTCACAAAAAAAATATTTCTTTGTGACTGGGAAAAATCACGTGGGGGAAAGTCTTTGCTCACAACTCCAGGGCTGGTTTTACTGGTGTGTGGTCCTGCACCTCTCCCTCTTCTCTCTCTTCAGACTCCTTTGCCAGCTTTCTCTCACACTTCCTCACAGCTATTCCCCACAGCTTTCCTATCTACCTTCTCTTCTTGCCTCAGGACATCTTCATAGTCACAGCCAAGCATCTTTGTTGCACCAGCCCCCCCCGAATGTCTCAGATAGCATAAGTTTTCCTTTGTATGTCTGTGCTATGCATATTTTGCTTATTGTTTCAGCTCTTTGGGGTATCAGATGCGTTCACCAACTTCTTTGTCCCAAGTGACAGGACACAGGAACCTCCACAGATAGAACACACAGTTTTGCTGGTGAAAACACAAGTTTTACAGTTCACAGGATATGTAATTTTAATTTCCAGAAATTAAAAGCAAAAATTCTTTCTGAATTAGACAGAAACTTAAAAACTAGCTGGACTTCCCCCAGCTGGAAGAATGTTGTAAGTGAGTTTGGGAAGTTCTCAAATCCTGGCTCTGGGCAGACCTACCAGGAGTGCAGGCATGTCCTTGCGAATTTTTTTTTTTTTGGTTCAGTGACAGTTCATTGAGCAGGAGATGGAAAATTTCAGGGTGGCATTTTTCAGTGCATTTCTAACTAGCTGCAAAAATGAGTGCTTGCATCTGAAGGAAAAAGATAGAGAGGCACATGTGCAGTAAAGGGAATAAGCATTTGGTCAGGAGGACAATTCTCTCCCAGCTTGCTGGCAATGCTCATGGTTTCTGTGGTCCAGGATCTCCTCTTACCACCTGTCTCAGCAAAAAACCAATGCAGATCCCAGCACATGCAGCCCAAATGCAAGACCAAAATGCTGTGCTAGTGTTGGCGTGCCAGAAAGGGTCACATGTTGTTGTTTTATCTGTGACCCCCCAGCTTGGGGGTTTCCACTGGAATGCTGGCCCTCTTTGGCAGGGCTCTGTCCATGGGCTCTCAGGCTGTGTTGGTTCTGCAGCTCTGCTGTGGTGCTGCAGCTGCCACTGCTGTATTTTAGGGGTCATTTGCATGGCACTGTGAGACAACCTGACCCCTCATAGCAGCAAGCAGGTTTGCAGAAGGACTCTGGAAATTATGCCAAATGATAAAAACACAGTTTGAGAGTTAAGTGGAGACCTTTAGGCCACACTTCACCCTCTTCCTGGAGCCTGTCTGTGCACCTTTCGGGTGCACTCGGCAGGCACAGAGAGCAATTTTGTTTCTGGAAATGCTACTGGTGGCTTCAGTTTTCAGAAGTCTGAACACATAACAGAATATTGGCATTTTTTTTCTTCCACCTCTTGTTCCCTTTCTGGGTTTTTTTTCAGAGCTGAGTGGACCATGAGAGCAATAATAACTACACTAGCACAGCAAAGGAAATGTCTAGTGGTGTGTGTACTGACAACACAAACCCATCTTCTGAGCCACAGTTCTAAAGAGTGATTTTCTGTAAAAGAATAAAAATAATGATAAAAAAACGCTGCTCCTTGATGAGACCCACAGAACGAAAATTAGCCTGGTGATTCAATTTTTATTTCATTAAAAAGGTTCCCTGTTTTCTAACCAGCTATTGCAAAAGGATTTGCTATTAGTAACAGAAGAAGCTTCACATCTGGTCGGGGTTTGACCGTCAGACAAAGGGGAGGACTTTAGTGAGGCATTAAATGTAGATAATGGATTATCAACAGGGAGAACAGACCTTGGGAGGGTGGGTGTGGGGAGGGATGAGGGGACAAAGAGGCATCAGGGGCCACAAAGGCAGCAGAGTCAGACATCTGGGAGGGCTGCAAATAGCTCTAGGGGGGCTTCTGCTCTCTCCTTGGGCGGCTGTGCTGATCCCCTGATGCCTCCCAGACATGGCAGTCAAGAGGGGAAATCAAATATTAACTGGTTCCTGCTCCCAACCTGCGTGAGGAAAAAGATGAGTGAAGCAGGAGGGAGGCTGGTGGAGCCAGAAGAACAGTAGGAAGCCATGCAGAAGCCAAACACTAAATTATTAGTGAGCATGAGTAGCAAAGCTTTCAAAGGCAGCTTTGACAGAGACACTAACAAAATCCCCAGGGTAAACAAGAACCTTTGTTAAAATTAGTGTAAGACCTCTGTAGAAGCTTTGGTGGATTCAAAGAGCAGCCCTGGGATGGAAGAAGGTGAGCAGGAAGAAGCCAGGAGGAAATGAAGTGCCTGGAAACAGCAGCATGGAGACCTAGCGGAGCTGAACAAATCCGGGAAGGAGGAAGAGTTGCAGTTAATTCTGCTCCATCCTGCCCAGCAACCCCCAGCCAGGAGCAGGACCCCAGGCACATGGCAGGCCCAAAGCCAAAGCCAGCAGCCTGGGCAGCAGGTGCTAGGAAGCCATGCCCAGAGGAGCAGCACCATTGGCAAACACCAGCTCATCCCGAGCACCTGGAGCAGCGGGGCTGGAGCATCAGCAAAGGCTCTGTGTGTCTGTCCGGGATGAATCCTGACAGGTGTCCCACAGCACCCCTGCCTTCCCCTTCCTTTGTGCCGTCTAAGTCAGGGTCCCCCCAGACACCTGCTGTCCCTCTGGCAGCCCAGGGAAATGGGCTGGTGGCTTGGCAGCTCCAGGAGCCTAGGGGTGTGGGAGAGCCTAGAGACGGCCCACAGAGACCAAAAACAGGAGAGCAGGAGTCAGAGCAAGGAGCCCCGGGGCATGGGAAGGGCAGGCTGGGGAGCAGACACCATGGGCAATAGTTTGCTTTCTATCTGCAGACCTTCTCCTTGTCTCTGAAGCTGTAATAAGGACTCCGAGTGGGAGGGAGATGCTTAGATACCCAACAGGAAGGGAAGGCCCTCTGGAACAACCTGAACTGCTGGTTATTTGGCATTTGCAGTATTGCCTTAGAGATATCTTTGGGATCATGGCATCTTGCGATTTGTCTCTCCAGTGTCTCCCACAGTGTGAATGCCAGGCTAAGCTAGTCCTGTAGTTTCTCGGTCCCCCAGGTGTCAGCAGAGTTTGGTGACAGTAACCTTGTCCCCTCAGGAAACCTGGCTGGAAAGGAAGACATGGAGGATTGATGGGTGATGCTTGAGGAACTGGGCAGAGGAAGCCACGTCTGCCTAAGAAAGAGCTGGGGCTCTCAGGGCAGGGATTGTGCCAGCTCTGCTGCCCACACCAGGAGCCCCAGGGTCTTAGGGGCAAGGTGGTGGCAAGGGTCAGCCAGCTAAAGTGAGAGGATTTGGTCAAGCTCCATCCCTGGAAGACCCTGCCACGGCCACTGTGTGGGCCTGCGCCCTGCTCTGTCCCCTCTGCTGTCAGCAGAAGCAGCACAATTTAAAAGCAGCTCTGGCTTCACCTCCTCTGAAAGACGGGCCTGGGTCCAAAACCTACTGACGTCAAGAGCAGCCTGGCCCCGGCAGAGCCTGCTCGAGATGGTTTTGGTCTGATGAGAGCTCATCAGTCATAGCAGAGCTCCAGGAACGCCAAACAAAGGGTGGCTCAGCCCAAAGTGTTTGTATGGCTGCGTTGCTATAGTGCCCGGGAACCTCGGGGTTTAAACACAGCCATCATCACAGCAGCCTTGAGAGGGAGGGATGCTTGTCTGGGTCCCAGGCAAGGAAATGGAGGCACAGAGCTATAAATCCCATGCCTGTGGCTGAAGGAAAGAAGAGCTTGTGGGCTGTGAGCCTTCTGGGGCGCAGGGCAGTCCCTCCTGGCCTTTCCTGTGCTTGCAAGGGTTGACAAAAGCCAACCTCCCAGTCTCTGGTGTTGCTGAAGCCTCTTTGGTGTCTGTCCAGTCCTCGCACAGGTGTAGAGATGCCCGAAGTTAGGCAGTACCACGTGATGGAGCAAAAAGGCAGGAGCCATCACTGTGCTGGGGGACAGGAACATGGGAGGAGAAACGGCAGTCTGTAAATAAGCTATGGCAGCAGCTGACCAAGTCTGTAGGCTTTCTTTGGAGAAGACCCAAACATGTTGCTTTGAACATCAGGCACTCAGCACACACCAAAGGGAGGCTGCCTGACCCGGCCAGGACGGATGGCTGGAGGACACGGGCAGGGAGCCACGGGCTGTAACAGGAGCTACTGCAACGATCAGGCTGCCTTATTTTGCAGAGATTGGGCTTGCAATGCTAATACTCTTGGTACCTTTCCAGCAGGGATATGCAGGAGCGTCCGGTGGGTGTGACTCAGCACAGGCAGAGCTGCAGCAGCGTCCCCAGCCGCGTCCCCAGCCCTGCACCACTGCCCTCATTCTGCTCCGCCCAGGGCAGGCACTCGGGAGATGGCAGCAGCCTTGGCCCGGCAGCAAGGACTGGAAAAGGTGGGGCCATGGCAAGGAAAACCTCAACGCATCAAAGAGTGGTGTCAGCCCCATGGGAACCAGGTTTCTGTGAGTGATTACATTCCCTAAGTGCTTTTGCTGTAAACCGTAGAGGCATACACCCGGGGTCAGAAGTGACCCCAGCTCTTAACAGTGGTTCTGGAAATAAGAGAAAGGTGAGAGGAGAGCAATGGGGGTGTCCGTGCAGGAGTGACAGGGATACAGCTCCCAAGGACACACACACAGATTGAGACAAAAACCTGTGTGAAGTCGTACAGGCTTCATATGAGCAGTCTCTGACGGCAGAACAGCCATAAATTCTGCCTCAAAATGAGGTGCAGGAGGTGGCTGAGCTGTGCTCATGGAAGGACAGTGCTCTCCTTTGCCTGCGGCTCATGGAAGAGCAAAGAGCCCTGCACAGCCAGGGCAGCCCTGGGGCCTGAGACTGGGCTTTTCTTATTTAGGTTTCTGTCTTGTAGATATCCTCTCTGTATGACAAAAGTCTGGAGGGAAAAAGCTATTAAAGATGTTTCCCATTTGCTGGTTTAGCTGTTGGAACTGACAGTCGATAAGTTTTTGTTGAAGCAGATGGAGGATGAGCCCATGGAAAATGTACCATAGGAGGAGGCAGAATGCTGAGGCTTCAACAAAGGCTTTTTATCCAAAATGTCAGCTGGTCATTGAAATTAAGTAGTGTTAATAGCAAAACAAACAGAAACACTGGACAGCAAACAGCCTGCTCCAGTCACATCACAGCAGCTCAGCTCACTTCATTATCATTTCTGTAATCACACCATAGGTGAGCCTTTTTGCCTCCCAAGGTATTGAGGTAAAGCAAAGATCCACATCTCTAATGCCAAAAAGTAGCTTTTAAAAATACCTACTTCCAGGTCTTATTCAGCACAGGGAAGCAAACACTGGGCATAGGCCCAAATTGTACTTTCCTTTGTGGGTCACCTTTAAGAATTGAACAAATGGAGGATCTCAGCATTAAAATAGAATATGACTGGAAACTTCATCAGGGATTCAACTCCCCCTGGCATGCCTCCGACCCTCCCTGCCGACTCTGCTCCCTGGGACTTGGAGCTTCACCAAGCAACATTGTCCAGGAATCCACAGTGGCCACTGGGAGTGGGGTCCAGGCATCCGCTCACCGTGCCGGATGCACTGCGCTGCTGAGATACGCCCTGACCTTTACAGTGATGGGCCTTGGAGGGTGAGGAAATCCTGGCCTGGCTGAGGGAAAATCCTTGTGCACAAATAAGCTTTGCAAAGCCCCCACTTTGTTGCAAGGTTCCTGCATGAACCAGTGCCCCTATGGTGGGTACTGTCATCAGGAGAAGGCGAGGATGGGGAGAGGGCTCTGGGGAAGGGGCGTGTGGCAAGAGAGCAGCCTTCCCACATCACCTACCCCTTCTTCTGTCAGTGATGGGGAAAAGTCTGCTGGTGGCTTCTGGGGCTGCTGTCTACCTGCTGGGCACCTGTGCCTGCCAGTGGCTCAGAGAGCAGGGAGCAGGCAGCTCCTTCCTGTGCTGCCCTCTCCCTGGTAACAGGAACTCTGCTGGAACAGGTCATGGTGGTGTCTCTCCAGGCACTGGGGGCTGAGCTCAGGCTGAGCAGTTGCTCGGAAACCCAAACCACCCCTGTGGGGCTGGGCATCTTCTGGCTGGTGTCAGTAGATGTGGTCCCTCCACAGTGACATGTTTTAGTCCTTCATGTCAAGAACACAGCTTTTTCCCTGCAATATTTCAGGACAAACCATTACAAACCAGGATGGAAGGGCTGTTTCTTGCAGCAGGAATTGGGAAGAAAGGTCTTTTCACTCCCAGGTGACAGTGGTGAGAAATGGTCCATGGGCAATGGGGCTTGGGGGCCTGCACCCCCATTGTCTACCTTCTTCATCCGTGCTGCAGTAGCAACCAGAGCCCTCAGCTTAAAACCCGGCAGGTAGGATTATACCATCCTGAATCAGCTGGAGAAAACAGGGCAGTGAGAGGGGAAAGACCTGCCCAAAGCCCCAGCACAGTGGACATCTGTCCTTCCACCACCCCCCACTTCCATGCACCCCGATGTCCCCTAGCAAGCTGTGTAGGAATGTGCAGGAATGCCTTTCCTTGATTTCCTCACTGCCTTCTGCCTGTACCCCCATCTCCAGTCTCCTCTCCTCCCTGGCCTCCCCACCTCCTAACACCCTCTCTGACTCTCATCCTAGGGCTGGACAAACCACACACCTCCTGCCCTCGCTTTCAGCTGTGGCTTCAGCATGCTTACATCCAGAAAGCATGGTAAATAAATCCTGGATGTATCCAGATTTATAACTTAATAGTCTGGCTGTAAAAATTATTTCCCTTTTCAGCCCTTTTGCAATAGGCTTGCCCCTCCTCTCCTCATTTATTTGTTACTATGAATATTTGATGGCTGACTGTAGCAAGAAGTTTAAATACATAAATTCATTCCCTGGTACAGGCACACTGGCTGCCCTGCTGTTGCCAGGGAGTTGTGTGGCAGCCTGGGACTTGGGAGGTCTGGGGAGGCTGTGCAGGCCATCGGAGGTTCAAGGAGAACTCACATGCCAGCCCGGGCTCTGGGGTGAGACCTTGGTAAAGGCTCGGGCAGTGAATGGGCTTTAGGAAGGCTTGGTGAGGACAGGAGGTGGCACTGCTCCCACAGTCATCCCTGTTGCTGCCTTCACCCCTTGGTGACTCTTCCTTTCCTTCCTCAGCTCCCCTGTCCTCACTGTGTCCCAATCCCTGTGGGGAGCACGCTTCTCACCCATCACCCTGTGGGGCCACAAGGGCCTTCATCCCTGTGCAACAGGTCTGCTGACAGAAAGGAAACGCATCCTATGTTTGCACAGAGGATATTAGTCTGTGGGAGAATGGGAAGAGCTGCCTTAGTTCTCACACAGGCTGGCTGCCAGCTCTGCAGAGAGATGGCCAGGGCTATGGCCTTGTGCAGGGGCTGGCTGGCTCTGAAACCCACCATGAACCACAAGAACTAAAGACCCGCAGTCCCTGTTCCTTGCTGGCTCATCAGCTCATGTGCCCAGGTTTGCACAGATGTTTTCTCCTGGCAGGTCCAGCCTGCTCAGGCATGGCCTGTGTAACACATCTCTTAGCAGTTCCACCCCATTTTCTTGCCCTCCTGGCCACACACATGGCAAGCCCAGACAGCCTCTGCAGAGCAACACAAGCCCATCCTGCGTTCAGCCCACATGCTGCACATGGAGGCAGGTTTCAATGAGACCTAAGAGCACCCAGCTGACTCCATCCAGATTCACTGACAGCACCTAGGAAAAAAAATGCCACAAAAAATTGGTGCGAATTCAGCTTGGTTTTTTTTCTCCCACACCTACCAGGAGTGTGGAGGGAAGCCACCCAGCCTGTCCTGCCCAAACAAACCTGCCCTCACTCTTACACCAGTCCACAAAGACAGTGCAGGCATGCGGAGTGTGGCAGTGCTGACAACCATCCCTCCCACCATCACTGGGAAAACAGAGCTCGTGGCCAAAGGGGAGGAAAACACCCTCTGGAATGGCACACCTCATACCACCCTGTGTTGCTATAATTTGTCAGAGGTCAGAAGAACCTGCAGTAGCCCAGCCTGTCCCTCTGCATGGGGACTTGCAGCTTGTGTCGCTGCTGCCTGCCCCAAGCATGGCATAGAGGCTTCCAGGGCATAAATAATTCAAGAGCAGTGAAGAGGATTTCTTCCCCCCTTCCTCCCTTCCCTGGCTTATAACAAATGTTAATTTAATCAATCGGCAGTAAATCTGGCTGGTTGCTGACTCACGACAGATGGTGCCCCTGCGGGCTGTAGCAGCAGCTTCCCTCCCTCCTTTGGAGACGAACAATGCGGGAGCCGTTTCCTTGCTTTTCACCTTTTCCCTCTTTGCCTTCACTTGGTACCAAACGGACACGACTGCAAAATATGTCGGAGGCTGCAGGCAGAGGTGCTGAGCTGGCAACAGGAAGCCCTGGCTGCTGGAGATTGGCTTGTACACGGCCCTGGCTGGACATAATTTGGGGCTAATGAGGCCACAAGGTGCACAGGGCTCTAAGGGGCAGCACTGGCACCTCCACTGGTATTTGGCAGCACCAGGGGGCTGTTGCAATATTCTGAAGCCCAGCAGATGTTATCCAGGTGCAGAGCGGTCACCGTGCTTGTGACCTTGTGCTTCTGACACAGTGGGAGCAGGGCCCTGACTGGGATCTACCCCCAAAGCCCCCCAGCCCACCCTTCATCCCCCACAGCCCCAGATGGAAGTGAGAGCAGGGAAAGGCTTCCAAGAGCACTAAGGCTTTGGGGAGTGTGGGACAGGCGAGGGGATTGATTTTGACAGAGAAATTAATTACTTTCTGGTCATCACATGTGCTGGTGTGCTGGTGGTGTTGGTGTCTGCTCACCTGAATACAGGTCATACTCCATTGTCTGCTTGAGGAGGTTGTTTAGAAATGGGAAAGAAACAAATCTCCCCATCATGGGCCTGGCATCAACACTCAGCTACCTGAAGGTGTTATTCTCTTGGGATGACAGAAAAAGAGGAAAGCAGCTAGACAAAACTGTCTGGAAACAAATATAAAAGTACCAATTACTGCTAAAACAAGCTCACATTTTTGCACTTTTATCAATCTCTGGTAATGTTTTGACCTGTGTAACAGCAGGACAAGGAGGATGTGATGAGACCAAATTGGAAATTGTATGTTGAAATGTTCCCCTAAATGAAAATTGGCAATTCCAATGAAATGGATTTTTTTTCTGCTTCAACATGTCCATTTTTGCTTACAAAAAATCAATGACAGCTTAAAAAAATTAAAACATTTCTTCGAAAGTTTAATGGGGAAGAAAAAAAAAGAAAAGCCTTTCCATGATGAATGTACTGTTTTCATCAGATAAAACCTATTAAGATGAGCTTGAAAGCTTTTACTTAGTGGGTTAAAGAAAAAATTACTCCAGTGGCCTTTTTTTGCTGAGATCAAGAGCAGTATGTTTAATATCTGTTACAGCCTCTGTCAGGAGACTACCTGCTGCCTTGGCAGGGGATGCAGTCAATTATCTAATAGGTCCTTCCTGCAGCGGAGCATCAGGTTGCCTCCGTGCTGCCAGAGCCAGGGGGGGATGAAAACAAGGGTTCTGGTGTAGCCTCCCAGGTGTGATGAAAAGTGGGGGCTGTGTCTGGGGTCTTGCAGGGTGCTGCTCCCCCCAGCACTGTTGTCTCCTTCAAGGAGGATCAGGTTTTGAAATGTGCACCGGGAACCAGCTGCAGGCGGGAGCCCCTGACATTGGGGTTTCCTGAAAAACAAGTGGCGAATGCCCAGCTCCCAGCAAGGGGTTTGGCTTGGACTGGTTTTAGAGTCTTCATACAGCTTTTGATTAGAGGAAAAGACCTCTATTCTTCATCTGTTGTTCTGTGTTTCCTGTCCTTGTTGTGCCAGACACCTGCTCACCAGTTTTTGCAGACTTGTTCCTAACATGCATTTGCTGCTTCAGCCTAGGTCGGGTGTCTCCCACAAATGCACAGCAGAATCCTCCACTCCTGGCCTTGATTATCCCTCTGCATTGGTTCTCATCTCCCTGGGAAAGGGATGGTGTCTTTCACGTCTTGAATGCCATCCAGACCAGGTCCAGCAGATAATTAATAATGGAAAACAACACCACAACTTTTCCTTGGATGTCACTTACCCTGAAATGGGAAGCAGACAAGGGCTGTGAATCAGCAGCACTTGCTGTGGAGAGTGCTCTTTCAATACATTGATTTCATGTTGCACAGCTCCCTGAAGAGTGTGCGGGGTTTGCTCACAAAGCTTTGATTTGGCTAATCAGCAGGATTATCTGCTGCAGCGTGTCTTGGGGCTCTTGGAAATGAAAGGAATTATAAAAGTATATTAATATATTACAACATCTACTTGCCAGTGGCTCCTGCCCAGCACGGGCCCTGGCACCCGCCACAGGGGAAGCTGGCAGAGCTCCCAGCACCTCCAGCATCTCCCTCCTTCCCTGAAGAATCCCTGTCCACACTCTGCCCTGGGGTGAGATTGCTGCTGCAATCCCATTTATTATCACTCTTAGTGCTTGCTACCTAGAGTGTTTCTCTTCCCAACTATAGGAGGAATGAATGTCCCTTCCTTGAAGAGCCCTGTGTCAATGCCAGCAAACAATAGGATAATCCAGGTAATAAGAAGGAATATCCATACTTCTAGTTTGTTTGGGGTTTTGGGGTTTTTTTTTTGGGTTTTTTAATGTGACTTGAACTTCTGCATCACCCCCATTAGGGCACATCAAAATACCACCATCCCAGTTTACATGACACGGACACCAATGGGTTTTCCTTGTCCCTGTCCCTGTCCAGTTGATAATCACTATCAGCCAGTGTTTTTTTTTTTTTTTTAAAGGAAGCTCCAATCTGGGCTCCAGCGCATGGTTTAATGCATTTTAAATTGTCTGGTACTTGCAGCTGGTGTCTCTGTCCTCCAGCAAGAAGGTTTCCAGGACACGTGTCACCCACTGAAGCAACGTGTCTTTTCTACCCCAATGTGTGGCCCTGATGTTGTGGAATAACTAATCCCTTCCCCAAGGAGTCAAATGGCTCTTGAGGCAAAACACACATACGTGGTTTCTGTATAATTTTTAAAACCTGCTTTTAAACCTGCTAGTGGAAACCTTGAATTTCTGCTAGACCACGATGCTCTGGAGGGGAGCTACATGGCAATTAAAATGCTACCGTTGTTCTGTTTCAATTAGGGGTCCTCTTAATTGCCAAGTCTTCAAGGTTTCTAAACTAGCCTCTGGTGAAAGACTGCAGCAGCGTGTGGAGATAGATTGTGTTCACATGTCATCTCACGCCAGCAGCCTGAGGAACAGCTACTCCTCTGCAACCACATCGGGCTATCACGGCTTGCTTCTTTATTTCTTTTGTCACTGTTGTTCATTACCAAAGAGCTCGGCTGCTGTTCAACAAAGCACTTAAGGCCTTGCTTCATTTGCAGTGAAGTCAATTCCCTTTTGCGGTGCTGCAGCACGTCTACATTAAGGGTTTGTGTGGAAAGAACACCGGATTGCCACTCCGTCACTCCTCCCAGTCTCGGCAAGCTGGAGGTGATGCTCTACCTCCCAAAGCACTGCAGAGAGTGGGACTGCTTAAACAAAAAGCGTGCATATTCCACATGTATTCTCCAAAATGCACCTATTTATTTGAATTTGTTCCTATTCAGAATTAGGATGAGGATCCCCATACAGCTTCTTATGTTCATTTGAGTATTGTGGTCTCTTCCCAAAACTTGGTTTAACTGTTTTCCTTCCTTTTTTGGGCATTCCTGCTGCCCTCAGTGCACCATTTCTAAAGGGACTTGCATCCTTGGGGGATGCACTGTGGGAAGAAAAGGAGCTGGACTGCTATGGCTGATTAGAGGAAAATTATTTCCACGTGCACAGAGGTTATTGCTTGCCTGGGAAGGGGGTATGGGAAGGAATCAGTGCAGAGAACCTTAAAGCTTACGGCATGCAGAGAGAAACAGTGTGGGAGGAAGAGGAAGGAAGTTTGCAGAGATGAATTTGGGGAGGCCGATTTAAATAAATCCCACAGAAGGGCTCTCTCACAGGAAATATATTTATTGGATCAAGAAGGCAATAAACCAAGCAGATGATCCTTATGGAGGCTTCTGTGCTCGGGGGGAGCGGGGCCAAAGGCAGCCATGATGAAAGCACGGGTGACCTCAGTGACGATTTGCTGTGAGTGACACGCTGAAGTTTTACACGCTTCTCAGAAGCCCTGTCATTCAGCCACTCTCCTTGCTATAAAAAAGGTTAATTGATGCAAACCACATTTTTTCCACCAGCATGTGCCAAAGCAGCCAGTGTATTGTACACACACAAAACAACAACCAGGCTTTCACATGGCTTGAATTAGATGGATGACAAGAGCTACCAGGGGGAGTCAATTAAGCTGCAACCTTGGAGTCAAACTTGCAGATTTTATAACAGTGCCTAGTAAATAATGGGTACTTGCACATCTCCTTTCACTAAGAGGCACTAGCATATGTCTTTGAATATGTTCTCCTGGTAATTGCACAGGGAGCATACACATTTGGTCCTGTTGTCTACCATGAATAATGCATAGCGAAGAGGGGGGAGCCGAAAGTGCCGAGCTGCTCGGTTTTAGATGGACTTTTTTATCATTGTTATTTAGATGTCACAGCCGTTCTCCTAAAGAATTGTTTGCCTCCTTTGTCAGTGCAAAAGTGGGCTTATTTAGGGGGGAAACAAAAAAATGAACCGTGGACTAAAGCTAATCTGAGATTATCCATGCAAATTGGCAGCTGAGATTCAGATGTGAAAATCTACCCCCGATAAAAATGACTAAGAGGATTTCTGCTGAATTTCGTTTTTCTCCTGACTCACTAATCCATGCTGGGGGAAAATCCTCCTGTCCGGTCTTGTTTAGGTTAAATAACATTAATAATGTTGAGCTGAGGACGGCAGGCATCGGGCTCCATTTTAAGCGTGTGCTGCACTGCTGTTGCACTGCTCACAAAGCACAGGCTTTGCTTCTCCCCTCACTATTCCCCACATTTGCCTTAAATCAAAAAGGTTAGTCAGCACAGCCGGCTCCTTTGCTTTCAACCTGCTGGGTTTTTTTTTTTTTAAACTCCCACTCAAAAGGCAGAGTCAATTCAAAACCCAGGAAGCCTAAAGGCTAAGCAAGCTGCCCGGGGAAAATAGAAAGAGTATGTGTTTGCAGGCTGAGGTTTGAATATCTTGTAGGAGCCAGAGCTCCAGCTGTGTCTGGATTGTACCTTCACAGTATTAGCACGCAACGGGAGCATCTTTTGGAGATGTCGCCATGCTGGCTCTGCCTGGCGCCAGCAGCCACAGCAGTGAGGAAGCAGCGATGCTCCCAACCATGCAGGCAGTTTGGGTTGCCATTTCCAAGGGAAATTTGTGTAAAATTCAGCTTGCCAGTTAGGTATTTGCTGTACAACAGTTTGCATCGCTCACAATGCAATGCTACCTCCCGCAGCAGTGGCTGAACCTGTGCGATGCATTTGCAGCAGCTGAGGTGGAGGCTGCACGTGTCGATGCTGCTGCGTGCAGTGTGGGACTGCTTGTCCCTTGTAACCACCTTTAACTGCTTTGTTACAGCACATGCCATACAATTTGCTTGCTTCAGTTCAGTTAAGCTAAAGTAGACTGTTACTTATTAGTATCAAGAGCTATATTTTTTTTCCTGTGACAAACACGCTTGAAGCCCTCCGGGGATCCTGAACAGTGTGTGCTGAGGTGCAGCTCCCAGTGGGGTTTCACTCAGGGCTTAGGATAAATACACACCAGCAGCTATAACTCCTGACATGTTGCTTAAGCCAGATCAGCACACAGGAGTGCTGGACCTTCCCTCGGAACACAATTGAGGATGCCATGCAGTTCTTGGTGTGGGCAGGACTGTCACATAAACAGTCCTTATCACAGGACCTGGGGGCAGACCATGGAGGGAGGGAAAGATGCTCTCACCAAACACCACATGATCACCCAAGTAGGGTGGCTATGCAGTGCCGTGGCTCCAGGACAGCTGCCCTGCTGTGGGGCTGGAAGCAAGGGCCAGGGCAGCCTCCGTAGATCACCACCAAACCTCCTTGGATATCCATCCCAGCCTTGTGGTACAGGGGCTGGAGAGGAAGGAAACAGAAAATTGTGATGGTTTGTTGTATTTTTCAAGGGATTTTGGGTCCGCTTGCTTTTAATTTCATTAAAATCCCAGATATTTGGACGCGTTCCATGGCTGACTGAAAAATGAGGGGGCTGGAAAGGATTATGTGAAAAAGTTGTCAACATATTCCTCTTCCCACACTCTACGCTTCCCCAAAGTGCCCCAAAAACTCCAGAAATGTCAATCAGTAATAATTAGCCCATCAGACACAAGTGAGAAAATTCAGGCCCGTGAGCCGGCACGTTCCCCCTCCCCGCGAGCGCGCCGCGGAGCCGCCGGGTACCGTGCCAGCCTCGCAGCCTCGCCGGGAGCGTGGGAGGATTTGGACGCGGCAGCAGCCTCGGTGCCAGCTCTTGGGCACCAGCAGCTCTGGCAATGACAGCCATCCCTTCAGATGCCTGTGGCCCGCGGGGAGGCGGAGGATGCAGGGCACATGGGCCCAGGGACCCACTCCCCAGAGACCCACAGGAATGGCCTTGCAGCCAGGCAGCTGGAGGAGGCAGACAGCTCCCCACCCTGCAGCTCGTTCCCCTGTGTGCCTGGGAGATCCAGGGGCTGTGGCCTGGCAGCCAACATTAGCATCCAGGCAAAGCTACGGTCAGGAACTGTCTTGCTTGGATAACCTCGAAATGCCAGTGCTGCGTCTCACCTGCTCCCGTAAGCACAGCTATTGATGCAGCAGCATTTTTTTAATCCCACAAGTGAGCTACATTTCAGGAAAAGCTTAGAAAGAGCTGCTGAGGCTTGTGCCAAAGACATTTGGGAAGAGCTTTCTATCCCCCCCCCCCCACGTCCCCCTGCTCGGCTGACGAGTACAGACCCCACCACTTGCTATTAATCACACGTTGGTAGCACCTGGCTGCAGTACAGGGTTTTCTCCTCTAAAGAAATTCCTCTGAACTAATGAATGCCATTTAGCTAGAGTGTGTCAGAGGCCTGAATGTGCCCAGGAAAGCTCCCTGGGTAGAGGGGGCTTTCTTTCAGGGTTCAAAGTCTGCTTGATGTGTTTTAACCCTTAGATGCCTGGAAGAGGTCTGTGTTTTCTGTAAAAAAACTGCTATTTTACTGTCATCACTAAGATTATGAACGCATAAAAAAGGACCCATGTTACAAGTTCAGCTCTTAGAATGGTCACCTTTTACCTGGCAGTAAAATGCCTTTAGGCTTTCCTCTGTCATGGTGGGATTTCACTTTGTACTCTCACAGTGTCTCTGTTCAGGTCCGGTGAGGGCTTTGCTCAGCTGCAAAGGGATCCAGAGTTTCCAGATTCTGGTAGATGTAAGCAGCTAAAACCACCCTTTTTCCCAAACAAAAGCTGGCATGAACACACATGAGCACATCCCCTCACGCAGCCATGCTGCAAATGATGCAACCACTGCTGGAAATGCATCAGGGCCCCGGAGGGAGCTGCTGGTGCTCCTAGAGGCTGTCAGCTCTTGCTTTCCATAACAGCAAGAAACTGTGGGCAGGTCACCATGTGTGGGGCACTTCACAAAATCAGGACAAGCAGCATAGCTATCGGAAAGCCGATATATTTCACTTTGAGGACCCAGAGAAGGTTTTTATGAGATTTTAACTACCCCGTGGTTTAATTATTGATTGATCGGTCCCTCAGTGAAGCGAGCTTGCCAAAAAGGAGGTTTCAGGACAGAGTAAAGCCCATCTGTGTCTCTCTGGGTGTTAGTTGCTCGAGGCACGTTCAGTAAGGCTGTTCCCTATGCACTAAAATACAGGCAGTACGGAAAGGAAACTGGTCCTTTACTAAATACACTGCAGGCATCAGTCCCTAGGAGTGATGCCTTTAGCCTTCAGCCGATTTTCCATCTTTTAGGACCACCGGTCATGACAGAAGCTGCTGCCTCTGACCCACAGCTGGCAGTGCCCTCCCTTCGGAGAGCTCGCACCGAGCCCCAGCGCTGGCACAGACTTCCCCACGCTCCCTTCCTCCTGCTGCCTCCCGCTGCTCTCCTCGCATCTCCTGCCTTTGCTGGCGCTCCCCCGGCGGTGCCCTCGGGCTGGCACTGCCGCAGCCATGCTCAGGCTTTGGATCTGCGGGGATCATCCCGGTTTGTCCCCACGGAAGCGCTGAGCGAGAGGCAAGAAGCCCATCGCCTGCAGGAGCGCCGGTGGTGCCTGCCCCGACTGGGCACCGAGGCCACCTCTGCCCTGCCCCTGGGGACACGGCCGGGGCTGTGCCGGGGGCTGCAGGAGGGGCTGGCACCACTGCAGCCACACGCCTGCACCCAGGATGCTGCACAGAGCAAGGAGCGTTGCACACCTGTGCCCGGCATACAGCGCTCAGGACAGACGGATGGACAGAGGGATGCTCAGGTACAGCATCCCAAAATCTCTTTGTCCTGCAGCAGTAGGGCTTGTGCTCTGGCAAGGGAAAGCTTGTCCCGCAACAGCCCGTTTTGGCCATCCTGTGGAAAGGTGGGAGGTACTGGTTTGTTTACTCCCAATCCCCTCCAATACCCGCTGCCTCCCCTCCTCTGGGGCAGCGCTGCCCGGCAGAGCCTGCTCGCCAAGTTGCACCCGGTACCCTGAGGGTGCTGGGCCACCCCGTGCCCTGCAGCTCTTCCCTGCAAACAGGGAGGCATGTGCTTCATTTTAGCGGCACGAGGAGTCCCACAGGGGCTAATTATAACTCCTAGGATTTTATCAACAATTAGCTCAGCACGGATGGTCACATATCTGCACAGCGCCAGCTGTTGTTATCGGCTGGGCTGGTAATAATGCTGGCTCCTAATTTTCCCAAGTATTCCCCATCTTGAAGCATTGCTTTTGGTTACTCACAAGGTTGCTGAACTCTTAACCATTTAGACAGACATTCTTCATCCCAAGAATCCACCTACAAGGAGGTTTTATTTATGTCTAGATAGATTTCATTCAGGCTAAGACAAAGAAATGGCTTTGCTCAAGGAAAGCGCTCTCTAGTTTTAGGCAGCTCTGGGCATTCCCTACTTTGGCAACTGGAAACTCTGGAAATGTGATTTTTAGAGCCCATGTAACTCTCTGCTGAGCTATCTCAGGAGTCAGAGGAATTTGTGACAGGGCAGGAGGTAGTCTCAGCATCGTGGCTTCTGGCTTGCTGCTTCTCTCTGAAGCCACCAGCACTGGAGGTTTGCTGCCATTAATCTCCAATGTCTGTCTGCTTTTTTTCCAGCCCAGTTTATACTGAGAGAAATCCAGCCCAGCAGTTCAGTGTTCATCTCTCAGGGGTCTAACACAGGAGGAAATGCTGGCAAGGAAGCAGTGAGGCACACGGGCACCACAGCAGATCTGCTGCAAAGCTCAGCACTGCTGGGGCAGAGTGGATCCAACTGAGGGGTCTCCAGTGGTCCCTGGGTGATGGGACCGGACAGACTATGAGGAGGAGGGGAGCTTGGCATGGCAGATTGAGTATCTCTAGGGAAACTGCCTCCCCTGAAAGGTGTCAGGAGTATTTGGACTGAGCAGAGATGAAGGGCAGCACATTTCTTGGCCCACATCACTGCAAGCACCTCCAGGGAGCAAAGGGGTGAAGATGCAGAGAAAATTGGGAAAGAAAGGGGAAGAACTGATGGGGAGAGGTAGCAAGGAATGAAAGGACAGGGTGGAGACATAGGGCTGGCAGGATGATTAGCACCAGATGGCAGGTATCAATTATTTACCATTTATGTACAATAAAAAAATACAATTTAACGATGGGAAGAGCATGAAACAAGCTTGATAGCAATTCAAAAGCATATGGAAATAAAATGCAGCAAATTAAGGGGTTGTAATAAATGTGCATCGCTGGTTGTAATGCCCCTGAAAGAATTATAAATGTGAAGCCTTTGTGAATTACACTTAAAAATAAATGTAACATAAAAAAGAAATTAGGTACACAAATAACTTTACATTCAGGCATTTATAAAATAAAATCTGTTTGCAGCAGCTAATTAGGAAAAAGGCTCTAATGAGACTCACTCTTCTTTACCTTAGAGACAAGGCTGAAATGTTAAAAGTGGATATAGGTGTGGTGGGTGCCATTAAAAACTCAACTTCCCTAACTTTGCAGTCATTTCAGAGAAGAGATATTTCTTTTCCAAAGACGGGAGCTGAAATTGTGGTGCCGTTAAACCTCTGCTGTGTCTGGAGAGGCCATCTGTACCTCCCTGCGGATGCCCTGATGCTGGCACCGCCCTCCTGTAGTATTGCCACTGTTACTCAATTGCTGGATCAATAAATTAACATTGACTAGTGGGAAAAAACATGACTACCCTGAGCTTGAAATGTGCAACTCCCAGTGAAGATCCTGTGTTGCTGTAAGTGGTATTTTTTGGTTTACCACAGGATGGGTACTGCTGGAGCTGGCAGAATAATCTTAGTGCAGTGAGCAGGGCCAGTGCCACCTGAGCCATGCACCTTGTGTAGAACAGTATGTCAGAAACTAAACAAGGTCAAAGCAGATTACTTCTTTCTAGTGGCTTAGAAATTTTCCATCAAAATATCATTAAACTGATCACTTCCTACAGAGCATTTCCTTTTCACTAGGCAGTGCTTCCCAACAGCTGGACAATGAAGGCAAATCAGCAGTGTTCTTTGCTTTGCTCCCCTCCCCACCCAAATTATTGGCATCCCCTTCCAAGTTTTCCACAAATGATGTTTCACTGGGCAGAAGCCTGGGGAAGGTTTGTTCAGCACTTAAATTGCATTTTCCATCTTTCTTTTCTAAAGACCACCGGCAGCAAAGGAAGCAACTGCCAACAGGGGCTGGACTCGTGTCCTGAAGTTTTTGGTGTGGAAAATCATTTCGAGAGAGGGGTTGTCCCACAGAGGCTGAGGGCAGCAATGCTGATGAGCAGGATGATGGGCAGAGTGGCTGCTCTGAGCCTGGAAAAGCCTTGCCAGGTGAGATGGCAATGGCCACACTGCAGGTCAATGGCATGGGCCACAACCCATCCATGTGCATGGAACAGAGAGATACCACTTGCCCTAAAGTTCTTGCATTCACCTCGCACACTAGCATCACTTCCATATTTTTAAATATTTAATCTATGCAGCCTGGTTGCCATGGGAACCCTCACGTAGAAATCTGGACTTTGGGCTAATCAGAAGAATCCTTCCCCTGGCTGGGCAGGAGCTGGGTTTCCCTGCTGGGCAGTGCCAGCACCATTCCCTTCGAAGTGGTTCACTCTGCCCTGCTAGAGGGTATTTTAGTATCAGCCTTTAATACCCTGTCACCTGAGCTTTGGGAAATCCTCTCCATAACACTTAGGTAATTCCTACTGGAAGTCCTGGGCTGCCCCGGAGTACTCATTGTAGAGAAAGCTCTTTTCAACAAGCAGTCTAGGAAATGTCTGTGCCACCTGGTTGGACACCACAGCACACATCTGGTTCCCACTGCACACAGCGCCAAGCAAGAGAACAGAGACCACGAGCAGCCTGCTGGGAGAAAAGGGCTCTGAATTCTCATGATGAACTGAAGACAATCATTCCCTTGCTCATTCCAACACCTCTGTAAGCAGCCCAGGGACTTGGGCTACGAACACAGAATACAGCACACAGGTTATCAGCAGAGCTCAGCCTCTCCAATTTGGCCAATATACATCAGTGTGTGTGAAAGGACAAGCCCACTTGGGAATTTCATAATCCTTTCACAGATCACCTTTTCATCTTTCTTTTTTTGTCTGATTTATGGTGTAAAGTGCTCAGTGTACTGTGCAGCACGAGCAGCTGCACCTCCTGCACAATAGCAATGAGATGCTTCCCTCAATTTGGGGCCCCTCCAGCAGACTTCAACTCCCACAATCCATCCTCCAGCTGAGCTACTGGGAACCACAGTCAGACCAGAGTACAGACTTCTCATCCCATACAGTTCTCCCAGTTACACCCCCCCAAAAGGTCTATCAGCCACAGGAGGTGTCCAAGAGTGGGAGATGCTGGTGGAAACCCAGCACTGGCCATGGCCACAATGCCTGGGCACAGGATTTCACAGAACAGCTACCAGCAGGACACAGGGCTTTACTGATCGTAATGACCGGGATGTGTTAGCTGGGTCATCCTTATGGCCTCATCCAAAGCTTTTCATCTGGCATGGAGAGTTTTACATTACTAACCTTTAAGTGGGAGCAAATTGGTGGCCCCTGGTCTGCTTTCCTGGCTGCTTTTCCCTTGTGCTGCCCAGGGAAGAAAAGGTGTGACCTGTCACCCCTGTGCCAACCCCTGACACTGGTGAGAAGGAGGAGGAGCGGGATCCCTCTGCACAGCCAGCACTGCTCCTCCTTCCCTTCTATTTTTAGATGTCTCCTCCCACTCTTGTTTAAATATATTACCTAGATCCCTAATATTTGCCAGCTGGGGGTAGTAACACTGGCTCCCAAGGTGCCTGCGGCATTTACATGAAATTAGGCAATGGAAGAAAACTGTCTCAGCAATTACGTGAGAGATGATGGTGAGCCAAAAAGAATAATGTATGCAAAAGGTGTGCTCTCCTGCCAACACATTAGGGTTAAATTACAGAGTCCAAGAGCCTTCAAATAAGTTAAACGTTGTATTACAAATTTAGTTTCAATTAACGAATTAAATAGGAAAACAAGCTTATTGTCTAGCAGCTACTATAGGAGGTAAACAGCAATGACCTTCTCTCCTGTCACCAAATGACTCAGTTAATAAAAAGCCCAAATTAAGCAAATTTCCTCAGCACTTGCACTCTCAACCCTCCTGTGCTCTGACTCGGCCCAGGTGCTGGGGCCAGCCCGCGGTGGGTGGATGCCACACAAGCCTCTCCCAACTCCTCTGCAGCCCTGCCTGAGCCTTGGCACAAGCTAATGGTTATTCTGTAACCTCTGTGCGCCCAGACCAGGGCCAAGACCTTGTCGTGCTCAGCTCTGCTGTGGCCACTCACAAGCGCCAGGGCACAGAGCATCCCCCCATCCACCCAGCGTGGGTGCTGTGACCAGTGGGAGCAGGTCTGCCCCGCCACGGCCCCTACGATGGTGTTTCAGCAAACAACTGTGCTGACTGCCCTTTTTTATTACTTTACAGCACAGTTTTTCCTCAAATTTTATGGCATTTCATTAGAGCCGCCAGAAGGTGATACTGCCCCCTTTCCAGAAGTGAAATAAATTCAAGTTTTATCGCTTCTGGAAATGCTGGAACAGCTGTCAGGACATTTGATGGATTCTCTCAATTACAGGACTTGTGGAGCATTTTATACTTACATCCGCACCCAAGTCTAATATACTGTAGTAGATGTTTGTTCCCCCTGTTATCTCTTTGCATCTCCCTCCCTAATAATGGTCAACTTGTTATTTTTCTCTTAATTTCGTTCTTTACTGTAACCTTTTTCTCCACAGTAATCATCTAGCGTTTTCCTTCTTTACTTCCCAGTAACATTTTGCTGCTCTGTGCAAGCAGGCAGTGACCCCACAGCTGGCGAGTGTCCCTGTGGCAGCTTAATCAAGGGTGCACTTCCCCCCAGTCCCAGCAGCTTTTGGGTTGGATGTCATGGGGACAGATTGAGCAAGGAGGACTGACTCCTCCATGCTGCCCTGTTCCTTCTGGGCACAATTTCCTTGGAAATAAAGCCCCTCTCTATCTCCTCACTGATTTTGGAGGTTCCCAGTGCAGGCGATGCCCAACATGCACGGACCTGTCACCTTCTGCAGGTCCCCCCGTCTGGGCCAGGGAGCACAGGAGGAGGCCCACAGCTGTCTCCACCTCCTGAAGACATCCCTGGCAGATGAATGCTCATTTCCCAGTGCTCCCAAGGGAGCCCTTCTCATCTGGGCTGCTCCGGGGACTGTTTTCCAAGTGATCTATAAGAAATAATTTCTCAGGCTGTTCTCCACCCTGTCATGTACCTGACAGGCTGTATCAGCTCACACACCACCACGAGCAGATCCCGTACTGATGGAGGCATTATCTCCTTGTTGCATCTTTCAGTGAGGATGCCCTGCCAAAGTCTAGGGATTGATGGAGATATGTATTTTTGTCAGGGTAAAATTATCTCAGCTCACCAATGAAATGCACAAGGATGCCAAATTACACCTTTCCCTTCTTTCTGTCTCTGATCCAAAGTGGAGCGACAGCTCAAGGTCTGCAGCTTCCCAAGGCAATAAGCAGTACAGGGGTTGGGACAGCAGTGGCCCCTGTGAGCATCCTCCCTCCAAAATGAGGAGAGTGCTGGGGGCAACGGAGCTAAGCACTGTTGAAAAAGGCTGCTACTGCTTTGTGTCACTTAAAATATGCACTTTAAATCCATGCCTTCCTCTGAGGCACAGAGAGAGGAAATCCTGCAGAAACGAGTGCCCCAGCACTGCCTATACTGCTAGAAGAAGTGGCAACAGTAAAAAAAAAAACCCACATGTGTCTTGAGGTTTGCCTAACTTAACTCAGAACTTCATCTCTTTGAGAAGATGGGGGCAGCCAAGGAGCAGGATGAGGTGATGGGGTCTCCACTCGCTGTAGGAGCAGGAGTGAAATAGAATTGAGATGAAGATGTAGCCCAACCTAGAGGAGTACTTGTACCCTCTCATTGCCAAAATCAGGCACCACCTGGGTTTTCCACCTTCCCCCCATCCCCTGCCATCCAACCCAAGAGAACTGACAGAGAAATATGAAGGAGTGGCTCCATGCTGAACACCGCAGATCTGCAGGAAATTTCCACAAGCCAAGGTGTGATCCCAGATTTATTCAAATTAGAACAATTATAGCAATTAAAGGCAAAGAAGCACTTGGGGAAGGGGGGAATATACTACCAAACAGACTTGCTATTACAGTCTATCAAATTGACACAAAAAGATTAAAAAACTGATTTACATTAAAGAAAAAAAAAAGGAATAACAAAAAGACTAGCATTCCCTAAAATAGATAACACATCCTGCTGAGAAAATCACTCCACACATAAAAGAGAAGCAAAGGTGATTACATATAACAAAACTAATCTTCTCTATTGCTTTAATCACCTCAGACCATTTCACCTGCTTATTTGGAAACTGTTAACCCAAGGAAAAAATTACTGTGAGGACGTCCTCATTTCCAGAGCTGTGCTCGAATGGGCTTGTTTTCCTAGACATCCATCCCCTGTGTCTTTAACAACAGCCATTGCTTCGCAAGATAAATGTTTGCTTAAGACTATTCTGTAGTTAATACATATATTCATGACTCAAGCATAATGCAGCAAGTTAAGAGGGTACCAGGAAGCCACGAATGACCCACCAGGGTCATGGCAGTAGTCTGTCTGCCCTACTAGTGCACAGGCAACAGTAAATTTTGCCCAGATTTTATGGGTGCGTAGTGTGGGAGTCTGATGGGTGGCCTGGGCACAGGGTGCACAACAATAGCCTTGAATGTTTTCTTCCTAAAATCCTGATTGGCAAGGTCAGGACAGAGCTTCCCTGGGGCTGTTCACAGGGCTAGTGACATGAGTAGCTGTGGGATGAACAAGATGAGGGATGATCATCGCTGCTTTCATGGGGTGCCTTCCACCCCAGCAGCACTGGGAGCACCTTGTGTGCCAAAACCACTACTGCTGGGACCTGCAGCTGGTCAGCAGCTCATACCCACACTGTGTCACAGCACAAGAGAGGGACAGCACTGCATGAGGTGAGCAGGAAGAGAGGTTTTAAATTGGCAGCACAGATTTACCGTGCCAGTGCTGTCAGCTGGGGTCAGTTTGGAGGAGCGGTGCTTGCGTGCACATGTGTGCACACGTGTAGGTGTGTGTGGCACACAGCAGTGCCCAGGTGAGTGCAGAGCCCCTCAGTGCCCATGGCTGGCCCCTGCCCTGCACACCCAGCCTGCAAGCAGCTGTGGCACAGCTGGTGCTGACCTGGTAGCTGGGAGCCAGAGGCTCGCTGCCGCTCTCCAGGGGACAGGAAATTGCAGTGGCCAACGGGGGCACAGGGGAAGAGGGGAGGTTAAAGCAAATGGATTTCATACATTGATGCCCTGGCCTCTAATCAGGGTGAAGTGCAAAGAGTCCCAGCTTTCAGGTGCATGTGGTGTATCGAAGCTGTTTCCTCTGCACTGGCAGCAAGAACAGGAGTACCTCAGCTGGCTGCAGGGATCCTAAAACACTGCATCCACAAAAGTGAATGTGCTGGCCCTCTGCTATATGTGCATGATTATTTTGAATTTAATTGCATTTGATACTGGGATGCAACACCTCTTGCTTGGTTCTTGGATCTTTCTTCGCCCAAGTAGCAGCTTGTGAGATTTTACAGACAGTTTATTGTTCTATGTCACAGCTTTGACCCCACTGAAGCCCAGAGAAACTCACCAACATGGCAGGTTTTGTGTCAGAGCTAAGTGAGTAAATAAATATGCAGAGAAGGCTTCCAAGCAGCAGCAGCCTGGAGTGGCACCAGGTGCTGCTGCTGTCACTGGCAGCTCCATGTTGTGGTGGTAAATTCTTGCAGGTCTCCATAACTCACCCCAAATGCCTCACTCGTTTTTCTTACAAATGCAGTTTCGCCATAATCTGCAAATTCCGGGCTGGCATGAGTGATATGTGTTATCCTGGGATGTCAGCAAGGACAGGTAAAAGAATTCCCTCTCCCAGTTACTGCTTTAAAAATCAGTTCAGGCAGGAAATACGTGCACTGCCCTTTCAGACACTCATTACCTCCAAAAGCCAGGATATTCAGAAGAGGAGAAGACATCAAGCCCGAGTGCATGGTGGGAATGGAGGAACAGCAAGCATCCTCCTCCCAGCCATAAATCACAGAAATTGAATTAAATCACATCAAATTGAGGGACAAAAAGCCAGTTATAGATCCATTTTGCAATGCCAGCCGACATGGCTTCCATTTGTGACTCGTTGAGTGACATTACTTATCCAGAGTGCTCCTCTGACAATATAAGCTCTTAATGTGAAGACATGTGTAAAATTACAGTGAAATGAATGAAACCCAGGAAATTATATAAAGTTTACAGAGTTGCTGGTTTTTTTTCCTTTTTTTTTTTTTTTTTTTTTCCTTCCTTTTTTGAGGCCTCCTCTCAATTTCTGCCTTCTAAATGAGGATCTGGGCAATGCATCAGCTGACAGTGCCTGCCTGGAGCAATGGGCTCCTCTGCTTTTGATGCATCTGAGCAACTTGAAACTGATACCAGCATGCACTGTACAGTGAATAGACCTTCATGTCGATGAGGCAAATCCTGCAGCACTTAAAAGCAATCTATGCCAAAGTGTCCCATGTATCTTCATCTTCAAAGTGCAACACACTTATAAAAATTGCAGATGCTGTGGTGCTATTTGTCTGGAAGGAGACATTACAGGTGACATATGAACCTGATTTCTCAAAGAGATGAGGTCCGTGAGAGGATTAAGGAAACATCAATATATTAAGATGTAGAATAAAGTTCCTGCTGTTTTCCTTGGCCTCTCTCTTGTTGGCTTGAGAGTCAAGTGCTCACAACTGCAAACTTGGCAGAGCACCAGGCATCCCTCTTTTGCCTACTGCAGGTAGGCAGTACTGCCATACAAGCAGATCTTATGATTCCCCCTTGGTAGAGAAGGCAAAGCCCCAGTCCCCAGTACCCCTGGCAGTGCCCCCTCCCCAGCTACCTGCTGCCAGCCCCTCAGCCAGCAGCCCTGTGGGTATGCAAGGCATCCAGCATGCAAATGCAGATTTGTCTTGAATTTCTTTTCTTCTTTTTCTAGCTGTGCACTGCAAACCCACGTGGTGCCCATTCCTGAAGTCCATGGGTGATAGCATGGATACTCAGACTGTCTGGGAGAACAGGCATGCAAGCAGCTGGGGTTACAGCCTGTGTCCCCACATCAAATGCAGGACCCCTATGGAAGGCTTAGCTCAAGACCCATGTAGAGATTTCTGGGTTTCTTCAGTGTCCTTTGTGCATGAAATAGGGTTAAATGCAAGGGAAGAAAAGTTTCTTTCTCTGCAGTGACCCCAGGGACAATGCCATTAAATCCATATCACAGCCCCATTTGCAGCAGCTCTGCGCTGCGCTTCCCAAGGAGACAAAATACAGGAAGAGAAACCAAATTCCTGCTGCCATCTTCAGCTCTGCCCTGATAATGCATTGCAGCAGGGCTGTGCAGGGGCAGAACGCTGGGTAACCCACAGCCCCCAAAACTCCTCCAGGCAGCCCCCTGTCCTGGCTGCTCATGGCAAGGACACCTGGTGCTGTTGGGGGTGGGTGCTGGCTGCCGAGCCAGGGAGCTGCACCAGGTGGACATCACCCCAAAATCTACACTCGAGAGAAATGATTTGAAATCCCAGGAAGTATGTCTCTCATAAAGCATTCACAGCGACAGAGCAAGGCATCAAAATATTTTGCTTTTTCTTCAAAACAGAATTTGTTGCTGTTGCATTGTATATAAATGGAATTTTTTAAAAAGGGTGAAATAGTTCCACGAGGGTCTGTACCAGCTAAACAATCTAGACTGATCTGAACTACATCTTTTTCCTGACTTGGTTAGAAACTATGTGACTCCACAGACTGTGTGGAAAAAACCCACACAGTAAGAAATTACTGTTTTCTTTATGAGCACAAATCCAGGTGGAAAAGGTCAAAGATAGGAAGCAGATAAAGGGAACAGATATGACCTGGTCTGACCAAGGTTACAGCAGATGCTCTCACCAGCACCCATGTTTGGCTGAAGTAGCTGGCCAGTCTATCCCTGTCTTATCTCCTTGGGCTGTCCACACAGGGAATTAGGAAGGACCGAGGGGTGAAGGAGCTTGGCTCTGTTTTTCTTGACTGCAATGGGAGCAGGGCAGCAGAATCCAGGCCCCAGAGAGCAGTGTGGGAAGGTGCAGGCTGCATTAGCAGCATGACTCCCACACTGAAGCCAGCTGCCAGCCATTCTCCTTTTTGTCAGCACAGTCTGCTTCACAGGAACAAGGGAAATCTCCAAACCTGGGACATAAAAGGCATCAAGCAAAGACACAAAAGTCTTTCCATTTGTTTCATTGCAGATAATGGGTGGCAGCTACCACTCTGACATCAAGTCTTCCACTGCTGAAGACCTCCAGCTGAAACATCACCAGTCATTTACAACCTGCCATTAAACATATATGGTCATTATAGCTCCTTTCTCTGCTGTTTGCAACCTCAGGACTTTTTGCTTAGACTGCACATAAGTTCTTGTTCAGAAGATTTAAAAGGAGGGAAAAAAATAACAATCTTGATCTCCCAGAAACTGTCTCAGGCTGGGGAGAGAAATCATGCTGGTGTCCCAGCAGGGTGGCACACTCAAAAAGAATTATCAGAGTAACTCAAGGTATACATATAGCTTCTCACAGTAGTGTTCCAAACCCCAGATACATATGTTATCCTACATACTTCTGGGCATGGCACCCCAATATTTCTTGCATTAAACCCATCTTAAACAGGACTCCAAGAGTTTGATTTTACTTGCAGGTAGTCACAGGAAAATCTAATTATTAACCAAACCTTTTTCAGTAGCAGTATTTCTTCCTTGTAGCATAACACCTTGTCTCTGTAGCTATTAAATATATAATCCCAGAGGCACTACCAGCCTTTGCTGATGATCTCAGCTTTGGCCAGAGGCATGTCCGTCTTGGAGCCAACTGGCATTTTCTCCATTGGACATAAGGGAAGCTTCTGGCAGCTTCTCAGAGAAGTTACCCTTGTAGCCCCCCAATACCAAGAATTTGCCACACATACACAGTCTTTCATCCCCAAAGCAAGACCAGATCTGCAGGGAAAGGTGATCTCTGTTAGACCCTCTGCTGTGGCAAAACCTGAAAAAGGAGTTTTAGAACTGCTGGTATCCCACGGAGCACTCGGCAGCCACCCCTGTCCTGCACTGCACAGCAGCATGGAGGAGGGTTTCACCAAAGTCTGTCTGGTTTTTCCAACTATATTCTTTGTTCAGATCAGAAAAAATGCCTCTCCTTACACACCTTTCATCACCTGAGATACCTCCCCACAGAGATGACATGAGAGAAATGGTGGGAAAAGGAATGATCAAAGGCAACTGTTATCAGGATTTTTGGCAGCTGTGCTATCATTCCAAATGTAGGTATGGCAGACACTGCTCTGGAGCACTGACGGGCCCATGGCTGCATAGCAGCCCATGATAAGTGAGAAGATGTCCTTAACAAGCAGGGATCCTGCACAAAGAAATCAGTGCTAGGAAAAAAGAGACTTCTTCCCCAAAGTTTTCTGACCTGGGGTAGTTCATATGACCCTGCCTAACAAAGCAGACGCCATCACCCAAATTTTAACCTGGTTAAGTAACTGGTACCCAACCCACTGCCTTCTGCAGATGAAGCCAACCCCAGGTTACCTGGCCTGTGCAGCTGTTTAACCTGAGGTTATTCCTCGTGGACTGTGGTTGGCACACTCTAATAGAGCTTTGGCACTGTGCTTACAGAAACAGTTTCTGTTCACTAGGAGTTAGTGCTGTAGTGTGGTGCTTTCTCTTGCATTTTCAGGTTCCTGCAGCTCCCACGCTTCTGCCTTGCTGAGAGGTTTGTGTCAGCCAACTCATGGAAATTTGGCACTGAAATGGTACTGTGTTGCATTGTTTTCTCACTCTACAGTTCATGATCCCTCACGTTTCTCTCAAATCACAGTTACAATAAGGGCTGCCAAGCCTCAAAGACAAAAGCAGCTTTGGGATATTTATGCTACCTTCTTATTGAACATGTAGTTGATGTAGCCATGATCAAAGTGACAGTGATGGCAAGCCCAGAGAATGAGAAGCGAATAAAATTCAGAGCTTAGAAACACAAAAACTGCTATAACTCATGTCCAGCATGGGAATCAGTGGTGGGAGACATCAGGAATAAAGTCAGACCTGACTTATGGCTTTGCAAACTACAAAGTTCCTACTGCATTTCCATTTTGCAGAAATCAAGACTCGTCCAGATGAGGTTCAGCAGAAACTCCAAATTGAGACGAGAAACCTGGCTAGGTAGTGTCCAATTTGTTCCATCTCTGCTAAAAGCATCCATGAATGAGACCAAACTGAATCTCTAAATTGGTTTTACTTGTGTACTTATGCTCCCAAAAGAGCTAAATGTTTTTGGCAGATTGAGACAGGTGTGATGGGCATAGGGCTAGAGATCACCCATGCCCCAGAGCTAAATAAAAGTTAGGAAATATTCTCTGCTAAGGAATGTCAGCTCTGCATGTGCTGCATCCATATACAGCAGCATCCTTCCCACTGTTCTTACTCTCTTCCCACTGATAGAAATGGGCAGGCGAGTTCCTCTCCCAGAATAACATACTCTCCATTCAGAGCAGGGTCTTTCCAAGGTGAAGCTATTCAAATTAAGCCACAAATCTTCTCATCTAGGGATAACATTCGGCTGCCTACCCAAACCTGTTCTCATTTTCTTTTTCCATTTTGACACCATTAGCCTTCCACAAGCACTAGCACGCACAGAGATAATTCTGTTAATTTTATCGTGCTTGGAAAGGCACAGATCAGCCTAAACTCAGCCAAATGCTTGGCTTTGCCTTTTCCCCATCGTATAATACCCTTTTGTATATAGCTCTGCATGGCAACTCATTTATGTCAAACCTTACCAGTTAAGGGAGGGGGGAAAGGAGGGGCAATCAATAGTTATCTTGCCAAGGGGATCTGCAGTCAGTAGCCTCCACTTTTCCTGCATGCAGAGCCAGCTCCCACTCGCTGCTCCCCATCCAGGCTGGTGCTGTAAATCCCATGGCTCCATACCCAGAGTCGGGCAGCAAGTACAGCCATGGCTGGACACCCACGGAGCACCCCACAGTCAGCCACTCATTGTGGCTGGGGGCTTGGAAACACAAAACCTTTGTACCTTTGGGGTTTGGGGGAAACACAGAACGGGAGGGAAACAAGTGTTTCCACAGCTGTATGATATGAGCAGGGGCTGTCCCCCCCCAAAAAAATAAGGATGCTTTGCATATAAATTGAGGAGAGGAGCTGCTATTCGGGTACTGATTTCTTGTGCAGATTTTCACACAGACATCCCCCGGCTTGCTGGGACTGCCTGGGAGCAGCAGACAAGGCAGGTGCAGCATCTGGAGCCCCCGGGCAGCGCTGAAAATGCTGCTGGGCGTGTCTCCAGCAGTGGCATGGGAGGGTCACCAGGGTCACTTCAGGGGGACTGAGGGTCGTCATTCCAAAGAGGGGACACTAGGTCAGACAGGGTCCTTGGGGAGGGCTAGAGGCCACTTCCCACCACAGCCCTCACCTACACCCCAGGGAGATCACCCCCAGAGGGAGAGACAGAGGGAGAAAGCAAACATTTGTACCCCAATTAACTGACTAAGATTTGCTAAATTAGTAGATTCCTCTCTACACACAGTTTTTGCTTCAAGCACAGTGTAGAAAAAAAATCGATTTGCTTCTCTCAGTCCAATTCCCTTTTGTCTAATAGGGCTGTTGTAAATGCCAATTTTACTGTCATTTACACTGTGCCCATCTGAGCTATTATATCAATAGTTAAATAAGAATACTTTAAAGTAATGTGATTTTTTATTTGAATTCCAATTTATGTTCAGATAGTTTGACACAAATCTAGTAAGGAAGGCTCACTATTTTCATAGAACAAATTAAATTGTATGTTATATAGCCACACAAGTAAATATGTTATATCATTGGATAAATAAATACTTGTGATTAGATAACAGTATCTCATTCTTGCCTACACATAATAGCAAGGCTAATGGCAGTAGTGTACAAATCACTTTGCTTTAATAGTTAGCAGTCCATAAAAATCAACCTGCAAGACAATAGGCAAGAAGAGCACACTCACACAAAAGGCTAAACCCAGTTATCTGGACGGAGACTTCCTGCTTGCCTGTTTCCGATTCTCAAAGCAGCTTAGACTCATTTTCACTTAAGCCAGTGCCTCTGGGCAGAGAGGTCGAAGCGTAATTAGTTCTGCAGAAGATGTGGGAGGTGGATAAAAGGTGATGATGGACCCTGCTGGTGGGATAGATGATGTGGATGGGGATGGACAATGAGGATGGGCTGTCAGAAACAGGGCAGAGTTAAAGCTGCCGAGCCAGAATCAGTATCTGGACAATTCAATAGCCAAAACTGCCCATTTGCAGGGAGTTTGGGGAGAGCATTGATCTTGGTTCATGTTGTCAGACAACGCTTTCCTTCTGACTGTGGAAGAGAAAATCAGTTCTTTTTAAGCTGATAAACACATCCCAGCTGGGACCCAATTTGTTGTTTGGATATTACAGGCTGAGAGACAGACTGGAGTCCTGGCATGTTTTAAAGAAATTGTGGCTCTCTCGTCAGCTAAATTAGTAATAGATAGCACATGCCTGTTATGGAAACCAAAGAGAGCTAATGGTAACCATTATTTGCTTCCACCCACCCTCTTTTTTGCCTGCATTTTGTTTCAGAACAACCTGCAATACTTTTAAAATGTTTTCACTATATTTTTATTTTTGAAACAACCTCTCCCTCCTTTCCCTAATTCCTGCAACCTGCATTTATACTAAGTGGACTTGCTAAGAAATGAAGCTGCTGAATGTGCATGGACTTTTGTTTAACCAAGATCGTGAGACAGCGATACTGAAACCAAACACCGCACACAGGCTCTTCTCTTTCTTCCAGAACCACAATTATTCACCAAATTGGTGTTTGCTAGCTTCTTGAGGGGTAAGATTTTTTTTTTTTTCCCCAAATTGTAGAGTCAGTCTAAATAATATTTTCTACACAATAGGAACAGGCCCAAAACCAGCAGGCTGTGCAGATAGAAATGGAGCATTTAACATCAGAGTGATAGAGAATATACCACCCTGAACACCCATCTCTGAATTAGAGTGTAGGCACTCAGGGCCAAAGGTGAGGGTATTTCCAGGAATTATTGACTAATTTCCCCTTCTCTTCCATTTTCACCCTGTTAGCATTTACTGGGTTTGGTTTGGTTTCTCATTTTGGCTTTCACTTCCACTCTGTCTCATCCAACAGCTTTTTCCTCCATGTGCAGCAGATGAAATCCCATTCCTCTTTGAAAGGAAAAGCTCTTCAACTGGTGTGTTACTGAGAAGCCCCAACTCCTTCTTCCTCATGTGTAGGGAGGGCCAGTGTGGCCTCATGACAGCAATTGCTTCATGGCATGCAGGGTCCCAGGTACACTGCAGTGCCAAGTCAGTATCCCATCCATATGATATTTGTCATGCTTTATTGAATGCTAATTATACCAACCACAGTTTTTTCTAGCTCTTGAAGCAACAGGAAGTTTTTGAGCATACCCAGGCCCACAAGCCATGAAGTATGTGATTAAATGGTTTAACAGACAAGAAAACAGTAACCATTGTTTGGAGAGGTACCAGGTATTTACAGCATGTCTGAGCCCCTCCCTGGTCACCAATTCATTTCAATTCTCCCTTCTGTGTGACAATCTGTCACATGAAAACACGAGATGCTCTTTAAAGCTTATGTGACCTTTAGAGGTTCAGCCCAAAGCAGTTTTGCTGACATCTGGCACATGAGGGACTTGCCATAAGATGGGATAACAACAACCGTGTTTCTGCAGGGCCAGCATCTGTTGATCCTAAGGCAGGGAAAGCAGCACAGAAGAGGGAGGCTGACAGGTTGTACCTGAGCTGACCCTGCAGTGCTGAGCCTAAGGCACACCTTTGCTAATCAGAGGGGACAGAGATAGGGGCAAAGGAGGCAGCCTGGTGAGAAGGGGGTTTAGTGAGAACACAAGTCATCATTTGTGATAAACAAAATTCCCTGTTTTTTCTTATTCAGTAAGAGTTAGTTGTTAATGTTGTGGTTATTTGTTACCAATCATTGTTAAATGTTGTTTCCCCAGTTGTTCCCTTTTTACCCTAGTCTGTGTTTGCCAGTTTCATGTTTGTGTCCCCATGTTCCCAGAATCCTCCCGTCGGAAGCTACATTTGTTGCACCCCGACTGCTGCTCCCAGACGTCCTTGCGCACTGACTATATGCAAATAAGGGGCATTTGGCCTAAATCGGACTCCCAAAACCACAAAACAACGTATCATAGAACAATAAAAACAGCAGCACTACTCTGAGAAAACCTCAAGGAAGCATACACCAAGAGCTGAGTTCGGCCGTGTTGCCCTAAGTGCAATAGTACCCAGGCAGAGAGACACCCTAGACCGACGAGCCCTCATTGTCTTCTGGTGCTCTCGTGAGGACAGAAGCCCCAGCTCTGTCTGCGTTCCTGTGGACAAAGCTGCTTTCCTCCTCCTGTGTGCCACCTCTGGGAGCAGCGGCGGTGTGTGCGACCCGTCGGGCCCCCACCTCGAGCTGATCACTAATAAAGGCATTAAAAAGGAGAAAAAGCTCCTGCCCTTTTTCTTCATCATTTATCTTTGGATAAGGAGCAGGGGTCCTCAGAAGCCTGGGATATATAAGCTAGGATGTCTCTGCAATGAGAAGACTCTGGGTGAAGAATCTGGTCTAAATTCTCAGAACAAAGTAATCAAAATGAGAAATCGTTAAACATGCCTCAAACAAAATGAGAAGAAATTCAGCTTAATCAGGAAGACAGAGAAAAGTGAAGCTGTAATGGGAAGAAAAAATCATGAGGCATTTTTCATGGATTGAAGGGAAAGACTAGACTTTTTCCTAGACTTCTACATGATGTTCAGACAATGGGCTGGGCTGGCTTTTCTGCAGTGTGCTCAAAAAGCCAGAAGATTTCTTTTTCTGGCTACCCTTAGAAAACATAGCATACTGTCAAAGTGTCAAAGAGCTGCTTGCACTTATCTGTTCCCACACTCCTGCCCTTGAAACATCCCTTCTGCTTCTGGGAGAGGTGATATTTGATAATTCAGAAATGGGCTGTTATTTAGCACAGAATGTAACCAAAGCACTCAGAGCTCCCTAAGTAATGGCTACGCTGGACGGAATGGGCAAACCCTGCTGCAGCAGCCTGTGAGCTGGGAAGGTCCTCTGCTCCACACGAGATGTGTGGTGGGAGACAGCTGAATCCCCCACTCAGGGCAGAGGATTTCCTCTCCCTGTCTGCTCCACCAGCAGAAGAGACGTGATGCTGCTCCAGCAGGAGGGTGCAGCAGTGGGACTCCATATTTCTAACAGCAGGGGTTAAGCAAAGTGACCAATTTCCTTAGGCTAATTGAGCATGCAATCTGCCTGCTTGTAAAGCCTGTATTTGGCCAGGAAGATTTATTACTATTAGCAATGATGAATGTCCAAGAGCAGAAAGGGCAGGCCTGAGCTGCAGATCATTAACTTTAAGTGGGATGATGTTGAAAAACCATTTCTATTATCGGTTACTTTGTTCTGAGTTAACTGTGAATTTAGACCTAGTTCTATAATAAAGTGCTCAGGGAGTCCAGTGAATCTTGTTCTCTGTGGCAGATACTAAACCTGTAGGGTTTTGTCCATATCCTGATGAGTAAGCAGTTCTAGCTGATCTTGAGAGGCTATGAGATGATAGAAGACTGCTCTGTATGAGAGTTTGAAGTTAAGCCTCCATCTATCTTGGAAGCAGAGGCTGAAATGGAGGACTGGCATGCCTTTGTCATTGGATTTCAGAATAACACCTCTTTATTTTCTTCATCATCCTCAGGAAGTCAGCATCAGTACAGAGCTTTGTCTGTGCTACTGAATGGCCATGCCCATCACAGGGGCATGGATGCACACACCCCTCCCTTCTCTTACATCTGCTCGAAAATCAGTTGCTCAGTTTGTATAGGCTGGAAATTTCAATGCAATACTCCGTACAGTGAAAAGTGGTGAATGCCTTACTGTCTAATGCAATATCTGTCACCCTCCACATTCATTTTTTGCAAATACTTTCCATTTCCTTGGGAGAATATCCATTAGTGTATGCAGCTGCAAAGCCCCAGAGCACACTCCCCTTCTTTGCCTTCTTTTTTCCCCAGCAATACTTGTGCTTAATGTCATATTTGTACAAAACACACTCTCTGTTTCTGCACTGGCAGAGCACAGTGGTCCTCTAGAAATTGTCAGTGAGTGTTTGATGCTGAAAGATTATTTTGTTATAAATCACTCCCAAAGATCGCTGTGGCCTGCAAAAAAAAAACTCCTGTGTTGCTGTCTTTACAGTTGTATGTAGACTGAAAAATGTGATTCTGTGTTTCCACAATAAATATTGTCTTTCATGTTACCAGTGCAGCAGCATTGACGACATCATGTGCATTGTGACTGCCACACCACACAGCCAAGAGCAAACCTTTCTTGATCTACATGTCAAGAATCTACAAGCCTCTATGGACCCCGGGCCATGGGCAATCAATTGCAATGCTATGTGCAAGGAGTCCACTGCCCAGGGTAACCGACCTGGAAGCTGAAAACTAATGAATTTGCCTCTGAGGCTTAATTGTAAGAAAAGTAATTAATCTTGCTGGGTTTCACTCATCGTCAAGCAAACTTTTGGTGATGAGGAAGAGAACTGCTGAGCGTTCCAATTCAGTCTCCAAGTCAGCCTCTCCCTGTTGGACTTTGTGGATAATTGGCACATCGTTGCTATCCTATTTTCTACAGACTCCCCAAGAGGCATCCGTGAAAGGAAGGTGTCAATGTCAGTGAGAGAAGGGGGTTTTGCAACTCAGACTTTTGTTCCCTCTCCCCAAAAAAATTCCAAGTTTGCTCAGTGCCCCAGTTTTGCTCAGAAGGGAAGGAAGAATGTGCAAAACAGCTCTCAGAAAGTTCCACAGCAGTTGTGTATGAGATGTCCACACAGCCCTGCCACTGAGCCAGTATGAGGCAAGCATGAATCCAGCTCACATCCATCCATGGTTTAAGCCTTTGTGATGGTGCATGAGATGGAGATACACAACACTGGGTGTAATCTCAGTGCCCTTCAGGCATCTGGCATATTGGAGGCATTTGTTTTAGTTTGAGATCAATTTCTCTCTTGAGCTGTCTGTTATATGGGGAGCCTACACTCGCTGGCAGGGACACAGCCACTGCTCAAGATGCCCTGTGCAAACTCATCATGAGCTGACAGACTCTCAGAGAGGTGCTGAGGAGCTGCCAGGGAGCTGTGAGCAAGAGCAGGACTGACAGAGTCAGCAGGGTGCCAGGGCATCGGCTCCAAAGGGGCAGCAGGATCAGAGCCACGCAAGGAGCTGTGCAGCTGTGCAAAGGCAGTCCTGCCTAGTCTGGAGGAACACCAGTGGCACTCTTATCCCTCAGGCTGGGAGTGTTGCCCTGGTTTCTGATGGGAGCTATGCGCTGAGATCTGATTATTACACTTTATTTGCCTTTCAAGGACCAGAATTTATTCCCTTGAATTCTGATTGCTGTGATTCTTCAGGCTTGCTGCACAGGGGCAAGCAATTCAGTTCTGGGAAACATGTATGTGTGGTAAATGTATGTGATTTTTGTCACTCATGTGAGCAAAAAAACTGATTAAACACAAACATTAACATAAAGGGCAAAGAGAAGGACGAGAAAACAGTTAAAGAAATCCACGAGTCAAACAAGAGAAACTCAGATGGCTACATTTGTTCTGCTCATCATTAATATTTTCTCACACAAAGTACTTTACTACTCAAAGGAGCACAAAGGCTGAATTCTCATACTTTGATCTTGGAATCACTTCTGGAAATGCAGAACTTCTAGCAAAATGTAAAAATGTTCCTGTTTTAGATGAATTAAAACATATTTTTAATTACCTAGTTTGATTCACATCTGTATATGATAACAAAATAGAAGATACTTCATTAAACACACATTAAAATATTAAAACTGAGCAATTGGGCTAGAGTTCAAACGTCAAAACACTGTCGAAAAGAACCCTCTACCTCTGTATCCTGAGAAATGAGAAAGATGTGATGGCAAGACAAGCCTTTTGCACCTCTATTGTTGATTTGGAGTGAGAAGCATTTCCATTCACTGCCAATGAATGGACCAAATCAAGAACACAGAGCTTAGATTTCTTGCTTGTCTCAAATGCTTTAAGTGGAAGAAAACATTGTGCTCCCAAAAGGAGTTGTAAAAGACCTATTTAGTGCACGGAGATTTTCATATCCTAGCAGACTCTAAAAAGGAAAAACAATTTCCAAAAGATAAGTCAGCCATACATTGCAGACAGGAATGGCTATGAGCCAAAGGCACAGCAGAGGTCCACAACAGCTGGGGCAAAAATGGGTGACAGCCAAGGCTAGGCTGTCCTGCAGCCTTGGAGCTCCTGTCTGCAGGCAGGACAGAGGGAAAAACTGCAGCAGAAGCAGAAAATGAGCTGTGGCCCAAGCCATAGTATGTGTTGGCAATGAAACAATGTTTAAGCTGTTTAACCTGAGCTACCTTTTTTCCTTTTTAAATATCAAAGGTTTATTTTAGAATTACTGTAATCAACAAAATCTAAGGCGAAGTACAGCTGTAATCGCTCTTTGCACCATCTCTTGCAATTTTGGGGGGAATTAGATGAAACTCAGAATAAATAAAATCAGTTCAACCTTTTTGAGAAAACAAGACTTGAGATGAACTGAACTAAATGTTACACCAGTGCCATGTCACACTGCACACCTGGCAGCGGTGTCATGCCAGGCCAGCTGCAAAAGTGAACCGGCTTTGGAGATTCAAATCTTGTTATGCAGTGCCATCTTGAGGTCTTGGGAAACAAAAAGCAGCTTTTCTGAGTACAGCTAGTTTTTATCTGGTTGTACTTGGAGCAGTTCGTTCTTCAGGGTGTATGATCGAGTTCATTCAGCTGGGTTTGTGAACAGAAGATGGGGATGGACTCGCCTGGCTGGAGCACCACTGGCTCTTTCCCTGCTCCCTAGTGGCACCAGCTCTCTGAAACACCTTTCTCAGAAACAATTCACCTGTCCAGCATTTAAAACCCCCAGTGACAGACATCACACTGGCACTGCAGATGAGATTGAGGACCACAGCACATGGCTGCTCCTCTTTGACCAGGCACAAAGACATAGCTGGTCCTCTACCCTGTGGTGCCAACTTTCGTCCCTCCTGAGAAGTGGCAAAGCAGGGAGCTGGTGCCATGTGTGCAAACCCCCACCTTGCCCCCAGCTACTCTAAACATGGTGGTCTGATAGCTCAGGTGCCTGGTGGCCACACCTCTGCCACCTGCAGCACCAGCCGGGGCAGTGGGTCAGGGCTGGGGTTTTCCAAGGGGATATTGTGTCATGATGGAGCAGCGGTCACCCTGTGCCTGGTTTTTGGGTGCAAGGGCTGGCCACGAGGCCAGAGAGGGCAGGCAGCAGGACAGGAGTCACAGGCTGGAGTAAAAATAAAGCAGAAGAGGAAAGTTCAGAGGAATAACCTGAAGGACCACATGGGGAGGGCACAGCAGGGACACCAGGAAGCCGGGGTGCACTGAGGGGCAGCACGGCCTGGCCATGGCACCTCACCTGCCACACTGTGTCTGTAAAGGGGAGAGGTGGTTGGGTGACACTGGGGGCTGAGAAAGGGGGTCTGGGCAGCAGCCCCAGCAGTGGGGCACACAGGGTGGTGGTGCCCATGGAGGGATATAGCCCTGTGGAGGTGGGGGTAGCAGGTCCCCCATGGCACCAGTGTGTTTGCAGGGACATACCTAATCCTTTGATGCCATCTCCCATGGCATACTCCTGGAAGAGCTGGCAGCCCATGATGTGGACAGGTGCACTCTTCACTGGGCTAAGAACTGGGTGGATGGCAGGCCCAGAGAGCAGTGGTGAATGGTGCTGCATCCAGTTGGGATCCAGTCACTAGTGTCTGGTGTCCCCAAAGCATAGCATAGGGCTCAGTTCAATTCAATATCCTTATGGATGATCTGGGTGAGCAGTAGAGTCTACCATCAGCAATTAGCAGACAACACCAAGCTGATGTGCTGCAGGGCAGGAGGGCTATGCAGAGTAATCTGGGCAGGCTGGATCAATGGTGAGACAAGCGGCATGAGGTTCAACAAGACTAACTGCCAGGTCACAACAACCCCATGCAGCTCTACACGCTGTGGCAGAGTGGCTGGAAAGGAGCTCAGCAGAAAAGCACCTGCTTTTGACAGCTGCTGAACATGAGCCAGAGGGTGGCCAGGGAGGCAAGTGGCATCCTGACCTGTACTGAATAGTGTGGCCAGCAGGAGCAGGGCAGTGATTGTCTCCCCTGTACTTGGCACTGATGAGGCCACTCTTTGAATGCTGTGACCAGTTCTGTGCCCTTCTATTTAGGAAAGGCTTTGAGGTGCTGGTGTCCAGAGAAGGGAAATGGAGCTGCTGAAGAGGCTGGATGGAGCACATGTCCCATGAGGAGTGCTGAGGGAGCTGGGGTCTAGCCTGGAGAAAAGGAGGCTCGGGGGGACCTTCTTGCTCTCAGCAACAGCCTTAAAGGACGGTGTAGCCATGAGGGTCTGTTTCTTTCCCAGACAACCAGCAGCAGGACAAGAAGACACAGTCTTAAGCTGAGCCTGGGGAGGCTTAGGTTGGACATCAGGGAGTAGCTCTTCAGAGAGAGTGATTGCATTTTGGAATGGACCGCCCAGGGAGGTGGTGGAGTCACTGCCCCTGAAGGTGCTTAAGGAACGTAAACATTTAGTGCTACGATCTAGTCGACACAGTGGTGTTGAGGTACAGGTGAGACTCGATGATCTCACAGGTCTTTTCCACCCTAATCGATTCTGGGACTCTCTGGTGAAGCCGGGCCCTCCGGCTGCACTCGGCCGTTTCCGTGAGCGCTCGCCAGTTTCCGGCCGCCTCGGCCGCGCGCACGGCGGGGGCGGGGGGGGTGTGGAGGGGGGCTGAGCGCGCGCTCCCCCCCTCCCTCGCAGCCCCGCTCGGTGCTTCCCGCGCGGGCCGCCCCGGGGCGGAAGCGCCGCTCGCTCCTTCCCGCCGCCCGTTCGGCTCTTTCCGCCTCCCCCTCCGGGGCACTTCGTTCGTTTCCGCGGCCGCTCGGCTCTTTCCGCGGGGGCCGGCGCCGCGCTCGGCCGTTCCCGCCGCCTGGCGGGCGCTCGGCGCTTTCCGTGAGCGCTCGGCGGTTTCCGTGTGGGGCCGGGCGCGCTCGGCGCTTGCTCCCTGGCTGGCGCTCCTCAGTCGGCCGCTGCCTGCCTGTCGCCGGGCTGGGAGCGCCTGTGTGTGTGAGTGACGCGGCGGAGGTGTAGTTTGACGCGGTGTGTTACGTGGGGGAGAGAATAAAACTGCGGCGAGATCCCAGGCGCGAACGAAAGCAGTGACGGAGCAGCCTGGTAACCGGTAAGAGGAGGACGGCGCCCAGCAAACAGGGGCGGGGGGGAGGGAAGGAAATGGAGCCCGGCGGGGACCAGGGGAGCCGCCGGGCGGCAGGACGCGGGGGCCCGGCCGCGCACCGCCCGCGGGAGGGGCGCCCGCCTTAAAGATGGAGCCGAGCCCTGCAACATCCCCGCCGCCGCCGCGCCGCGAACAAAGGATAATGGCGGATGGGAGCCGGCCCGGCGGCGGCCGCCACGGCCGGGCGGCGGCGGCTCTGTCGGCAGCCAGCGGCGGCGCTCAGCGCGGCGGGGAAGGGGCGCCGCGCCCCCCGGCCCCCGGAGGAGGCGGCGGAGGACGACGACGAGGGGGAGCGGCGGCTGGGGGCGGCCGCGCTCCCGCCCGCGCCCCCTCCCCGCCCCGCCGTGTGCGCTCCGGCTCTGGCTCCCCCGCTGCCGCCCCCCGGCCCCGCCGCACTCCGCGGACCCTCCCGCGGGCCCGCCGGAGTTCCGCTGCCCCGGCGCCCCGAGCGCGCCGGACGGATAAACAAACAGACTCCCGCCGTGATGGACACGAGTGCGTGGGGCGCTCCCCGGCTCTGTAACGAGAAGCTTTTAATAAAATCTGTGCTGGGAAGCCGGGGCAGCGCTTGGTGTGGTGGTTGGCTGTTCCTCCGTCTGCGGGAGGCCGCGCCGGGCAGCGGTGCCGGTCACCCAACACCGCGCTCCGGGCGGCACCCGCGGGCACAGCCCGAGCCCGCCCCGCGGCTCACGGAGCGGGATACCGTGCCCTCTCGCCGCTTCTCCCCAGGGAGTATTTTTAACCCAAAGTGAACTTGAGCCAGGCTGCGGCTGGTAAATCTCCGTTTGGGATTTGCTTTTGCCGGTTTTCCTGGGTGTTGCACGGCGAGCAGGACTTGACCTCTATCCCAGCTTTAATAGCAAATGTCAGCTCAAATGCCTTTTTCCACCTTACACCAGCCTTGCTGCAGCTGGGGGGCTTTTTTTCCTCTTTTCTTGCCTAGAATAGAAGACAGTGTTTTGACTTTGTTCTGCTTTCAAATCCTGGATATCTGCAGCTTTGTTTAACAATTGTAAGCAAAACCAACGTGGCTTACAAACTTTTTAAGCAAAGATCGTTGCACCTCTTAAATGTATACAAGGATAAAAAGTTTAAAATGGTCACGTGATTTTTCCCCCCCATGAAACACTTTTTAAATTTTTGTTTCTTCCTCCTAAATATTGGAATGCCTGCTCACAATCTGCTTCTGGAATAACACCTGTGGTTTATGTTTTTTTGTTGGTTTTTTTTTTTTTTCCTGGGGTTAGAAACAAGTTTCTTATTTCTTAAATAAAAGGCCAGAGACTTCTTAGAAATACCACGTATCTCTTTTTAGTCCCATTCTAGTCCCACCACCATTAAACGCTATTTTAGAATATAAGAATTTGGAGACTCTACTTGCATCCTTTTTTTCCTTGTACCAACAAATGTGGATTTATACAGTAAAATACAAAGTCACTGAAATAGGTTTTGTTCAAAATGCATATTTGTGATTCACATGTATACTTCCTTGTACGTGAATTTCTGTTTTCTGTCACTTCCACCACTTCTTTTGAAATGAAGGCCAAAGATGCTCTACATCGCTCCACTGTATAATACCAACACGAGAAGAGAGTTTCTAAACTTCTAATTGATTAAGAGACATCCGAGGACTTCAGTAAACAATGTAGCTGTTGATAGTGATTAAAGAGAGTGTAATTGTTGGTGTATTTCATTCATTCTTGGTTTGATGGAATACGCACTACATTTTAAATACAAAAATGGGACAGAAAATCCTTGCTTTTTTTTTTTTTTTTTGTAGTTTTAGAAAAATATTTTATTCTGTTTCATAATAGAGTGGAAGAGTCTCATAATAGAGTTTCATAATAGAGTGTCAGATCCATATTTTCAGACACAATCTCTTCATTTCCCCACCAGCTTTGCCCCCTCACAGGTCAGAGAGAAACGTGAACACAGAGGTGATTGTGTATTTGCTAAGCATCACTTACAGATGACCTAAAATGAAATGGTTGCATGTAGTAAAGAAGAGTGTAATCATTTTTAATACTTACATTTAATTGAGAGAACACCAGTATTCAGATTGGTGCTCTCAATATGGTGTTTGGATCTTCACTGAACAGTCTGCATCTAATTTATTTCTTTCCTCATAGGTTTGGTGGTAGGTGTGTCTACTACTCTGGGTAAAAAAAGTAAAGAACCAGTCAAACAAAAAAATCCAACACAAAAAACACTCTAAAGGTCTAAAAGGGGGGGAGCAGGGTTTGCTGATACAGAAAATTTAGAAACATCTCATTTAGACTGTCAAGTCATCAATCTGGCTGTTTCTACACCAGCACAGCTATGGCTATACAAAATCTTCTGTAGATCTTACTGCAGCAGGACAGCTACTCTGCAGTAAGGAGCAGCCTCTTCTTGCCTAAGTGCAGCTACAGCTCTGTAGGTGCATATTTTGATAGGAGACAAGGCCCCAGCTCAGAATTTCTGTTGGCACCGTTTTGGAACAAATGGGATATTCACACTTCACCTCTATTTTTGGATCTCTGGAAGCAAGTGGAGATCAGTTACTCATGCCACACTTCTCAAGGCTTTTGTGCAGTGAGAAGGCCATGTTAGCTTTCTGCCACTAATCTAACTAAAGTTAGTTTCATGGGACGTGACAGCAATCCTCATCTACAGGATGGTAGACTCAATTTGGCTTGAGCTCTCTGGTACCCTACCTGCATACAGCTGAAGTTCATGACAAGGCAGTTATTTTTTTTTTTTTAGTAGTTTTTTACTGAATCACAGATTGTGTTGCCTCATCTGCAGTCTGTGAGGTCATATTTCATAGTGATTATGAAAACCTGAGCAGCCTGCCATTAGTGATCTGTCTCCTAGCATGAAGGCATTGATACCTATTTTGTTCTTCAAAGCTTTTAGATTTCTTGATTGTACTGCAATTAAAGAAGGTGAGTGAGAATGAATACAAGACCTTCCAGCTTTCCATATTTCTAAAACAGCCTTGTCAGCTGCACAGGAGGTGAAAATGTGCCAGGCTCTAGTTGGCCTTTCAGGTAAAAAAAGCACTCAAAACCAGCCAAGGGTTCTCTGCTGCTGTTTTTGTCTGGCAGTGCTGGTTTTATAGTATTATGTGTCAAGTGGAAAGAATAGAGAATTCAGTCTTGGAAGAGCCACTTTAAGGTGAGAGGATAAAGAATTTGGAGGAAGTGTGTTCCTGTTTGGATGCATGTATATGGTTTACCTAACATGTACATACACACAAGTTTAAAGCAGCACTGATTTGCAGTGATTTTTGAGTAGAGTGCAGAGAGGTACAGGATATTATCCTAAGATAATAAGCAGTCATATTTTTGTCCTAAGAATATTGTGAGAGTTGATATTTGTTAAAAGGAGTTGATATTTTGTTAAAAAAAAAAAAAAGACCATCACATGAAAGATGGAAAATTAGTTTTGAAGATAGGAGAGTCGTGCCAGTTGCTGTTCTGGATTTTGTTGCTTTTCAGTTGTTCTCTGGCAGGAGAGTACACTGGCTACTTGAGAGACAATTTCAAGAATCCTTACAGTGAACTATTTTGAGGCTTCCTTAGTGCAGGAAACTGAAATAAAAATCTCTATCTTTGATGCTTTCACATGTTTTGGAGGGGAGAATTAAAGTGATATGTAAAAGTCTCTGATCTTCTAAGTGTTCATTGATAGCCTGTTTAATCAATGAGGTTATCAGGAAAACTCCTTTTCCCTGCACATGGCAGAACTAAAGCTGGGTTGTATTTTCTTTAGGCAGAAATGTTTTCAGATAGATTTCTAAACTTACAAAAGAACAGGTGGCCTAAGAAATCCAGGAATTCTTGAAGCTTATCTACTGGCTGATGAACTGAAACCATAGTTCCTTATAGCATTTTTTGGTAGTATTAGTAGCCAAAGCATGTTTCATGGCTTCTCCATTTTACTTGCACAAATGCTTGGGCTACTGCATGGGGAAATGATCCAGCTGTTTGAGAGGTGTGGAGCCTGGTTTATTTTCACCTGGATCATTCCCTCCCCTGATTGCTGCATGGCTGCACAGCAGCTGTACCAGCAGAACCAGGGGAAGGGATGGGGCTGGAATGAGCAGGGAGATAAAGGCAGCTCAAGCAGCTGTGCTGCTGAATGAGAAAATGCAGCCCATGTAAAAATTTTTTAATTATCACTGTGTTTATAACTAAGCTGGATGACATAGATCCTGCTGGGGCTCTTCTTTCCACAGAGCTGGATTGTGCAGCTAAGTCTAAATTCTTACATGTGATAACCATGAGCAACAGCTGTTCACAAACTTCAATATCATGTATTAAACTGATTTGTTGTGCTGATTATTTGCTTGTCTTAAACACCTTTTGTGTGTGTGTTTTTTAGCAAGTACTCTGTGTGCTTTCTTTACTTCTTTTTTTTAATTCTTCACATTCTAAGTTTGCCTGTAGCTGTTCACTGCAGCCCTTTGCTGCAATATTTTAATAATTTCTTTAGAAACTCTGCAACCTCCTGTGACATTTTGGGTCCAATATTGCATGCACTTTTCTTATAGGTGCTACCCTAAATCTCTCATTCTGTGTGCTGTTCCAATCAATTGGATTTTACTTTCCCTTGCACCTTTCCTGGGGCTTGAATGTCAAAATCTCATCTCATCTGTAAAATCTCTCTCATCATCTTTTATACCTCATTAAATAATGGATGGGAAGCATTATTTTCTTGCCTTTCTTTTCTGATGACACATCATCTGGCTGTGTGTAGCTGGCCTGGCCTCAAAATCCTCTGCTGCCTGTCCATTGCTCCAAGTAGCATACAATATGAGCAGATTTGTAAATTTACACCTTTCTGGGTTGTAGTGAGCTTGCTTTCTCTTGAAAAAAAACGCCTAGGGCATCACTTGCTCCTTAGAGGCAGTTTCAGTCTTCTCAAGAGGTTAGATCAGTGTACCTCTTAGGTATTTTTCATTATGAGGAACCCAGTCACTGGGGAGAATTCTATATAACGTATCTTTAATGAAGCCCAAGTTGAAATATGAAGCTCCAGAAGGGGTCCAGGTCGAGCACTTGGGTGCACATCCTGTCAGCTGGCCCAAGGCACCTGGGCAGTGAGCTCATTGTAGTGTCACTGTTGCTACAAACTGATAAATGCCTTGGCCTGTCTTCTGGATTGTAAAATAATTAATGGTAGCTGAAACTACTGGCCTGGAAGTTGTAGTGTAAAGTTAATGTGGCATGTGTAACCAGTGCACATTACCCTGGACTGGGGAGAGGAAGAAGCATGTTACCTGAAAATATCTGCTTTGTCAGCAGCGTAGCTGTTTGAAAAATACATCTGCCCAATCCTCAGAAAGCTCATGTTGATTATATAAAAAATACTCATCCTGGTTCCAGCTTCTCGCTCTTAACCAGAGTCATCACAACAGTAATGAAATTACAGAATAGAGGTGTTCTTTTCAGCATCTTTATTGGCTTCCCACAGTCTTGTGACACCTGTAACCCATGGTTTGATCTACTTTGCTTTCATTGACAGGCCTGGCTGCAGCAGGGTAGACTCTGCACCACCTTCCCTGTTCCTGCTCGTGTTCCTGTGCCAGTAGCACCAGTACAACTGCCTGTGAACTGGATCAGAGAACTGGTCCAGGCTAGAAATTGTGTTTCCTTATCTGTAGTGCAAATTGGTTGTCCAGTCCCATTTGTCTGCTTTGCAGACAAGTGTAAAGGTGTAAATAAGAAAGAATTTAGAGGAAACCAGAGCCTGAGCTAGCAGTGCTGCCAGCAGGAATGCTTGCAAGACTGTAGTTGCAGAAAGCAGAATGGAGATTTTCTTTAGTATGCAACACATTGATGTAAAACATGGATTCTGTTTCTTTCTCTTGCCCTTCCTGGTTCATCAGTGGCTCCCGTTGCTTACTCTGGGTCATTGCAGACCTTCAGCATTACCAGCACATCACACTCCTGTTTTATGGGAACAGTCACGTTGCTCACAGGTAATGGAGGTCTTAAACTCCAGTTAAGTATTTGAGAAACATGATTCTTTCTTTGGAGGTGATGCTTTTGCAGAGTAGCTCTGCCTGGCAGGCATATGAGTGATCTTTCTCCTTTTAAAGGCTCTCCTGCACTGCCCAGACAAATTTTAAAAATACATGAAAAATAAACTAGAATCCACTTAGTTGATAATGTTAGTCAGATTTATTTTACAACAGAGTTTGATCACTGTTGCATTTTAGTTGATTTTTAGAGAGAGGCTGGGTTATAGATTTAATTTTGGTGCATTAAGCAACATAGTCTGATGGTGCTTCAAAACTAGTGCTAATTGACCAAGCAATGATGTTTTCAATAAAACTAGTAAAGCCAGAGCAATTTTAGGATTTAAAAGTATTTCCAAGTCTAAACTGTGGTTTAAGACCTGGGTCTTCTGGTTTTAATGTTGCAATTTGTGAATGGGATGCATTCAGAAATTTGACAAGAGCAAGGTTTGTAAGGAAGTGCTGTTTTTCTTGGGCATGCTTGGGCATACTGTACCCTAGCACTCCAGCCTCAGAAGGAATTCAAAGGTTTTCACTTCCTGTCATTGAAGCAAAAATATTCTATACTGCCTGTTAAAAATGAAACAAAGCTATTAAATCATTAAAAAAAACCCCCAAAACAAAACAAAGTCTGGTGCTTCTAAAGATAGAGGGGGTTTTGTTGGTTTGTTTTTTGGTTTTTTTTTCCCCAGAGATTTGACTTGATATTTGATAATTTGTATGATTAACTAAGTCTTACTTTCAGGTGAACATTTCTAAAGGTACTTATTAATAAAACAGTGAAAGCATTGGTCTGAAACATCCATTTTGTTGTGTTTTCTTTCTGAACTCATTAGAAGTATTCTGTTCTTTTTAAACAAGAACTTTCCAATATTTACCAAGTTATATAACTTCATGCTTTTATACTATGGGTCGAACTCTAGAAATAACACATATGTGTCAAGCATCAATCAGAATGAGTACTGTTTGTTTAAATAGTTCATGTCTGTCAAGCTTGCAGCATAAATGTCTCAAGTGACATGTTTTTATGAATTGATGCTCTAGCAACTGACTTTCAGAAGTGGGTTAGGAACATTAGCCATGGAGCTGTCCCTTCTCACCAACAGACAAAAATCTCAGCAGACACAAATTCTACCTAAAATTATCATGTCAAGTTTAACTGCAGCTTATAAATACCTGAAACTCCATGCTTGCCCTAAGTTCCCCAACTGATGTGATAGTTCTCTGCAATAGAAGAATTATGTGAAAGCAGGTGTGGTTTGTGTCACTTTGGGATTCCAGTATCTGACCCTTTTCAGTGTACAGTATTTTGCTGAAGTGACCTACATTATTTAATGTAGGCTTAGTATTGTTGTTGTTATTATTATAATTTTTATTTCTATTATTACAAATGGACGATAATATTCAGGTCTCTAATTTAAGATTTGAGACCATACAAAGAACTTTAAATACTGACAGTTGCTCTCCTTCATTATAAGGTGGAAAAGGAAACATTTACTTTATTAATGGGAAAGTCCCCTGAATATCTGGGACTTCCCAGAACATTTGGGTTTCAAAATATAAATTTACATTCACATTACTTTAGAATGTCATATTTAATCAGTGTGATCTCTTAAGAGCCTTCAGTCCAATCTTACACTACTCTATTCTGATAAGTTATATGTGTCTATTAATACTTTCACAGTGTAAAATTAACAGACTCTGAAAATATTTCTTTGGAATAGAAAGATTTCAGGTAATAATAAACTTGTTTATGTGGTTCTCTGGCTTTATCACATTATTCCATTAATTGATACCTGGTATGTAATTTAAATTAATACAAATAAGGAAATACCTATATGGAGGTGATTCCTTCTTCTGTTACAGGTCTGAGATTTTACTGCATGTTGTATTTTTGGCCCTTGGGCTTGGAGCACCCAGGTTAACCACCGGTGTAGGCCTGTGTAATGCTCTGGTTTTTATTTGTATCTTTTTATAAGTTGTTCCTGATCTGCTCTGAGCACCAAAAGAGAGCTGGGTGATCTGTATAGTTTCAAAGCTCAACTTTGCTCACATAAGCATTTGTCACAGACCCAGTGACTGAGCCTGCACATCTAGCTCATCTATAGAGTGCAGCCTGTGCAGGAGGCAGTCATATATGAAAAGCCCTTGTCCTAACAACATCTTAGTTCTTCATTTTAGGAGAGTGACTCTGTTGGACACTTAGTCATCACTCCTGTAGTTGTTTGTTGAGAACAAGTTTCAGTAGTTCGCTCACCTCAGAGATAACCCTTTAATAAAAATGTGTAGAGGCTCTCCCTACAGAGTTGCAGGCTGCCCCAGGCTTGGAATTGCAACAGTTCTTCCCACTGATGCCTCAGACCTGGAATGTCTAAAGGTTGCTTGGCAAATGGACAAAGATCCTTACAACATGTCAAAAGGTTGTCAAAATATGTCATGAAGCGTTTAGGTGGTTCTTATTCTGCCAGAATGAACAGTGAGGCAGTAAAAGGCCATAAAACATAGAAATGCATATGGAGAATAACAAATATAATATTCATCTGAATGACTCTGGCAGGTCAGGTGGAAATCTCAAGTTATGACAGCTCTACCCAGTGGAAAAAAGGAACACATGCACCTTCTTTTAGATGGATCTTAGCCTTGCTAAGTTGGCATCATTTTCTGCTCTGAATACTCCTTTAATTATTGTAGTGGCAGTCCTCTTTTCTCCCTGTCAGTGGGAAAGGAGATGATCTCTGCCTGCTTGCAGAATTAGCTCTCCTTTCTGTCACTCTGGACTGCCTTAGCTCTTCTGCTGGAACACCTTCAGAGGCCAGTGTTTGCTGTAAAAGGAAGTGGCTCAAAATGTTCTGCTGGTTGACCAGCATGGCAGGGTAAATTATTTATTTGGCATATCTAGATGCCTGTGTGATAGGAGAGGACTGTCTCTGAATTGCTCACTGTGCCATCCAGCTACAACCTGCCTCCTTACGAGGGGTCGTAGAGCTCAGTGTGGTGCTGAGCCCAAGCTATCAGCCCGTGCTAAGAGTAGGGTGTACCAGCCCGGGCACAGGGCCCCTTAGCAGATAAGGTGTTAGATTATTGTACCCACCTCTGTACTCCTGTTGCCTGAGGTCAGGCTGCATTAATTGGCTCTTAGATGGGTGCTGTTTCCATCCAGCAAGCTTTCACCCTGGACTGGGCAGAACTCCCTCGCTTGTCATAGTACAGATGTAATCATGTTGTCCTTTTTAAATAAAAACTGCCGTCAGACTGGTCACAGTTCAGCACTGGAGTGAGAAGGGCAAATGTGAGAAGTGGCTGGCTTCAGGTAGCTTGCCCTCATTTGAGCTGAGGTCAGCTTCAAATCCCATGGAATCATGGATCCCTCACTTCTCCACACACACTTGTTTCAGTCAAAGGTCAAAAATGAGAATTTGATTAGGGCCAGAAATTAAAGCTCATCATAAGTGGCTGTGCTGATTATTGACTTGCTGGGCCTGTACCAAACACAAGGAGCCTGTTCCTGGAGTTGGGGTGTATTCAGCAGGAGCGTTAGCTCCCCAACAGCATGATTAAAAACCATTTGGTGCCTATATTTTATATTGCATTAGAGGTATCTGCCTACAAATGATACTGTTCAGATACAGTGTTGTGCTGGATTTTAAGTAACCAGCAGCTACATGTGATGAAGTGAGCCACAGTACTTTCAGCAGTCACGAGGAGAAAAGAGGGAGAAAATTGCATGTATTTTGGCAATTTCATGTGGTTTCATTTTTGAGAAAGGAAAGGTTTTACAGTTGGTAGGAATTGCAAGAAATCTGCATAGATTGAAAATTAGGTGAGTTTTATGACCTAAAAATAATATCAGAGAACAGATGGTAATCTGTAGTAAAGTGCAGTCAGTTTGTAAGTAATTGAAATGCATAAATATGATATTGACAGTGAATGTGTTAAGAATGACAAAATGGGCAGGTTCTCAGAAGTCTCTGTGAATAGATTGAATATGTTGGCCAGGACATTCTTAAAAATGTCTTGCTTCTCTAAAATTCAGTTTGCAGGTATCTCCTGGTGGGTTTGGGGATTTTTTTTACTGCACTAATAAAGGTGTTTATAAATAGTTATCACAGTTCTGTTCTGCATGTTGAGGATCACAGACTTAAAGATGTGAATTAGTCTTTTAATACCCTAAGTGCCTTCAATAGGAGCACAGAGCAGTTATAAATAGAACATATTTATGGATTATGTTTTCAATAATAATAATAGTTACCTAATGACTTTGTAGCTTTCCTGGGATTTGTTTTGATAATTTGTTTTGTCTAAGTGAAGTCTGGCAGTATTTTGGGGGCATTTCTGAACAGGGAGGGGATAAGACAGTGGAGAGTCATTTGTTTGCTTTTCACTGTTAATGCCTTAGGAAATGCTTGTTCTGGTTTGGGTGCTTCTACTGGGCTCTGCTCATGTATTCACGTAAGAGCTATCCCAGCTATTAAATAAGGTTAGTAAAAAGGTGTGAGGGAGTGTATTTATTTATTTATGGTTTATATTGAACAAAAAAAGGCAGTATATGTTAAACTTGAATTAAATTATGTGTGCGTACCAAATACTTGCTGGATGCTTTTGTATCTATTCATGTAATTTGTGATACAAGAAACTAATTGCAGTTATTAGCTGTCAGAGGCTTTTTTCCTTTTAAAAAGCTTGAAGGCAGAAGCAGTAGATACTAGTACAATGCCAGGAGTATGGAGTCAAATGAGGAGGATAGAGCAGTGTGAAGAGTGTTTTAGCAACTTTCACTCATACACTTTACCTGTGCCTACTGATTCACTGTCTGCCTAGTAAATGTCAGCTTGTTTGAGTTATGCTAACAGAGAACAAAATCTTGAGGAGATTGCTGGTTTGGGTGCTCACCATTGTAGTTGTGAGATTACAGTTTCAGTCTTCTGCCCATGTTTTAAAATCCACCACTGCGTTTTCTTTAGTAACGCAGAGGTTCAGCATGCAACGCAAATAATTTCCAATACTTTCATCACCCTTACATCTAAATCTGGTATGTGTGAGAATTTTTCACTGGCTTTAGAAGTGTAACTAAAGTTTTTTTGAAAATATCATTAGCCAGAAAAGTTTGTTAATTTTAATTAAGAGTCCTGGTTGTATTTCTTGTCTTGTATGAAAATACTCCCTTGTTTGCATCTCTTGCAGTGGCTGTTACAGGCTGTATTCAGTCAGCAGAGAGTTTTTAGACACTGCTCTGAGTGTCATATTGATGGAGACAGTGGGTGGGACTACACCTATTACATTCTGTCGATGGAATGATTTGTGTGAGATATTTTTACAGTGAGATTAAATTTTTCTTGTATGTTCAAGATTAACTACTTTAACTTCAGGGACAAGAAGATTTTTTCCAGCTTCTTATTCTTCAGTTTGCCTGGCAGAATGCTTAATTGCAGATTATTTTCAGAACACAATCTGAAGACTCTTCTTCATTTATGGCATTTTTAGTGGCATTGGTTGTCATGGCCATTCTTTTACTTCCACTTCCACTTGGTTTGCCCAGCCTTTGGGCTTCCCTGACCCAGAAACTGGTGTGATCATCAAATGGCTTTGTGGAGTACCCATTCTATGGAGTGGTAAAAGGTAGATTTCAGATGAAGCAGCAAACGTAGGTTCTGTTCACAGTATGACACACAGACTGGTCACCCAAGGGAGGGGACACAGGGAGCAAATACCCAGGAGCAGTGGCAATGCCAGCTTGGGATGACAAAGAAGCTGTGGTATAAATAGTAATTCTTGTGCCAGTCCACTACAGTCATTAGTGACAAAAGAGATGATTATGGGCCTGTCTTGTCATGTTAAGCATTTATTACTGGTTATATGAAGTCCATGTGTTAGCTGTAAATAAAATCACTTTTTTCTGAATGTTTTCAGTCTAGCAGCCACTGAATGGAGTTTATAAAGTGGCTGTTGAACTGTGGCTGAAAGGGCTGCCACTCTGCAAGGTGACAGTGGAAATATTTACAGATTGCAGGTCAAGGTTCTCAGTGCTTATGCTGGAAGTGTGAAAACAATTGTGTACCAGAGTAGTGTTTGATGATCTTCTCAGCGCTTTCGTGGTGGATCTGTAGCTTTATAAAACCACGTGCATTAAATACAGAATGAGTCAAATTCCTGAACTTTGTAAACTGGAGCTGTGCTTGCTTCCTGAACAACTGTACTGGCACACCTGCTGTGAGTACAGGGCTTGAGAAACAAGCATTACCTCAATTTCCCCTCCTTCAGCTGCTCTGGTCCTTCACTGCCACGAGCAGCTGGGTGTCTGGATATTGCCCTGGATCAGGAGCCTCATGTGGTAGTAGAGGGACCCCTGAAGGTGTTGGGTGAGCAGATGGCTGGGTGTGCTACAAGTCAGGCTGACAATGGGCTTGAGCCTGTTGGGTCTGTGTCTGTGCTCTGCACTGTTTCTGGTGACTGTTGTTTTGCTTCAGAATCTGTGTGTGTACTTTAATAAAATAATTCCAGAAGTCAGAGGAGGATTCCTCACAGTGTGTCACTTGGTGAAGCTGTGCTTGCTGGGGAGCAGGTGTGACAGTGCCTCCGAGGCGTAAAACAAACCATGTTTCCTGGAGGTGCAGAAATGCAGAAATAAGGGCAGTAGCTGTCAGTGTAGGCTTGAACTTCTGACAGTGAATTGCCACCACAATGCTAATAAAGAGAGAAAAGAAATGCTTGTAGGGGGAGGTGCCATGTTTTACTGTCCCAACTGTCCAGCTGGAAAACATAAAAAGCTTTGGGGCATTAAGGACTTCTGCATATGAAAATGGATGGGAAGTTTTATCTGCTCTAAGAGCCACAGTGTGGTACTTTGATTCTTGGATTTCATGGTGTTTGGGAAAGAATCCCCACCTTTCTTTCTCCAGTCTGCCTTTGGAGACAAAAAGCAGCCTGTCTGCAGAGCAGAAAAGAAAGTTCGACGGGTTGTGTGAGCAAGGGGAAACCAAGGAGCAGAACCTAATCTTTAGGAGACTTTAAAATCTAAAATCTTTAAAATTTAAATGTTTAAAATTCATGGGGCTAAATCAAACAGGAGATAGAAAAAGATGTAGGGAAGCAAAATAGAGCAGGCAGACCAGAGACATACCAAGGGGAGGATACTAAAGAGTGAAGAAGATGAGAGCTGTTGGAAGACACTTGTATTTTATCCTGACTCTAAGCAGGTGGGTGGGGAGGTTACTAACAGATCATGCTGTGAGTACACAGCATTGATGCTCACTTTAATTAACAGGGATTACAATAGTTAGCATTATCTGCAGCACCTTGTTCAGCATCCTGTCTTCAAGATAGTGATCATCATCAGTAGGTACCTCAAAAGACTACTGGAACCTGCAAAAATTACGTGGGATATAGTCTTCTCCTCTTATAAGAGCATTTATTTGAATTTTTAAAGATTAGATATCAGTTTAAATCCCGACTCATTAGTTTTTTTGTTCTATTTGGTTCAGGACTTTTTTCGGCATGAAAAAGCAGTACTAATTCAACATATTCTTGGATATTCTTTTCATCCAAGTGCCTGTCTAACCCATGTTTAAGTCCTAATAAATTTCTTGCCAGTAGCATCATTGCTCCATTTATGCAGTACATGAAGTATCAATTTTCATATTTTTAATAGTTGTGGATTTTTTAATTTATTTTTCATTTTTATACTTTAAAATTTGACATCTTTAAGCTTTGCTGGTTGTATAATCAGATAGTGCATATTTCTAGTTTACTTACCCTGTTAATAATTTAAATTTATTTTCTGGGTTGTGAAACATTTTTCTCCTTTCTGGGATAAATAATAAAAATCCATCTAGTCTCTCCATGAAACAGATTTTCATTGCCCTAAATACTTGCTTTCTCTGAATACCCAAATTCCACAAAACTCATGTTTAATACAGGCTCCCAGCCTCTGCACTAATCTAGCTGATGTAAAGAGTCCAGCTACACAAATACAGTAGTTAAAGATTACCCTGTTTCTTATTCAGTCTAACTCCCTAGCTTTTCTTATCATAAATGCATGTCAAGAAGAAATTCAAAGCGATCTCTCTGCAGTAGTCCTTAGCTAAGTACCCCTTCCAGGTTTCTGCAACTAAGGAGACATGTTTATTAGGATTTTTTTGCAGTGTCTGTAGTTCAATTGCATTCTGCAATTGTTTGTTTTTAGTAGCATCTGTCTTCTGTGGTCATGGTGTAAATTCAGCTGGGACAGTTATTTATCCTCTGGTGAACTCCTTTTTCCCAATCTTGATTTAGCTAAAATAAATGCCCATCTGTCAGCTGAATGTTTCACTGTTTGTTTCTTCACTTCCAGAGTTTGAGATCATTAGTAACTAAGTTATTAATAAAAAACATTAGTGAGTGTAATACTGCTGCCACTTTTGAACCAATGAAGAAAGCAGTGTACTACTAAAGTCGTGAGTTAAACCATCTCTAACCAGGTAGTCTCATCAGCTTTCTGGTGTTCTGAGTTCATACCCAGCATATTTTAGACAAGCAGTCCATGGTTTTCCAACTCTGGTTGTTAATAGCTGGGTTTTTTCAGTTAGTTTCATTTAGAATACTTGGTTCAATACTGCAGTTACTAATCTTTTCTCAAAGTAAGTGTGTGTGGGTGTCCTCTCCTGACAAGTTGGAAAGTAGCCTGGCAGCAAGGAAAAATGAGAAGTGTGCTCCCTTGGCTCCCATATGCTGTCCATGCCCCTGGAGACTTATTCCCCACAAGGACACTTTCAGATCCCTGTCTTCAGTTGAGAAGTCCTAGTGTGGTGCCTGCTGGGGAAATCAGTGTTAGGGAGCAGGGTGGGTCACTGTGAACAGGACAGGAATAAAAGGAGGAGGTGGCACCCACAAGAATGGAAAGATGCTGGATACACATCAGCAAAGCTTGTCTACACTAGGGTTATGGAGGCTTAGAAAGGACATGTACAGATTGGCATTCATTTATATATGTTGGGAGGTTAAGGTTTTAAACCAAGCATATTTTCATCTGTAAATTGCAAGAATAGGAATTGACAACCTTAATTTCAGCTGTCATGGCCTTACCCATACACACAACTCAGTAAGTGTTTATGTTCTGTGTGCATGGTCCTGTGCATCTTGGCAATCTTGAACATACCCAAATGTTAAATGATGTAGTGACCAGTGTCTCTGGAATATGCTGCCTTGATGCTCAAAAATCTGATTCCTCTTTATTCTCACAAATTACTGTAAAAGGTAGTAGCAAAGCTGTTAGAATTCAAATACTGTGATGTGTAAGTGCAAGCTAAATTGAACCAGAGTCCTTAGAACCTGTAAATAACGTGAGACTCAGAGCTTGTCAGAAAACTACAGGTGGTTGGAAACTCACTTAAACTGCATGTGTCAAGATGTAAATCTTGGAGGCAGCTTCCTGCATTGCTTGGTTCTTACATTATGAAATGAGGAAGTTCCTTTTAGGTGTTTGCAATTCATGTTAAGAATTTGATTTCTGAAATGTTGGTGTTGTAGAAGAGGGAGTGTCTCAAACATTTAATCCTGTTGCTGATTACATATGCAAAAGATGGTGCAAGTGTGGAAATCAAGCTTGTAAAGACAGAGGAGCTTTGCTGAATATGAGGGGATTGGAAATACTTCCTAGGAAAACATTGCATATCAGCAGGAATTTGGCAACACATTTACTTTTGTGAACATTGCTAAATACCTGATACTTTCACATTTCTAATCCAAATTAACTCCATGCTGGAGTCACAATTTCTATCAGCAAACAAAAGCGTTATTAGTCTTGCAATATACTGGGATTTGGAGCTGGGAAGTTGTGTTTTAAAGTTCTTAGGAGAGACTTGGCTGGGCAATGTTGCTGATGTAAAAGGTCTGCTTCTCTGAAATGGTTCCGATGAGGTAGTCTTTTGGCTGGAGTCACCATGATACATGCATAGAATTGGGAAAAAGTTGTTGGTTTGCTTACCTTGGACAAACAGTAAAACAGTAATGGAAATGGTAAAAGTCAAAGGGAAACCTGTGGTAATCTGGTTTGTAGTTTTCAAAATACAGAATACTCAAAAGTGGGTATATATCATGGAGGACTCAGTGTTAAAATAGGACTTGTGTGTTAAAGTTGGGATAGAAAACCACTTAAACTGTTGTAATTAAAACTTTAAAAGCTGTTTGGTAACATATATTGCAAATACTAATAATGCATGGGTTTTCTTGTGTGCTTTTTGAAATATGAAATGAAACATGGGAAGGACTTGTTTTGTAGCACAGAAATCTTTGCTAGAGAGAGAGGCGTAACAAAATTCCACTGCTTAGAATAACTTCATTTGCTTTTTAAAAAAAATTGGATGTTTTCTTTTATTGTTAATTTTCAAGGAAAACCAGGTTTAATTCTTTTTCTTCTTTACTGATGTTAGAACTAAATATTTGATACTTTACATTTCAGTGTTCACACACACACAAGCTCATTTGAAGGGTAACTTCCAGTAGTAAATATAGAAATTTTGATTTATATACACTGACTTGGTTTCTTTTGGTGTAGGATACAGTTACTACTGTGAAAAGCTGTTTTATCTTTCTTGATTATCAATCACTTACTGTGAGACATTTCATATACAGGGAGGTGTGACTGCTGTTTTAGGCAGTATAAAAGGTATTCTCTTTCCTGTAACACTGAGGTATATTTTGCATTGAAATGGAAGTTTCCCTGACTTTGTGTTTAAAATTAAATGTCTGGAGTGTGGACATGGGTACCACCACCTATATTGATGCTTCTAAGTCTTTTCTTCAGGGACCTGGGGAAGGAAAGGGATATTTCTGCTTCTTTCCACCTTTCTTCTGCTCTGAGCATCCTCTGCCTCCAGGCCCCTTCCCAAAGCAGAAATGCTCTAGTGATTGTTTTGGATCAGCTCTGAAGAGAGGTGTGCTGCTCTAGGCTAGCCAGAGGCCTGAGTACATTGGGCAGCACAGGATGGTACACAGATAAGTGTTGTGGCTATGGAGGTAGTACCCATTTGGTGTTTGAATATATTTGGTGTTTGAAGTTCTGTGTAATACATAGCATTATGTTCTGTAGCATTGTTATATAATTTTCTTGTATTTTGAAGTTCTTTTTTTTATCAAATATTTTCATATCAGTACTTAAAGAAGAACTGAAAAGTGATTTTCTCAGATCAGTGCAGAATTTAACAGGCATTGCACTCTGCCTACGTGCATGGGTTTAGAAGTTATGCAACCTCTTTTTATAGAGTTGTGTGTTCTGGTGATCTAGGCTTGCTCAGTTGGTGTTTAGATATATCAATGTATTAGGAGCTGTATATGATAAAAACCTTAGGTCATGACAAACTAATGTGTACCTCTCAATATAAAAACATTTGTGGTAAGGTTCAAGTAGAAATGGCTTCCATCATTTTTTATACTGGCTTTAAAACTACTGGGTGGAAGAGGCAAAGTTTCTGTGATGTAGAGCCATACACAGTGTGGTGATGGAAAGAACTTGCAAGGAGATTTTTCGTATTTAGTTCAGGCACAGAGGACAGAACTGAGTGCCCAGCACAGAAACAGTTGCTGTTGGATATCTGCAGACTGCAGCTGAGGGGAGAGGGAGGGCTTGGCACTGAGGGGGTGCCCTTCCTGACATACTGACAGGTCTTTATTCCAAATTGCAGAGGTGCTAGGTCATCAGAGTGCAATTGCTTAGTTTTTTTCAGGATGAGCAAAATGCATTTTTTTCTGTTTTCATTGTTGGAGGAGACTGGACTTGTTTTTGAGAAACATTACACACAGAAAAATCAACCTGAGGCAAACACCTGGCATGGAAAGAATTTGCCTGAATACTAATAATTTGGCAACATCTAATAAGCAAATTAAAACAGTATGTAGTAATGGGAAATGAGCTGCAGTGATTACTGCCAGATCCACCAAGAGTAATGGACTTGCATACCAACTCAGACTTACGACAAATGTTGTGATTGTAGGTAACTAAATGACCATGGAATCTGGAGCAGAGAACCAGCAGAGTGGAGATGCAGCCGGTACAGAGGCAGAAACCCAACAGATGACAGTACAGGCACAACCACAGATTGCAACGTTAGCCCAGGTATAAAAATCATATGGTGTAATAGTTTTACTTATGGTTAATATTTTTAAGAGGGATAATGTCTGCTCACGGGCCTGAGAGAAGATTCTGTTGATAACCATTCTGAAACACATGTGATGTATAGTTTTTTTAATATTTGTCTTGACATTTTTAAAGCATTAGAGATTTTTGACTTCCCATCACATTAAGCTGTGTTAGTTCTAAAGAACTGTATGTGTGTAAATTGTGTAATGTTAACACAGTAATGAATAAAAATATTTCTAGCATTCTGTCCCACAACCATACCACTGAAAGGTATTCATTTCAATATGTGTAATCTGCTGTCTTTTTTATATTGACTGGATTGTCCTGCTGTTGTGTTTTCTGTTAAAAACTTGTCCATAGTAGTCAGTTTAATTCTGTAGAAAACAAACGGAGTATGTAGATAAATAATGCAGCAAATAGAACATTTTATCAGATGAGATTAATATTTTGAGCATTATAACCAAGTTGAACAATCTGGCACTTGACAGCTTGTGTTATCCTGTTGTCTCCAAGTTTCACAGAATTGTTGGTGAGTTAGAGAGACAGAAGTAGATCGTTTGTTGTCCCCAAATTATTTTGGAGAGACAAGAAACACAATCCCAACTACATCTCTGATTTTGGAACTGGGTTTCAATTTCAAATACACTGATGGTTGCAGAAACAACCCCATTGTATAAATGACTACAGAATCTGTTTGGCTCTGTTCTGTAACCATTTAACTTGAAAACTAATTGTAATCTGCAAAGAACAAACATGTGTTTTTGATCTCATAGTTTATTGATTGAATGTCTTTTAAGTGGCACAAGTGTTAAATCACTTAACATTTTATAAATGATTAGTGTCTCTTAAAGTCGTTGCACCTTTTGGTAGTCCAGAGAGTTCCAAACAAGTCCTGCCCTCTGTAGTCCATACACTTCCATTCAAGTGATAGCATAGGGATTGGAGCTGTTTAAATGCACAGGGTGATTTTGTCGTAGTGTGAATTTACAAGCCACCAGCTGCCCTGCGCCAGCTTGTCTCTTTGGGCAGTTTTCTCACTGTCTAACTTAGGCAGAGGATGTAGGTGGTGTGAATTACACTTCAGTGTGAACTGAGTGGAAGTAGTTTATTTCTCTTGCAAAACCAGTTAACTGCTGCTCACTTGATGTGCTTTAAGGTTTAGTCCAGAGAATCAAGAATGTTTTACATTTATGTGCTAACATACTAACCTCCAGGGAGCTGAACTTACAAATATGTAGTGGCTAGAATGCACTTTACTCAGACAAAATTGCCCCAGTACCTGAATGAGACTTTTTTCAAAGTAAGAAAACACTATACAGGCATGGTTAAAATCCACATGAATCACCATGTTGTCGTGTAATACATTATTTGCACCTTGGTTTTTCCCCAGCCTGTACAGAGTTTGTGGAGGTGATAAAACAGTCTAAACATAATTCCTTGTGTTGTTCTCATCAGTGTTACGTTACTATGATATTTTTAATAAGTGAAGTGGCAGTGTTTGGCATTAGGGAGTGCCCTCAGAGGCCTAGCTAAATCTAAATAACTAATTATATCAATTTAATTCTTCCATTATCTCTTGTATTATCTCTTGTAAGGTCACCCCTCTTGCAAGCTTAGTTAAATTGCTGCATTTTTAGTGAGTTCAGGATATTTTTCAGAGTCAAAAGGAAACTCGTCCCAGTTCCACAAGGTATGAGTCAGAGGCATGTGCGGAAGTTAGACTCTGCTGTGGGCTTAATCCAACCACAGTGGCCTCCAGTTGATCAGCTTTGCTGTCATTGCCAAGGACTGTTTAGTCAGACATGCATTATTAAGAAAGGTCGCTTGGTAAGGGAATATAATTTTCCAGAGGAAAGTGCTCTCATGTTAATCTCAGCCCCAGTTTCTCTCAGATGCGAGCTAAGTAGTGCCATGTAATGCTGCAGCTGCTTTCCTGAAAAAGGAAGGTAAAAGCAAATGCAAATTGGTGGATTAGGGAGAGACAGCTGTGGAGGAGAGAGGTCTACATGTAATTCCCTTTAATTTTGTTGTTAAGCAAGGTTTCATTGTAAGTGGTGGATGTTTATGGAAATTCAGAGATCAGCTATTGCAGCTTTTTGAGAACCACGTATTCACAGGAACAGCAGAGGATTTCCTTCTGCGTCCAGTACATGGCAGCCCTTTGAGATTAGGTAGGACAGCAGTGCAGCCCTTTCTTGCACTGCAGCTGTGTGGGTTTAGGGTTTTTTTTAAATGCTTTTGAACCCTGGAGGGTTGTTAGGTTTTCCCAACTTGGGTGACTCAAAGAAAGCTGGCAAGTCAGTGACCCCTGACCTGGCTGAGGTCTGCCAGAGGAGCTCACGCTTGCCTGCAGTCCTTCCCTGAGGGCCATGTCATGTGGGAGGGATGTACACTGAGGGCAGGGTGTGCTTGCACAGCAGCCCTGGCACCCTGCAGCCTTTCAGGAGACCCCAGCCCTCAGCACAGGCATCATATCAGCAGACAGTTGGGAGTTCTGTATGTGCACTGGGCACTGACCCAGCCATGGAGCAGCCCTTGTACATGACACTTCAGCTACCCAGAGTAGTTCCTGTGGCCTGCCAGGGTGAACAGCTGTGTGTGGCTACCTCTGTCCCCAAAGCCCAAGCCATAATGTGCCATGCTGAGGCCACCAGTGTATCCCTGTAGGCAGAGCTGCCGTGCCTGCAGGTCTGTGCTGGAGAAACACAGTTGTGTTTAAAACATGGGCAGTTTTTCTTCATAGAAATAACTCCTGAAATTCGAGTTTGTGTTGACCTGTTACACAGTAATCACAATGATTGCCTACAAAACACTTACTTCCACTGCACACTCACGGCGTTTTTCTGTCTGAACACATGGTCAGTTTTCTTCATTTACATGCACTCTGCCAGCTAATCATATGGCTTAATCTGTAGAAAGTGAAAGGTATGATTCCGTAAAAATGTTCTTACATCTGGCAAACTCTTTGCATTTTCCTGAGTGAGAACAAAAATAGCTCCACTCCCATATGTTTCTGCCTCTGACTCAGCAGTGTCTGTAGGAGTACACCCGAGTCTGAGCAGTATCCAAGTGAAGTAAGTGAAAGGTAATTATGTGTTTGTATCAGGTTACCTCAAAATAGAGGCAGTTCTGTTTTTCTTATTCTTGTCAGTGATTTTACAAATTATGTTTGAGCCTGCAGAAATTCTGCATTAGATTATTTTGTGAAGTAGATCAGGTGTTGGGCTCAGGCAGTTCAGGGGGTTTTGATATTACGCTGAAACATTTGGGTCATCTTACTGGGGTCTAGAAGAGACATAGTTCTTTCACCAAAACAAGTACTGAACTAAGGGGATTTTGCAATAACCTAATTTATGTTCACTGTCTCTTCTTTGCAGGTATCTATGCCAGCAGCTCACGCAACATCTTCTGCACCCACGGTGACCTTAGTTCAGCTGCCCAATGGGCAGACGGTTCAAGTGCATGGAGTAATTCAGGCTGCCCAGCCATCAGTTATTCAGTCTCCACAGGTCCAGACAGTTCAGGTACTGACTGAAGAAATTCCTAATATGTGAATTGGGCCTTTGAAATAGGCCTGTCATTGCACTGGTTTTAATGTATTTGTGTCCTGGATTGTGTTTTTTCAAATCTGTACAGTATTTGGTACTCTGACTTTTTATCTGTTCTGGCTTAACCACTTTCCATTTTCAAACATTGCTGATTTTCATTTCCCTCTAGAATTTGTTTGGTGAGTTTAACAGATTTATGTTTTTTCTTACAGTGTTACTCTACTATTTCTCTCTACTGTATTTTCATACATTTTTATTGAGGAAGAGTTCATACTATTCTGAAGCGAACAAAAGAATGATTTTTTTTTTAATAATGTAATTTTTAATAACCAGTGAGGCCAGAATTCTAGAATGAGAGCTTTGCTTCATAAGAAATACTAGCATTGGTTTACATAAAAAGGTCTCTGTACAATACTGGTTCTTAAAATAAGCCTATCAATCCTTACATAGAAATAGTTTTAAAATGTTCTGGTTGAGTGTTGTGTGCTTTGTAAAGCCTTAGCATCTTCTCTCCTGTAAAGCAAGACAGGTAATGCCATATGGTGAGGTAGCCTGAAGATAGAGGAGACAAGTAGTCTGAAATCTTCAAAACCTCTAACTTGCTTTTTATCCACTTGAAGTTCAATGTTATGGAATCCAGAAGTTGTTTGGTGTACAGCAGCTACACAGGACAAGGACCGTACATTATTAATTTGCTGTTAGAACAATGGGCTCAAAAAATGTTTGATTTCAAAAAGTGACTTTGATACAGATATTCAAATGGATATTAATTAAAAAAACAAGGTATGCATAATTTAAAACTAGGCCATTCTGACAATAATCTTTATTTTTTCCTTCTCAGCTTCAGTGTTGAGTTTTGTGGCAGGCTCTACTGTCCTCAGCCATAGCAGTCAAAAGTTTAGAGTTTTAATCTATCAGAGGTGAGCAGTTTTGAGATAAATGCACAAGTTGCTACCCTGGAGGTAGAAGATAAGAGACTGACAATGAAGCCATGCTTGGAATTCACCTGGTTCAGTGCAGATCCATTGTGTTTTGATATTCAGAGCCCAGTAGTTCACAGTCAGCCTTGGACATATTCAAGCCCTCTATCTGATAATTGTGAGATGTGGATGCCAGCAAGATTTTTGAGCCTTTAGGAGTCTTCTCTATACTGCATAAATTGCCAGGATGTGAGCTCTGTTTCTCACATAAGCATCATTAGCTTTTATGTATTTTGTCATGCACATTTTGAATTTAAAATTATTTAAATTATTTTAATATTACTTTTATTATAGCTTTCCTGCATAAACATTTTGCTTTTTTTTAGCACAGATATTCAGAATTGCAGCACTATGTTAATTTTCAATATCTTCATGAATGACATATTCCTGGAAATTTCCTCTGTAAAAGGCAGTCCCTCTTTAACATATCTACCTCATTATTTATAAATTGATGTTTTTTCAGTATTTTGTTCTTTGTTTCCAAACGTTTCTGCTTCCCTAATTTGGTTTACTCATTCTCTCCCTAAATTTTACTAAAAAAAAATCTTTGTTTCCTTGCAATGGATGAAAACAAAACATCATGGAAGGCAAAAACCATATGGTATGTTTTCTTACTGGAGTATTTAAATTATAAAGAACATTCTGATGGGTAGATCACTGACTGTGGTCATTCTTTCCTGAATCTATTACTAAGCAGTAGCTTTCTGTTCATTGTCTAGATAGAATACTTTCATTGTGTTTTTCACAGGATGTCAACATTTCCTTAAAATAAAGGCATTGGAAGAGTCTTGTTAAATTTGATTGCTGTTCTTATTTACAGATCTCCACTATAGCAGAAAGTGAAGATTCACAGGAATCAGTAGACAGTGTCACAGACTCACAGAAACGAAGAGAAATTCTATCCAGACGACCCTCCTACAGGTATGGAGGTTAAATGCAGAAGTATCTTGTTTGAGATACATTCACTTGATACAAACAGTGGGATTGTCTTTTTATTATTTTTAGTTTTACCATTTAACTGAAATCTCTCTTCTATAATGTCTCAGAATTGGAATATGGAATATATCCGTGGAATGGGATGTAAAGAGAGAAGCAGATAGGAGGAGGAGGAAGAAACCTCAGCACTTACACTCATTTAAGACAGAAGTGAGCTGAGAATATTCCAATTGCCACATTTCAGAAAATTGAGGTATCATTGTGATAGATGCCTTAGAAATAGCTTTAATGAATTCTTATACACAAAATACACTGAAGCTTAATATACCGAATACACTGAGGCTTTGTACAAAGTGACTTCTGTGTAATCTGTAGTCTGCAGAAAATCAACTCTACTGGTTTTCATTAATGTTGAAATGCTAGCAGCAATCAAACTTAATTCCTGTCTCCCATGAGACTTGGGGAAGTTGTGATATTCCATAGCACAGAGAGAATTTCTACTAGAGCAAAATAGTTTGTGTTTAAAGTTTAAGTCAGTGTATGAGTTGAATATAGTGAAAGGCAACTAGTGTTTCTATTTCTCATGGCAGGTACCTCTGGCAGAACCAGCTGAGGTTCTCCTTCACATGTTGTGTCATGTTACTTTTACTTTGTTAATTAAGCCTTCGTACAGCTTTTAGTGTCCGTACTAAATCCCACTTTCATTCTTAACATATGCTAAATAACATTAAGGAACATATCTGGGGTTCAGTAGGTTTTAAGTGACCTGTGGGTTCCTGCTGCTTTAGAAAATGTAGATGCTCCTTTTTTCTTTATGAGCATAGCCTTGGAAGTAGAAGCTGGGCTGTAGGCCTGAGCATGTCTCAACCATGGTACTTTCTTAGCACTTGGGAGATTTCTATCTGCCTTGTCCAGCAGCCTTCAAGGCTGTTCTGCCGAAGATAGTGACCATCATTGCTGAAGATCCCTAGCCATAGTAGATCTGGGAAAATATTTTTTATTTGTGAGAAGCAGTGTTAACTTCAAGGCTGCCACAGATTCCCTTCAGTCTGCTTCTGCAGCAAGACACTTGATTTTACTATATATGGAAGAGTGGCTGTATATGGTGAGAAAGCAGAGCTAAGTAAACAAAAACTGAGAAGAGGGTGCTTGTGCTTGCTGACTTCTCATTGAGATGGACTCCTTTGCATGCACTGGTGCCACAACACAGCCTCTGTCTTCAAACCAGATCATGGTGACTCAGCTGCACTTGGTAGCTGTGAAATTTCTGTGTGCAGCTCAGACTCTGGGCTGGTGTTGGTTAGGTCAGAAAGGCTGAGCCAGACCACTGCTGTCTTTAGTGACTCCCCAGGTGGCACTGTTCAACCTGCTGTAACAGAGACAAGATAGGTGCAGATATGTTCACAGAACTGAAAGCTATACCTCTTCCACAAAAACTTTCCTGTGATTCTGCTAGAAAAGTACATCATGTATTCCATGTCAGTTCATAGCTCCTATATTTGTAAAGCTGCCACCTTATCCTTTACCTTAAATCCATCTTTATGATGGCAAAGGTAGGTTTTAACCACGATGTCATAATGACATGAGGTTAAATGTGATTTTTTTATCTCCTTGGATTTTGTTCTTCATCATCCCCCTGCTCTCTCCATATTTTTTTATCTCTGTCATTCACTAGTTTCTGGTCTAACATCTAGATTGCAAACTCTTTGGGTGGGGATGTTTTATTTGTCCAAGTGGTTCTTCACACAGTGTTGTGCAGTGCTGGGGTTTCTTGCGTGCACACAAGGTCAAAGCAAAGCTCTGTTGGTCAGGCTGCCAAGCAGAATGACTGTTCTCCCCAGGTAGCTTCATATAGGTGTTCTGGCTCACACAGCCTTAGGAGGCTTCCATAAGAAAGTAGTGTTGTTTTGGAACTTGGGCTCTACAGCTGTGTTTGCTTCATCCCAATAATTCCAGTGCCAATCCACTGGAAAACATAGGAGGTCAATTAAAAAGAAATATTGCCCTTTACTTAAGGGCATTACATTTACCTAAGGGCATTTACTGCATTTTGGAGTGACATAGTAGAATATGCCAGTAGTGAAAAGGGCTTGACAGTCCTCTGAGGAAGGACAGTGTTTGATCTCAGTGATGCAAATTGCAAGGACTGCTGTGGTCAGTCTACAGTCATGTTCAGTGGGATCTGTAGAAGTGATGTTTTAGAAGTTTTGGCTTTGGATAATTAGCTCATGGAAATAATGAAACAGTCTGTTCTTTCCTTTACCCATGGCCTTTCTCAAGCAGGGCACCTGTGAACATAACTGCGAGACTGTTCTCAAATGCTGGGTATTGTTTCCCAGGCAGGTGTTAAATTATGAACTGCTGGCTCTTCAAGCATTCCTGCTAACTCCCTTGGTACTCAGCTCTCTGGCTGAGGTGTTTATAGTCTTTGAAATGGAGCAGTTCCCCCAATGTAAGTGAGAAGACAGGTTCTGACTTTTTCTTCAAATGCTTATATAGCTAAAAGCAGGAAACAAATAAAAATGGATGAGAGAAACATGCTCTGAAGAAAAAGGGAAGGTTGTAATAGCTGTATCGTGGGTTTTGACAAACACAGCTGTTCTGTGCTGGCTCCTTTGCCCATCAGTGCTTGGCATTTTGAACAATCCTCTCCAAAAAGAGTTTGAAGATAGTGTGTGGTTTTCATTCTCCACTCATATTTTCCTTGCTGGCTTGCTGCACTTCACTTTTCCCCAGCATTGTGTATCAGATAGCCTATTTTTCTCCCCCAATTTTTTATTAAAATCTCTACAACACGCTGTCTTTGCCAGAAAAATTTTGAATGACTTGTCCTCAGACGCCCCAGGAGTGCCAAGGATCGAAGAAGAAAAGTCTGAAGAGGAAACAGCAGCACCTGCCATCGCCACTGTTACGGTGCCAACTCCCATTTACCAAACCAGCAGTGGGCAGTACAGTATGTAGTCTGAATTTCTCAGTGGTGCTAGTAAGTGGGGAAGAGAAGATGAAGAACTATTATTTCTATAACTCTTATTTCAGCTAGGACAAAGCAGGAGGTGAAAGAAAGATTATTTTTGTCTGTTAACCAGGCCTTTTAAACACATTTTTATTGTAAGTGTTTGAAAGGCTCGATTAACATTCTGGGACTGCTTGCCTCTTGGTGCAGCTCATGCATCCTGAGGCAAAACAGGAACTAACCATAATGCTATTATAAACTTCTTCACTTCAGGAACTAGATGGGGGAATTCAGAAGTTTCTTTTTTTCCTTGGCAGATCATTAATACTTGTTCACAAGACTGTAACCTCATCATTAGAGAAAACCATTATATTCTGCAATTACATTTTTAGAAAGTCCTGAAAAAATAAGGACGTCAACAATGTTAATATATGTCATAAGTACTATGTTTCTTTGTTTGGTTTATTTGTTAGATTTTATAGATGGAGTGTTTAGACTTGAAGAATGATTGAGGATATGGCAGTAAAGATAGAACACTTGCTGTCTCACACACATACAGTAGGAGTCATACGCAACACATACAAAAGGGAAAAAGAACTACTTGTTTACATCTCTCTCTTAAAATCTCTTTACAATTTTGTGCCTCTGTTTACTCCTTAACCCCTTTGCCTTGTACCCTCCTTAATTTTATAGAAATGGATGTGGTTATCCTATTATAACTGTAAAATAACTGTGTGTGCAGACACTTGAGATTTTGGTGTGTCTGTATATGGGAACACAGTGAAATTTTGTGAGTCACAAAAGAGGCAGTTATGTCCCACTCTACCTGCATGACAGGATTGAGGGAAAGAAAGGAAAAAACCCAGCAAAGTTTGCCTGAACCAAACTGTAACTTTATTCATGAAAAAACAGCTAGGAGGGGTCTGAGGAAAGTTGTAGAAAAGGGGGGACATAATCAGAATGAAGAAAATAAAAAACCAAATCAAGAAGAAAGTGGAACACAAGACGGATAGCACTAGCAGCAGAGGAGACTAAAGGGCATAAAGCACAGAAGATGAGAGGAATTTCAGATGAGAAGAAAAAGTAAGGACCGAGAAAAATACCTAAACCAACCAAGAAGAAAATCTTAACAAATTAAAAAGTATTCCTGGGGGTGGATCATAGCTCCTCCATGTGATTCTGTTTTGTAAGAGAAACTAATTTGTATTTTCCACTGTGGGTTTTGGCCCTCACAAACTTTTGAAAACTTAACTTTCAAAGGATGATTTCTTTCATGTGTATTGAACCCATGTGTTTGATTTGGGGGAATGTAAGGGTTAGAAGTATTTAGCTTAGATCAGTATTCTTCCATACCTTGGTTTAATACTGTAAGTTAATGAGTGAATTAGTGTCTTAAATGCTGGGTTGGTTTGGTTTTTTTTTTTGTCTGCAGTTGCCATCACCCAAGGAGGAGCAATACAGTTGTCTAACAATGGCACAGATGGAGTACAAGGTCTGCAGACATTGACGATGACCAACGCAGCTGCAACCCAACCTGGCACCACCATTTTACAATATGCACAGACCACAGACGGACAGCAGATACTTGTACCCAGCAACCAAGTTGTTGTACAAGGTGAGAAACTTCACAGCCAGTCACTCTGTGTAACATTTACTCTGTGCAGATATTAGTTGCCAGCCTGTCTCCTTCAAATGTGTCAGGAAACAGAATTAACAGCTTTGGCACAGGTAAGTCCATAAAATTACTGAAATTCTGGACAAAGCTATTTGTCATATTTTCTTGAAGCCTTTCCCTTTAGATCGGTAAAACTGTGGATAGTTGAGGTTTAATATGTTTATTTTTGCTTTTCCATGCTGTATTTCCTGCATTTTGTCCACACAAATTTTTTTATATGTTCTGCAAAAACTAACACCACTTTAGAGTTCTGAGTTCTCCCGTACGTGCAACAACAGGAAATTTAAAGCAAGCATTAAAGGTAGGAGAGAAGGATGTTTGGTTCTTCCTAAAGGGACACTTTAATTTATCTTCTTTTTTAATTTTAAGTCATAATTCCTTCCTACTGTGATTTTTGTGACTAGTTACTTGGTGACTCACTCCATCAGTGAGTCTTGGAATCACAGAACAATTCAGGAGAGTGCCTTTAAGTGATCATTTGGTGTAGCCCTCAACTTGGCAGAGCTACTTTCGCTTAGAGTAAGTTGAGGGGAGCTATTGTATCAAAATATAATATTGATATAATATATCAATTGATATATATTGATATAATATATCAAAAATAATATAATGTATCAAAATATAATAAAAATTGAGGAGTATTACAAAATTTTTATTGAAAATAATGGAAGTGTACCTCTGCTTCTGTGACTGTAAGTAGCTGATTTGAAACTTAACCAGTGAAGAGTTTACCAGGCATCAGTAAAAATGCATAGCAGAGTACTATTGTTGCATTGATCTTTTGGGTTTTGAGGTTCTTAAGGACATATGATTTCTTTAGGTGGTATTGCGGTTTCTTATGAGCTCAGGCAAAATTACACACTCCTAAGATTACAATAAATAAAATAAAAGAAAGCCAAGACCTTGTTCATTCTAGAGAAGCAATAGAGTACACTGTCCCTCTCTTGTGGGAGCAAATGCTACATTTTTACACCTTTTTTTCTATGCTAGATACTTACAAATGCAGTTCCTCCTTTTCCAGACAGACATTTGGAGCATAGCTAGAAACAGTGATCCCATCCTTCTCTAGAAATGCTAGAACTGCCTGAAAACCAGAGAAGTGCAAAGAAATATAGTAGGGTAGAAAGAAGCACAGCTATACCACAAGACAAATCAAGTTAGCAAGCACAAGCAAAAACTCCTTCAGCAGGAATGCCCCAAACCTTGCATGTATTACTAAATTAAGCCTGAGGTGGCAGCGGTGACCCTGGTGATGGCTGTCCCTCCCGAGCTGTGGGCCAGGCTGAGCTGTTAGAGAGATGGCTGGGTCAGAGAGGTGACTGTGACAGGATAGAGAGGTGAGTAGGTGCTCTCCACAGCACGTGTGACAGCGCTGTCACCAGACTGATGCCATGTTCCTGCGTGTCCCTGCAGCTGCCTCAGGAGACGTGCAGACCTACCAGATCCGCACCGCCCCGACCAGCACCATTGCACCAGGAGTAGTCATGGCATCCTCCCCAGCCCTTCCCACCCAGCCGGCAGAAGAGGCTGCACGGAAGAGAGAAGTGCGTCTAATGAAGAACAGGCACGTACATCCTGATCACTTTTTTCCTCCCAGTCAGCTCTGCATAGACCTGGAATGTCAAGCAGTGTCAAAAGTCCTGATCTTTCCTGGTTGTGTTACGAAATGCTTTATGAAGGATTTGCCTTTATTTAAAAATGCAAAGCAGAAATGTACCTCTACTGATGCTGTGTGTTGTGACTATGAAACCTTGAGTAAATTGTCAGACTCATTCTGAGAGGTGAGTGAATTTGGTTGTTGCAGGTAAGGAGGAGAGTAATTGGTGAGGTACTTGACTGCAGATACATTCTTACAAATACCAAGATGAGTTGCATTTTTGCATTACTACATTCATGTGGTTTACTTTCCTGATTCTTTCCCTTAGCCTTCTGCCTGCATTCTCCCTGCTGCTGGCCCACATGTGCTCTTCCTGAGTACTTTCTTGATTGTCTCACTTGTTCTTTAGCCGATTTGGGTTTTCTCCTCCAGGGGCAGAAAGGCCCAAGCAAAGGCTAAATGAGCGGCTGTTCCTTTTGGTTGAAGTCCTGTGGAGCCAGTAGTGGCAGCAGAGGGGCTAAAAGAAAGGTAAAGACTCGATCCTGTAGGATTCAGTGTGTGAGGAGGATCAATTAAGCTTAGAGGTGGGAGTGGGTGGAGGTAGCAAAGGAAAGGAGCAGGAGGAGGAAGTTGAGCAGGATGCTCCTGAAGTCTGTTGCTGTGGGAGTGGGAAGGGGCGGGCCTGGACTGGCCCATCACACCAAGCCTGAACTCTTACACACAGACTGGAGCCAGTATGTTACACTGTGACACTGAGATCCCAGTGCTTCCTGCCCTTCTGAGCAGAGGAGGCCGCCTGAAAGCCTTGTTTTTATCTGTCAGTCTGAAAAAACTGATGTTGTACAGGTTCATTTATCTTCTGTAGGTTGCTGTGCTGTGAACACAATAGAAACTTACTTGAGCAGACCCAGTGCTTATATGAGATGCTTTAATGAAGTAAATAATGCTGACCAGCAGAGTTCACTTTTTTAAAAGGTTTTTGTACAGAATGTCATCCATCTCCCTTTATATATAGTTTTCTCATACCAGTGAATAGTAGATATCACCCTTTCAGGCTCTACATTTGAAAAAAAAAACTAATTAGAATCACTGAATGCCCTCATTTAGTCATCAGTCTTATTCCAGTAAAAGAAAGCTTTTGTGTTTGTGAAAGCCAAGAAAAACAATGGGGAATTACCCCACTTGAGTTAAATTGACAGTTTTTGCAACAGTATTGTGTTTCATGTGGTGCTTTTAGCCTGTCTGCTTAATAGGTATTTGCAAAGTTAAGCTCCATAGCAAAGTGGGAAAAAAGGATAGAGAGGCAGATGGTAAGGTGGTACTTACTGAAGGATTATAGTGTAAATATTCATAGATATTATTGTGCAAATTTTCTGTATAAATTTTACATCTTTAAAGCTCTGTTATAATTCAGTAAAACTCTGGCTGTTCATAACGAACAACTAGCACACACAGACTTGAGGTGGCTCAATATACACAGCCTGAGGGGGGAAAAATCATAGAAAGAAAATGTTGTCACCCAAGGAGACATGTTAGTAGTTTGCACTGGGAGGCACTTCCTGATCCACTAGTACTTAATCTTTTGCTAACAGCACAAAATTACTTAAGTTCTAAATGTTACCCATGGTTTACTGAAGCACTGCAGGCATGTGAAATTGTATTTGTGGGAGTGACAAATGGATACCTGAGTCATTTCAGGGCTTACGGGCTATGTTTTCTTCATCCTGTCTCATTTGTGGAGCTGAATTTCAAAAATTACTTCGGAGGCTTCTGATCAGCTAGGTCCTGAAATACATTCTGTTTTTACAGCTACTATTTATCTGATAAAGGGAGGAACTGGGTTCTGATTTCTGCTCATTGCTCATTTCCCAGAACACTGACTGTCTCACCAGTCTGTGTAGTGTTTGCAGTAAGAGGCACACAGACTCTTATTTTTTAAGCTGTTCTGCTTTGCACCTAGGGATTCAGGGCAAATAAATGTTTATTTCCATGTGTCTGCAGAGTGCTGCTTGGACAAGTTGCACTGCAGGAGGAGAGCCCTCTGCCTGGGCTCCCATCTGCCTGTGGCATTTAGCCTTGTGCTCACTTTGCACGTTGGTGCCATTATATTCCTGTGCAGGGTAGTTTCTGCCTTGGTATTCCTGCCTTCAGGATGCTCAGCATCCAACCCATTAATACCTTCTGGTACTTTTCACTGGTGTTCTTGGTGTGTTACCAAGTTGCCTACAGCCAGCTCACTCTTTACAAGCAAGACCTGGAAGTTTGACTATCTTGAGGTCTGTTTTTGGCATAGTTGACAGGGACTAAAGAATTGCATGATTCCTACTGTTTATTTTGTGCTTTTTTAATTTTTTTTTATTTTTATTTGAAACATTAATAGTATCATTGCAGTGATGCAGACATCATTATTAAAATGCATTGCTCAAGAGCAAATACATGAATGCTCTTAATACAGCACTTTCTTACACCAGTTGATCATCTTGTTGGACTGCAGCAAAGGGAAAGCTAAAGACTGTAAAAAGAATAATAGATGATAATAAAGTCAAATTATTGCAGCAGCATTTGACTCAGCCTAAAGTCTCCAGTGTAAATCCTGCAAGCAAAATTTTATCACTGAGTAGGATCCTTTGCTCACAGAAGAATAATAATAATTTTATTGGTGCTGCCTTACTGGGATCTGTATGTTGAAATGATATATGGGTCTTGAGCATGTGTGATTTGTGAGGAGCAGTTGTTATGAACTCAGTGTTTTTTCCTCACTTGCATTTCTTAACAATACCTCTGTATTCTGAAAATGGCAGTACTAGTGAAGGTTTGCCTGAAAGCAAGTTAGGTAGCCCATGTCTGCAAATGATTGTTCTGGATTTGAATGGCCTTTTTTGCTTTGCAGAGAGGCAGCACGTGAATGTCGCAGGAAGAAAAAGGAGTACGTGAAATGTCTAGAAAATCGAGTGGCTGTGCTTGAAAACCAAAACAAGACACTGATTGAGGAGTTGAAAGCACTTAAGGACCTTTATTGCCACAAATCAGATTAATTTTGGATTCTCATTTTCACTTGTCCAGGTGGGATAGAGACTGGTCCTGGCTATACCCAGAAAGACAAAGTAAACTTTTTATTTTCTAAACATTTCTTTTTTTCTATGCGCAAAACTGCCTGAAGCAACTACAGAATATACTTCATCTGTGCTTTGCATCAAACTGTGAATGTTCAAGTACTTGCCTCCACTTCTCCCCTTACAAGATGAATTTCATCATCAGTCTCAGCGTGAAGAAGAACAGTCTTCTTTCTCGTCTCCCGATCCTCTTCCAGGAGTAACAGTGGTCGCTTGGGAAGTTACTGTGGGGAGGGTCCTTTTGTAAGGATGTCAGGAATTTGTGCTGAGCTCTTTCCATTGCCTTAGAGACAGAACCACCCCAGCCTCTTGGTCCAGAGAACCGTGGGCCGCATTGGTGGAGCATGCATGGTACAATGAAGAAGCAGTGGTTGCCAAATTGGTTTCACACATTGATGCTGAAACTGTACAAATACATGTCTGAGCAGCATGCCAGACAAAGGGCGCTTCACTGACACATTCTTGGTGTGGAGATAACAGACCTTTTTCAAACTAGTCCAGGATTGATTTGCAATCTATAGCAAGCCCTCCTGGACTAGTACAACCTTCTCCATACCTCCATACCATTGAAATGAGCTTCACTGGTCAGTTGTTGCTTCTCATAGCTTATGTGTGCAGGTGTGTTCAGCATTCTGAATGCACAGAAAACAGACACCAACTTCATAGGATATAGGTTGGGAAATGATACTTTGATGGGAAAGAAAATTAAAAATAAAGATGCGATCCTGATATTCTGAAAACAGTCACATAGTAAATAGGGGTGACACGTGAAAGCACTACCTATTTTTATGCAGAACAACTAAGCAGTTGAAGCATGGCCAACTCCATTTAAGTACTCCCTGATGACAGTATGGTTTGTGTCCCAAGTCCTCTCAAGCAATGAGGTTTTTTTTATTTCCCTACCACTGTCTTATGCAATGGAAATTATTGTACTCAATAGAAATATTAGCCTGGTTTGCTAAATTCTTTTTCAAACTTTGAGGCTGCCTTCTATGCATAAATTAAGTTGCAGTATAACAACTACTAGGACAATGTCAAATATTAAAGAGGACTTCAAATACAAATATTCCAACTCTTGGTTCACAAGGGACAGCAGTGATGATTTGAACCTGGCCAAGTTAGCTAAACTCTTAATTTGTTTGGGGTATTTTTTCATGGAAAGGGTCAGATTTACTGAGTAATCTATTCCTGCAACTAAGATTACTCAACGTGCCTCAGATGTTTGCAAGATCATTTTTTTTTTTTCTGTGCACTGAGGAACTGTGATCTTTCCCAGATTTATGGTGTTAAAAAAAAGGTAGTTCATATTTAAAAAAGCCCTCTGTACTAAGCATTAGGATTTCAAAAGAATCATGCTCAAAAGGAACCAGAAAAGAACATCAAGAAGTTGTCAAAAAGAGTATGTCCAAAAGAATCATGAATGGTTTGTGTACTGGCCCTCTGAAGCCAGTCTCTCACTGTGTTAACTTGGCTCATTTGGTGGAGTAAGCTTACTTTGGGCTTCTGGTCAAACTTTTACATGTAGAAACATATGGATAAGGCTCTAAGGCTCTGGTCTATAATAATGCCTTGCCTAGCAGAGTATTAGCTAATATTTTTTCCCATTCATTCTGTCTCTTTTTAAGATAAATTTCACACACAAGCTTCTAAAAGTTTATACAATCAGTGTGACATTATAAAAAAAAAATACTTGGAAGACTCTGGGCAATTGAGTCTCAAACACCTAAGCAGTATTAAAAGTTCTAGATTTCTCATTTGAGAGGGCATTCAGTTTCCAAGATTTAATGTAAAACAAGCAGGGTTAAACTTACAACATTATTGTTAAATCTAAAGTTATCAAGAATTTCAAATTACACTTGTATATCAAGAAGAGAACATAAGTATCAGAAATATGAAAAAATTCACTTTCACAAGTTTTGTGGGTGTTTATAAATGGTCTATTTTTATCTGCCATAGAGAGTTGATTTTTGTGGTTTAATTTAATGGGAGATGAATCTATTAGTTTAGCAATGCAAATTTAAAGAAGACCCTAAGTTCTCAGCAGTGCTTTTATAAAAGTTATCTGATTCTTAAAATCAGTGAATACAAATACATAAAACGGTTATGTTTTCCAGAACGAGTCCTGAAGTAGAAATGTTGCTAATAGAGGAGTCATTCTTGTAAGACATGAAGCTCACGGTGGCCTCATTTGTGATTACATGGAATGGTTCCTCCAGCTCTGACAAACACAGAAAAGGCTGTATTTGCCCACTTTAAGGCTGTTTCTTTTGTAGAACGTCTGTTTGCAAAAACGTGAGTGTTTGCTGTGAACCTGAGCAAGGCGAGCTGGGCTCTGAGAGCTGTGTCTAGTGGGTAATGAACACTGCCCAGAGTTTGCTGATAATCACTGGGCACAAAGCCTGAATAGGCATGGGAGCCTAGAACAGTGCCCAGGTGGGGTTCTCCTAGTACACAGTTTGTGCAAATTCGTGTGGCTGTGAGAGGAGGACTGTGTTATCCGTTTGTGAGTGGTCTGCAAGTAGCCTGTAGTGGGTTTAGCCTAGACTTCTTTAGCAAATAAAGTTTCACCAAGAAATGGAATGTAATTCAAAGTACATAGGGGTCTGCAAGAATCTTTATTTTTATTTATGCTGCACTGAGGATTTAGGGACACAAATTTATTTAATGAAAATTATAGATTACAATAATAAAAATGTATTAGACCAAGTACAGGGCTGGCTAGGCTACCCATACATGCTTTACTATTCATATTGACCCAAAAAGGGAAAGAATATGACACAGGAATCCATTCCTATGTTATTTACCAAGCAGTGAGGTTGGGGAATAAGCTTCTATAAACTAAGGCCATTTGGAAGTAGGATGGAAATTATGCTGACAAGGGGGAGGGAGGATTAGTTTTATATCTCACGGTTGTGAGTTTTCAAGAACTGATAGACTCTTTTACCTGAAGAAAGGGTTAGAAAGGGCTAGATCCGTTATGTTCATAATAACAAGAATTGGTTTGAAATATAATTTTTGTAATGTCATTATTTTGCAAAACAACAGCACCAATCAGGCAGTTAAGATATTGTCAAAGGTGCTCTTTTAATTTAGATATTCTTGGAAAATACATATGTATAATATATGTACATATATATATATACACACAGTATATAATCTACGGCTCTGAGAGCTTTTAAGTCAGGAATGCTGAGTATTATAGTATATGGAGGTCAGAAAAAGAATTTTTACTTTTCTGTGTGTCTGGGTGTGTGCGGATGTGTGTGTGTGTGTGTGTGTGTGTGTGTGTGTGTGTGTGTGTGAAAGCTTCCCCTCACCCCCAGTAGCTCTGGGCTGTGTTATTCTAGCGCTTATTACTGATTTGTTTTGTGCTGTCTCTCAGTTATCCATTTTCAAGAATTTTATTTCATCTTTCATGGCTTTTGTGAAGTTTGTTTTTTATTGATGAAGATTTTTGAAATTATGTAAACAGTTGTTTTACAGCCATCACCACCCAGAGTAATTCACTTTCGTGCTTTTTTCTCTTTGGCAGCTATATATCAAAGGCAAAACATTTGGAAAGGTTGTTAAGGTGTTATTTTCTAAAGGAACCACTGGTAAGACTTCTGTTTTCCTCCTGGGGTAGTGGTGATGCATTCTTCCTTAGGCAGCAATTTCACCAGCACTGGGTCGTTGCCGGCACCGTTGCTTGTGTCCAAAAGCGCAATTTTTGCCTGTTGTGCTCATCAGGACTGCTCAGACACCTGTAGTTCTGGCTAGCCTGGAGTTGGCATGTGCATTGTAGATCACTGTCTTCTCTGGTACTTGTACATTGGTCAGAAAATTGGTGGGGTGTTTGGAATCATTAAGAGGCTCAGGAAAAAAAAAAAAAAAATTTAATAAGGAAAAACAGCCCTGATACTTTCTGACCTAAATTTGTACCACAGGTTGCTTTTTTAAAATCTGGGCTTCCAGTAAACTGCAGCAGCAAGTAGTCATCTGTTAGTGAAGATTGGCACCTGCTTTTTTATTTTGTTTTTTCATTTATGGCAGACAGTGCTTTTTGTGTTTTAAAGACAAGTCCACCCATCAAAGCAAGTTTGGTATCAGTGGTTGCAAATCTATGGATTTAAGTGATTTTCTAAGACCTTGTTTTTATTGTAATTTTTCACCCTGGAGCCTGGTTAATGATGTAACATTGGCCAGCGATCCAGACAAAAGGTCATGTATTTATTTTTGTTACGCTATGTTTTTTGTGAAAGTTTAATAAAATGTGCACTTTTAAAAAAAAAAAAAAACCAAACAAAAACCCAAACAAAACACAGAGAACAAAAAAAATTAAGATAAATTTGGTTTGCTTGAGAAGATTTCTGGCATAATTGTTGTGATCCTGCTGCCTGCACACAATTCACTCCTCCACAGCAGTTGACTCCTTGGCTAATTGAACTTGCAGATCAGCACCTGGTGCCCAGCAGGCATTGCTTCAGAAGGGCAAGAGAGCTGAAGGAGCAAGAATCAAGCTTGTGGTGTCAGAGCAGTACATAGAGGATGGATGTGAAATTATTTTTAAGAGTAGAACTAGTTCAGATCCCATGTGGGAAAGGGAGGTTAATTTGGAAGGAAAGCTTAAACTATTTTTCAGTCACTTTATTCCCCTGTTCTTAATTCGAGATTTGTCTGCGGATTTTACAAGCTGCATTCCAAGGAAATAAATTGAAAGGCTTTACAATAATTTGACACCAGGAAGTAAAGGTACATTGACAATGGATCACCCTGCTTGAAAAGAGAAGCACAACCACCATTCTTTTGCAGGAATGATGATAATTTAACCCTGAAGTCTGCCACTGTGAGCAGATTTTAAAAAGCATACAGTACATTGATGGTTCTCTGTCATCTGCCTGGGAACTTGTTTTTCTGAGCTGTGTAATTTGCTAGCTGTAAAAGACACTGATTTTACAAAAGCTTGAATGTATCCTGAAGCTCAGTTGGCCTGGAAGGAGCCAGACTGGTGAATAGAGAGTGCTGAAATCCACCTACTGTGTGCTTGTGACATGTTCAGGTCTGTGGATAGATAAACTTAAGTGTGTGAATCTTTGAGGAAAAGGGACCAGATCCAGGTGGTGTAAAGAGGGTTTGCATTTCAAATGTGTTTTGCCTTGGAATGTGTTTTTAAAATGTATTTAAGCTGTGGCCTGCAACGAGATGTGCTTGGTCTAGTTGGCATCACACAAATTGAAGAGAGTGATGTGTTTGCTTTCTGGCACTGCAGGTGCAGGTGTGTGACTTGCTCTGTGGTGAGTTCAGGGCTCGATTTCAGCAGGAGAAGCAGGAGCAGTCAGCTGTCCTCAGGAGCTGTGTGCTGGCAGGGCAAGGGCCAGGACAGGCTGGAATGACCCATGGCTGGCACAGTCTGTAAGCTGAGCATTCACTGCACTCGGGACTTGAGCAGTTCACTCAGTCTCAGCTGCATATTTCTCTAAATTAGGGGATAGCTGAATGAGCATGGGGTCGGCTGGCCTTGAGCCAGTCGCTTCTCTGGAAATGGCCACTCTTAAGAACTAAGGATGTTTGGGTGCTCTCCACAAGTTACGTTTTATCCAGGTGCCACTCCATTTTTTGTGTGTTCAATTACATTTATTTATATTAAAACATTCATTTTTAAAAGTTCTACAACTTCAAGTTTATGTGGGATTTGAAACTGTGCTGCTTATAATGGACTTCTTGGGATGGGAACAGGGCAAGAAGAGGTGCTAGCTGGCAGCCAAACCCTCCACAAACTTTTGTCCACTTCAGAAATGAGTTGTTTCTACTCTGGATTTATAATTTGAAATTGTTTTGAAACAATGTTTTTCAGGGAAGCTTCCAGAGTGAGGGTTGTTACTCTCCCTTTGTAGTGTAAGCTGGAAAGAGTATGTTCACCTCATCTGCATTTCTGATTCTTTCCCCAAACCATGTTAGCACAGAACAGAGTATTTGAGCTTGACTCCCACATACTTGTGGAAGTTAAAAGACTAAAGGAAAATCCATCATTGGGGGAAAACAAATGCTTTTTTATTACATCTCCCCAAAAATCTAGAAACATCCCTGTTGTGTTCTGTCTTTTTTTTTTTTTTCTTTTTTTTTTCTTTATCTGTGTTTAAAAAATGTACTGGGTTATAATGCATTTTATTAACACTATGTACATATTAGCTGCTTTGTGTTTCAGAATGGTAGTAATTGCTTTGTATATTAAAGTGATTCTTGTGAATTTGTGAATTATTGTCATAAAGAAGTGCTTTTTCTTACTGTAATCTTTGTGGTATAAACTGTCATAACTCCCTTTTTACACAAACATTTATGTGCAGTCACATAAACATGCTTTAAAAAACTCTACAAAGTCTCTTTTTTGAGCAAGGTGTTCCATTTACACTAATTTAATTTAGTGGCAAATGGTAGTTAGAGGAATATGGTAAAAGGCATATTTTGAGCAGTCGATGGTGTCCTCTCAATCTGTGGCCTGCCATAAGTATTCATAAAGTATTGTCCCCAAAGAGAAGGCTTTTTTAATCTTAATTGAATTAGATTATTCAGAGGTTAAGTCCTGAAAAACAAAGTTTCTCTTTCTCGTGATATTTTTAAACCTGCTTTCCAGTATGCATTCTGGTGGCAGTTCTGTTGTTCAATAATGTTTGAAAGGCTTTTGCCTTTCACAGTTTAAATATGCTGCATGTCTCACTTTCAAGCATTCCTGTATACCATGTACTACTGGTCTTTAGAACAGAACAGAAACAGAAGGCAGCAAACACTGCAAGGATCGCAACCCTATTATGTAATCTGCAAGGCTGGATCCAAACACTGGGATGGAAGCCAGGAGAACAAATTCAGCACTGAGGTAAACACACCTCCAGTGAAATCAAGGGGAAGCAGTAAGGTCAGCTCATTACAGCTAGGATTTTCTAGTTTTTATAATGCCATTCATGTTCTTGCTCAGAAAAATCTACAGTAATGAGAGAGAATCCCCAACAGGGGTTAGTCCCTGAGATAAAAATGCAGTTTGGCTTGAATTTTGCACTGAAAACTGGGTAACACAGATCCCTGTGTAGTCAGCTGTGTATCTTGATATCAATGAAACGTTACCTTGGTTGCAATGACATTTCAGAAAAGTTTGTTCTTTTGTGAATTGTTTCAGGGATGATTTCTCAGTATCACAGCATGGTTGTGTTTTACTTGGTCACTTTTCCGCGGCTTGGGCCCACTCCCTAGAGCAAGTGAATTTCTCAAGAGACTAATTGTGCACTGCCCCACCACTCAGGGACACACGCCAAACACATCCTTCTACAGATGAGCTCAGATCATCTGCTACAAAATGGAACCACTCAAAGGAGAGCAGGATTCTCTAGTGCTGGGATGAACAGGGTGACAGAAAGTGCTTGGGCAGGATGTTGGTGTAATTGCCAAACAGCTGCTGGCAACAGTTGTTGTCATGCATCATCCTCTACTACAGCAGGAACTCCCGTGGGGCTCGTGGGCTGGGACACCCAAGTTTGCAGGTGTCACTGCAGAGGGCTGCTCCCTGTGCTCACTGCTCACTCACCAGCAGTTCCACCTCTGCTACTTGTCCTGCACGCCTGGCGTGATTCACCCCCGGCCTGACTCACTCCTGACTTCTTCCTGAAGGTAAGTGTGACGGGAATACAAAAACCTTGTGAAGCCCAGCCTGGGACAACAGAAAGCTCACTGCCTGGTGCAGGTGGGTGTCAGCACTGCCCAGGGGGGATGGACTGCAGGTTTCAGCTGAGTTGCATTCTCGCAGTTGATGCCTGCCCCTAAGTGCTGTAGCTTTAAATGCAACCAAAACTGACGTACACTTGGTTGTGGCCTAACTGCAGTATTCCTGGATCTGGTCTCCTAAATCTAGCAGGACCTGCACCCCAGTAGCAGTCAGAGAAGAAGGTGTTCCCTTGGGGGATGCCACTTGCTGGGCTGGGTAAGGGCCACCAAAAGCTCTGCAGGTCAGCAGCAAGGCACTCACCTGAGCTGCCAGTGCCATCTCGTGCTTTTCTGCACAATTATTGATGGGCAGTAGCATCACTTCAGCCTTCAAACACACTCCCTTGGGTGTGCATAGAGAAGCAAAAGAAGCCAAGCCTGGTCTCTACTGGCACATGCCTGCCATGGCAGGATGGCTGTGGGCTGTAACAGCAGCTGTGGGAAATCTAACACTGAAAACTTAAATAATTAAGTTAACAATTAGAAACAGGTGGAATTAAACTGATTTGTTTTAAAAGAACAAAACTTCCTATCGTCAAAGCAAGGCCTGGGACAAAATCCCCTTCTTAGAAGTGTGCAGGTTGCTGCACCAGCCTTTATTCTGTGCTTTATTCTGTGCTATTTAAGCAGGCTTTTTAGCATATTCCTGCTATGGCAACAGTGCAAGCTGCTATGGCTGTCAGAGCTGCAAGCTCCAGCCTCTTGCCAGGCTTTTCCCACAGAAATGTTCCTTTGGACACTCATGAGCCCAGGCACCAGCACACTGCTTTCTGTCAGCTCCGGCTCAAGGGGAGCCTGAGCTACCCATGAGCCTAATGCCTAGTCCCAGATGAGCCTGGAGACAAGGAAATACCAGTGAGGAGGAAAAGGAAGAGGAGAGGTGAGAACTTAAAAGCCACACTCCAAAAACTAGAGCCAGGTAGAGGGGGGAGAGCTCATAATTCTTTTCAACCACTGCTCACCCAGCTGATCAGACAGAAGTACTTATATCTGACACATGAGAGCTCATCTCATGATCTGTTTTCAATTAAAGGTGCTCACTTCTTCCCCCAAACTGACTCCAACTCGTTTCAGGCTGTGAATTCCCAGCCAGCTGCCTCAGTACTGTTTTAGTGACACCATGTGGCTCCTGAGGATACTGTTGCAGCAAGTGTTGCAGAGCAGCAACTCCCGGACAGGGACCGAAGCCAAGCAAGGAACTTCGCTGAAACGTGCAAGAGATGTACCACGGATGAAGCACAAATCTTAGTGATAAACGTGTCATTTCCACATTCCACAGTCAGCACAGCACTTCTGGACCACCGACCAGGAAGTATGATGGGAGCAAAAGTGACAAAAAGTTCCAAAACGTCCATGGCCCAAAGCAGCTGCTGCTTTGAGCCCGACCTGAGGCTTTTTGAGTATAAGTTTAAAGCAAAAAAAGTTCCACATCCACACACACACACACAAAAAAAAAAAAAAGCTAGTAAAGCAATTCCTGCATTTAGAGGTGTAGCTGTCTTCTGTTAGCCCATTGTTGTAATCAGTTTCATTCTTCCACCGCTAGAAAGAGAAGGAAGCCTGCTGCTTCTGGTGCAAGCTGGACTCCCGAATCTTGTGGGGATAAAACACAGAAGTGTTTTACAAGCTCGGGGTATAAAATCTGTTACTTAGAACAGTGTCTTAACTACCATTGTGCACTGAAAACACACTGAAATCTAGACACTGCCCCCAGGTCCCAAATAATGCAAGAGTTCCCCTGCTTCAAAGACTTTACAGAGTACCCTCCTGTCCTAAATAACAGCTCTCAGAGACAGAGGGAGCACAAAGAAAGCCACAAAGAACATTATCTAGCACTACTTTGAGAGTCAAGGGCTGATTTGATATTTTAAGGACAGCTCGAGTCTCTTTGTTGCACTTTCCTGGGACACATGTGCATGTACATCTCCTCCAAGGAGCCTTGAACTGTGTGAGGCAGACTTGTTTGGCACAGCTCAGTGCACAAGTGCTTCAGTACTGCAGGCGTAGCCCACTCGCTTGCAAGTCAGATAAAAATACCACTGATTTCTAAGCTGGCCTACTTGGCCATCCCTGTTCCCACTGCCCCTCCAGATCTTGTTTCACTGTACCTCTTCAACACAGCAGTGACAGCAATAGAACAACTTTATAGCATCTGCCTTTGGTTCTTTTTGCCTTTTAAGTGGTTTCTTTTATCATGACTTCTAAGATGCAGAAGTCCCAAAGAGTTAAAGCACTTAGAACTGAAGCATTAGCTTTTACTTCATCCACTCTTAATTTTCTAGAGTTAAGGAGGTAATAAAGAGAAAAAAAACCGACTGTAATTTCTTTAAGTTTCGCCCAGAAGTTAAATGTTTTGATTTCGGACAACAGACCTTTTGATGTAATAATTTTGATGCTGGAGAATTCTGCAACATGAATCAGTTTCCAGAATTATACTGGATAAAAAGACAGTGGAATACTCTATACAACTCTATTCAGAAATGAAGCAGAGGTTTGATATGCAGAACAGAAGTACAAACCTTGCTGTATCAAACCCAGTGATACGACAAGACCATCAGAAAAAGCCAGTGAAATAACACAACTGCAACTTCATGCTTAGGAACAAGTGTATTGAGTAGAAACAAAGGAGAGAATTGAACAGCATCGGTGGCTTATTAACAAAGCAGAGTCAAAAGTCATCCTTGCGACTACCCCTCTGTGCTTTGTAGATATGAACATCCTTACTGGACTCATAATGGACCTCGGATACAGAGAAACGCTCTCTCAGCATCTTCAAGAACTTGAGATCCCGCTCATAGCGGATACGACAGGAAAGAAGAATCACCGTTCGCTCTGAGCACAGGTGCTCCAGAGTCTGAAGCAGTTCTGCAAAGGTTTCTTCCAGATAAACGATGTCTGCACCCAGGACAAAGTCAAATGCTCCTGGAGGGAAGTTATCCAGGTCTTTTCCCCATGTCAGCTCCCTCACCACCGCTCTGGGACGTAGTTCAGGGGGTAAGTTTGCCTGCACATTTGACTCCAGGAACTCCAGCGCTGCCGCCCTGTCTGTGATGGTGACACGGGCACCTAAGGGGGACAGAAGGACACAGCTCACACTCACAGTCCATGTCCCACAATACAGCATGTGGAATACAATGCTCTAACTCAGCAGGCTCCTTAGTTCCTGTTAAACATTAACAGCTCCCCTGAGCTGCCTGATTAAAAACAAACAAACAAAAGAATAAAACAAGCAAAATCCCCCTGTCTACAGACATCCTACCCTTCATCCGTCACTTAAGAATATAAAGTGTACTCTACGTGAAGATTGAGTAGGGAGAAAAACATGTTTTCTGGTGCTCTTTCATAATGCATGAAAATCAAGGAGTTACTTTGGGCTTTTCCATATGTGACAAAAAGAATAAATTACAGGGGGTGTTATAATTCAATTAACCTGCTCCAATTCCATATTTTTCTGTAAGAGACAGGCAGCTAGACAGCCTCTTCACAGGTCAGACAAAAGTTATGCCTGTGTGATTTTGCATGACTGTATTTTGTCAAACTGTTTTGTTTCTATGATTACAGCAGGCACCTTTCACAGCCACTAGAGCTTTGAATTACAAAGTCAACCTGGGAAAGATACCACAGTATTCACATAGCACCCAGTTCCTGCTTCAGCCACAGACAGATCAGCAGCCAATCACTTCATTTCTCCATGCCCTGTCTGTAAGACAGGCTAATGAAGGGCTTATGCAAGCTCTGAGAGTGGCTTCTGTCTGTAGCTTTATCTGCATCGAAGGACAAGTGGAAGATGGGAAGCACAGCTCTTGTTCCCTGGGGGGGAATGGCTGCAGAGCTGAATGCTGCTGAGCTGCCTGCCATGGCAACAGGCATCAGCCTCACAGGGTCCTGCCATAAAGTAAACTGCAGTGGCACCATCACTGCAACAAATATCGCAGCAGGCTCTCAAGTCTAACAAGGAAGGAAGATGACTCAGAGAACAACTACCATAGTTCACATATGCAGCTTCTGTGCTCACATCTACACTAGGGAAGCACATGTAAAGAGCTAGTTTTACTACAGTTGTGATTTGCTTTGAACAAAACAACAAAAAATCCCTTACCCAGCAACGTGACCACTATTCCCAGCAATCCAGTTCCAGCTCCCAGCTCAATCACTGACCGATCCCTGAGATCAATGCCTTCCATCTCCAGATAAGCACACAGGACAACAGCCTAAGCCAAGAGACAAGGGTGATTAAGCACAGTTTCAGTCATACCGAACACAAGGTTTCTGGTTTAACCTGAGAGAAGGTTATAGGAAGGGTCAGATGCTTCAGGTCTGCAGCAAGACTTTGTTCAGCCCTCCTTCACCTTCTGTGTACACATCGTCTTTTTATGCTTAATGGAAGTTTTTTATAGAATTTTATGGAAGACTCCTACTGACTAAAGGAAAAAAGAACCACAGAGGTTACAATTTGGATGTAGTAACATCCATGAATCCTCAAACATAACAAGAGGTAGAAAGAGTTGTATTTGGAAAGGAAAAGCTGAGGGGTTGTCAAACACTAGCAAATGAACACAGTATTGCAAAAATCTAGAATAAGGTTTCATAGCATCTTGTATGATATTTCAAAAGGTTTCTGCATTACACTGGTATGCCCTCAGGAAGGACAAAGGGAAAGTAAATTAATGACACCTAGCTGACTGTATCTAGCATGTTACATGCTATATAGATCTTGGTAAGGACCTCTCCCAGTGCAAGTTCTGTCAAAGCTGATGTTCAGAAAGATCAGCAGCCCTGTACACCAACTCATTTGAGAAGTTTGCTAAAAATGCTGCACTTTTAAACTAGAGGTAAAAGTGCAGTTTGTGTGTGGACTGAGATCCAACATGATGGGAACCCCTGAGATTCCTACAGTGATGCTGTAAGCAACTGCCCTGTGGCCTTAGGCCCACCACAAACCCCTCTGTTTTGTACGGTTCTTATCTCCAAGATAAAGTCTATCAGCAGTCCTGCTTGAGGCTACAAGCACCGGGATCCATGCTGTGCTCTGAAGGGTGCCAAGCTAACATCACCAGCCACTGTAAAGAAAGAGGTGGGAGTTATCTGGAATATTTCCTGTATTGGGCACTGGCCGTTCAGAGGTGGCATGTCTCCCTTGCGTTCCTGCAGGATCTTAGGGGGAAGAGGGAAAAGGAAAGCACAGCTTAACGTTTTCTTTCCTAACATAAAAACAGAACAAAACAAAAAGAAAACAAAACAAAAAAAAAAAAAAAAAAAAAAAAAAGAAAGCCCTCCCTTTACAATTCTATGGTAAATAATTTTCTACTGAGAATCTGAAAGCTCGGCAAGAGCCACAGGAAGCCACCGAGTGCAGAAAAGCTGCGCTTGCCACCACCGCATCCCAGACCACGGCCGCCAACCCCATCCGCCGCCAGTCCCTGCTGGAGCGATGGTTCGCTGGCGAAGTGAAAGGTGGCCGAGGCTGTGCAGCTGCCGCGCTGCCCACCGCCTCCCTCCTCGTAGCACTAGGCCATCCCGCCGTGACCGCGCCTCCCGGCCCAGCGCGCCATCGTGCCCGCCTGGCAGGGCGCTGCCCGAGCCGCACGCTAGCCCCGGCACCGCGGGCAGGGAAAGGCCCGGTGCCCGCGGGGACAGGCCCGGCCCCCTCGCCCGGTCCCGGCCCGCCAGCTCCGCCCGCCTGCTCCCGCAGCCCCGGGGCCGCCGAGCGTAGCGCTCCGCCCAGCGCCCGGCCCGGGCCTACCCGCGTACCGCAGCCAGTGCGGTTGCGCGGCCATCCGCTCGCGCCCGAGCGGAACGGCGGCGCTCGGAGGCCGAGCCAGGGTCAGTCAGATGAGTGTCCCTCGACTTCTCTGTTCGCAGGGCTTGGGCTGGGCTGGCGGGCACCGGAGCCCTCCTGCCCCTCGGCCGCGGCGGCAGGGAGGCTGGTGCCGGGGTCTGGCGCCCGCGCTGACCTCCCTGCGGGAGGCCGGGTCCCGGAGGGCTCCTCGGCCGCGGCCCACGGGCTGTGCGCCGCGGAAAGGTATGCGGGGGGAAAGTGCAACGCTCTGTGGGACATTGTCAGCTGTCCCCGCAAACCCAACCTCCTCTGGGGGCCCGGGCCTCTGCTTTTGCGTTCGGGGGCTTTTGAAATAGTGCCCGGGAAGACACTTGTGTAGCCCAACGCAAGCCTCGTCCCTCCATTATGCTAAGCACAGTAGAGCATAATCTCTGGCAAGTGCTCGTCACAGCCCGGGAGCGCTCCCTCATGCGCTTGGAACACGCAGCTGCTGCATCTCAGCGGAGCACTGACCGAGGCAGCACAGCCAAGGGCTGCGCTCGGCTGGGCGGGGGTGGGAAACGCTCCCAGCGCTGCTTGTGCAATGGGCTTTCTCTTCACCTTTGGCTCCATTTAATCTCTGTTTGGCAAAACAACACCAGCGCTCCTCTCCTGTTGTATTACTTGAACGAGCTCCAAAGACGCTAAAGGCCATGGGAGATAGAGCCCCGGCATGTCCTGGCAGCGCTCACAGCTTCTGGCTGCCTGGAGGCACTGCTAGGCACACTAGAAAGGTGCATTGCTGCAAGCCACGCGCCTCAGCCCCTGAGCAGGGGGGCAGCAGGGGCAGGGGACACATCTTCTCTCACTGCCTCAATCTCTTGTGGCTCTGTGCCTGAACAACTCCCGGTGGGCACAACGATGGGAAAGGCTGGCCCCATCGATTTGGGATCGCAGAGCCAGCCTCCATAAAATATTCCATCTCTTTTCCCACAAAGGGGCCAGCAATCTATCTGGCAGGGCCAAAGGCAAATGTGGTTACATCTAACAGCTGTAAATATTTCACCGAGTGTCGTCAAGATTCATGAAAACCTATGTGGAGAATCTTGCAGGTTGCCACAGGCTTAGCAGAAGGTACAGCTTGTTTTTAGGGTTCTGCTACTAGTAGTAGAGTGGGAACCCCAAAATTTTCACTTGTCTAAACTTAAGTCATACTTGTGCCTTATGGCAAACCCAGACTTCTCCCGATAAACATGCGGAACAGTGTGGATGACTCAGTTTTCTGTGGAGTTTATGTCCTAAATGCGTCCCTTGCCCACTACCCTGCTTTTGAGATTTGAAATTGCTTGTGCTATTATCTCGATATTTTTTAATTATTTTATATAGGCAGACGTGGGAAAAGCAATGACAGTCATTACATTTGAATGAAACTCTGTTGAATTACTTTTTGAGTTACCTTACACTCTGTCTTAAATCTACACCACAGGTAATAGGAGGGAAAGTTCCTAAATGGCACAGAGCTTTCCACCCTCCTGCACCAGATGCCAGCCCCTGGGATCTCTCCAACCAGAATATGGAGATTTGGCAGCACTAGTTCCAGTGGAGGCTCCCAACTGGGGGGCCTCCTTTTCTGTCCCCATATATTTTTCTTCCCCTGCATTAATTTCATAAGACCAAGTGTGGTGGCTGAATAGCAACTAGAGTGAAAAAGGCTGCATGTTGAAAATGTATTGTTCCCAAAGATGATAATGCAGCGAGTGCTTTTATCCTCAAAAATTGTGATTTTGTTAGTCAGATATTCCCTGAATTATCTGACACAGCAGGTTCTCTACCAATCGCCATCCTGCTTCCCTGAAATATTTCCCCCCTTCTTAAGCCCCTGATAAAGTTGCTCTTGGCACTGTGCCTTCATGAACCTTAGACAGATGATCAGGAATTACTTTCCGGGGCCTATAACTGGATAGTGAAGCTATTGAATACATAAGCAAGTCACTAGAATTTAGTGAGGACCTGATGTCGCCAATTCATTCTAGCGTGAACCTATATCTACCTTCTCTCACCTTTCCACATCTATTTTTCTAAGAAATGGAGTGCCTGGGTATTTTAAGTTGGCAGATGACACACTTTGGTTTCTTCTAGGCCTTTCCTGAAACGTAAAAGTGCTAATCGAAAACACAACAACACAGAATTATGGCTAACCAGATGCCTAGACTAAAATGCTTTCTTCTCCCACAGGGCTGAAGCTCCACAGCAGTGGAAGTGGTGAAACATAGCCTGGTTTGGCTTTTGAGCGACTGTGCTGTCGGTAGGCTGGTAAGGGGTGGGGACGCGTAACTGCAGGTGTGAATCGTGTGGGCAAATAGGAAACAGCTGATTTTAAGGGTAGCAAGATATTTAAGTAATGAAGAAACACAGATTCAAGTCCATTCTTATCTCATCCAACTGCTTGATAAAAGCATGCATATTGTACCCAATTTATGAGTAAATCCCCCCCACCTCGGATTTGGGTAAGCCTTGCTTGGGGTATTAAGAAAAATGTTTAAGTGCATAGTCCTTGAGATACTTAAAAGATCCAAGACAATTAGATAGATAATAAAATGAGTACAAATTATTTTGATCTATACTAATATAACTCCTTTCTGCAATCTTACTCTTGTCTGCTTTGTAATCTAAAATCCAATCCCCTCTGTAGAAATGGAATGTGACAGTTCTTGTGATAGCCTGCAGACACTGGATGCGCTGCATGTCTGCGCATGGATTTTGGAAACATTCGTGATGGGATAATACTACTGCATCCCTCCCACAGTCTCACTTTACCAAGGCAAAGCAGAATATAAATAGAGAACAATCTGATTTTTTTTAAACTCTTTAAAACCTGTGGTTGTTTGTATAACCCTCTGACAGCAACCGCCTATTCCAAATGGTTCTTTTCTACGTTTGTGTGGAAACTTCTGGTTTAATCCAATTTCCTCCTAAAATATATAGCGATACTTCTGGTTGTCCAATTCCACTGAACATATTAGAATTGTGTTGGAATTAAAGTTCGGGGACAAATAACCTGTTTTGCTAAGAGTTTTCATCATACCAATGACAGCTCAGACAAGGCTTGCTCAGAAACCCAGAAATAAAGCAATCTTTCTCCCTGTGGATCACTGTAAGTGGCCATGTCAAATACTAGCACTTAAAAAAATGATTTAACAAATTTTTACATTTTTCATCTGCACCATAGAAGAATCTTCCAGATTCTCTACCGCAATAAATATCATGGGGTGTGAATCACTTGCTTGTTACTGTACAAAGGGAGTAAAGCAGAGATTAATTTGGTTATGACAGCTTGCACTTGCAGAATCAAGAACAGCCTCAGCTTGAAGTGATTTGAATCATCTTTGAAACTGATGGTGAATTAAAAATGAAACTTAGATTTTTCTGCAGTGAAACTGGTGGTTTTATCAGTAGACCTTAGAACTTGCTGCTTCTGCAGATGCTTGCAAAAAATGTGAAATATTGAAATAAATATATAACCAATCTAGCGTTTCATTTCCTTTACACAGAGAGGTACATTAACAGTGAAAGTAATCTCAAAAATATGAAGATGTATGGTGATTTCATAAGTGCTTGAGACTGAAACACACAGGAAAGTTTCGGAACCTCTGAAGAGGAATTGCTCCGCATTCAGTAATACTATAAATTCATGCCTTCAACTTGCATCTTTAAGTAAACTGCCACATGTAATCACCACATTTATTAAGTGTCTTGTTACAAGCAAGTCACTTTAGCTTTTAGCAGAATTTTGTGAGTGAACTCTGAATGGCCTTGCAGGTCGTGAAAGCTTACATTGTTCGGAAGTTTTTAGTTTAAGGACAAAAAGCAAACTGAGTAAGCTTTTCTTCACAACCAACCACTGGATTTCCAGCTGCACTTATTTGCTGGAAACCTCCCACCCCACTGGGGTTCAGAGTTCACAGACCTACACCTTAACCCGGACAGATCTCCACTGCTGAACTTCCAGGCCATGAGAATGCAGTGTTGGGTCTTGGGAGGTGAAGAGTCCATAACCATGGAGCAGGCTTGGCCATGTTTCACCGCCTGAGAAGGCTGCTCCCAGGAGCACAGAGGGCTGTGATGGGGAAGTGGACATACATGGGGCACGGGAAAAGGCTACAAAACCATTCCCTTTTGTGGAGCCTGAGTATAGATCTACAGGCTGAAACATTAGGTGGAGAAATTTATTATATGCTCTTAGGTGCACGTGTTTTGCAATTGGCGAGGAATTACAGGCAAGCAATGCTCGATATTAATTTAAAACTAGCTAACAACAGCTAATTAAACAATTAAAACAATTATATGGAAGGTAACAACAGTATAGCATTCACTAGGTGCAAAGGCATTTCCCTCAAGGCAGACGTTACCCTTTTAAAAGAGTAAGAAACCAGGCATATGAAAAAATGTGGGGGATTTAGGAGTTATTTCTAATGGTAATTGTCAGTGTTTATCCGTTCTTGAGTCCTTAGAAAGAAATCCATCACACTATAGAGAAGATGGAAGAGTTGAGTTTAAGCAATTTCGAGACGGCCCCTGAGCCCACTGTCCAGGCTTTTGGTGGCCAGAGTTGGAATAGTACTGCGAGGATTACCCTAAATAATCTTGCAGGACTTACACATGCACAGTTAGACTTTTCAAATAAACTCACTATTGCCTGTTAATGTTTGTGTTAAAATACTGACATGCTTTTCTTCCCACTAGAAATCTGTTCCCTGACCTGCAGTAACAGCTAATTCTAATACTTGATAAATTGAAGTGTGGTGTCTGCCAGCCCACAGTAAAGCTTGGCACGGCCTCTATCTTGGCTCCAGCACATCTCGAATTTTTCTAATTTCTAATGGAGGTACTAAGCCTCCATTACCTCTAACTTAGTCTTGGTAACTGTCCCAAGCTGGTTGATTTTACCTGAAGAATGAAACAAAGTAGTATGGACAGAAGAGGAAGCTAAGATAAAGAAAGGTTTACTCCCACATGGCCTGTGCTGTTGGTATCCCTGCAGAACGAGCCATTATGCTCGCATGCCACCAACCAGCTTCTGCATTGCCTGTAATGACAGCTTAGCTTGCAGCAAAGGCAAAGGAGGATTTAATCAATGACAAGCAGCACTGCAGTCCTGTCCTTATCTATCAGTCTCCCCAACCCCGGTTTGTTTGTATTCACTGCTAGCTAAGGTAGTACAGGACATTTATAGTGTGTGGAAACTTTAGGGGCTACTAAAAACCTACTTGGGTGTTTCTGAAATAACCTCCCTGGTTACTTTTCTTCCTCTCAACATTGGAATATTTCTGTTTCCTTAACTCACTGTTTTTATCTCGGGATTTTTTCCCTTAAATGGCTGTCGTCTTAGGTTACTTGTCAGCTTCACACAAAAGAAAATCATCCAAACCGTGCACCATTTTTGTCCTGTTCAGCTGTAGTGGTTTTCAAAACAGGAGGCCTATTTTTTCGCCCTGATTATTTCCAAGTAGACACGCAGAGTCTGTAGCTTTATTGTTTTTCAGTTGGTTTACAAGGTTCAACCTGGTGATTCATTCTTCCTGAAGCTACATTTGCGAGGAAAAGACAAAGCCCTGCTCTTCTCCAGTACCCAAGTATGAGATCATAAAGCACACCTCCGCCCAGCTGTACACTTCTAAGAAGGGAGAAATTGAACAAAACACATCCCAGAGTTTGGTGTTCAGGGTTCACCCTGCAGACAGGCAAGGAGGGGTTTTTGTGGGGGGGCCCCCATGACCTTGGAAGGCATGGTGCAGTACCAAGTCGGGTGAAGATACTGGCAGAGTTTACTGGATTTAAGATTCTTGGTCCTGTGAATGTACAAACCAAGTGTGTGCACAAGCCATTCTCCATTTCTGGGACTGATGGTGACTGTGAGCTGGATGGCGTTACGGAAATCCTGCCCTATTTCAAGCCTTTTAGAAACTCTCATCTCTTGTTGCAGTTTGGTGTTGGACAATAACATATGTCTTGGAGTTGGAATTTTCAAGAGTTTATTACTCATAAAGAAGCTGGGTAACTTCAGTTTCAGATATCTCCTCTTAGGGAACTGCTGCTTGCAGTATGAAGGAAGCCGCGTTTTGCATCCAAGCAAAGGACAACAGGGTTTGTGTGTTTTGAATGCAAGTGCTGGAGATTTCAGAGATGAGTTAATAAAACTGCACACTCTGCTTACATGGAACCATCACAGAATGTAGCTTGTCGGAGAAGTGGGTTCCTTGAACCGCAAGCAGACGCAGCTTCACAGATGTCCTCATCAAATGGGCCAAGTAAAGAGACAGAATTACCTCCCCCTGTAAGCCCACAGCCGAACACAGGGGTAGCACTAAGTATAGTCCTGTCAAGCCTGGTAGTCTTCATTTATTATGCATTCTGCAAATAATTATACATATATTAGTTTATAACTCAGAAGCTTGCATTTCGTGGTTGCAGGGGTGTGCTTCCTCACTTGGAGTAGTTGGCAGGGTGCAGGAAGTAGGTAATTCGCGGTAGTGCGTGTGTCCCTTCTCTGCTCGGG
>CM031863.1:25504660-25530740 GCA_018697195.1 Certhia americana
TTACTGCAGAAAAGCATGGTTGTTTATTCAACGGCCTCTGACCAGGCCTGTGGATCTTCGCCTCTATCCATCTTCCCTGGATGTATTTGACATTCCAGTCCTCTGAGGACCTCCAGGTAGCGGAAACCTCAGCAAGCCAAACACGCAGCTCAGGGGGCGGTCAGTATTCCTGAGGGATGCCGGCGCCCCGTGCATGTCCCTTTCCCGGCGGACACGGCCGGCTGACACTGCTCCCCCGGGTCGGGATCGCTTCAGCCCTTCATGCAAGGGGATAGACCGGCCCCCCAGCTGCTACATCCCGCTGAGCTGCCTTTGACCGCCTGTTCCTGCGCGTGCAGCAGGCTTGTTGCCGCTGTCTGCCGCTGTCCCCTGGCTGTGCCGCTGTCCCCGCATTCCCGGCATTCCCAACAAGAAAACACAAAAAACACAACAACAGAATTCCGCATTCCCACATTTACCGGACACTAAGTCCCAACATTCCCTCCCCTGTCCCACTTCCCCCGCATTCCCGCATTCCCACATCCCTCCGCGCATTCCCACATTCGCCGCTTCCCACATTCCCGCATTCCCACATTCCCGCATTCCCACATTTCCCCCACATTCCCGATTCCCGCATTCCCCACTTTCCGCATTCCCGCCACACACATTCCAATATCCCCCTTCCCGCAGTCCCCATTCCCGCAGTCCCGCGATTCCCCACTTCCCACATTGCCCGCTGTCCCACATTCCAGCTTCCCCAACATTCCCGGCATTCCCCGCATTCCGCATTCCACATTCCCGCATTCCCCAGCATTCCCGCATTCCCGCATTCCCAAGCATTCCCAAGCGTTCGCCCACATTCCCAAACATTACCACATCCGCATTCCCCGCATTCCTCATTCCCACTCCCACATTCCCGCTGTCCCCATTCCCGCATTCCCCGCATTCCCGCATTTCCCCGTGCATTCCCCGCATTCCCGCATCCCGCATTCCCCCCCGCATTCCGCATTCGCCGCAGTTTACCCCACTGCCCACATTCCCACATTCCCGCATTCCCACATTCCCACACGGCCGCTCACACTCCGGCGTCCGCAGCACGGGCCCGCCCGCCCGCGCGAGCCCGCCCTGGGGCGGGGCGGCAGCGTCGCGGCGCCGAGGGGCGGGCCATGGGGGGGGGGGTGCGCCCGAGGCTCGCGCCGGCGGGCGTGCGCGCGTGCGCGCGGGGCGGGCGAAGGGCGGGGCGCAGACACCGTGCCGGGGGAGGGCGACGCGGCTGGCCGCGTGACGGATTCCCGCGCCCATTGGCGGAGGCGGCCGTCACGCGGGGCCGCTGCGGGAGGCGATGGCGGGGCGGGGCGGGGGCGGGGCGGGCCCGGGCGCCACCCCCTCAGCGGCGGCCGCTCGCGCCCAGCCCTGTGCTCGCCGCGCGAGAGGCGCTGGGCTGTCGCGCGGTGCCGTGGGGGCGGCGGGGCCGCGCCGCGGCCGGGCGGGGGCTGGCGGCGCTGAAGCCCGGCCCCCGCATCGCGACCCCCCTGCCCCGCTCCCCTCCCGCCTGGCCCAGCCGCGGGCACGCGCAGCCGGGGCCCGGAGGGGGAGCTCCGAGCTCCATGGGCAACACCGGTCACCACCTGCTGCGTATCCCCGACGCCAGCCCCAAGCTCAGCCGGCCCGCGCGGCGGGCAGCGCCGGGCCCGACCTGGGGGACGCGTACCAGGCGGCGCCGCGGGCGGCGGGCGGGGCGGGCGGCGGCTTCGGGGTCGGCGGAGGCCGAGTCGGGGGACTCGTATCCCGGCGGCCGGCGGCGGCCCCCACCTCCAGCACATCACGAACCGTAGTTCCGGATGGTGAGCGCGGGCTGGCGGGGCGCGCCGCGCACCGATCCCCGCCCCGTTGCCCCGCTTCTCGCCCGTGGTGTCACCCGGGGGGCACCGCGGCGGCCCGATGTCGCGGCCACCTTTTGTCCCGGCTGCGGGGCAGCGCGGTCCCTCCGGCCCCGCGGGGCTCGGCCCCGCTCCGCGTCCCCAGGCAAAGTTCCCCGCGGCTGTCACGGCCCCGGCCGGTCCGGGTTCGGGTCCGGGTCCGGGTTCGGGCCGGGACCTCCGCCCGCGGGACGAGCCTGGGGCCGCTCGGCGAGTCCCCGCCCGGGCCAGGAGCGCCTCCCCTGCCCGGCAGCGCCCGGCCCTGCCCGGGTCCTGGAGAGGGGGTCGGGGAACAGGATGAGAACGTGGCAGAGCCCTCGGGTGCTCCTGGCTGAGGTGGAGAAGTCTGGCTGCTCGATCCTCCTTAACTATGGAGTCGTGACTCGCAGTGTTGGGGCAGATCGCAAAAGCTGCTGCATTTCCAGTCTCTGTTGAACAGGAGGAAGGAAGAGGGTGTGTGGGGAGTAAGGGAATTAAGAATTACAAAGATTGTGTGCATATGACATCACCGTGGCTGGACGTGGGTAATTTATGCTCTGGCTGTGCAGGGTTGTAACTGTGGACTCCTGACACCGGCGTTCCTTGTCGCGTAGCTGTCGGTGTTCCCAGTTTGCTTTCCTGGCGCTCCTGGGGAAGTACGCGTGTGCTGCTGCTGTTCCTTGCAGGTACACCCGTACCTCGCACTGGTCCCTGGCAGACTCTGGCTGTCAGGCATCTCCTCAGGCTGTGCTGCGGGAATGAATTCCCGAGCCATGTAACAGGTTCGGGGTGCTCCTGTCTGGCCGGCCGCTCACGTGGTGCCGCTGCAGCCGCACCGCGCAGTCTGGCACCTCATGATATTCAAAACTTAGTTTAATTAACAAACATCTTGCTGTTCCTCTTCGCTATTATAACCACACCTATGCGAAATATATTCACTTGGAAAAAAGATAGCCTGCCTGGCATCTTTAATGTGCGGTGCTTGCAATAACAATAATCACTGTAATCCATACTCCTCTTAAGAAAATTTTTTTTGCTGTCAGACTCGCTGCAGAAGAGTGTGAGGAGACCTTCAGAAATGAAATTATTAAACTTGCAGGGTTCTGCACAGCACCATATGGTGCAGCTGTTCCAGAAATGAGATGGAACAGTCAGCCCCTTGGATCTCCTCTGGGACAGCTGTGTAGTAGTAGAAATTATGTTTGCTTCCTAGGAGAAATAAACCTTTTTTTTTTTTTTTTTTTTGCAGGAAGATTATTACAGAACTCTCTCAACTCATTAGGGAAGGAGGAGCTAAACTCTAAAGATTCTAATAAGCCAAGCAAAAATGCCTAAGCTGAACAAATCTCCCCAGGAATAAGGGTTGTATTTGTTTGGATCTTTAGTATGTGATCATGTCAGCTGTGCTGAGCAACAGATTGAATTGTGAATTCTTCCACGTTTCAGGACTGGCCTTGAAGTAGAGAAGTAATTTAATTTTTTTGAATTTGCAAACCTGAATAAGAGTGTAGAGTCCAAGAATAGGATAGTAGCTGTCTATCACAAATTTTACTTTTGTGGCTATGGAAACTTTGGTCTTGAGGCAGGAGATAATCTTAAAATTAGAACTGCATAAGTAGTATATGTTTAAGATGATTTTAAGATCACTTTTACAGTGGTGTGTGGTTCACTGTTGCCCTCCGAAGTTGATCTGCTGCAAGTGATATATCAACCAGAAAACTTCAAATATCATCTAACTCTTTAGGGGTGCAGAAAGTATCAAAGTTTGATACCTTCATTAAAATAAAATTCTGGATAGTCAGTCTTAAAAGTGAAACTTCTTGTGTTGATTTTTGAATGTTACAAAGCACTCCCTGGATAGAATTGTAGTTACCTTCAGAATGTAAAGCACTATTTGTGAAGTCTGTAATCAAGTGTTATGATACAGGCTTTATGAAGAAGTTACAGGTGAGACAGCTATCTGTTTAATTTAATACCTTCTATGAAATAAGAAATCTGTAATAGACCAGATAGCTATGCTTATTCCTTTTAAACTCTAGGATATAAAAGCTGTTGGCATGCCCAAACCATGCAAGCAGACTGCATGTTTCTGTGCTGTTGACAACTAGAAAGTATTAGTTTCATTTGGGGGATGAAACATATTTCTGTAATTGATTATTGTATAATATCATAGGCTAGCTAAGATGCAAACTTAGTCTATAATGGGAGGCTGAGAACCTACTGACTGCACTTTTCTTGGATCCTTGGGCAGGGAGAAATAAGAAAGCTGCAAGGAAAGTGGTTGTATTTGTTCCATGCTTCTCAGTTCTAGGAGTTTGTAAGAAAACAGCTAAATGTATCAGAAAGCTAGCATCCGAATGGGATGGAGATGCTTCATTCCTTAAATTTCTACCTCTACGTTGTTTGTTGTTCTAAAGTCTGTCTTAAGTACTTTTGCACTTGTTTTGCTAGAATTGAATGTTTTGATTGTATCAGGAATGCAGAAGTTACCAACTGAGCTTTTGACTTTTTGGTTTGTGTTGTTTCATAGCTTTGTGTTGCTCTTTCATAGGAAGTGGAACGTGTTCCTCGCAGGTCTGTGTTCTTAAGTGAGGATTATTCTGTAGCTTCTCCAGCTCTCCATAACAGGCACTACTTTCCAGTCAACTCTGCTTAGATTGTCTGTATCAGATCAGAATGAAACAAGAAAATTCTCACTTTCTTAAAATGGTTTTTAAGATTATGATGTGGTATTTATGTATGACAAAAAAGCAGTGGTAGGTGAAATGGAAGTAAAACACACAGTAGAACTGAAAGTCTGATATTTCAACAAAGGTCAATTCAAACAGGAAAGGTTTGTCAGATCCTCTACTAAGAGAATTTAAAGCATGACCTTGTATTTTATGGCTCTCAAGATCCTGAGCCATAACCTGTTTGGTGCACGCTTTCTCCAAAAGAGTAATAAGCCTGTATTTGTGGTTTGATATGCTAAGCCAAGTTGGATTAAGTAAGCAGGAATAAACATAACTTTGAAAACAGAAGTCTCTTCCAAATAGGTTCATGCCTCCTGCTAATATTTTAGCAAAGTCTGCCATGAATCTAAAGCAGCTAGTTGACTTTTCAGCTGAGTATTAAGTGTTCTTTAAAATCAGCAGTTCAACACAGTTTGAATTGACCAAACAGGCTTTCCTATCTAGATTTAGTAATGGTAGCTCTTTGATCTTAGTGTGCCATTTGGGCTGTGGTGATTGGTTTGGTGTTTGGTTGGTCGTTTGGGCTTTTCCCCTCCAAATGAGTGTCTGCTAATCTTTATTTTTTTTTTTTTTTCCCTGAGATTTTTTTTTCTGGTTATTTGGGGGAAGAACTTCTTACAACTGCCACTTTCTTGGTAGATCCCTATGTTTAAACATAGATCTGTTTCTTCAAAAATTCTTTGATCCTTGGATAAAACTAGAACAGGACCTTGCTTGGCAGATGTTTCTCACTTGTACTTCAAAACATCTCCCTGCACTGCTGCTGTTTGCTGAGTTTGAACAGAGGTTTGCCTGATTCCCTCAAATCAAGGGGAAGAGTGTTGCCCTACTGAAGTGATGGACAAAGTGACCTAGTACTCTCACCTGAATAACTGGGGGATGGAGAATGACAAGGGAAAAGACAATCAGGAATAAGAAGGAACAGCAAAAGGAATCAGGAGAGGAGCTGAGTGGGATGTGAGCATCACACACAGGTTAGATGGGAAAGCAGATAGAAGGGGACTTTGAAAAGGAGGGTTAATAGGGATGTAGTAAGGGAGGTTTACCTGGCTAGTGCCTAGATTAACTCCTGAAAGCTTCAAGTTGCCTGCATGCTTCAGGTATTAAACAGTGTTGAAGGAACAGATATTTGGATATATTGATTGTCTGTGATCTGGTTGTCTATAACAGCTTGTCTATAAACCTCCTTGCAGAAGGTCTAAATATTGTTCATTTGTTTCTCTTATATAATTTCAGCTTATTTCAGGCATGTGGGTGGAGGTTTTTTCCTGGTGTTTTTTTTAGTTCTTTTCTTTTTTTTTTTTTTTAAATCCTAGTTAAAATGTTAGTTAAGTTAAAAGACTTTGGTGCAAAGAGTCTTTTAGATGCCAGCAGTTTTCATCACAGGGAAGGCTTAACCATTTTGTGCTGGGTTTTGTGCCCCTCTATTTGAAGATCTGTAGCTGCATAGGTTGGCAAATACCATTGTCAATTTGGACAAATATGAAACCTGAGCTAAAAACCAAATGATGCTCTGGTGCCTTTTCTTAGTGTTTCCTCTCCTTTATTCCTTGTAGTCACTGAGTTTTTCACCTAACTTACACTCAGTCTTGGTTCCCCATAACTGTCAATATTCCTTTCCAAAAACTGATTAGACATTCATTACAAAGGTATTTGTAGTAGTTGCAGATAGTCTGTGATCTTTACAAATATGAAGTATTGGACTTTCTGTAAGCCTGAAACACCATCCGTGTTGTTGTCTTAAAAAGCTTGGCGCCATGGCCTCTAGAAACAATCTGTGAAGAACCTGTAGTGGAAATGACTGAATCACAAAGTCATCCAGAAACAGCGATGAAATTGATCTACAGATTTGGGAATTGGAAATAAAGTAATTCATCACTGCAGCACAGTATTTATATTTCTGTTCTTATGCTTGGATGCTGCTGGCAACTAAAGAATCCTCTATCCTTTTTTCTCTTCAGTAAGTCTTTCTCTTCAGTAAGACTTTTGCAGCAAGCAAGCAAACCGTAGGTTTTTAAGAGTAGTTGGTATAGAACATACGTGCATGAAGCTCATTTGGGGGGAGACTGATTTGTGCTTCTGGTGCATTTCTTTGGGCATTCAGCATAACAGGTATTGAAAGGAAGTATATAATCAGAGGGGTTTGCTGAAATTTATAGAACTAAGGAAACTGAATTCATTTTAGTCTTTTTTTTTTTTTTTTTTTTTTTTAAATGGTTCTGTGTGACTTGCCTCTAGCATTCTTATCCTCTGCTGGCTTTCTTTAGGAGATTTGCTGTTTTCCCTCCTACCTGCAGGGTAGATGTTGTAGAACAACAGAAGTTCTGTGGCTAGAAGTATGTGTTCTCTCAAGTGTCATCATTGTGGTGAGATCATACCAAAATGCTGACTAACAGTGGAATGAACTCTTGCACAGCCAACAAAACATAAAACCCTACTCCTCCCAGATTCATATTGCACGTTAAATTAACATGTCTAACAATGTTTCTTCCACATACAGGGAGAAGGAAAAAGTTACTGTGAGAGGCAGGAGGGAAATTCTACCAACTATTAAGAACCCAGTCCTTGCATGTGTAGGTCCTTGCCAGCAAGTTTATGTTGAGATTTTTAAACCTATCTGCTTTTTTCTTCATAACATCTAAAGTTTGAACGTGCACTTTTTTATTTCACTCACTAGAAAAATAATGTTTTCAGAAGAAAATTCTGAATGTTTTGATTTCAAGAGATAAGTGAGGATGGTACTGACTTAAAAAAACTTCATGCTCTTTATTTAAATGTGTGCTAAAGCCAGATGAATAAAATTGAAAGTCCTTCTTGCAGGTGTTGTGAATATCAGGATTACCTTAACAGCTTACACAAAAATCCCCCTGTCAGCCAGGTAACATACTACAATGTTTGATGAGCTGTGTGTGTATAGCACAGTTTTGCTTCTGTTTGGAGTTCTGAAAGGGTCTCGAATCATTGCAGTAAGCAAAGTTGGTGATGTTTTTCTGGAGTGAAAACTAACACTGGCTTGTTATGAAATGTGTAAGTCGGACTCAGATAATAAACTGCTGAATGCCAGTATCTTTCAAAGACTCAAAAAAAAAAGCTCTTGGACATGTTTTGTTACGTGGATAGGTTTTTTTTCTTTTTTACAGAACAAACTGCAGGTAAGGTCCAGGTTTCATTTGAAGTTTGAAGTTGCAAATTGAAGTTGCAAATGTCAGCAATTGGAAGAGGTGAAAAATGTACCATGTGCCAGTCCATCAGGTGGCATGTGACACCAGCAAACACTGCAGTGTGTCATGCTTTGGTCACCTGCAGACACTACCTGAGACTGGAATTTCTGGTACTCATCTGTTCTGCTTTCTGAACCATGGCTTTGGAAGTAAGGCAGAGAACATGAGAGGAGTTGTTACAGGAAGGCTTTCCTTGCACTTGCTGTTGTCAGCATGGATCTAAGAATCTAAAATTTGGTTGCTCTTTATTGTGTACCAAAATTGTAACGATTTTGTTTGGGTTGGTGGTTTTTTGGTTGGTTTTTTTTTGTTGGTTTGGGTTTTTTGTGTGTGGGGTTTTTTTTTTTTTGGTTTTTTTTTTTGGGGGGGGGGTGTTTTTTGCTTATCAGTTAGAAAATTAGAGCTGTGGACTTTGACTTTAGCCTCTGGTGATAATGAATTGTGTTATGTGTGAAGGTTGGTGTGGGGAATAAAAAGTGACAGCATAGAACTAATTCCTTCTCCTTGTCTGTTAAATGGTCCTACATTAAATGCAGTTCAGGAACACATCCCTGACAAAATGTTAGTTACTTCTACAGACTAGCTTGTGAGCTACTGTTTGCCTTCTAGTTCAAAGAAAATCTATGGGGCATCTTGTTTAGCACTGTTTTCACTTGTCATGCTTTTGCTGTGGAATTTGGGACACTCCTGGTACCCTGCCTTGGCTAAAATCTGTACAAGTGCTTATAGCCCTGGCAGGTACCTCAGGAAACGTGTGGCAGCCTCCTGAGCTCTGTTTGGTCCCAGAAAGGGTGGGTGTTGTGTTGTGTGGAAAGATCTCTCAGCTGTGTTTCCCCAGCAGGGGCTGGGAACAGTGTGCAACAAGATCATGTTGGGATGTCCTGTGAAGGCTGTAGAGAGTGGTGTGGAAACCTGCACTGTGAGAAATGAAAGAATACATATTAATTGGTATTGAATTTTTTTTTTTTAAAAGCCACAGAAATTAATAAATTACTTAAACCCTGGGTAGTCTCCAGTATTTAATATATGTTCTGTGCTTTTGCATTTGAAATTCTTCTGATTTTAGTAGCAAATTTGAAATATTTACTGTGTCAGTCTCTCCAGCCCAACTCTGGAGTGTGGTGTAAAAGAGGAAATAGTTCCTTTCTAATTAAGTGAGCTTGTATATTGAAGCAATTTCTGCATCCTTCTGAAACATCAGTGTGTACTTAGATCTATGTGCTGGATATTGGTAATGATATTGCTATTTCTGTAGTAGCGCCATAAAGATTAACTGACACCTTTTAAATAGCTTTAAAACATCCTTTGTGTCTATTGTGTAAATTCACAATATTTAGAAATAATCTTTTAACAATCTTTCAACAGTGAGAGTTGCAAATGGAAAGCAGCTTCTGCAAGCTGGGCTCTCTGGTGCATTTGGAGTGGCTGGGACAAATAAACAAAGCAGGTTAAATTTAGAAACCAGAGTTGTAACTTTCCTAAAAAGTTTTGGGAGAAGAATTAGAACAGCATAATTTGAAGGAGAAATATTTTTTATGAAATTATTGTTAGGAATAACAGACTTTCTGAAATGGATTGGCAGATTTGCTCATTTAATTCAATATAGTTTTTACATATTTATTGGGAGTGTTAAGTGACTTGCATCTTTACGGCATAAAGTAATGAAATACAAGGGAAACTCAAGCATTAGTCACAGCTAGTAGGTCACTGAGCAAGTGACAAAATGCAATTTACAGCAAAGAGATTATTGTATCATTTAATGCTTTAAATATATGCTGTATCAAAATGTTACTGCTGTCTAATAAAGTGAAGGATGGGGATAAAACTGTTAAAGGAAATTCAATAGTTTATTGTTCTGAAGTAGTGAAATTATCCAAGGGCTGCTACTTAGTGACATCTTTGACTGTCAGCTTTATTCACAGGGTAATGTGTGTAGCATGATGCAGTGTGTAAAATGTTTTTGTAATAATTAGAAGTCACATGAGGAGGTGTGTAAACCATAGATAAGTAGCTAGCATTATAAATTCCTAAAACCTGCACACATTCTTACGTGTCATGGATAAAAGTAAAGTCTTCATGCGGATTCTGTGTTGTGGAAAGGATGTAAGATCTTGAGCTAGGGCAGAGGATTGCTTTTAAAATTGATGTTATCTGCCCTGTGGGGGACTGTGTGCATACAGCAGCAGCAGAGGTGGCTGAGATTGTCTGAAGTGCAAGTGAGCTGCAAAGGATTCCTCAAAGGGGGAATGGTAGCAGAGGGAAGCAAGTTCAGGCTTCTCTCTGCTCCACTTGGAGACTGGGTTGATCTGACAAGCTTGGTAGTACACATGAATAAATGGCTCTGAGATATGCTGAGAAATAAAGGGGAAGGTTGTTTTTAACATACTGCTCTCAGACAGGTGAAGGGCCCCTGTGCAGCAGCATTATTGTCCTGCTCTCATAGACCTAATTTCTGGTGGGAGTCTTCCCTCCTCACCTCTTTATCACTAAATGGAAGGGTCTGATAAAAAGTGTTTTGATTTCTGTTGAGTTAATAGCCTCTAGAACAAAAATATTCTGGAGCTGTTTTCTTGCTTTTTATATGTTTCTCTCAATTCTCTCATTTGTTTCTGCATATTTTAATTCCTATTATTCCTGTTTATCCTGTGGCATACAGGCTTTCTTTTTCTGTTAGCTTTCTGTGAAGCTTGAGTTTTCTGTCATATAACTTCTGATGCAGCTCCTACTCAAGACCTACCCTTCCCTTCAGGGCTAATATCTTGGCTTTGGACTCCTAAGTGCTACCAGTATGAAGTATGAAGGGAATTGGTTGTGAATTAAATTGTTTGCAGACAGATTTATCTCTTCCTCTGCCTTTTCTTTTGCTGCTTCCCATTGCATTTTACCTCTGCACATGTCCTTATCTGACTCTTGCCTTACGTTTCCTTCATCAGCTGTATTGCTGTTGCTTTTTGGTATTTCATGAGCAATACTGGCAGTCTAGGACAAGCAAATTACGTGACTGCTTTATCCATTGCTTAGAAAAAAGCATTGTCCAGGGAAAATGGCACAGGCAGGACGGTAAAAATTTTCTGGAAGCTTATAAGGGGAAAGCTACGGGGAGGCAGTCTGTTAAATGCATCTTTCTTTGCAGTCTCTTGCTAGATCAAAGCAGGTACACTGTGTTTGCTTATGCCATGTTATCCTGGAATAACAAAGCCACCTACTGTTGGTCTTGATAATTTCTGGTGAGATTTCATACTGGGAGCCATGTGATATGTCCTGGACTTCATTAGTACCTTGACTTTGGTTATATAATCTGTGTTGTGGATTTAATGTGCTGTGGGTGCTGATACACCTGGCTTCATCCAGCAGAGAGCCATCATCGAGCTGGAGCCAGTGAAGTCTATGACCCTTTCAATTTGGCTCCTCTCCTTAAATGTGTGGGTCAGCTTGGTTCAGGGCCTTGACTCTGTGGCTTTGTCAATTTTGTGTCAGTGCATGCTGCAGTGCTGTGGATCTTCATGCCTGGAATGACAAGAAGACGTTGCAGACACTTCTTGTCTGGGATGAAAGTTGGTTATATTCATTCTTGTGGTTTTAGTCCTAGATTTGATTTCTAACATGTAAGAGACATGGATATAGGGACTGGCAGAGCACAAGAAGAGGCAGAAACAGTGTAAGAAGTGAGCATTAACAAGTCCCATGGTCTCAAAGTAAATCAAAACCATAGGGAAGTCAAGACAGTAGTGTATTTCTTTTTTATGAGGTGAGGGAGGATGGGTGTTATCCTCTACTGTCTCTTCCCTGGGAAGAAAGCATCTGCCCTGTTTAACATTTATCAGTGACCTGGAGGAGGTGGTGGAGGATGCCCAAATTGCAGATGACAGCCAACAGTCAGTGTGCTGGAGGCTGCTTGTTCAGAGGGACCTGGACAACACTGGGCCACCACCAACCCTATGAAATTCAGCAAGGAGACACATGGAGTCCTGTGTTAGGAATTACTGGATTCAGTAGCCCTTTTCCTTCAGTTTTCCTGTGCTTTTTGCTCCCCAGTTTTATTTGCTGCCTTTCTGCAAACATGGCCCAAGATTTGTACAGTCCAACAAGCTCTTCCCTGCCATTCCATAGTGAGTCTCATAGCCCTGTAGGCATTGGTCCCCCTAATGGGAAAGGTGATCTAGGCTTTATGGACCCTCACTGGAAGTTTTCAAGGCTCAGCTCAATAAAGCCTTGTGGAGCCTCATGTTCTACCAAAAACTGATTCTGTTTTCAGCAAGAGGATAAACTGGAGACCTCTGAGATCCATTCTAACTTGACTTACCCAGTTATTCTAAAAGTTGCTGCTGAACTGGAAATAAATAAGTTCTGAGTTTGCTTTGTTTGCATCATAACTTGCTGATAATAATCTGTATTTTAAGTCTGCATATTGCAGTCTTGTTTGACCTGTTGATGATACTTCAGTTACTTGTAGGCTGGCAGAATACTTCTACTTCTGAATCACTGTTTGTGTTGGGTTTGTTTGTTAATGCAGTGCTGGCATTAGAAGCTGTGTACTGTCTCTTAAAGGTGATTTTGTTAAATCTGTGTTAGAAACTTGTCAGGCTTGTGGACAAGTTTTAAACAAGTTATACTCTTTTGTTAAGATGTTACAAATGGTACTTAAAATGTGGCAGTATGGCCTGCTATTGCATGCTGGATTTTTTATTTTTTCAGAGAATCAACTGTGTATCAGAAGTACTTGAGGTATGAGCTGTGAGGCAAATTCCACTCTAGGGCATCTAAGCCAGGACCTCTGACATTTTAACTGCATGAAAAAATTCAGGTATCTGTTCACTGTGTGCTGTCAATGAGCACAGTAAGGTGACAATAGAAATACTGGTTTTGTAAATTAGCTTTTTTAATCTTCACAAGATGGTCTGCTTTCATGGCTGACTCTGGTCGTTTGGAGAGGAGGGGGGGAATTCCCTTTTGAATAGTCTTGGTGTTCCTAAACAGACATTGGCTACATTACTTAAACAGTAGAGATTCAAAATGACAGTGGTCCATGTGCTGGACCAGGGCCCGAGCAGCACGGTTGGACTAAGATCAGCAGTGTGGTAAAGCCCAGTTCTTGGAGAACATGGAGGTCTGGATAGCAGTGTTGTGCACCAGTGGGAATCTGGAATGAGAAGTTCTGGGGACTCATGAACTTTTGTAGTTATGTTCCCCTGCTGACCCATGGGGGCTGTGCCTGTGTTGTAGGGAGGTGCAATGGCACAAACATTCACACAGTTAAAACTTCATCCAGGCAGTTTGGGGCAGAACTGGTGTGTGTGTGTGTGTGTGTTAATTAGAAGTTGACAGTGATTCTTAGATGGCTTTGCTTCTTAGGGGTGTGGCAGCTGTGTTGGTGTCCCACCTTGAACACTTAAAAGTGCAAGTGCTCGTGTGTGTGCACTTGCATGGCATAAGAATGACAACTGTAAATAGATGCAAAATTGCTCTTTCCAGGTGCTAGAGGATCACAGTCCTAGATTATTCTGTTCATGTGTTCACATAAGTCACTGTGTCTGTAGCATGACTTCCTGGGAACAGCTGTTTCTTCTGTCAAAGCTAAGGCAGCTCAGAATTTCATCATGGTGGTCACAGTTTCAACAGATTTTGTGATCACTTCCACCTTAATCTAAAGGAGTAATATATCCTCCATTAATGCCATCACTGCTCTGTTGTGGCAAAGGATTGAAGCAGTCATTTTGCTCTTCAGTAACTCTGTTTTAGTTTGACATGGTTTTATTTGAAATTCCAAAAGAACTGAATAGTGTGAGCTCCATGTTTTGATATTTATCAGCGCTGTAAATGTTACTTATGAGATTCTTTTGTAAGACCACAGAGATTGTTTCCTGCTGTATTTAGTACATAAAGCATAGAGGGAAAGACTACAGAGGGAAAGATCAGCAGTGACGATTTTTTTGTTGTTTTGGTATGTTTTTTTTTAATTATCCTCTTGATAAAGTTCTAGCTTTCTGCTCACCACTGAGTACATGCCTCACACCCAGCTACCTTAACATGCAGGGGCACAGATTGACTTCTGAAGATAAATGGTTTTTTTTGAGATCACCCTGTCCAGTTTTTTTTCTCAGAGGGAAAAATGAAAAATTTTTATTCATCTTGGCAAAAGTACAGTTTTGTTTCAGAGAGACAGCCCGTTCTATGTGGGTTTGATCTTGTTTCTGTCACTGTGCTTGAGCACTTTGAGGCTGGGTGGGAATTATTGCAGTCGTCATCTTTTGTTAAAGGTATCTCCTTTTTTTTTGTCCTTCCTATTCCAGATTTAGCCTTGGAATCTAATCCATCTGATCATCCCAGAGCAAGCACAATTTTCCTGAGCAAGTCACAAACAGATGGTAAGCTAAGGTTTTTTTCCAATTTAACAAAAAACAGGAAAAAATTGGAAAAATAACCAAAAGTAGCAGCTCAAGAACAGTGCTTCAATTCTTTCAAAGCATAGGGATTAGTAATTTATATATTTGCACAGAAATGTGTTTGTAGACCATTTTATTTAACACTTACTATCCCTTGATCTTTAAAATTTTAAGTATCAGATTTCAGGGTGCAGATCCTGGAAGTCTAAAGGAGCAAGACTCTCTTCATTAGTGTAATCCATGTTTCAAGCAATGGTGGATTTTTTAATGACCAAGGACTCTTTCAAGAATTGTTCTAAAGTAAAAAAAAGTAGTTAAAAAAAAGGGTTTTTTTAATAAACAATAAGCCTAAGCCATTAGTCTATATCTGTTGCTTTTGAATATGCTGTTTTAAATTTTTTAAATAGTTTCAGAGGATAAATATTCTCCAATCCCAGTTTTAATTATATAGATGTATTGGGATTTTCAATTTCTTCACAGATCCTATATTTATGTAATAACTCAATTTTCAATTTCTTTGCAAATCCTGTGTTTACATAATGACTCAATTTTGAAACAATTGCTATAGCTTGTGCATTCTAAAAGGCTCTTAAAAAGGGGAGGCATTTCTATATTGCACAAATAAAAGCAAATTCTGGACAACAGGACATTTTGAAGTTGAAACTAGAAAAAGTTTAAGATAATCTTTTTTAAAATGCTTCTGTTTCTTTTATAGTTGATTCTTGTTTGAAGCACTGTTTTGCTAAGGAAGTGATGCACTTGAGGTTGGATGTGTTGATGGAAAGCTGCAGTGTGTCTTTTAACTTGGCACAGCTTTGCCACAGAAAAGAATTATTTTGACAGGTCTGTCAGTTGCTGTCCTGCTATTCAGTCTTGTGGCAAGTGGTAGAATTGTCAGTTGTATCAACTTTGCAGTGCTCAGATAATCTGTGAGCAGTGAGAACAAGCACTAGCCTGGTTCTCCAGAAGAGATGATACCAAGGAAATGTAAAGACCTCTTTTTTCAGGGCTCTAAGGTCAGGCTTCAAACAGCCAGAGGGTCTGACCTGCTCATTTCAGACCCCTCTGAGATGAGCAGTGCTGAAGGTTCAGCTCACATGCTGACAGAGCTCATGAACACTCTCACTGTGCAGCCTTCCAGCCTCGCTGCAGAAAATGTTCAAACTACGGCAGCAGGCTTCTTGGGGTAGTGTTGCTTTTAAACATCATTTGGTTTTCTTCAAATGAACTGTATCTAATTGTGTAGACTCACGTTGTAGAAAAGGGCTCCTCTAGGTAGGTAGTAACTATTAAACTATTCTCTGAAGCTTGTATTAAATTAATTTATTTTTATGGAGAAGTCAGGCAGAATAACTTATTTTGTAGTTTTTCGTGTTCTTCTTTAGTTGACCTTCCCTGGAATTAGTGGAATTAATATCCATAAGTTCTCTCCCAGTGAGATATTATCAGGATTATGAGTTTTGATTTATACAAAAAGACTAAAAAAATGTGGATACTCTTTTCCAATTGTCAGTTTTTCTAAATATGTAAGAGAATGTGTTCTGCTAAAGAGTAGTAATGATCTGAGGTTAGAATTTTGGAGAGGTGCCTGTCCATGCTGGTCACATTTGTATATTTTGTGCATGTGTGCAGCTCTCTCTAACACACCATTGTATTGGTGCTGTCACAGCTGGAAGTTTGACCTTGTAGTCTCTTTTGAAAGACTAACACAGTTTAAAATACTCAAATGACATGGCTGCAGTTATATGACAAATAGGTGTGCAGCTTGTGCCAGCATCCTCTGTATAGTGAAATACCCTTTTACCTTCTGCTGTGCTGAGAGAGAACATGTGAATAATGCTGGGCACCTCACTTCCTCCTTGTGTGCCTTTGGCAGGCTCAGGGTGTGCTGATTTTGCTTCTGTTTGCTGTTGGATGTTGGACATTGTCTGTTTGAACTATCTGAAATCATCCTGTTTTCCATGATACACAGCATCTTTTCAAAGCTGAGACCTTTTTCCCCTTAGTGTGATGGGAAGTAGTTGTTCCTAAATGTACATGTGGGTAGACAGAAGGAGTATGTAGTTTACTAGCTTGATAAAACTTGGTATTTTTTCCTCAAACTACTTTTCCAGACACCTAAAGTAAAATTTGGAACTTTTAATACTCCCATACTTTAGAAAACTAGGTTAATAGAATGACTTTCTTTAATGTAAATTGGGAAACCTTTCACATTCTTTTTCTGTCTTTCTAGTGCGAGAGAAAAGGAAGAGTAACCATATAAATCATGTAAGTAAACCAGATTCTATGTAAATAATATTAGGATATTGGGCCAAAGACACATTCAAGGAAACAGCTGAAGTAGCTCTAGGTATATAGTCTTACACATGTTTCAAATCCTCCTTAGAAAGGTGAAACTGGATTACCTTAGCCCATCTCTAAGCAATAAATAGGCACGATATCACAAAGCATACAATGGCTGATGTCAAAAGAATAAAAAGGATTTTTCTTTGTTGTCAGTCTTAAGCATTTCAGAACAGTAGAGAAGAAAATATAAGCCAATCTGTCTGTATTTTTTTTAACAGAAATTAATTAATTTCTCAGCTGAGATGGTAAGTCTTGAGTGACTTGCTGATTGAGTATTGCTATAGGACTTACTTTAAGAAGTGCATCCAGTATGAAAAGAGAAAAATGAACAAATATCATCAGTATGATAAACAAGTCATACTCCATTAGTTTTAAAATCTGAAAATATGGTCTGAGCTTCTTTCACAAATATTAGTTGGTTTGAACACTTTACTTATAAAAAACCTAGCCAAAACAAAAAAGATGCAATGTCATTAATAAGTGGATAAAAAAAATCACTGTCTAATAAAGGTAAGGATGGACGTTAGTAACATAAAGCTTAAAAATATCAGAAATGTCTACTGATAAAGTACTGGTAAGATAATGTTATTTCAAGTCTCTTATTTTGCATGATTATGCAAGGAGTGGGTGTGATTATTTTCTCTTTTTTTCTCTCTTTCTTTTTTTGTTACAATTCCAGCTTTGGTCTGCCAGTACCAAGGTACAGTGTGATTGGAGTGTTTTTGCTGGCAAACTTCAGCTGGAATGGGAGATGTTCCCAGGGAGCTGTTGAGTTTTGAAGGGTATCAACATTTTCATATGGAAGAATTTCAAGTTTTAGACATTTAAAAGGCATTTAAAAAAAATTCTGGTGAAAACTAATGAATCTTGAATTGTTTGATTAAAATTCCTCCCTCGATTGTGATATCCTATCTCTAGTGCAAGACATTCTCTGAAAATGCTCAGGAAAGCCTGGATAGGGTTATGTTGGAAGATTTCTTACAGTACAGAATGGACAGGATTAGGATGGATGATGGAGCATATTGCTAGCTCTAAATAATAATAGTAAAAGTAAGTGTAATAGCAGTACTCTTTCCAGATTCCAGGTGTTAAACAGGACACTGAAGGGAGCCATGTAAGGAAAAGGTTTCTTTTTTTTGAAACTGTATCATGACAAAACCCCAAATGTTAAACTGGATAACCAGAAGCTGTAAAGGTATAGGCTGTAAAAGAAGGAAGATGGTGATTATGGAGTCACAGGGAAATCTAAAAGAGTACATCACAAAGAGGGAAGACTGGGACACAAACTGACAAGAATGGAATGGAAGAGAACTGAGAAAATCAAGACTTGCTGCTTCAGCTCAGCTATTTCTGCTGTAAATTATCTAAAATCATGTTTATTACAAGGCATGGTTTGTAAATGTATCTTACACAAAGGAACTAGATGGCTACAGGGTAGCTTACATTGCAGCAGCAACCATCCACAGGGACCTCCTGAGCACTACTTGAGGTGTAAAGACAGTATTCAGTGTGCTAAACAAAAGCCTACAGGGAGGTTCCTCTTATTGAATGTATTTCAGTTCTTTTTTTTCTTTTTTTTTTCCCTCCAAGGTTTCTCCTGGGCAGCTTACGAAAAAATACAGCTCATGCTCAACAATATTTATAGATGACAGCACCGTCAGTCAGCCTAACCTTAGAAGCACAATAAAGTGGTAAGGACCCTTGTTATCAGCAAGGGCTTGAATGGCATTGTAAGGATTATTTGGGATTTTCTGGGTGTCTTGTCTGTTGCAAAGCCAACTGCACCCTTGAATGAGAGATGCACAGTACTGCTTCTGTAGGTTGGTCATGGAATGGGTGTAGAGGTCTGGGAAACTGACTGCTGGAGGGAGCTCTTGTTTCAGTCACAGCTCATGGACTGTCCTATTTCAAAGTCGGTGTCATCATACACTTGAGGCAGTGCAGAAGTGTGTCAGCACTGTGGGTTTGAAAGTATGTGCTCAGGTGGGGAGTTTAGTTCACACTGAAAGCCAAATCAAGAAATTCTTGACCTAGGAAAGCTTGAAATGGATTTTGTGTGGAGTTGCAGGACTGTGTTTGGTACTTTCCAGTGATATTAGTCTGCCCTCTAGTTGTAGAAATCCAGCATGTTGCTGGCTCGGGGTTTAGTTCTGGCCTTTTTGCCTTTCCTTCACATACTTGTTATTGTAGGTAGGTGACAATTATGTTCTCCAATGTAAATGACTGCTGGAGCTATTTTTCTGGGTACCAGAAAGTCAGTTATTTGCACTTAGATTATACCAGCTGAGAATGAAGAAAATAGTTTTATCATGCTTGAGGGGAAAGGAAGTCTGAGGCCCAGAAGGCTTTACTGTTTTAATAGTGTAGTAGAGTTTGGAAATGTCCAAGTTCATTCGTTACTCTAAAATTTGGTTTCAGACAAAGGTATGCAGCATGTCACTTCTCCTTTCCTAGAGAAATAAAAGCCTGAAAAAACCCATGCTTGTGCCAGCTTGAAGTGCTGTACAGCTGACAGCAGATCAGAACTTTCCATGATAGATTCCTGTGATGGCAGCACTCCTGTTATCACCATGAGTAAAGAATCTGAAATTTGGCCACAGTAGACAAGTGTTACTATATGACACCTATAGTCTCACTTAGCAGAGACTGAAATCTGTTCTTGTCCACTTCTTGGATTATGCTGGCATAATACCATTTTTATTATTCTCTGTTTTAGACAGGTCCTAAATTAGACAACCATACAGGGTTAAAATGTCTGCAGAATCTCTGCAATATGTAACAATAATAATCTCTGTAATATGTAATAATCTCTGTTATATGTAACACCAAGCAGGACTTACAGTTACCTGGGAGTAGTCTACATTTTCATTAAATATCACCTAATCAGGAAATGAAGGTATATATTGAAAATGTCACTTAACACTTACTTTGTTGCATAAACATCTGTATAACAAATGTAAAACTAGTTTGGCTGGCAGATTTGATTTGGCCAATTTCTGTCAACACAATTAAACATCAGAAATGAGATGTGTAGTGCTTGGGGATGTGAGAGAATGTCACTGCAAAATGCATTTGTAACATTCTGCTGAATGATAGCTTTTGCAGTGTAACAGTGTGCATGGAATATGCTTTGTTAAATCTTTTTTTCTTTGTTTTTTTCTTTTAGTGTAACATTAGCAATATTCTACCATATAAAGAACAGGTGAGTAAACTCTTTCTTTGCTGAAATATGACTTTTTTTCTTGAGCCAGGGATATAAAACCATAGAATCACTGACTGGGAAAAAACTCAGGATCACAGAGTCAAATATGGTCTTGGTCCTTCAGTGACAGCTGGTGAAACTTAAAGGAGGTGAAAACTCTGGCACTTTATGCTGTATCTGTTTTCTCTTTATACCCTCTCATGAGCAGCTGTGGAAGGGTGAGTAATTCACCCATCCAATGGCACATAAAACTCCAAAACAGGGAGTGAGGAAAACACACTTAACTCACCACAAATTAGCCTTTGGACCTTGTTTAGCTTTTCCTGAATACAGAGGTACAGATTAGTTTTGATGGGTGAAGGAACACTGTCCTTGTCCAAATCACTCTTGGCATTACTGCCAGTTCCAGCATATGCTTCTGAGTTAGAGCTGACTTTTTGAAGTAAATGCTATTAATGAGTTTCACCTGGTTTCACATTTTGAGGGAGAACTTTAGTACATGAGCATGGAAAGCTATTCATTGTTTAGCATCTTAAATACTTAATTGTAAGGATTCATCAATAAATGCTTTGCAAAAATACAAGGTAGGTCCCTACCATATTCTAAGAAAAGCTGAACTATGAAATATGTCCCTTGGTCCCCTTTAATGAACAATGATTTTTAGTAGAGCAGAGCATTACCAATTAACTCTTATTGCTAAACCAGAGACTTTTGTTTTGTAGAGATTCTGACAGATCGTTGGATATTTTTGATGAAAAATCTCATCCTCTCACAGTAAGTGTAATTTTTTTTGTCCTCTGAGTGTGTATCAGTAACATCTTGATTTATATGGTATAAGTCATAAAAATGTGTTAGCACCAGGGCAAAATCAAATTTATCTTAAACTGTGTCTTTATATGTAATACAAAGTGCAAACAGTGACTTTTGAGATCAGCTAGATCATGAACGGAGCCCAGTCTAAATGTTACAAACTATGTTTGATTTTTTGCTTTGACTATAAATAGAAACAAGCATGTGCCTAATTCTTGTGTATTCCATGTCTGAAGTTTCTTGTCTGTCGCTTTTCTTCCCCTCTTTAATACTGTTTTATTAGAAGTGTTTTCTGTTTCTTTAGGAGGACATGGTTAGTAGGTATGTGCCTAACCTTTTAAATTACTGCAGATAGGAGAATATTACATATGAAGCATCACACAAAGTTGGCAACAATGAGTTTGGCCTTTAAAAAACTGGAAAGGCAACATTTTAAAGCAAATATGCTTAAGACTGCTTGCAGTAACAGCAAGGAGCATTCAGGATGTGATTTTAATGTGACTGCTCCTGGTACACTTTTTTAGGTGTACCTCTTAAAGATGCAAAACCTCAGTACAGGGAAGGTCAAGAGTGGAGTTTGTGCTTTTCACATCCACTTTGAGCACTCTTTATCCTAATGCCTGTCCTACAGAACCACTTACTTTGTTTTTCATGTGAAATGAATTTAGCAAAGATCGAGTAGTTTTAAACATTGAATTTGCTCTGGGACTTAACTGAGTGAATGCACTACAACCAAATTCACAGATTTTGCTTGTTTAACAAACATATTTTTATAAACAATTTAATATTTTAAGTTTGTTAGAGTTTCACCCCTAAATATGGCCCACTGTGCTAGGAATTGTACAGTACAATATAAATAAATGCAAGTCTTTACTTAATTAAAAAAAAAAAAAAAGGGAACTACAGGACAAGAGCTACATCCAAGATTTCTTGTATGGACTATAGCGCTTCAGAGCAAAAACTGTGGACAAAATTATTTGAAATGCCTGAATCTGTTGTTTTGCATTCAAAATTATTTATGTAAGATGGACTCCATCAGACAATTTCTTTATTTAACAACCTGACATTCTTTGATCCTTTCATCTAGCCTACCTCCTTGTTTAATGAGAAGAAAACCATTGTGTCCTCTGGGGAGCACTTAAAGGTCTCTCCTCTCTTACTGCAGCCTACAGACAGAAATAGAGTTATGGCTGATTGTCACACTTCTGAGGGAAAGCACACACGGCTTGTTAGTTTCTATAGCAATGGTGTTTTGCCTGGGTACCTACTGTTCCTTCAGAAAGGTTAATTAGCAGGAAGAAATCTCTGAACACCTTGTCTTCTAAAGATGTAGTCACAAGGAGTCCAAACCAGGCTCTATGTTGACCCTAATAGGACCCAGTTACTGATATCATGGATTTAGTCACAAATACCCGTCTTGGTGCTTCCTTTCTCAGTTCCAGTGTCTTGGTTTAAGACAATTTAAAAGGAGAACACTCTGGAATAAGTTGCCCCCCTGTATGGGCTCAACCAATCCCTTTCCACCAGTAAGGAATGAATGCAAGTAGATGTAAGTGAAAAAATAAGTTTACTAACAAACAAACAGCAACAGGCAAAAACTAACAGTAAATAACTGCTAAATAACAAACTGCTGAATCTCACACCTCTCACACCCTGTGGGAACAAGGAGAGACACAAAGTGCCAGAAATACCCTTTCCAAGATGAAAAAAGCTACTAACTGCAGTCTCTCTAAGACCAGGAAAAAAAATAACACCAAAAAGAGAACCCAAAAAAGGCAAAGCCTGTGCTCAAGGCAAGACCAAGCAGCCAGCAAAGCCAAGACCACACAGCAGCAGGGCCCAGTTGCCTTCCAGAGCTGAGTTTAAAAGCACCTGGGATAGCACCCACCCATCCCCAGCTTCCCACAACAGGGTCCTGAAGAGACCATGACAGTTTCTGGGCACAGATAGATGGGGAATGCAGTACCATTTTGGGTTACCTCAGGACATCCAGTCAGCAAAAATGGACTTCTAGATGTGCTTTTGTACTGTGTGTAGCACAGGAATGAGCAGTGTTTCTGCACATCCTATTCCTAATGTTGCATGTCCCTCTTGCAGAGATAACCTCTGTTGGTTAGTGGTGTATTGTTGGTTAGTGGCTCTGTGGACAGTACAAAGTTAATTTACCTCTGCATTTTACTTCACAATGTTCCCCAGTTATTTTAAACTACAGAAACCCAGGAAAACACTTACTTTGCTTACCTTATAACTACTAGCTTAGTGTCAAGCAGGTATGCTGTTCTCAGCTGCTTTCCTGACCATATTGTAGGTCTAACTTGGACAGCAGATAGAAGTCTATTCAGTATCAGTCTTGCTGGACCAGTGTGAAGAGTTGGAGCTCTTGAAGTTTCAGCCCTCCAGAAAAAGTGCTGAATATCGGAATGTATCTCAAACACTTACTTTAGGACTTCTTTTACAGACTGTTTATTTCTGAGCTTTTCTTCTCTCCTGTATTTAGAAACAGTTTAGCACTGTGCCAGAGTTAAATCTAGTTATTCATTAGCTTTGTTGTCTTTGTGGAATCTCTCAAGAATGAGTCCTATGAAGACTGTAAATTATCTTCTAGTTCTACCTGTTACAGAATTATTGCCACATGTTCTTCAGTGCTTCCTCAGCTGGAAGAGGGATCTCATGATCTGTTAATTTTGCCTTTTGCAGAGCCATTGTTTCCCTGGTGTATATATAGCTATGATTTTCTTGCAGGGAGAAGCATTTTTTTTTTACATCTAATTCAGTCTGTAAAATGTTCCATGGACCATAGATAGCTCCTGCAGTGGTGATGGTAGTTCATGCTCTTTCCTGTTGGCCTTACAGATCAAACAAGTGTTTAGAACAGAGACAGCAGCTAAAGCTACTGTGTTTTGTTTGGAATGTTTGCAGTATTGCAAGGCTGCTTCTTTCCATGATTCTGCTCTGCCTCTGTGTCAGGAAAGGGGTGTATACACCTCGGTGAGAAGAAACAACCTGTTCTTTAGAGTCAGCGTTAAGTAAGAGATATTTTCAGTAATTCCAAGCACTTTCTTTCAGCGGGAAGAAGTCCCAGATGACTACTACAAGCATGACCCTGACCACAAGCACATCTACCGGTTTGTTCGGACGCTCTTCAGCGCAGCACAGCTGACAGCAGAATGTGCAATAGTGACACTGGTAAGAGGCACCACGGTGCTGCAGCTCGAGCTCTGGGAGGACTTTCCCCTCTCCTTGTTAAGAGAAGTGGGATGAACTGACATTTAAATAGTTAAGAGTATCTCATGAAACCCTGTTAATGAAAGCACAGTACAAGCTTAGAGTTCATTAAAGATTTCTAAGTAGTCACAGAAGTGATTAAATAAAAGGGCACCTCCCTTTTCTGTATATAAATATATAATGCTTAATTACTTGTCCAATAAAACCCTGTTTGTTTCATAATACATAACTTCCTGAAGAAGCTTGAGAAGAGCAGAACAGTGGGATGCTGTAAACAGTGGGGTGTGATGAGATCATACACAAAGACATTTTTTGTTTCAGCTGTGTGGAGCGGAAGGTGTGAGTTTTGAGTTCATATTAACCAGAACAAGTAATTCTGCCTCAAGGGATCAAGAGTCAATCTTATAGGAACTCTAGGAGAGGATTTTTCTCATTATTATGTCCTTCAATCATTGCCACCTTTCTACCAAACATTTTTTTTTAATTAACCCAAAGAGGCTATAACTTTTTTTCCCCAGGTTACATGGAGGTACTTGGAATTTAAGAACAATATTAAGATAATAATCTCATTACAGTTAGTTGTTTGATTTCAGAAAGCATGATGGATATTAAAATGTATCAATGACAATGATTTTTTAATTTTTACATTTTATATATATATAAAATAAGTACATGAAAGGAAATTTTAAAAACACAGCATTTATAATTGCTACTTTAGACTGTCTCTCAAACTGCACTTTGTTGTACACTAAACTTCAGTCTTCATTGTGGCTTCTTTCTGAAAAACAGCGTGAAGGGAGAACAGAACTGTCACCAAAAGACAATGTAGCAATTAAGCAAACTTAGCTTGAAGGACTCTCTTTAATAAGGAAATGAGTAATTAAAAAGGCTGAATATTTAAGTGCTATTGAAACTCTGAAAGTAGTTGGAGGTTTTTGCTTTTTCAAAGACAGGCAAACAATTTGGACAGAACAAGATGACAGCTAACCCTGGGCAAACTATGTGAAGTGTTCACAAAAAATTGAGTTATTTTTTTAAATGAATTTTACCACTAGATGGCCCTGTTATTATAGGAACACCTTCAGGCTATTTGAAGGCTACAAGCCAAGAATGGGAAGAAAGCATTGAGGGAGACCTCAGTGACAAAGATTAATCCTTCCCTTAGACCTTAATAGGTGGAGTTTCCCTTATCCAGTGATTTATCTGAAGCTACATTAGAAACTTGGATTTAAGGGAACTTGAGGGAATAGAAAACTAAAAACAAATCATATTCAGATTTGAAAGTGCAGATTACTTAGTACATGGATCATTATAGGAGTGTGAATAGTAGGGAATTTTCAAGGAAGAGAGATTCAACATCCTAGAGTTTAAGATCTCATGGGAGGAAAAGACCAAGGCACACCTTTGGACTTGGTTATGTCTCACTGCCTAAGCAGCTGGTTGGTGATGGAGATGAAGGCACTGAAGTCTGTTCCATACAGGTAAAACAGAAATAGCACTAAAGGCCTTTCATTGTGGAAAGACAGCAATTAACACATCTGTGTCCCATCACTAGAGATCGAAGTGCAGGTTTTAGCACTTCTTCTAAAGCTACAAGTGCTGAACCTTAACCATGATGAAAGGCTAATGTGATGTTGAGTGATTTGCCATCCAGGTAGGCCCTAATGAGAACCTGAAGGAGCAGTGCTCATTGCTCAGAATTCACACCTCCTTAGCTATTGTGTATCCTGTTGGTTCAGATCTAGTGGGAAAATTAAAAACGGAAAATGTAACTCCTGAAAATTTGGTTTCTTAAGTGTAAGTAATAATCACTGATACTTATATTGACATACCTAACAGCAATAAATAGTCATATTGGACTGGCATGTTTGGTGCTCAGCTCTGCTCCAGGTCTTAATTACACACATACAATTGTGGGGTTTTGTTGTTTGGTTTTTCCCTTCTTTCTATAGGTTTACTTGGAAAGGCTTTTAACCTATGCAGAGATTGACATATGCCCTAGTAACTGGAAGAGGATAGTCCTAGGAGCTATTCTACTGGCTTCTAAAGTCTGGGATGATCAAGCTGTGTGGAATGTGGATTATTGCCAAATACTGAAGGATATTACTGTTGAGGACATGTAAGTTGCAAGGTTTGGGTAATATACAGTGGTGGGGATTTGGGGTTTTTTTGTGTGTGTGTGTGTGTGTTTTTTTTGTAGGTTTTTAAATAGCAATTTTTGTGATCTTGCTGAAAAATATCTATCTATCTATCTATCTATCTATCTATCTATCTATCTATCTAT
>CM031863.1:25530750-25675071 GCA_018697195.1 Certhia americana
TATCTATCTATCTATCTATCTATCTATCTATCTATCTATCTATCTATCTATCTATCTATCTATCTATAAGATGTTTATTTAGTGTCTGGCCTCATTCTCTTTTTTACCTCAAGAAACTTTGGATAGTTACCATTACCCTACTTTGAGATAAATCTGTATTAATAATTTTTAATGACTTGCGTGAGTGACTTCAAAGTTAGTTTTCTTTACCTTCTTTATCTCAGTGATGAGCCATGGAACTAAACTGCCCAATTTATAGTCTTATCAAAATTTTTTTAGAAAGGAAAAAAAAGTGAACTAAATTTGTTCCCTGCCTTTTCTGTTTTAGAATTTGAAGAATTGCAAGGTAAACCATAATTTGTGACTTTCATGTGTACTTGTGTATCCAGTTAAGGCCTAAACATCTCAAGGTCTGAACTCCCAGTGCTGCTGCTGGCAGGCAGGTGGTGTTTGTGTGGGTAGCTATGGTTGCCTGTATTATACACAGCTACTGCTACAGCTTATCCTCTCTGGGTGGGTTCACAGGTATGCCTACTGTGCTGAAAGCAAAGTCCTCAGTCTTATTACTGCTTATTTTTGTAAGGCTGTTCCTTAGATGTTATTTTTGTCTTAGATATCAATTTCAGTTCTTCAGAAATTTTGGATCTGCTGTCTTTTCTTGCTGCACTCAGCATTAAGCCAGATTCTGCAGTATGGGAACATACTCATCCTCATGGCTTCAAGCTCATACTATGGGCTGGAGGTATGCTTATGCAGACTGTAGGTGGCCCATTAGGTTTTCTGTTAAATTCCTTCTCACAAAGCTCTATCTCAGAGCTGTGAAACATCAACAGTTTTGTTTTAATTCTATTTGCTAGCTTGTTCTCCTATATTTCTCTTAATATCAGAGGTAGAAATGATACAAGTCCAGCCTAAAACACCGGGCTTTCTGGCCTTGCTTTCATGATACGCTTTGTGTGTGTTTGCATTTAATCTCAGTGCTGTGCCCTGAGCATGTGTCCAGGCCTGTGCAGTGGCAGCCAGTTCTGGCACGGGAGCAGAGCTGGCAGAGCTCTGCACACAGCACTGCGAGGCTGCCTGTGCCATGGGGCAGTGTTCTTGCCCCAAACTCTCTTCCCTGGATTCAGCCCAAACTAATGTTTTAAATAAAGTAAGTAATTATTCATCTGGGAGTCTATAAGAGGAGGAATATCTACTTTTCTTCCTTTTAGGTGGGGGGCTTTTTTCTAAAAATGAGGGTGTTTTCTGCATCAAAACAATTTTTATTACTCAAATTACTTCATATCTCGAACAGCAACCACTGTTTCTTGTTTTATACATACCCCTTGCCTGGGAATTCTTTGTCTTAAAATGCAGGACTGTGCCAGCCTTGCTTTCAGGAAGGCATAATTAGTGATTTTATACAATGTACATCTTCACTTAGCCTGGCCCCGAGTGCTCATCTATCTGAGGACCGTACTTGAAGCGTTGCTGCAAATAACTCTGAGATGGCTGAAGTGGGGTCAGCAAAGCCAGGAGTGCTGGAGTGTACATCTTGCTCTTTTTGATGTCTCTTCTTCTAGCCCTATTTGGGACAAATCAAATTGATAGCACTGAAAATATCTGTAACAAGCAGGATATTTATTCTCTATTGCCAGTGCTGGGTCTCCTGAAATTGTCAGTACTTGCATTTTCAAAGCAATGATGGTGGTAAGGAAAATAGATGGAATTTAGGCATATTTTTTTCCTCCAATTTGAGGATGGGTATTTTGTAATCCCATCTCATTTGAGATGATTTAGACCTTTGAATTTAGGTATGGGCAGACACTGTACTATCCCCTTTCTGACAGTGGCACAGGGTTTTCATCCCTCTGCATCCCTCTGCAAGCTCTGCAACTGGGCAGACTTCACCACCCCTTGGCTGGAAGACATCACCATTATAGGGACCTTGGAAAACTGCTTCACATATTTGGCAAAATTGTTTTAAATTTACAACTCTACTTTCAATTCATGGTTGGTACTACAGTTATTATCAGTTTTAGCAGTTGCAGTATTTTTTAAATCAGTCATTTGATAGTGAGTATTCCAAATACAAGAGTTAGTGAGAGAAAATAATTGGAAAAGGATTTCAGTCACATTTGAGTTGCATTCTAATGTTGGAGATGGTTGGTGATGCTGCCAAAGAATCCACCCAAAGTTCCAGCAGCTCCCCAGCTAAAGACTGCTTGGCAGGACTCTGCCAGGTATGGCTCCCTGGGTGGGCCATTCCTGTGCAGGAACAGCCTGTCTACAAGAAAGTTTGTGAACTCCTGTGAATTCTCTTCTTGGCTCTCTGTATCTAGAATGATCTCATTAACCTGACAGATGCTCTTGTTGAACCTCTTCAAGCCAAGCACAGAGGCTGCACCATTCTGGACCTGGCAAAAGGTTTTATATCTGATTTAGCTCACCCAGTTTGCAAATCTGTGCATGTCTGTGCTTACCAGCCAGGCACCCCTTGTGAAGGCAGGTGCACCTCCTCCCCACCAAACTCTCTCCCCACTGCTTGGAGTTGTTCTGGCAGTGCCCCAACAGCTTCTTTAGGGCAGGAGCTGGGGGCTCTCAGGTTCTGAAGGGTTACAAGATCCAGACCTGGATACTGCCACATGTGGTCATTTGCCTCATCCTGTTCAACATAGCTGAAGTGTTCATCTTCATTTTTCTATTTGACCAAGGCAAAGGTGGTTTTTTTAATGAAAGACAATTTTCTTTTGGGTTTTGGGAGACAGTTCTTTTGTTTTGTTTTACTTATTTCTAATGGGAAATAAATCAAAGGAAATTCAGTTGACATTTGGAAGTCATCCTTTGTCAGATCTTGCTGGCTTTGATGAGACCGAATCCATAATTGCTGAAAAATTAACAGTACAGCTGCTAATCTTGCCATGATTGTTTGTAAGGGGACACATGCTGTTCATTCTTCAGGCTACATATATTTGTAAATAAGGCACGGAAAAAACATGGGCATTATCCTTTCCCAGGTTTTAAACCACTGTTAATAGACTTGTTAATCCAATGAAGAATTGTATTTTCACAGAATTAAAATGTATTAGCCCAGTGAGTACAAAAGAGGCAGTGAAGAGCATTTACTCACAGGGTAAATCAAGCTCTGATCAGCTGATCATCAAAACATTATCTGATTTACATTTCTATAGGCTTATGACCATATGAACAGGAAATTAATTTTGGCACTAGGTTCAATGATACTCAAGTCTGCTATGCTAGAAAGAAGCACAAAGCTGCTATTCATATTGAGACCCACCACCCAATACAGGACAACATGGATGATTCCTTGATTTATTTGCCCCCACACTGATAAGTAAAGCATCTATTTTAAAAGCTCCAAAAGAAGCAGTAACAACCTTGGCACTGACTTGGTGCAACTCATCTTTCGGTGTATTCACAGTTGGCCTTTACAGCTGCTAAATTCTGTTGGAACAGATCTACTACCTTTAGGGACTGTTGAATTGTTGTTGAACTGAATTGCTCAGTTTGGGTACCACCAGTTTCTTCTCAGGTTAATTTTTAAAACATTGGTTTTCCTCCATAGAGTATCTCTGCTATAGCTGACCACATTACAGTAGCTGAAGCAGTTTGTTTCATGTCATGGCACTCTGCATGCTTTCCTGCAAGTATTTTGCCCAGTGAAAACAGACAAGAGAGTAAAAACTGGACAGTGCCCTTTGACATAGTACTTTGTTATCCTGCCTAATGCTATTGAGGAGAAAATTCCTTCTCCCACCTAATGCTGCTTATTTATTTATTTATTGGAGATGAATCCATGTTGCTTCAAGAGGCTTTTTTCTGTGAGATAATAGCAGCAGCTCTTCATAGATCCATTTGTTGCCGTGGTGATCTGCCTACTCCTTTTGTTAGTGCGCCTCTACTTCAATAAACCCCCTTCCTGTTATCAGCCTGGTGAAAATGTCTGCAAGTTCTTCAGAGCTAATAAACAGCATACATCATTCCTTTCATCTGATCACTATAGTCTGGGGCCGTATGAGAGTGAGAATGGCACATGAATTGTACAGCTGCACTAATGGAACTCGGAAGAATGAACCTCCCCGCTCCGCCAAGCGAGTGCACGACAGGGCACTGCCTTCCTCGCCGAGCCGGAGGTGCCAGGACTCAAGAGCTGCACCTTGTTTTGAGCACCAGGGAATGACCTGTCTCTTGAAACTAATAATGCAGAGCTCTCGGTGACCTGTTTCAAAGTTGCTGGGTTTAAAACAAGCTTGAGGTCTCTTCAGTGTTTCCAGCCAGCTAAAACAATCTTTTTTTTCCTTTGTCTCCTGTCCCTTACGCCTCCTAGGAACGAGATGGAAAGACACTTCTTGGAGCTCCTGCAGTTTAATATCAATGTTCCTGCCAGTGTTTACGCCAAATACTACTTTGATCTTCGCTCCCTAGCAGATGACAATAACCTGAGCTTTCTGCTGGAGCCTCTCAGTAAAGAGAGAGCACAGAAGCTGGAGGTAAATGGTCTGAGTGGCTGAGCAGGGGACTCCTCTGTCTTGTATGAGTAGTAAGAGCATCTGTTGCTAATCATGTTAAGTGGCAGTTAGAAAAACTAAAAAGCTTTTAGATTAGTGTATTACAGGGTAATTTAACCCCTTTATAAATGCAGTTAGCACGTCTAAAACCATGCCTGGGCTAAGCTAGAATTCTGAGGAAAGGAAGGGTTTTGGAAGAGATTACAAAAGTCTAGCAGATAGCAAAATAAAATGGATGTTATTTTGGGAACTGTAGTTCAGCTAGGCTGCTTAAGATTGAAAGGATTAGTGTCATATGTAATGGATTGTCTGTCCTTCCCTGGTCACAGTCTGTATTCCAAGCACCTAGAGACAGTCACACTCACACCCTTCTAAATACTACCAGCTGAAGGTTTCCCACTGCATCCCACTGCACAGCTGCTTTTAGATTTAGAGGGAACACTCTTACTGCTCTCATGGTTTAATAAACAGTTTGTCTGGGGGCAGCTGCAGAAATAAGTTGTGGCTTCCCACCTTTCCAGAGAGATGTTGCTTTAAGATAAACTTTTGGAATAGCCCCTTCCTAGGAATCCTTCAGAATGCCCAGAGTGTGTAAATGCAGATTACTGTTCCTTTCTGTTCCATGGGAAAGGTTGCCCTTGTGGGGAGGCCCTGCGGCCTTCTTGGCATGAAGGCTCATTTTAAAAAGCTTTAACTTTTGCAGAGTCAGTCTTCCTAGTTGCTGGAGATATGTAAGACATTTTGAAAATATACAAATCACCTGGGTTCCCAGGGAAATTTCTTGTTGGATCAATGCAACCTTTCATCTGTCCAGGTTTAATTGATGACTCTGCATGTTGTTTTGTTGACCTTTCAACAAAAGCATTACCACAGGCCCTGTGTACACTGATACCATAGCCTCTTTCAGAGCGGGGTGTGCTGCAGATTCTTGGCTGGTACTGTTCTGTTGTCCACCCCCAGTAATTCTGCCAAGGGCTATAGGGATTTTATTTTGTCCCGTAAGTGCCTGAACTTAGGAGTAAGTGTGATCCCTCCTGGTCCTTTGGAATGATAAGTATTAGATGCCTATGAATTCCTCTATTTAAAGTTAAGCAATGTAGCTCTTCTGCTTTGTCTCACCCTTGTTACTTGCACTTTAAGCTAACACTGTCACTAATTGTAAATGTGGTTGTAGGGCAGTTCATAGTCCACAGGAAATTGTTTACTGAACTGCTCAGTGCCAGGGCATAAGTGGATGATTTACAGATTGTGAGCCTGTTTTGTTTCTTCTTTCTTAGTATTTGGGGACTGGTATTTAAAACCAGAGTAATTTTCAGTACAGTATATAATTTGCTATCATGCACTTACTATTGCATGTATATTGAACATTTTGGGGTTTAATTCTAAAATGTGATAAATATTTAGACAATTTGCTAAAACCTTTAATTCTGCCTTTCAGTTAGAAGCACATAAACAGCTGATAGGAGCCTGTATAAAGCAGTGAATTAGTGAATTCCAGAAACTGAAAACTGATTTACACCATATGGGCAACTGGGGCTAAATATGTCAACACAGGTTGCTGTGTGATTGATGTGCTAGCATTAAAGCAGGATGGAGAGTCTGTCTGGTCTTGCACCAGGAGCTCATGCCGCCAGTGTCTCAAAGAATGCCACTCTTGAGCCAAATGCATGCCTCCAGAAGGTCGGCAGAAATAAATGTAAATAATTATTTTAAAATACACTTGGAACTTTATTCATGCTCAGAGTGCTTTTCACCTTTTGAACTTGCAGAACACTGGGCTGTGCTGAATGGGTGCTGCCTTAAAGGGAAGGTGTAGGCTTGTAGCTGATCACAGGACTCTGAAAGTTCATCTGGTGATAGGTAGTAAATTATTAATAGAAGTAAATGCTCAGGGCTGAAATTCAGTTCTACTTTTTTATTTACAGGTATTAATTATTAAATATTAAATTTTAAAATATTATTAAACCTCCTTATTAATTTGCATTGATAATGCCTGAAGGCTCCAATCAGAAAGAGGCCTTGCAGGGGAGGAGACACAGTATTTTTTTGACAATTGTGTTACTAGGGTTCAAATAATTAGACTTGTTACTAGAATAGCTAGATAAGCAGGGCAGAGGCAACCCAATAAATGGATGAAAAAGCAATTCAACACTAGATTGTCTACAAGTGCTAATATTTAACTGCTACAATAAAGTACCATGGCTGCCCTCCCTTCTCAGATCATGGGGGTGATCCTGGTAAGAAAGAGTATGTTGGGAGTGAGGGCATAGAGAAGGTAAAGGCAAAACAGACACCCTGGTAGAAATTCATATCCATGATTGCTTGCCCTGAGTGACCAATAGTAAGATGCCCAGGGGAGGGCAGAAGCCTTTTCAGTTTGAACCTTTTCTCTCAGAGAAATGCCTGTGTGTATTTTTGTGCTGTTAAAATAAAATTTTTGTGCTGCTGCATGCACCAGACACAGCTACTAGGGGTGATTTTCAACATAACTTCCATAAACTTAAGTCTGAAATGGATCCAAGTTTTTCATTAGATAGTGAGACTAGTAAAATAAAGATACTTGCATATGGAAACCACTCACCTTCTTTAGGTCTACCTTTCTGATGACTGGGGTTCCTGTTGACCTGGAGACAGACCCCATTAGTTTTTTCCCTTCAGGGTAGTCCTTATTTATTGCAATTCTGGGTAAAAGCCAGGAGTGTCACTGCTGCAGAGCACCCGTGCTGCTGGTATTGCACTTGTAAAACCTCCCTGGGAATGTTCAGACTTTCCTAATGAGGACTTTTCATCTTGTGTCTGTCTGTGGTGTCCAGGCAATCTCCCGGCTGTGTGAAGACAAATACAAAGACTTGTCAAAAGCTGCTATGAGAAGATCTTTCAGTGCTGATAACTTAGTTGGTATCCGCCGTTCTAACGCCATCCTCTCCTGAGGAGAGAGCAAGGTGCAGCACCAGGAGCCAGCATCCACAGGAAGCGGAGGAATCCACCACTCCATGCACACAAGCCAGCAGTGATGGTGTCTTCCAGCAAGAGGAAGCGAGGAGAGTCACTCGGCCAAGGGAGCCCAGAGCTTGAGGAACATACTTGGTGCAAAAGACAAGCTCTCTCCTCCTTCTAATGTATCCAGAGGTGCAAAAACAAACTTATCTCCTTCTCTCCCCCACAGATGTTTGCTTACTATGTAGGCCTATAGCTGTGAACTCTTGAGGTTTTTAATAATAAGTAGTTTTAAATTTTAGAATTTAAACACTAACAACATGACTATAGTTACAATGTTCTTCCCTCCTCTCCCCTGTCATCCAGAGTCTCACTGCATTTGTATTTCAGGTCAATGCAGTGTTAACAAAAACAACACATGGGACTCTTAAAGTATAAAGCCACTCTGGAGCTGAAAACAGTAGCATAGACACGTGTTGATGGCTTTTCCCTGGTTTGGCTACTAAAAGCTGCTATTATTGGTGATGTGTTCATACCAAGAAGCTTTCCAGCAGGAAGGAATTCTATCTCTGCACCCACAACTTCACTCCAGTAAAGATTGTCAAAAGACTTTGAATGTTTTGACTGGGGGCAGAGATACGGTTTTATGTATTGTTAAAATGTATAGGGTCCATGCTGCATTTCTTGTGAATTATGGTGCTTCTCTCATTTTCTAATACTTATATTGCTCTGGAAGAGATGTAATCTGTGTATTTTTCTGAGGCATTGAATGAAAAAGTTGGTCTGGAAACATCATCACCATCCCAAACAGTGTAGCAATCCAGTGGTGAATGGCATGTGTGCAGCACTGCTTCTCTGAGTTCTACTGCAGATCTCTTGTGCTATATACAGTGAGTTCCTAAAGCTGATATTGTGCATCCATCTGGCTCTCCTTGGGTTTCAGTTTCCTGGGAGGAAGTTACATTCATAATGAGACAATAATGAGTTTGAGAATCCTGGACTACCTATCAAGGTAGATGGAAAGATATTGTGTTCAACTGAGAATTATCAAAAAGCTTTCTATAAACATTTTTGGTTGGGTTTCTTTGGGGTTTTTTTCGGGATTTTTTTTTTTTGCGGGGGGGGGGGGTTGTTTTTTGTTGGTTTTTTGGTTGGTTGGTTGGGGATTTTTTTGTTTTGGGGGTGGGGTTTTTTGGGTTTTGTTTTTGGTTTTTGGGGTTTTTTACCCAAAGTGAATTTTATCTTGTGCAACTACTCTAGAGGCTTGGGGTTTGCTCTTTCTGAGACTTTGGAACAGAGCTTACTTTCAAGCTCTGAAACTGAACTCTAAACAGGACAAGTATTATTATTGACTCTTCCTGTTACCAATCTTTGTAGTACCTTCCCTTCTTGGATCCAAATAGGTTCTAGGCAGTGTCCTAGGAGCAGATCTCCCTCCAAATGACACGGGTTTTGTGCACTTCCTCTTACAGCCAAGGCCCAGAAACTTACACTGAACAAGTCCATCTGCCTTTGGGAGTGGGGCTGTGTGGGTGCCATCATCAGAGTGGCTGCACTCAGCTGTTCAAGTGATGCTTACAGCCTTTTGCAGTATGCAAATGTGCCCAGCCCCTGGCTCCCAAACCCACGGAACTTGGCACTTCAGGTATTGATCACAATTCAATATTGAAAATAACACTACATCTTCAGGTGGTTTTCCTTTCTCATATTTGTATTAAAAGAAAAGCTAATAAACTCTATTTTAATTAAAGTTAAAGGTGAAGAGTGTGTTCTGTACAGCTGTTGGATTCTACTGCCCCTCAAAAAAGGGAAAAAAAAAAAAAAGAGAGAAACCTCAGTGTTGTGTGTTAAGGCCTCTCCTCTCCATTCCCCCAACACCGTCATTTGGTCTCCATGGGCTGGCAAGGTCTGGGAGCAGGCAGCAGAGTCCTGGGAAAGGTGCAGCCCTGCATGGCTGCCCAGACCTTCCCACATGGTCTTTGAATTTGCAGTTTGACTCAGGCTGCTCAAATAAACCACTCACTGACAGTTTCTTTGCACTTCAATGGTTTTCAAGTAGGGCTAGTCTCTCTGGAAGCGACTTGGTGGTTTTTAAGTCCTCCCTTAAGGAGCACTAAATTGGAAGCTATGAGTGACCAGCTCCTGGATTGACTTGTGACCTAATTGCTAAGGAGCTTTGCCTCCCTCAGTATGGCCAGGTGCCTTTGGCTGTGGGGGATTGGTCTGGTGCACTCTGCTCTGGGGCTGCTCCGAGAGCAGCTCAGCACTCACTCTGAGCTGCTCAGCACAGACTAGGGACACTCATTTCCCTTTCTTGACAGATGAGATGGAGACTCTTCCTCCGGATCTGGGTGGCAGGTGAATGACATCTCAAGCTGATGGCTGCTTCTGCAATACATCCTGCAGGAGACAGCTGCTATGAACCTAATTTTGCTTTGAATATTACCTGGCTTTAGTTTTACTGTAACCCAGAGCACATTATCAATGGGATTTTGATCTGTTTCGCAAATACTAAGCAGGCCTGAACTCCAACTCAGCTTTTTAAGAGGAAAAAACAGTGATTCCATTTACCATTTTGGTACCCCTAAAAGAGTTAGAATCTGGAAAACACAGCTAGTGTGTTTCTTAGCTAAACAATGAAACATAAACGATACAGCTCCCTTTTGAAGTGGTGGGCAGCAATAGTGTTTCAGAAGGAATTGCATTTAGATGGTTCTGCTCGACAATGAACTGTGAAGGGGAAATACCCTCTGATTTGCACTACTCCATTATGCTGGCAACACTTTCCTCAAAGAAGCAAAAGAAAAATTACAATCATGGTCAGAATACTAGAATTACAGAGACTGTTACCTACCTCTGCTCCCAGGAAAGAGCAACTGGATGTGGGATCAATGTACCTTGTTTTTCTTAATCCAACAGCTGAATAATATTTAATCTATGTTGAGGTGACCTCTGCCTGCTTTCAGTTCCAGGGTAGCACTCCCCATCTGGCAGTAAATGCTGTTTGCAGAGACAATAGCTGTGTTACAGCCCAGCAAGAATGATGTGAGCACCAGCCAGACAAGCAGGAGCAGCATGTGTTAGCAGTCAGCAGGGGCAGGAGGCCATGGAGGTGTTCGTGGAGCCCTTGGGCTCCAGCAGCCCCTTCCCTTTGTGTACAGGAACTGTGTATTTTGTTTCCAAGGGAATTTTATGAGAACTACTTCAGTTTGGGTTTGGCAGTTAAGAGGACAGGCACTTGAGGGATGGAATAAATGTCAAGACTGCTTCTGAATAAGAGTATAGGTGTCAAGCATACCCTGAGCAAGCAGAATTGGACAGGAGAGCCATTGAAGCAAGAGCTTGCACAGGGGGTTGGCAGGAGGGCTCAGGGCAGGGTTCAGAGCTCTCCGTTCAGCACTGGGCAGGCTGCAGCCCCCATGCTATCCTGGGATTTCCCACAGCAGCATAGTGCAGGACAACGACACAGAACTGGCATTCCAAATCCGTACCTGGGAAAACTATCCTTGCACCAAATAAGCTGTTTGCAAACATAGAGTGAATTGCAGGATGCTGCCAAAGTGACTGTAGTGCTCTTACTAACACCCACCCACCCCCCTCCAATGGACTGGCAAAAGAGCACTTAAATGGCTGAGAATGGGCCTGTTTGTTTTAGGATTAGGAAAGTCTCAGGCTGCCATAGACAAGGCATTTTCTAGGTGAAATAACCAGTTTGGCTTCTGATCTATGATATGACAACCTATTTGAAGGGCCACATGGTCCCCATGCCATCAGACACTGTCATTCCCCATGCCACCCAGCCTGAACTTGTGCTACATTTGCACCCTCCAGCCCCAGGGAAGCTGGTGACTGCCTCGAGGGTGGCTTAAGTTGACCAAGTGGAGCCTGGAGAGCACAGGAGCACAAGCATTAGGCCAGCTGTGTAGGATCACGTGTGTACTCACGGAGACAGAGTCCTGGAGGTGATTCACTCGCTGCCTGCAGGAAAGGCCCTTCCCTTGCTCGGAAACCGGCTTAAGGTAGGCGGTGGATGGTAGTGCTGCCAAACTCCTGTTTACTGGGGAGCTGAGGACACAACAGCTTCCTGGCAGGCAAGAATGACACCAAGGCTGCCAGCAAGCTGTTGGAGTTATTTCCGGGAGCAGGTAGCTCCTTGAGAAGAACCTGATGCTGCATTGGTTCATGTTCCCCCCACACCCCAAAACGGTTGCCCTTCAAGCAATAGGATCAGCCCCAATGGTGTGTTTTGCCTGTACTTGAGCATGGGGGGGAGGCAGATCCCTGCAGAATCAGGTGAGTCAGGCTGTGGGACTGTCAGGTTTATCACTGGGTGCTGGAATGCTGCTTCCAGGTAAGAGATCCTATCTGGTGGGACCTAGTGTGTGCCTACACACCTAACTAGATAGCAGAGTCCTGCACCATTAGTCACCATGGAGCCAGCCTTAACCCCTTGCTGTCCCTCCCCAAGTGCTCCTTGCAACAGGAGAGGTCGCACAGCAGATGGCAACACGGCCACCCAAATGGGCTGGCGTGCAGCATCCTGCTTGGCTGGGAGCTGTCATCTGCTTGGCCTTAGGAGTATCAAAGGGCACCTCTTCAGGGCCTGACCTCAGCACAGGGCAAGGGACACGTACTGTGCAAACTGCAGAACACCAATAAAAGTTGATAGTTAACCCTCTTTTAGCAGCGAGGCGTGACCTTGGCCCGTCAGGGAACACACTGTCAGCGTGGTCACGGGCACAGCCAGCACCCTGAGCACAGAGCCTGGCTGCACCACCCAGCCCAGGCACGCTGGCACTGAGGGCACGGATGTGTGGCATCCTCCATGCCAAGGGCAGCACTGCGTGGGGTTCGTGCACACAGAACATGCTATTCCTGTGCCACTCAAGTGCAGTTGCCTCACCAGTTCCCCACGATCCCCAGTGATAAGAGCCCTGCATGGCCCTCCAGCATACGCCTCCCCATCCCCTGACAGGTAAGATAATAAGGTAATAAAGACTCTAACAGAAGCAGAAGTAAAGAAAACAACACACACTATTTTTTTTTATCCTCATAAATAACTAATCTTGATATTTCTCTTTGAATAAAATTTCTGCAGCTTTTCACATAATATAGTACAGTTATTTAAGCAACATTGAACAGCATTGGTAACGGAAGAGGCAAAACCCAACATGTAAATTGGCTACAGCAGACAGGGCACACGGCAAAGGCTCCTTCCCCCCTCCTGCCACTTGTTGCTGAGAAGCCAGGCTCAAACACGAGTTGATTGTATTCCCCTACCGTTAGATCAAAGCTGAAAACACTCTTGCATTTTTCAATAGGCAACGGTTTGTAGCTAATCTTGGATTTCTTTACACAGTCAGTTGCACTTTGGAAAAAACAAAAACAGCAAAATACCAACTTTGACATGGTTTTGTTCATTGTATTGCATGATGTGTGTTTAGCTGTATCTACAAAAGGCACTATAGAGAGAGAGGAGTCCAGCAAGGTGTGGACTGGAGGAGGTTGGAATCATTTAATGCCCTGGATTACAACACGAGATACCCACGGTGTCTCTGCACCTGACCTGCCTCACTGCTGAGAACACACCTGTCCCTAACCTGTATCAAAGGTCACTACGGCTTCTGTATGTACAAATTAGGCTATAATACAACTATTTACAGTTTGTAACACAATATGGTGCAATTCTGTCCACAAAAAAGTACTCCAACATGCTGGAGGGGGTGAGCCCCATTGCAAGAGTGCAGATGGGTGCAGCTGAACAGTCCCTGGTGAGCCCTGAATCCTTGCACCTCTGTCTCCTCTATCCAGGACTCCCCAGACACTCACACAGTACCTTTATCTGACACTTGAGTGGTCCTTCACTTCCCGGGTTTTGGTTTTAAAATGAAGTGGAAGCCTTTTTGACTGAAGTGGTCCAAAGGCATTAAGAACAACCTCAGATCCTTGCAGTCCTGCAGGAGCAAAGCCAGCAGTTGCTCTCCAGTGCTTGAGCAGCTGGGTCACAGTGCCACACTTGAAGGAGGGCAAAAAGGACTCTAGTAATGGCTGGGTAGTTACATACATCACCACTGCTTAGGGCAGGGAGAAAAAAAAAAATTAAAGCACAGGTGCTTTCACAAGTGGCCTGAAGCCAGAGGCAGCCAGCCTCATCCACAGCTGGAGCCTCTTGCCCTGGCTGCACTTAGTGACTTTGACAACAGGGCTCCCCCACCATTATTCTACTTACTGAAACCCAGCTGTCACCACTGCTTTAATGCCAGGCAATGGTTCTGTCAGTGCTCTGCCGCTGTCCGATCCAGGGAAGTGTAAAAGGCTTGGGAAGTTGGAAGAAAAGAGGTACGAGCGCTCTGCTAAGTTTTCCAAAATTAACTGCTCCCCCTCAAATCTAGTACTCTCTCTGGCAGAGGCACAGCTTTGAAAAAAGCAGCAGCAAGTATTGAAGCTGACTGCCTGCTGCTCTGGTGAGACAGCCTGCTCCCTGGCTGGGACACCCCTGTGCACTCACTGCTCACTGCAGGGGTGCACCCACCCTTTTAGGGTTGGTTGTGCCACACTCAGCTGCTGTACCACATGCCACAGCTGGCGGGTAGGACACAGGGCCTGCCTCCCTCACCCCAGGTAACCCACAGGGGACAAGAGAGCCCGAGGAGCTCACCCCACCACATAGGCCAGAGGCACAAGCGGCACTGACCCTTCCCAGGGCAGCTCAGGAGAGCCCCACTCTCGGTGCCAGAGCCAGCAGTGCCAGGGCTCCTTGCAAACCCCTCACCCCTTGTGCAGCCCCTCAGCTCCCGGCTGGGGCTCACTGCATGGCAGTGGAGCTGGCTGCCCATCGCAGAGCAGGCAGGCAGTGCCAACAGCTGAGTCCACCAGAGCCAGCTCCTGCCCACCCCTGAGCACCTGCTGAAGGGAGCTGGATGTGCTTGCCCAGAGCAGAAAGGACCGCAGGGGACCACCTGGTCCCTGCCCAGACTGCAGACAGCTGGGACCTGTCCCTGTGGCAGATCCTCTCCACAGCCCCTGCTCCTGCACTGCCACCACCCAGGAAGCCCCCGGCCCATGCATCTCCTTCCCTCCTGCTCAGTGTGCCTGAGCTGGGCCAGTGGCTGCCTCACACCAGGGCCCCCAGCCTTCTCCTCAATGTGTAGCTGTGCCTGTGGGCTCTGGGGGCACTGAGGGCACTTCTCCTGCTCTGCCCAGGGCACCCAGGGAAGCAGCATCCCCTGCCAGCTGTCCCTGATCCACTCTCTGGGCTTTAGTGAGGGGCTCAGTGGCAGTGCTGGTCCCCACCTGGGGTTGGGGGTCACCATCTGCCCTGCTGCTACAGCTCTGCCTTTCACCCCAGCACCAGCAAGACCTCCCCAGAGGTTTGTTGTGGGACACAAATCAGTGCTTGAGGACCACTGCCACTTGATTGGCCCACAGGCAGCAGCATCCCAGGACCCCAACCAGGACGTGGGACCCCAAATGGGGCATACATGGCAGTGCCAGGCTCCAGGCCTCCCTGTCTCTCTGCCCTCACATAGCACCTCCGCCTGCCCTGCCTGGGGCTGCAGCTGCTCCGTGCCCGTGGTCCCAGGCTGAAGATGCCAGGAGTGGTCCAGCTGTCACCCCCTCTTCTGTGGCCCAGGGCCTTCGCAACCCTCTCCTCCCTGTGGCTGGGGTCACTGAGGCTCCCTCCGGTCACACATGGGACAGTGGGACCTGCTTGTGGTAGGAGGCCATACTGGGCAGTACTGTCCTGCCCACCAGTGCCGGGCTGGCCTCACCGTACACAGAGGCGCCTGCAGGCTTCCTGGCCCGGCAGCAGCGGGTGGTGAAGCGCCTCCAGGACTCGAGTGTCTTGCCAGACCAGATCCAAACGCCGGAGGTGATCCCCACCACAAGGCACATGAAGTATTTGAGCATGAAGACAGCATAGTCAGGCTTGGGGCGGTGAGGGTCCCCCGGGCAGGAGCAGTTCTGAGCCTGTTCCCAGGCCTCCCGGTTGTGCTGCTCGTAGATGTAGCAGGCAATGACAATGGTGGCAGGCACAGTGTAAAGCACGGTGAAGATGCCGATGCGGATCATCAGCTTCTCCAGCTTGTCAGTTTTGGTGCCGCCCTGCTTGATCACGCTGCGGATGCGAAAGAGCGAGACGAAGCCAGCCAGCAGGAAGAGGCTGCCGGTGAAGAGATAAACCACTAGTGGTGCCAGCACAAAGCCCCGCAGATTCTCCAGGCTCTGGTTGCCCACATAGCAAACCCCGGCCACCGGGTCACCATCCACAGAGCTCAGTGCCAGTACAGCAATGGATTTGGCACTGGGGATGAGCCAGGCAGCCAGGTGGAAGTACTGCGAGTAGCTAGCAATGGCCTCATTGCCCCACTTCATGCCAGCTGCCAGGAACCAGGTGAGGGACAGGATGACCCACCAGATGGAGCTGGCCATGCCAAAGAAGTAGAGGAGGAGGAAAACCACAGTGCAGAGAGCAGGGCCTGTGGTCTCGTAATGGATGTGGTGGTGCTCTGGGTTGCAAGCCACATTGGCATGCCCTGCCACCAGCCGCACAATGTAGCCCACGGAGACGAAGAGGTAGCAGGCAGAGAGGAAGATGATGGGGCGCTCAGGGTACTTGAAGCGCTCCATGTCAATGAGGAAGGTGGCCACAGTGGTTGAGGTGGAGAGGAAGCAGAGGATGGACCAGAGGCCAATCCAGAAGGTAGCGAAGGTCTTCTCATCCTGGGTAAAGTAGGGCTGGTAGCAGGGGATGGCGCAGTTGAGTACCTTCCCAGTCCTGATGCGGTTGTACAGCGGATGGGACTCCTTGGAGATGGGGATCAGGGGCGCTTTGCACTTGCAAGTCTGACCACAGTCCAGCCCTGAGACGTGCTGCCCATCGAGCGGCGTCAGGTTTTTGGCCATGTCCTTGGCAGGGCGTGTGGGCTTTCCAAAGAAAGGCGGCAGGGTGGTGGCTTCCGTGTGGTTGTATCCCATGCAAAGCACCTCGGTGTCCCCCAGCACCGGCAGGCTGTCGCAGCTCATCCTCTCGGGCCAGGCAAAGCCGTACTGCTGCATGATGGGCGAGCAGCCGGCCTTGGCCCGCTCGCAGACGGAGCGGCAGGGGGGCAGCGGCTTCGTGTAGTCGGACAGGCAGATGGGGGTGTACATGCTGCAGAGGAAGAAGCGCAGGTCCGGGGAGCACTGAATCTCCACCAGCGGCCAGAACTGGTGCACCTCCAGCCCGGCCTCGTCCTGCGTGTCGTGGTTGAACTGGTTGGGCATGTAGGTGAGGTTGTAGCCGATGCCCTTGCACATCGGCACCGTGATCTCCTGGCACACCAGCGCCTTGGAGGCGGCGCGCCCCGCCGCCGGCAGCCCCAGCAGCAGCGGCAGCCCCAGCAGCAGCGGCACCGGCAGCCCCCGGCCGCCCATCGCCGCCGCGCGTCCTACCGCCGCCGCATGTCCTGGGCACCTGCCGCCTCCGCGCCGGGAGCGGGGCCCCGCCGGGAGCGAGAGCGGGATCCGCACCGCCGCCGCCGCCGCCACCTGCGCTCTGGGCCGGCCGGGCGCCCCCGCTCCGCTCCGCGCCTGGGACCGCCCCGGGACCGCCCCGGGACCGCCCCGGTTCTGCCCCCGCTGCTGGCCCCGCCCCGCCGGGGCTCCCCGCGGCCGCCCCCACGCCGGGCACCGAGTCCCACGGCGGCGACACGCCGCGCTGCCCCGGCCCCCGCTGCTGGAGCGTCCCGGCCAGTCCCCGTCCGCCGGCGCTCGCAGTCCCGGGGCGGCCCGGGGGCAGGCGGCGAAGTGAGAAGATGACGGTGCTGCCAAACCACTGACTGCTCCGCATCTGTGCAGCTCCTTCCCCGCCGGGCCCCTCCCGAGACCCGGGACCCGCCGCCCCCCAGCACCACGACGCCCAGCCCGGCTTCCCCGGCTCGGCGCGAAGAGCCAAGCGGCTGGAGGAGGAGGGCAGGCGGTGCCAGTGGCACCGCTGCCGCTTCGCTCCTTCCTCCTCGGGCTCTTCAGCCCCTCTTCGCGAGAAGGGGTCGGGGCCTCGCTCTCCGTAACGGGACTGGGAGCAACGGGGGCAAAGCCTGGGTAGGGGAAGATGCGAAGGCGTCCTGGCAGGATTTGCCTTGCTCTGGCCATGGCACATCAGCCCGGGTACAAAGGGCACTGTAGCATCTATCGCCGCTGCCTCCCGGCGCTGCCCGCGACCAAGCCGCTCGGCGGGGCAGCGCTCCCGACTCCCGGAACGCGGGAAGGGAAACCGCCCCTGCCCGAGTGCAGGCAGCTGCGCTACCACATTCCTGCCCCGGATTCCGGTCGCCAGCCGCTCCGCCAGCCACTTTCGTCCCTCCCAGGCGGGTGGCAGGCGCTGGAGCGCAGCGCGAACCGACGACGAGACCGCGCCGGGGCAGAGGGCTCTGCCCAGAGCCTGGGACTGCGGGCTCTTGCCAGGGCCACCGAGGTGGCCACGTTCAGCTGCCAGGAATTCCAATCTTCCAGTCCATGCATTTGTAAACACCGAAATTGCCAGCCTGATTTTCAAGCGATTCCCTGAAAGCCCTTGAAGCCCACGGCATGTTCGGGGCACACAGGGAAACAGACCTGCTTCAGAAATCAGATTCGGGGGTCACAGACTGCAGCTGCTATGGCAGAGCCTTATTCTGGGCAAGGCAGAAGGCTGCTCCAAAGCCCTTGCACAGGAGCTACCCACTCCACCACAGTGGATATGGATGAAAGGGTAATTTGGACCAGAGTATCCATACTTGCATCCAGCCCTGGATCTACTAGTCTAGGCATACCCACAGCACATCACAGACAGCTTGCATCCAAGGCCTGGTGCTGGGGAACACCAGCACCCAAAATACCCCTAGCTGAACCCAGAGCCCACAAAGCAAAGACTCAAAGCATGACTTAGCTCCTGCCTTCCTCCCAGAAGTAAAACCTGGCTTGTTTATTTATTACTCTGAGGCCAGTGGCTGATGAACCCATGGGCAGCACTGACTGCTGATGACCAAAGTCATCAGGGATTTTAAGGTGAGAGACCTCACAAATACCCCTGAAATCCACATCCACCCAGCCTAGGCATGCATATTACTTCACTCTGTCAACTTTGATACCTAACAACATTAAAAAAAAAAAGAAAAAAGAAAAAAGAAAAAATCTCACATCCCTATGCCTCTTTGCTTTTCTCTGTAAGTTTTCCCTGTAATAGAGCTATACAGAAGAAAATTACAAGTCACATGTTCCTTTGGAAGACAGTGGCGTATCCTTGTAGCAGGAGTCATAACTTTTAATTCTCCCCAACAATGAGTTTCTGTGAACTAGCAGCCCAGCAGAAAGCAATCACAGACAGTTTCATTATGGCTGTCAGTTGATTATCCAAATTATAGCTGAGAGCAGAGGGCAGCCTTTTTATTATCATCATTGCTGTACAATTAGAAAATGCTGATGAAGCTCTGTAAGAGCAGAAGTTCTCTTTTTTGTTGGCATTTTTCATTTTTATAAGCATTCTCTTGGGTAATATCTTGGTTTGATTTGACACACAATGGGGAATGGGTACATAAGTGGGAAAGGAGAAGATAAGAAAGGGAAAACAGGGCAGCTCTTCATTTCAGTTAATCTATCAACTCTTGTTCAGGTTTTGCCACTCCTCCAGATGAATCTAATTCTTAGAGCCTGGCTGTAAATAATGCTGTATTTGCTACACTGGGGACACATAAAATCCAATTAAGAGCCAGGTAGACATCTGTTGGCTTGCTCTGTGCTTCTGTTTCCTTTTTGTTTTTTATGAATATGTAGCAGAACAACCAGAGCAGGATTAAATATGGTGTAAGTGCAAGTGTAGTTGATATGTTTGTTACTTATCTCTTCAGTACAGTATGAGAGTACAGTGCTTTATATGCATCCAGCACTATCAGCAACAGAAGATATCTCTGCACAAGTTTACTGTGTCAACCCCTGCAGACAAAAAAGGAAATGTTTCCTGGCCCTAAGAAAATGCTTTTGTAGTTTAAAACCTCTTAAATTATTAAAAATCTCTTTACCTTTTATCCATGTGCAGAAGTGACCATGAAGCTCTACCATGCTAGGCAAGTCTGCTTGGGAGTTCATCTAATCCCTGCTCCTGGCTCCAGCCCAGAGGATACAGGCACAGACTGACAATATGTGTCCTCACAGACATACCTTCCACCCACTGAGGCATTTTCAGCTGGGATGCAGTGGTTCCTGGTAGAAGCAGGAAGTAAAGAGGTGATAAATATTTCTGTATTTGGTTCTTTCACTGGTGATTGTCAGCATACACTGTTTACCTGGACAAATTGCTTTTGTGAAGGATACCATGACTTTTAACAGACTTTAGAAAAGAACTAAGTGAATTTCCTTTGTAAAGACTGGCTATTGCCCTTGCCCTTGTTAGAGGACTCAGCAGACTTTCCCAAAGAGCTTTTCAGCCCAGGCTTTGGGCAGGGACAAAGCCAGAGAGCACTGATCTTGCTCTTGGCTTTGCCGGTACCAAAGCAGGGCAGGAACCTCCTGCCCCTCTTGTCATAGGATCAGCACACCACCCCTTGGCCCTCGACCCTTCTTGCTTGAAGCAGCAAATCCTGGTTTTGTCTGCAGTGCTGACAAGTCTCCAGCTCCCAGAAAGGGAGCAGTGGGGGCCCAGCACAGGTGACTCCAGTCTCCCGGTGCTGGTGGGCAGCCTGCCAGTTACCCCAGCTGGAAGCTGTGCTGGCTCAGGCATTGCTCGAATTAGCAGTGACCCCTGATAACAAACTGCTTGAGTGCTGGGGACCATAAGGTGGTTTGCAGCAGCACAAGACTGTGCCTTACTGCCTGTCACGAGTGCAGGAACAGACATCACTTTTTTGGCATTGTGGTGGAGCCCCCAGGCAGCGCCAGCACAGCAGACCGCTGTGTACTGGAACAAAAGGATATCGGTGTTTGCCCCACCCTGAGGACATGGCTGCGTGCTGCACCAAGGCAGGTGTGCTTCTGCTTCCACCCTAGCAAGTGTTTGCCTTCCCACCTAAGAGCTGCAGCTCCAGGCTGCAAATCCCAGCACCAAGACTGACCTCGTGGAACAGCACCTGGAGCAAGACAAGGTTCTTGCTGCACTGCAGGCAGGAGGGACCTGACAGGCAGGGAGACAGAGGGACTCTTGGCCCTTTGCAAGCAGGCAGAGGGACCCTGGCATCCAAATCCTGCTGAAGTGCAACAGCAGCAGAAGTGAACATTTCTTATGTGCCCAGATGAATTAGAGGCTGTGGCCTGGGGCAGGAATTCAGATTTAAATCACTTGAATACTTCTCACCATGTCTTGCTGAAATTCCCTTAAAAATCCTAGCTTACATCAACACAATTTGTTTTTATGTACACCTGTGCAATTACACACCTTAACGTATTGCAGGAAAACAGAACCATGTCAAACTGTATCCATAACCAAAAAGTTACATGGAACGGGAAAACTTCTAACTGAATTAATCCAAAATTTGATTTCTAACAGTGACGCAGACTTTATCAGCACGTAACACAAGTGCTGCTGTTTGTAAAATGCCACCAGAAGTTCAGGTAAGTTAGACTGAAGTAAAATCAGGAAGAGTGGCTGCACATAAAACTAATCTTGCCAAACTCATCACTTATTAATTAACTATACTTGTATATATAAGTGCACATAAAATATATGTAATAAGTTTTCTTTGATCTCCCCAGGCACTGGGAACCTTCCCATGAGCCACAGTCGGAATACTGAAGGGATGTTCCAGTCCTGGGATGCCACTACCACAGGATACAGAGGCAGGATCAGGGCCCTGGCCCAGAGGTGCAGGAGGGTTGGTGGTGCCATGCCACAGCCATGGCTGGTCTTCAAATCATCTTGCTGTGACTCACACAAAACTGTGATAAAGAGGGAGCAGTGAAGTTCCTTACATCTAATTTTCTTGGGGGGTATAGCCTGAAACATCTGAAACTTTTCAGATATGTAGTTTTTGAAACACATCACATTATGCTTTTTTTCTTTTCTTTTTCTCTCATGGGCCCTTGAAAAGAAAACAGTCCCCATAGTGAAGCTGACATGATAAATTAGTATGGCCCTGGCAAAGCCCTCACTCTTCATTTGGCAAATACTTATTTATGGACTTTCAATTTGTGGCCTATGTAACAACAGGGTGAGTGACTTTCAAAAAAGCTCTGCCATGTATTGACCTGATACAGCCTAATGGGCCCTTCAGAGCAATTAGGATTTATTGTGTTAGCGTCTATTGTGTATAGAGACCATTTTAAAAACATGTGTTATTTACCCAGAAAGCAGTAATGACTGTTTAAATACAGTGAGATTGTTTCTTAAACTCTTGCTGCTCTATACATCGAAAAGAAGTTACTCCAAATATTTTTCAGAGTTAAATACTTTGCTCCAGTGGGATTTCCAAGCCAGATTATTGTATGGCACATATATTTGTATGCCTATAGCTGTAAGTTAACCAAGCTCTCAGGAAAGCTGCAAAATGAGCCTTGAAACATGGAATCTGATTTTTTTTTTCTCTACCAAGGGGCCAGTGCTTGCCACTCTAGTGGTCTGAGCAGCTCAGGCCTTTTCCTGAGTTAGGGAGCAGGGCACTTCCCATGAAGCACACGAGTTTTGCCCTGTCTGATCTGAAAGTTCAGCAAAAGTGACCCTTAAGAGCCACGCAGCTGTGGTTTGCATCAAAGCACATCTAACCCTCTACATGCACATGAGGTGGGGACATCACTACTTCCCTGTAACCTCCTGGGGGCCAGCATGCAAGAACACAAGTGTTGGTTTCTGAAGAGCAGTGCAGGTGTGAGAGGCCAATCCCCTGGCCAAGCTCTCAGCAGGCCTGAAGGAGCACAGCATTGCAGCCCAGAAAAGATCAGTGCTGACTTACACCAGCTCTAGCTCTGACCACTCTGAGAGTAAAACAAACCCCCAGATCACACATGGGAGTCACGAAAACAATAACAATATAGACTAATTACTGCTTGACTTATCACTAGACCAATGCTGGTTTTATCAGTGCTATCTCGAAAATAGTTCTTGCCTTTTCTGCCTTCTTCCTGCCCTCTCCTTTGCTGTGTGAGACCTTCAGGGTGAAACTGCTCAGAGCAGTTCTTTGGCAAAATGCTTTTCCTGCCCTGCTTCAGACCACAGCCTTTGGAGACTTGTTCCTATCTGCTTGTTTTACACCAAAATTAACATATTATCTGTTACAGCTGCAGAGACAGAAGTACCAAGCAATTTTTTATTCCAGCAAAAAGAAGGATGCATTAGAGAACTCTCTGGCTGAAAATTTTGTGGTGAGTTCTTCAGAGTTAGGATGCAAGTTTGTAATGACCAGTCCTCTGGAAAACAGTCAGGCAGCCTGGACTGAAGCTGGCTAAAACTTACGACTTCTGTTTTGTGGAAAATTCCGACATCAAAAAACAATGTAAAACACACCACTTTGTTCCAAACAGGGCAAGCTGAACATACTTCTGAGCAATCCTGCAGCATCAGGAAAAGCTAGAATGTTTCCTCTCAAAACATGGAGAATTCCTAGAAGCCCCCTGCCCAGGAAGGCCTTAGGAGCACACGATGGGGGAGGATCTGGAGTGGGGAAAGCAGAAATCCTGGAGTGACAGATCTTGCTGGCAAATTAGGTAGACTTCAGGCAGGAATCTGCCTGGAGAACATTTGTCTCTTAGGTCCTGCCTGATTTTCAGAGAAAGTTGATCAGTCAAAACAGAAATGTTTCTAAGAAATTTTCTGTTTCTGCTGAACTGACACTTTACAAAGATACTGCCCTCAGTATGAACATCTGCAGTTATGGGTGGTCTCTCCTGGCCTTAAAATTCTATGAATTGGTGCAAAACATATGGTAACAACTGTTGCTGTTAAAAACAACTTCAGTCTGTGTTCAGAATAGTTTGAGTTCAGTCTGTATTTTCCTGAAAATACAGAGTTTATTTAAAATAGGTTTCAAACATGTAAGCCAGCTTTACTGCATTTCTTCACTAACCTCTCAAGATGCTGTGATCAAGACCTTCCAGATGCAGTGATTCTGGACTCTCTTGAGGCAACCTTAAGGGATCTTTATTTCCAGAAACCTGACTGTTTTACAACATGCCATATTGCTCACTTAAGATCAGAAGCGATCAAAAATTATGCATTTGAAAGCTTTATCCTGTATGTGTACTTACATACATTACCCTAGAAGGAGAACATTCACATACAATACACACACACATTATGTTTTCGTGTTTCTCTGAACCAGAAAGTATCAAAGCCAGAGACCTCCTGAAGCAACGTCCTCTACCTGACCTTTTAGGCATTCTTGCTTCGATCAGGCACTTAGATTTTCCCTATCTGCTTTTGACATCCTTGAAGTGCTTGACACAGAGCTAGCGGAATATTTGGAACTAAAATTTAGTTAAATTCATTAACTAAATTAATGGATTTAGTTTCATTCACGTGAATGAAACTATGTTGAAATACAGATTTAAATCCCTGCATAATCAACATTTATTGGACACAATAAAAAGAGGCAAAACAGATGAAAAGGCAATCAGCACTAGCTAGAACTATACACGTTTTGATTACTTCCTTCTGTAAGTCATTCACAGCATAATATAACACACAGGTCAAAGTGATTTTGGAAAGGATGTTGCTAGCAACCTTCCCGTTCAGGTATTAGTCAGATGTGAAGGATTTACTTGTGCAAGTGACCCTTACGTGCTGTAGAGGAATGGAAACAGAGAACAGAGTCTGCAGCAGGAGCCAGAATGGTCTTTTTCCAGCTCAAGGCTGAGTGGTTGATGTCCCAGCTCTCTGTGGCCATAAGGGCAGGGACTAATGTTAACAGAATTGGAGCAAATCAGAAAATTTGCTGGGCAAAAGAAGGAATCCATTCTCTAAATCCTGTACCTCACTGCCATGTACAGCAAGATTGAGCACACAATTATGTTATCCTGCTTGGGATATGACCTGGTGATGCAAGAAAGTGCTCCAAATATTCCACAAGTGCTAGCATAGAGTTGCCAAAAATATTGATTACAAAGTTGTGTAGTCAAGAAAAGCTCCTCTTACAGGCTTTTTTTTTTACCAAACCGATTTTGTATAAGCAACAAGCTGACACAAAAGGTAGCACAATTATTGCAAAGATGGGGCTCACATAAGTCAGCATCTTCCTCATGGCATGAGAACTCTGATGTAGCTTGGTTCACCTTTTTCCTCAGAAAAGTCCATCCAACTGCAGGAGAATTCATGCTAGATGTGTATTTCCCTTATGCTGGTGAATTAACTGTCCCACTATTTGAGACAAAGGAGACAAAGGAGAAGCTGAGCCCTTCTCCATGTCTCCCACAGACTGGCACTGCCAGACCCCCAACCATTACACCATCCTGAGGCAGACAGGATTCTCCTGGGTGCACTCACAGAAATTCCTGTGCAAGCTTCCACCTGTGCCAGGTGCTGAATGTACCTGCAGTTCAAACTGCTCTTGGGCTTAGCAGACAGGGAACACAAAAAACAGGAGAAAGGAAAGATAATTCTCCTTGGTTTTGCAGACACAAAAGGGTCTGTGGTTTGTCTCTATGGCCAGAGAGAGACGTGAAATCAACCCCACAGTCCTAGATGGAAAAATACCCTTCTGGCTCCTGCTGCAGATACTGTTCCCTGTTGCTGTTCCACTAGAGCACGAAACTCACAGCCGCTGGCTCTCTGCTGCAGGCAGGCAAGGCTGCATCTCCCCTCAGTCTGGGCCACACTTATTGTCCTGAAGACAAAATCCATCTTCTGGTAGACGAGCAGTCAGGAGGGAAACAAGGCAGATTCCTTACCTGGGCCAGCCAGGCTGCATCCTGACAGGACTAAACATCCCTCTTTGGGGGAGGAAGGAATAGAGTGAGGTGACAAGACAGTGTAATCCTTTCAGCTGAGACTTTGCCAAGGATGTTGCTAATTAGCAGAGAGAAGATCTACTGTGCTGGTGAGAGACAGACATGTTCTGTGTTGTGAGACAGTGCCTTCAACCAGCTCTATGTGTGAGACACTGTGAGCTCCCTGATTGTGTTTGTACTGCAGGAGCCATCCCAGCAACACCAGCTGAGCTCTTGATGCCCGCTGTGCTGCCCACAGCCTCATAAGAAACCCTTGATGGGATTCCACACAGACAAAAAGTCTTGATTGTAAGTCTTATTTTCATTGTTCTAATACAACCAAACCTATTTTGTATAGACATACAGAGTGGCTATGGCTTCCACGGCACGAAAAAAGACAGGTACTGGAGCAGCATCTGTATTTCCCAGGTTTGCTTGGCTATCTAAGCTGTGAGTTGTACTCATAGCTACCAAAGGAAATAGGGAAGAATTTTCAATCTCTACCAGCAGTGAGATAGTGGTCCAGAACTCTGTGTGTGTATCTCACACACTGAGGTTTGGAAACATTTCCAGCTGAGACTACTAAATTGGGTCAGTTGGTATCTGCTCTAACCACAGGGTCTAACCACACTGAGCTTAATCTGCAAGAACCCAGTTTAAATTTGTGGGACTCTGGGTGGTTGTGCTTGAGATGAGCACCTGTTCCAGCTGCCCTGTATTCAAGGACAGCTGAAACACACATCCATTAGCTAAGAAGAGCCAACAAACTAACCATCAGACCCCACAGCTTTCTTCCATAGCTTTTATTTAGATTCCCTGACAACATAAAAGGCATGATTCTAAATTTTGTGCCTCTGTATACTTTCCATGGGGGTGAAGATGCCCTGAATTTCTCCTCAATACTTAACCACGTTTATGTAAGGTCAAACCTGCCTTGTGGTTCTTTTAATTTGGCATATTACCAAGACACAGCTGATTCTGTTGCACACATAGGCTCCTAACTAAACCTGCTACAAGGAGTTCAGGAGATGAGCTGAGACTGATAACAGCAGGAACCTGATCTCTACAGAAGTAGGGATTAAACATTCAGCTGCACCCTAATGCAGCTGCCTGAGACATTCCCAAGGTGTGCTGGGCCAAAATGCTCTTTAAGAACTTCTGTATGTATAGAAGGCCTTAGTGTGACTGAGAGCTGGCATAGATATGAGAGATATGAAGGGAGAGAGGTGGAGGCAGGTGCTGTTTGTACTGTGCAGACTTTAAGAAGGATGGGCAAGGTTTGGTCTTTAGCCTGAGCAGATTCCCCACCTTTACTAAGCTGACTGAGGCCTTTCCCTAAACAGATCATAAAACCCCGTACAGGTTATTTTATGAACAAAGGGGGAAACAATAGAAGCATAACAATAGCAGTGGCCTCCAAGTGTCTGCTGGGGAAAGAGGGACAGGCCACAGACGAACAGCCCAGCCTCAAGGTGTGTCGTGCCAGGCTGCAAGAAGGGACAGGGCTGTTTAAAGGTCCTTGACACGGGCTCGCTGCTGACTCTGAAACCATCCCCCTGCCCAGGCTGCAAAGCACCTCCTGTAACTGGCTATAAGCTTTAGAGAATGAAATCCAATTTACCTGCCACAAAGAAGAGCTTGGTGAGGCCTCTCCAGAGCCGGTGGGTAAAGGAGGGCTGCCAGTTCCCACCCCCGAGCTGCTCCCCCCCAGCCAGACCGGAGGGAAGGGGGAAGGGGCAGCTATGGCAGTAAGTGCAGGAACAATTCACTGGAGAGCCACGGTGCGCTTTGCAGTTTGCCCACTAATTACTGTTAAGCCCCGGTTCCTTTTTGTGTTCCAAGGGGCGTCTTCAATGTGGCACTGCTTCTTGGGCCTTTCATGCGGCTGGGCTAACCCCTGAATAGCGGGCTGCCCCCTCCTCCTCGCTACCTCTCCCTTTTTCTTTCCCCCTTTTGCTTTTCTGATAGTATTTTCTGTCCATGTTGTGTAAGGCCCTAAATGAATCTTGACTGCCCCTACAGCCGACTGGAGACGCACAAAAGCGGCCCATTCCAGTGGCCACAGCGCCATTGTGTGCCCTAACAATGCACTAATTGGCGGTGACAATTGTGCGGCTGGGGAAGAAGAGGGGGCCGCCGGGGGGGTGGGGGTGGAACACGGGACGTGGGTCCTTTCCAATCACCGAGGCGGGGCAGTGAAAAAAAGAAAAGTGTGAGGAGCGAGAAACACGCTCTGCCCCGCGTCTCTGCCGCGGGCACGTCCGTGCCCATCCTTGGCAGCCTGCTCCAAGGGCTCCCCCGTACTCCCACATGGGAGTGTGAAGCGAAAAATTTTAACGCGTGCCGATGCAGAGCAAGAGATGTGCAATCTAAAAGGGTCTTCTCAATCTCCCAGGCTGCCTCACCATGCCAGAGGCTGAAGAACTCATGTGATGAGGACGCTACTGAGATATTCATGGGAAGAGGTCACACACAGAGCCAAAAAAATGCTGGTGCTGGGGCACTCTGCTCCGGGTACACGTGGGAGACTGATCCCCTCTTTCTAAACTGAGCTTAACATATCTGTATTTAGCATCAGGACAGTGGGATACACGGTCAGGGTGTTGTACAGCACTCTGCTGGGGTAGGTGCTGGTCCTGTGGCGTAGGAGCCTGTGGTGCTGTTGGAAGGAGGGGAATTAATCTGGGACACATCTCCAGCACCAGTGAAGCTGAGGACTAGAGGGACGAAAGGGACAACTGGTGCCATGAGACTGAAGCTGTTTATTGCCACTGTGACACCACCCAGGTACTCAGGAGGGACTAACTCAATCTCACACTGAAATGTGGCAGGAATGAGCCCAAGAACTTTGAAAGCTGTCCCAGTATAAAGTTAGGCTGGAGTTTGAAAGCTGGTGTAGCTGACAAGTGAGGGACAGATTTTAACTCTATTCATTAGCTTTTAAGATAAAATATGGGACAGGAAATGGCATGGACAATGCTTGTGAGAGAGAAGTATGGAAGTCTTATCCACTTGCTTTGGCTCAAAATTAATTCAGACAGTTGACAGACAATGGGGTCAGATGCTGAAGTGCTGAACACCTACCCATCTGTTTTCCAAACAGCTCTTCTCAGCTCCCTCAGAGAACAGCAAAGACCAGCAGGTGTGGAGCACTCTGGTTCCTGACAGGGAAAGCAAGGCAAGCCAGGCTGGCAGCCTTTTTATGAAGGGCTCTGAAATGTCTCCTGGACAAAGATGTTTCTTTTACTTGAAGCTGACTGACCTTTGAGAAGCACTGTCCAGAGCAGGGTCAGGAAGCAGGTGATTCTCCTACCCCGCTCCAGTTCAGCTGTGTGACTGCTGTGGTGGGAGAGACTTCTACCAGATGTTTTGATAAAGAAGAATTACCTCCTGGATCTGGAAAGAAGCAAGAAAACAGTTTCCCATGCAGTGGCATCTAACTAGGGAACAATTACACAGGAACCATCTCTAGTGGAAGAGCAATACTTTTCTAGTAAGTCCCACGTATCGGCATGGCTTGGAGAAGCAATCTTGCCATAACCTCATGAAAGGCAAATACAACAAGAAGGGAGGACAAAGTGGAGCTACAGACCCATGGACAGGCAGGCACTGTGCCTGCATCTAAACTCCCTGGCACTCTGACTGATTGGGACTGGCATTTCAGTGTGGTCCATTACATACAAACACTAAACTCAGCTGAGAAGTCTGGTCCTGCAGCCAAAATGCTGAGGGGAAATCTACTATGAGCCCAGTGTGAGTAGCAGAGTTGCAACTGCCTAGAGCTGGAAGTGTGCAGAGTCCAGAGTACACTGTGTAGAAACCCTTGGACACTGGACTCTTGCCCTTTTCACCTCATGGCCACCCGGAACACAGTAGTTCTCCAGCTATAATCTCTCGGATTTTATGGGTCCTTGTCAGTATTTCTATGAAACACTGAAGGACATCCCTGCTGCCAGGAGGAACCCTAATCTCTCCACTTATTGCCAGGTGGGCTTATCAGCTGTGTTAGCTCCTAGAATTTGGTGGTGGCACTATCCTTCCCAAGACAAAATCATTAGTTACCTGCTCTAAACATAGTTAATGTGCTTCTGCTTGCTGTCCCCTAGCAGGCCTCCACACAACAACTGCTGACAACTATAGAAACATTCCCATGGATTACCACAGATGCAGGAGGAGGGCCTTACATAGTGAGACTTCTCCGCCTCCCCTTTGCCCTAAGCCCTTCACAGAAGTACTTTATTGTTTTATGACCGTGCAGTTAACACTTGACATAAATCTCTAAGCACAGCTAACAATGTCAATACTGTGTAAATACCTACAGTAGAGACCTGTATTTCATTATGGTTTTGCCCTCTTTTACCTGTTATCACCCAGGGTTTACTCCATGCTAAACTTGTATTTCACAAGGAATCTGCTAATTTTATACACTGCTACAGCTCCTGTCTTTAAATACTGAGAGCCCAGCTCTGGTTCTTTGACAAACTGCAGCTTTTGATGGAGCCAGCAGATCTTGGATCTGCTTAAAGGATCGAACGTGGTGTTAAATCCGAAACAAGCGTCCTTCAGAAGTGCAGAGTCCAAGCCAGAACAGGACATTTTGCAATATGTACACAACAAAGTATCCACTAGTGTCACACGCCATTGTGTGACAAGGTCTGATGACAGGATGGTGCTGGCATTTTCCACTCTAGCTTTGCTTTCACGGGCATTTGTACCCCTGCTTTCATAAATCATTGCAGGGGAAGATAAAAACTGAGGGAGAAACACAGAATCACAGAATAAGCTGAGTTAGAGGGGACCTATAAGAACTAGGGAGTTAAACCCCTAGTCCTATATAGCACCAACCCCAAGAGTCACACCCTCTGCCTGAGAGCATTGTCCAAATGCTTCCTGAGCCCTGTCAGCCTTGGTGCTGTGACCATTTCCCTGGGGAGCCTGTTCCAGTGCCCAGCCATCCAAGAGGGTGAAGAATCTTTTTGTAATATCCAATCTAAACCTTCCCTGACACAACTTCAGGCCATTCCCTCAGGTCCTGTCACTGTCACCACAGAGCAGAGATCAGTGCCTGCTCCTCTTCTTCCCCTCACAGAGAAGTTGTGACTGCAGTGAGGTCTCCCCTCAGTCTCCTCCAGCTGAACAGACCAAGTGACCTCAGCTGCTCATTCACTCATATGGCTTCCCCTCAAGGCCCCTCACCATCTTTGTTACCTGCTCCCCCCCTTGGATGCTCTCTAATAGCCTAATGTCTTACTTATATGGTGGTGCCCCAAACTCCACACTCCTTGCGTTTCATTACTTTGTTGCTGCACTTCAGATATTTGCCTGCAGTGTCAGTCAGAAATAAGATTAATTTATAATCTTAAATGCTAGGAAAGCACTTTGGACTGAACTGCTCCATGCATGCTGATTACATCTATTACTTTCTTACACTGATCCAGTAATTTGCACTTTCTTGTTTTTAAACAGTACCTAATTTTACTAATAAGTCCTTTTTACTTACCTCTAAATGCATCATATTGTACCAGCCTGATAAACACCTGAGAACTTTAAAGTCAATAAAAGTTCAGTCCCTTAACACAATCTCTTGTCTGACTTGTCTTGCTTTTCAGATGAGCCTTACAACTTCATTTTTAGTATCTAAATGAATGCTAATGCCTTGAACTAAATTATAGAAAATTGAAAGTCACTTACTATAAACAATGGACTGACTTTTTTAAAGCATGTTTACAGCTTCAATGCCAAGTTTTATATTTGTCCATGCTTAAAATGGATGGAATTTACTCCTGCTTGCCTCGGAGACTTTGTCTGGTTTTAATTGTAACACTTGATTATCTGAGATGCTTTTCACCACCTTCTTATGGTGGTAATACTCAGGCTTCTAGATGGGACCACTATTTTGGAGAGTATTTAGTTAAACAAGAACTCTTTTGTTAACAAGACAGACTAGAGCTAGGTACACACGTTTGGCCTCTGCGTTCTTTCACTGAAAAGGTATGGTAAACCTCACACCTGGAAGGCTCCCCTCAGTCCCTAAGGAAAGAAAGAGGTTGCTAGATCCATTCTTTTCAAAAACCAGTCAACTTCACATATTAACCCAAATATTATTAATTTGGATCTGAGAGCTAGAAGGGTAGCTTTTGTTAAAATTAATTATTCTGACTTCAAAAGAAGAGCTAGAGCTTGGATTGGCATGCTCTTCCCAGGGCTCTGCAGACACCATGGAATCTGCTCTGCATGGATGCTTTTTCACACCATCTCTTACAGGGTGAAGTGAGGAGGGGAGGTGGCAGTGAAAGGGGAAGGAGATGTCATAACAGAATTTGCTCACCTTGTGAAGCAAATAAGGAGGAAGAGAAGGTCTTGCACATGGTTTCCTTGTGCAGCCTGTGTGGTCCTGGTGAAACATTAACTCATTGCTTATAGCTGATTTCATCACAGGGATGAAGTCCAAAGGCTCCTGCAGGATAGAGGATTGACATTCCTGATGGACTTCTGGTCTTTCTGAGGAGGGGCAGGAAGATAGTGAAGGAGGGGATATATCCTTCTCTTTGAAAGCTGCCAGAGCATAAGGCTGGCTGTGGAATGCTCTGGGGAGTCTCAGGCAGTGAGTTTAGGCCCACAAGCTCCACCACAGCTCTGTGCTGCAATCTTTAGTCATCAAATCCAGATTCAAGGAGCTGCAGAAGCTCCTTAGCTGGTGCACTGGAAGAAAACCAAGAAGAACAAGAGTCTTGCCTGCTCCTATATTCATAGGTGTGAGAAGCCTTATAAAGTGGGCAAAATCCAGCCCATCCAGCCCCTCAGTGGTGCCCTCAGTCCACCTGGGATACACCCCCCTTACTTAGAATTCAAGGCCCTGATCTTGCTCCTTTCTGGCAGAGGTCCACATGGCAGCCACACAGTAAGAAGTTGTCCCCTGCAAGCCTCCCAGGAGCTCTGTACCCAAGGGTGCCTCAAAGCCACAGTAAGCACCCCTGGGAGCTAGTGGCAGGGGTCAGCACCATTAAAAATCTAGGAATTCGTGGCTTTCCAAAACCACAAGATTTAACTGGGAATCCAAACCTCCAGAGCTTGATGCAGACATCAGCAGTACTTCCAGAGGCCCTCCTGGCTGAGATCTGAGAATAGTAAGTATCATATTTTCTTAGTTTCAGAAGACTTTAACCAGCAGAGAAGCATCTTAAAGAAAACTATCACTCTTTCAAAGCTTGCCCTACCCATGGCACAGTACCCACCAGAAGGCAAATTAAAAAGGACGAGTAACATTTTTGTAGTGTTTATTGAGAGTTGCCTTTATACAGGAAGGACTGGTGCTCTGATGCAGTCACAAGTGAACCCAAATAAACCCTGCTCAAGTGTCAACAAGCAATTCATCTCAATGGATTTAAATTATAACTTCATGACACATCAATAATAAATCAAGACTATTGCCCAGTAGTTGAAGATAATTTTTTTTAAAATCCTTGTCGAAAGTTAAAAAAAACAAACCAACAAGGCAAACACAAGAAAACAATGAAACACACATAACAATGTTGCAAATAAGTTAACAGAGTAGCACACACACATAATGGTATTCCAAAAACTCAGGGTGCACTGCCAGCAATGCTAAAATTCACTGTAAGTGGTGCAGGTGAGCTGGTGCTCTGGCAGGAAGGAAATCCCAGGCTGACAGGGACCACATCAGCCACTGTGCTCGGCTGCTTACCTGGCTTTCAACTGCCTTGACTGAACTAAAGTTGATTTGGAAGCTGCCTTTATCACTTAATACCTATGAAACACACATTTTGCTCACCAATTTACTTTTGCTTACCTCAGGTATAGCAGGGACTCGTATATGGTAACCTGGTATCACAGGTATTAATTAAAAATCAGCCTGAAAGCACAATTTAATTTAAGCAAAATCAACTTGGTAGACAAGTGAATAAGCAAAACTGAAACAAATCCTTTTTCCACCAAAACAATGCTGTGTATTTAAGGATTTATATTGGTTTAATATGTGGATTAGACAGGAATAAATAAATAACTGAGCCACTGACACTTGTGCACAAAGTCTAACACACTTTGGTCCTAGACAGCTGATAGCTCTCTAGACCTAGATATCTCTGATGCTGACCACAAGTGGCATCTCTGCAATTTGGATGAATGGCCACCCGAAGGAATTTGGGTGAGACTAGCATTTTAAGATAAGACTCAAGCCATCATACCAGGGTTTTCAAGTAAAGAAAGACTTTGCACATTATTATCCAGGCTGTCTCCTCACTGTACTGCTAAAATGCAGTAACAGCACCGCTGCTGTCAAATGGGATACCTGCTACTGGTGTCAAACATGGGCTTATAAAATCACAGTTAGTATGGATATGTGCCCCAGGCTGACACATACCACATACTTTAGCAAATAATGCTAAAATTTCAATGGGTTAACCCTCTCTCTAAGGTAAGGCTGACCAAACCCCCACTGGGTCAGCCTTCAGGGAGCCAGGGTGCATTAGAATTGAGCTTTGAGGAAATGCCTTCACTCCAACAGCTCTGGACCCAGCTGTGCAAGTGAGCAGGGAGCTCTGTATGGGAGCCCCTGGCCACATTGTGTGGACTGGTCAGGGGTTCTGGAAGGAGCAAAACTGCATGTGACCTGAACCTGTTTTAATTTTTCTGTACTTGACATTATTATATATGCACAGCTTCTGAAGGTCTTGAACTGCATCTCAAGACATCCCAGCTAGTCTCAAAAATACACATAATAAGAACAAATACCATCTCCATGCTATCCTCTCTCATAATGCCTTCACAAAGCATAGATAGTAAACAAATTTTATGGTTACCATTCCTAGCAAGATGGAAACTGTCACGAGCAAGGGTTTTAAGCTCCAATGCCAAACATATTGCATCATGGCAGAGCATTTCTAAAAAAAATTATTCACTTCTCAAAATTTAAGGCACCAAAATGAGCAAAAGTGAGGAGTTCCCACGCAGCTTGGTGTCTTCAGAGCTGGTATATGAGGCCTGTAGAACTCATTTCATGAGGGCAGAACAAGCAAACTGATTTACTCAGCTGCTCCTGCAAAAGAGCAGGCACAGCCACAGGAGAGTTTCAGTTTAAGTCTACAAGTTAATAAAACTGCAGATGCAATCAGGAAATCCAAAACAGGAAGAGAGATGCTAATATACAGTACTGTAAGGCACTCCTACTGGGAAGGGAAAATTAGAAGCGAAATTACAAAGGAAAGAATGACTGGACACAACTGGCTCAAAAGCAACACAATGAGCTATGAAGCTCCAAGTCTGGCTATAGGCTCAGTACTGTGAGTAAGGATATGGACAGAGACAGTGGAGAGAGAGGAAGACTGGCTTGCAACTGAGCAGCAGAAAAAAACCTAGAAGATTATGATGATTATTTAATTAATTTCTTTATACAGATCAACAGTCAGCTGCAATCCAGGCAGTGACCTTGGAAAGCCTAGGAAACTTGGTGGCTTCTGCTGCTACAGGGAAAAAGCAAAATTGAACTGGGCATCTTCCCCATTTCATTGTAAACAGACATCCTCTGCTCTTTTAAATAATCTTTCAAAACATTATCATCAATCCATTATAATACACACACTATCCTAATAATAAGAGAAGCCTCGACAAGAGGAGCTCTAGAGATACCTTGATGATTTACTCCAAACAGGGTCATCAGAGCCTGTGGAGTACTGTGAAAAACTTAAGTTCCTCATAAAAAAGTATTTTCTCTCACACCTGCCAATTCCTATTGACCTCAGCAGTGAGTTCATACTGGCATGTACCAGCCAGGAGATTTTATCACATCATGAATCCATCATTTTCCACCAAGTAAGACAGACAAAAACCAAGGAAAGCAATAGGAGGATTCTTACACAAGAAATACAAATTTCTCTTTTTATAGATTGATAATACAAAAAGAGCTGCAGTTTGCATCCCCCAGGCAGGCCCATCTTGCCATTAAATGAAAGGCAGGTGGTTAAAGAGGAAGAGAGACTTGAATAAGGATCTTGATAGTGTTCTAGATAAAAATAATATCAGAGTAACAACTCTAAGTACCTGTAGAGAGTGAAGATATGGTCCACTGCAGTTAAGCATCCTATTTTTAGACTGGTAACAAGTTCTGTACAAAGCAAAAGCAGTAACTGGATTACACATCAATTCCTTCTCAGTCATCTATGAAAGCATCTTCTCTTTGAAGAAGACAAACAGCACATTTTATTCGTGATTCACAATGAAACAGCATCGTTCAAATGTATTTCATGCGTGGGTAAGACAAGGCTGATACTAATACATAATTTCACCTGGGGCGGGGGGGATGGTGCAGGCAGAGTCGTGCAATCTGCAAAGCCCCCAGGAACTTTACCAGCTAATGCTCACCCAGAAGTCTTTAGAGCAGAGCCACGTGCAGGCTGTGGGCTGCAGAATGGGCAGAGTAGCAGTGGGGACCAGCACGGAGCGCTGTTAGTGCAGCAGAGACAACCATGCAAGGGTACAGCACTATCTGAAACCCAAAGCACCTGCAGAACCCCAGGCTAAGGCTCCTGCTTGTAGATGGCTCCTGCAAGAAAATCGACCGAGGGCAGGATTAAGCCTTTCATTAAGCTTACAAAAAGTGGGGACAGAATACATTATCTTATCCATTCATGAGGAATAACTATTTCTGGATAGGAGCTAGGCATCCCTGAGAGGACATTGTCTTCTACATACAGCCTGCTCCTAGAGTTACTATGAAGCTATATCACTTCTCCAAAGTAGAAATGAATGTCTAGTCATTTTAGGAACTATCTGGTTTACAACAGCACTGGATTTTAAAGCAAATTACACAATCTGTAGTGCACAGTATCCTTTTACATAAAGCTCTGGGCACTGACACAATATCATAACATGCTCTTGCTCTGTGTCATTGGTAATGGCAGTGGTTTCAGACCCATGTCTAATTTCAGCAGTTTTGCCAACATCTTTTCATCCTTTAAATCTCTGTTAGCAAAGAAACTGTTCTGTAATACCTGTACAAACCCAGAGAAACTCCAATGTGGTCTACGTTGTTGTTCCAGAATTCAATTCCAATATCTAACCACCCATGTGACTGGAGATAAGACATCTGTCAAAGTAACTAATATTTTGCAAAGTCTGAACCTTGATTCCTTGACACTGTACGGTTTTTGATAGTGCATTCAAGCAGCCTTCTCTAAACTGAGCTGGACATGAACCAGCACTGTGAGGTATCATAAATGGGCATGATGATATCAAAAACATCACTATTTTTTCTTTAATGACCTAACATTATGTCTACAGATAATTCAAAATAGTACCTGCCAGATGCTGACAGTTTCAGAGCTACTGGCTTTGCCACAGGATTGTAGTGACACAAGCTGAAAAACATGGGAGCGTTCTATTTATTCAGCCAGTACCAGTGCAGTTCCTGTTTGCCTGACTAATTCCACAATACTTCCCCAGTGTTTGCATTTCTGAACACACAGGGAATTCTTTGCATGGGAATGGATTTGCAAGGAACATTATACCTTTAAGGGTGATAGCCAAAAGCAACTCATTTCACATGAGGAACAGTAAGCTGAGACAGAGACACCATTGTGTATGGGAAGTATTAATTTTAGTGACAAAGGTGCATGATTCACCAGGTTTATTAAGTATTGGAATCCCTAATGCACTTTGCCAAAAACATGGAAAAACCCTCAGTTCCTTCTAAAGAATCCCAATGAAAGAAGGATTTCTGGAAAAAAAGGCACTGGTTGTCTAATGCATACAGATATAAACATGCTTCTATATATAAAGTAGTTGCACTCAAATTTGAGAAAGCTACTTTTTCTTTGACTGGAGGGTGGAAAAGGTAACCACTTATATTCCAGTACAAGGCAGCTCATTGTAGCATTTAACCTTTTAATGTAACCATGATGTACCCTGTTCTTTTATTTAAAATACTTCAGCAATTAGTGAGTTACTTCAACAATCAAAACTGCTTTCTGCCTTGAATATAACAGTCTGTAGATTATATAGGAAGCAAAGATCAGTATTCCATGTTTTCACAAACCTATGTGAGAGGAAAGGAAAAATACACATGCAACTGGCATTATTCTCCTGAAACCATATTTGCTTTCTACATATAGATGTGTGCATGTGTGTGTATATATATATATATCTATATATATATGAATGCTTCCATGGGTATGTAGTATCACTGCAGGGTGTGGAAAAGAGTCAGGAATGTGAAATGGGGGGAAGAAAGTCTAACTGCTCATTGGAGGTGAACTCATCATGAATTAAACATACTGCCAGTAACGACACACACCTCCCCAGTTAAATCCATCATGTACTTCCTTTTACAAAATAATTCACTGTGTTTAATACTTCCCTGTGTTCCAGGTGTGTGGAGCAGAATCATAACTCAAGGAACTTCACTGTCCACCACGGAAGTGGTGGATTACAGAACTACAAACTTGGAACTCAAACTTGGAACTTGCCTTGGAACCCAAAGAGAATTCAGGACAAAAGTTGCATATGAAAACAACAAACTAGTGTTTCACAATTCTGGAGGTATTTGCTAAGTAAAATGGGCAAGACCACTTTCCTGACTATCAGTTTAACAGATTCAGATTAGAAAAACATTTGAAATAAACTTCATGAAATAAAAAGAAAACCAATGTGAACACTTAAAATGCCCTAAGTTTCAGACTGGAAGGAGGAGAACCAACACCATGTTACTACAGACAAGGACACAGTCTCCCATAAGTCAAGAGTAACCAGCCCAAATCTCAAAGGGCTTCAGTGACAGAGGTTAACTGATATTCCCAGCCTGAACAAAAGGAGTAGCAAGTCCCATGCTTATCTGAATATGGAGTATTTCACTGGGGTGGTTACAAATGTATAAACATAACTGAAGGAATTATTGTGTCTTATGTTTCTAAGCACCCTGAATAAGGTTTAATGGGAGATCCTTTTCTTTCCTTGGCAAGGAGATCCTTTAAAATGTAAACACACTGATCCTTTGAGATAGATCTCTAAAACATGAGGAAATGGAACTACATGTCAATATCAGGAGGAGACAGTGGATTCAAAGTAATTCCTGCTCTATTGGGTTTTGTGAAACACCTCACCAGAACCCGTGCCGAGGCTACTAATAAATAAATAAATAAATAATACACATAAATAAGTAGATGATTCATCAATTCTAAATGAACAACATAAAAAATAATGCAGTCATGGCAGCAAGTATTTTCTGCCTTGAGATAAAGTCTCCAGAGGTGGAAAAGAAAGTTGGGTACCTTAATTAGCTAGACCTAAAGCATTTCTCGTAAACAACATTTTATATGAGAGCTAATGGCTGGACTTCAATGCAGCTTAGCCATTGGTATTTCAAAGCCAACAAGGCTTTATGGCCACTTTGGCAGCTCTTATTCACAGATGAAGAAGGTCAGATAACATTTTTCAAAACAATTTCTGCCTGTCTAAGCTGAGAATTTGCTTGAGCTGGCAGCTGGGAGAGGAAATCTCTTCAGGCTGGCCACTGCCTTAAGGAACTCATGTGTTCTGATATGACAATTCAAACATGTTGCAAGACTCCTCGAAGTTCTCGTCCATATTCAGTTGCCTCCAGAAGGATTTCTGCTTCTTCTGCAATTCTTTACGCACACACCTGGGGCATGGTACAGCCTTCACTTTGCACTCAGAGTGGAAGACAGCACCACAGCTTTCACACCTGCAAACATAAATTAGTGTCAAAATTGAATCACAAAATCGGAGCATGCAACAGGCTTCATGTGGGCTGTGGGCAGTAGGTATTCCTTGACACCATTTTGGGAGCTCAAAGAGCATTATGCTTCATTAGAGTGACATTGTAAAAGACACTGGTATGGCCACACCTCTGCTGGTGTAAAGCTACTCAGGAGCACCAAAATAAATTGACTTGCATTGATTTTGCAGTTGCTGAGAATCTGTCCCAGCACCTCTGCTTCACAGACAAGTTTTTACAAGGATTAATACTTATTCTCTTAGTAACTAGCATTCAGGTATATCACTGAAAAGACATTCACTTGGTTTTCTGAAAGACAAGTCTTGCTTTGTTTGTAAATGAGGAGTGACTATATTATATTCCAGTAAGGTATATTTCAGCATTTGCAGAAACAGATTCTGTGATTTGCAACAGCCATGATATGACATATTTCTCATTGAAGCTCCAGTGGTCAGCTGTTCTGGGAAGAGTAAAGAACAGTCCACTTCAACAGCAGGAGAAGTTGTCATTTCAAAAGTAAAAAATGAAACAGAGGTAAGTGATATTGTCTACCCTGTGTCCTGTGGAAGACCAGACTAGATGAACATATCTGATCTATGTTGATCAATTGATCAATACATTGAGCTATGCTTCTGGCATTCAAAGTTGTGTTACTCTGTTCTCAAATGTGACATTAAGACTTCAAGCAAATCAACTGCTCAAACAGATGACTCTTTTACTTTTGGGCATTGTGAGGCAGTGAATTTAATGTCACAGCAGATCAAGTCCCAGTTACTGAGGATGTCAAGCAATGAAACATCTGGTGAACATGAGTGGGCTACAACCTAACATTCTCAGCCCTTCAATGCAAGTAATAATCTGTAGGTATGAGTTGTCAACACAGCTTTGTAATCTAAGGAAAAAGTAAAAGGAGGACTGTCAGAGGTAAAAAGTCTTAGATTTCAGTTAGATAATCAAATAATAAAAGCAGCAAAACATGAAACTTTAGAGTAATCCTGAAATACAAACAATAGGTGTCGGTCACCCTTGGTGATTCTGTTGGACATCTTGAAATGCCTTCCACCTTTTTTCCCTCTCTTGTAGCTATTGTAGTCAAATGACTATATAAGAATCCAAGTGCCCAGTTGTTATAACTTCAGTGGGGTTTTTGTTTGGCTTTGAGCTATTTCTCATAGAAATAATGTTCTTGTCTTCAAGACTGTGAATAAAAATTGAAAATGTGAAGAAAGAAACCCCCAAAAAAGTGAGAAGCCATAAGGTATGTGGTCTGACAATACTGAGAGAAGTCCATAAGTTAACACAACCTGTTAGCTACATTGGCTGCATCTCATCTGTAACTTTTTAAAAAACTGTTCTTAGTCTGGTTACACTTGAAGTTATATGCATGAGTCCAAACATGGCCTAAATTTTAATAACTGCATAGCATTAAGAAGGTTGTGCAGAGACTCAAAGAGGCACATTTCTAACTAGCATAAACTGATAAAACTCAAATATGAGTAAGAAAAGGCAGGTGAAAAAGGCTAAATATAAAGCAGCATATCTACTGTCTTCCATGCTCTCTTGAAGTAAAACTTGACAGTCCAGCTACAGTCTAAATCTGGTTTTGAATCAAGAAACCGGCTCACACAGAGATATTTACAATTTCTGTGCTCAGAGAGTGTGTTATTGCCCTTATCCTGAAGCACGTGCATGCATGTTTAGGACTCGTATCCCACTGATTTCTTTGGGATTACTGATCTGCCTTCCATTAAGTGTGCTTACGTGCTTTGCTGGGTTAGGATCTCCACAAACAGACACACTAATGGGCAGAGAAGAGACAGAAGACAGCAGTGTCTTTAAAACTTTACACCACTCTGAACTGACACTAATGGTGATTTTATCAAGCTAATTCTCCCTTGTTAGTCAGCAGTTTACAGTACCCTGGAAGTTGCTAGAGGGTAATGATTGATGAGGAGTGTAATTTTATGCTCTCACATCGCCACTCCCTATGCTAACCCAATATTTCTCTACAGCATGCATGGAAATGACAGAAACTATCAGAAATTGATTGAGCAGAATGAGAGAGGAGCCAGCACACCTGCTCTCTCAAGTCAAAGGCAATCAGCAGAGCAAACCAAGACTGATGGTGTTCAAATTAATATGAATTAATTTTTCAGAAAAAAGGTCAGTGGAAAAGTTTAACAAACCTTTTCCCCCTTGCTCAGAATCAAAACATGGAGAACTGTCTGAACTGTTTTTCATTTGAGCTGGTGCAGTAGCTGAAGCTCTGCCCAGGACCCCACACTGTCAGGCACTAAGCAGAGGCACAGCAAACAGTCAGCCCTGATCTCACAGTCACTGCACTGGCACCCATTGCTGCCATCATTGGTCCACTTTGGTGCCCCCCACCCCTGACTGCTGCTCTGAGGACCTATTTTCTGCCTTCTCTGGTGAAGGCTGAGCCTAACTAAGGGGTGCAGATGACAACAAAGCAACAGTCTGGAAGAAGGGTGCTCTGAGTTGGAGGACTAAGCTGCCTCTAGCTCTGCACAGGAACAAGTAGAGAGGACACCCGTATCAGCCTTCACTGCATGTGTGTGTCACCCTCACTGACAAAGAAAGTCACCAGGGCAGGGGGGCAATGCTGATCTTGCTCTGCCTTTGTGCAACTGGCAAGTTGCTCCTTTTAAAGTGGTGGAGCTATACTACCCCAAGCTACCTACACAGCTTTGCTTTCCCTCATAGCAGTCAGTCTCAACTCACCCTGCAATGCCAACTGGTTGACCATTTCTAACTGCGAGAGATTCTCCAGTGGTACCAAAAACTCCACCAAATTTATGTTCCTTTTTAGTACATTACACACAGATTGCTTCCTAGTTAATCCTGAGATCTAATTTTATCTCTGCATGTGAATTTCATAGGGTTTTTTGTTGTTTTCAAGCATCAGTATATCAAAATTATTTTATTTCTCGGGAGAAATAAAATCTATTTTGTAGCCTATAAAAGGCTCACTTAATAGTTCACTACACTTACTTATCTTTCCCTTAACCCCTGTTGTTGTCATAGGTAATTCACAGTTCAGGTGCTATTTCTGAATCCTGACTTATTCTTTGTCTTGAGGCCAAAAAGTCCCTACATCCTTTGTGAGAATGCTATTCACCACTGATAATAAGCTGATGAGCCCATAGACATTCAGGCCTTTCATGTTCCCTTCTTTAATGAATGATATTGTGACACTGCACATTAATAGCATCTTGCTATTTTTCAAACAGTATTTGAAGACTTAGTGAACATTGCATGTTGTTTTCACACAGACTTGCAGTCTTCTAAGAAGGCAGCTGATATAGCTTCCTTTCTATTTTGGTGTTTTCTCTTTTTTTTTTTTTAGCTCTTTCCTGACCTAACTCAATTTCTGTTGAGACTTTAGGGGGTGTTTTATGTTTTAAGGATGTTTTACTTGTATGGAGTAAAAAAATGCAGAGAATTATTCAATTCTTTGAATAATTTCTATTGCACTAGAAAGTGTAAGAGAAAGGGCAGAGCTCTCCACAGCCAGACAGGCATCATAATGCTCTTATTACTATCATTACTAGTTACAAAAGAAAAGCCTTTCTACATTAAAAGCATATAATCATTCCTTGTGTGCTGAGGAAATGCTGATGTTAATATTGCCCATTAGGTCTGGGCATTTGAAAATTGTAAATTCGGGCATGTTCTTTTCATGCTTCCCATCTATTTTGCCCAGGATTATAGCTCAAGTAATTCTAGATGCTGCACAACCATTTGATTACGCTCATATTTCTCCTCTGTACTGCAACACCATTAAGTGCCCAGAGCAGGTGCCTGAAGTGGGGGGTACAACACAAGGAGGCCTCAAAGACCTTTCACCCTAAACAGACAAAATGAAGCAGGGACAATCAACAGGTGTTCCAGGATGTCATCTGTAAGACAGGGTTTTTGTCTCATAGGAACCTTACTGGTTGACAGACTTGCCAATGTGACTTGCATAAAGGTGGGATGAAGCTGCTGGAAGCAACAATGTTTATTAAGATACCCTCAGCCCCATGGACATGGGCTGGCTGTACCACCATTCCCACCCCACAACAGGAAGCAAGAGGTGAACTGGCTTGCTCAAGGTCAGCCAGGAGCTCCTAACAGAGCAGAGAAGGGCAAAGAGCTCCCCTGTCTCACTGTAGTGAGACATTCACTCACTACCCTTTCTTTTGTAATTTTATGTATTAGCTTTCATGTTTTCATTTTAAAAATTCACTTTCTTTGTGCCAGACGTTGCACACATTTGATCAAGTGAGTAATCCCTTGAAACAAATTTCAGCAAGTATTTGATTCAGAGCTGAACCATTCACTGACTAAACTTTTCAGTTTCTTCTTTCCTGCCATGCAAAGTCAAAGCAGGATTAAATGAGGTTACTCATTAAGTTTTCCTCAGATGATACTAAACAATCCCCAAGCATCCAAAACACTAAACCACCTGTAACTTGGCTATGAAAAACCCCACAGAGCAAACCACACTGGCTGAAGTAAGCCTTGCCTGGGGATTCCAGCGTGATCACCATCCCACATTATGCCCATGTGCCTTTCTGCAAGCATTTCTGAATTGCTCAGCTGTGAATATCACAGACAGGCCCTTCAAACTCTGAGCCTTTAGCAGAACACAAAGAAAAGGAAAAAGGACTAGCCTGTGTTCACTTACAACACAAAAAAAGCCCCAAAGGCAATCAATGCCTGACACACACGTGCAGCAATATTATTCCAGTTGCCTAGGAACCAATGCAAGTAGCCTGCCTAGTGAGGGATGCCCACATAGTAAATGAATGGAAGAAAGTTGCCACTAATATGACATTGATTGAACATTCTAGTTCCACTGTGACATGAGGCAAATAAAACCAACCTCTAAAGTTAATTCAGTTGCAAAAGACAATACTTGATGAAAAAGCTGATATAGTTAATTGTTTTCTGTTTACATATTCCAGATAATATTACTGTGCTACCCTGCACAAACAAAAATAAGACAATCTGGGCCAGAAGATTTTGATCAGTTTTGACAGTTTCAGGTAAAATTAAATTACCAAGAGGACTTAACATCTACTTAGGTGCCTACATTTCCTCAAAGAAGTGCTGAGCACATCACTTCAGAGTGCTTTGAACTAGCTATCAGCATCTGATAAGCTAAGCTCTTTCAAAAACTAGGTACCAAACTACTAGCACAACTCAGGTAAGCCAGGCTGGGGGAAAGGCTTTCTAGCATAAGACAAACCAATCAAAGCGAGAGGGAAAATTATGTACTTTGAGTATATGCTGTATGCTACATATTTCAGTCTCTCCACCTAACATCTCTCTTTAATATTCTCCCAAATGCTCAAAGTTGCGTTTGTCCAGTGACACAGCATCCGTAACGCAGTAAGCTGTAACTTTGCAAAGACTTCAGCATGCACAGCCCCAGAGCCTTTAGTAAGACTTGCCACTATGTGCAAAGTACATTCACAGGTCTTATCAGGATGGTGGCCAAAGATTATGGAGGCATCCAAGCTGGTTGATACAGTCAAGCCTGTTCTGTGGCACGTCTATTTTAAACTTGGGCCTTCTGGTTTGTATCTTAAAAGGTCTACATGTCTTAACTGATCAGCAGAACAAATTAACTTAGCAAAGTGAAAACAGTTTAGCCTTGATAAATGAATATGAACACAAAAGAGCAACTCTCCATGGTTCACATACATCTACAGTCAGCACATAAAAGGAAAGGAATGGACTAAATTGTTCTTAACAAGCAAGTAACTTTACCAGCAAAACACAACAAATTTAATTGCCTATGAAAGTAATCACTAGGATGATGACAGGCAAGACCAAAACTTTATTCCCTGAGAAACATAAAATAATCTTAATCATAACCATGATTACTTAATTATCTGATGGGATAGAAAACATGTTTTAATGAATTCTATTCTCATTCCAAAGGTAATTTTCTCACTATTCCTTAAGATTTAAAAATTGTTTGATATTACAAAACAAATACAGCTACTACTATAGACAAAAGTGCCACTACACAGACGTTGAATCTGTTATTTGGTTGTTGGGTCTTTTTTTAATTTTAGAAGAAAAAAAAAAAACCTTTTCCCCACATCAGTAAAGAACAAGCAAAATCAGACCAACCTGAGGGGAACTGCCTGCTTGCTAATAGGCAAGGATATCTCTAACAAGCCTATTTACAGCCAATGATATTTAAAGTCATTGCACAACACCTGCAAATATAAAATAAGTGATATAATATGATAATTGTATATGTTTACTCACTAAATTTAAGCCCGTGGCAAATTTAGTCAAAGAAATAAAACAGGAGGTAGATGTTCAGTTCATTTAAGTTGCCAGAACTCCAGCAAAAGCAGAGCTCTGAGAGTTTACATTACCTGAAAATTTGGTCCATGAAATGTGCAATTAATTCAAGAGGCTTTAAATAGTTCTCATGATTTAAAGGCCTTCAAAAACAAGGTGAAATTGTGAAATTTGGAAAGAACCCTGATTAAGTATTATATAAATATGGGTAAGACAGAAAAGAAGGAAATAAGGGACAGAAGAATCAAACTGACTGGAAAAGGCATCAAAAGGATGGGACAATTTTTAAGAAATTGTTTAACTACTGAATCCCAGCTTTCATTAAGATCTGTGCAGAACGGCCACCTCCCAAGAAAAGCCAGAGAAAGGATGTATCATTAGAAAGCTTATGACTTTGTGAGCCCACCCTTACATTCAAGGCAGCAAACTGTTGCACTGTATTGTTGAGCAGGATGTAAAGAGCTTGCCAAGCACAGCCCACAGACCCGCTAATTAAGTGAACTGATTGTGTTTGTTTTGGAACCGTTTGCCAACAAAGGAATGTGTCACACTGATTAGTGAGAGAAGGGTATGTAATATATGTGTATTCAAACCCTGAGGAGTGCATAACCCAGGTATTCACTCTGTTTGCCCAAGGACTGACAAAAATTACTCTCAAGCAAATAACCAGACCAAAGAGAAACTCCAGCCCTCAAGAGGGGCCCTCTTTTTCTCTCAGCTGTATCTATCTAAAGAATACCCATCCTTCATAAATTCCTGCTGAACACTGTGCCAGAAACTGCTGAGAATATTTTGGAGAGAAACAATCTCTTCACCTCAAAGCTGACCTAAGACCCCATGAGGATGGAAAGTTAACAGGCAACTGAGAACCACCTTGGAATTGTAATGGCCATTCTGACCGCTGTCACTCTGCTTTCCAAAGAGCATGAAAGGTCAGGGAGGTAGCCAAAAAAACAAATGCCAACTCAACGCAGACATACATCTATACATACACACACACACAAAAGCAGGCTTCACTTTTCAAACATGCAGCAAAGACTTGAAGTCTGCAAAAGATGCAGCCCACTTTTGAGTACTTCTAACCTGACAGCCCAGTTTGCTGCTAGAGTTAATACCTCTAAAGTGAACAAATATTCAAATGCAAAAAGAAAAACATGGTCTACAGAGTTCAGCAGCTCTTTCCTCCTCAACACACCAGCTTCAGCAGGGGTACCTGGCAGTCCAGTATTGTGCACAAAATATGAACACTATGCTGTAGATAGCAATTCCAGAAAACCAGGATGGAGAAAAGAGAGTTGTAGTCTATTATCTCTGTACACTGTGGACTCAGAATAGTACAACTAAATCGCAAATCTAAGCTGTTTATTCAGAGCTCTGTATGACAACTGACGAGGGAAGATGAACACATCATCAGAATTTTCAGTTATCGTTGCAAGTCTTCACATGGACCTTTTAGGATCTGCCATTCCATTTGCCACAGGTTACTCTGTACATTTCCCTATTTCTAACTAGCCTCCTCACCCTACCCCTGTCTTTGTAGTGGTCAGTACACTTAGTACAGAAACCTCCCTCACTGCTTTGGAGCTGATGACTTTCTGAGCAAGTGTACAAGCTCTTCTGCTGGCATAACTTGCCCCCAGAGCAAAAACATGGAACTGAAATAATCTGGTTAGTTCCACACAGGTGCATGTGTACTAATGAACTAGAAAACTAACTAGGAAGGGAGACAGAAAATGCTGGGGGTAAAAACAAGGTTTAGTTATAAGGAATACAAAAGGAATAAGCAGAATGATGAAATAAGAATGAGAAATACTGGAGAACGTTTCATGATGACTGTGTTTTAATTAAAACCATTAACAAAGACCGCTGTCTTTGGCATGACATCAACCACAACTTCACATTTGTGAAACATGAACATTTCTGGCTTTTAACTTGCATAAACACAGGAGCTAGAGCAGCTTCTGTTGGCTTGAACTGCTGAGAAATTCTATTTGATTCTAGAGGGTTCTGAATTCTGTAATTGCAAGGTATGTCTGATCTCAGCTGGAGGGCAGGGAAAAAATATGTACTCAATAATGTTTATGTGACCAAAAATCCCCCAGACAAATCAAATTTTTATGTAAACTTGTAATCCCAAATGTTCCTTCACATTCTCATCAATCTTTTGGGAATATCTTCAATCACCCTCAGTCTAAACAGCCATCTTATGTTTTATGCCATCTTTCTTTCTAACTCAGTCTATTTCACCATGCATCCTAGATGCATTCTTTCTAAAAAACTCTTTACAGAACTCAGCCATGCACCTTGTTTAGCTTTGTCATTACAATTTTTAGATTAAGACTCAGGAAAAACAATGTGCAAACAACCTTTGAAACTCAGATCAGACTGAAAATCCCTTAAGAGTAGTCCTCAGTTACTTGTAATTTAACATTTTTGTGCACACAAGGGAACCAGATTCTTAACAAACCCTTTTAACAGGTTGGTCCTGGTTGTTTCCAAAGATGGGTCCTTGATATTCTCCCCTCTCAAATGAACACTTTGGAGAACAAATTACAATGACTGTATTTGAAACAGCCAAAGAAAATACTTCCTGTGGAGGAATGCTGTGGTGTCAGATATACTGTCTTTCTGCTAAGGGTGGAAAAAAGTCTATCTCCTTTATTCAAAATCCAAGACACTACTGAAGAAGAGCAGTAACACCGCTGTGTTGCCAAGTCTGCTTTGGTTTCCTGCATTTTGCTTCTAGGTTTTCCATGTGAATCCTGTCTCTGACCTGGCATCCAGTACTCTACATGATCTGAAATAAAGTGTTTTTTTTGCTTAGTTTAGGACTTGCATACGCTTATGCTTACTTTGCTGCCACCTGAGAATAGCAGTATCATTTAAAAAAAATAAAAATCTTGCATACACAGGTACAGAGGAATAAGCAGAGAACTAGCCATAGTTTTAGCCATTTAGCATGGATGGTTATTGTTTTATAATGGATGATCCCTGTACATTTATGGGCCCAGTGATACCGGAAAACAGAAAGATGTCTGTGATCACTCCAGAAGAAAGTCATTTGGCTTTTCAGGACACTTCTCAAACTTAGAAGAGCTCTGCATAAATCACACTGTGTGATGATACTGGGGGCTCTTCTCTTTTTGAACAGCTCTTCTGAGACTTACAGGGCTTTGGGAAGTAGCACTTCCAGCTGCCCAAAATGTGCATTAGTGAAATCTAGTCCCTAATCATTTAAGTAAAAGGCCATGAGGCTGAGAATCCTCAATGCTTTAATACTCAAATCAAACGTATGACTGACATTACCACACTGGAGTACCTGCTTGTAGAAATGTCCTCAAAGGGGTAAAGAATTTCTCCATTGTTGCAAATCTCACAGATGAAACCCTTTTGGCTACAAAGGCTGCAGCTGTACACATGAGAGGTGGCAAACTTGATCACCTTCCCCAGGAAAGGAGCCAGCTTTCCTTCAATAACCTGGAATGAGAAGACAATATTGATAATGAAACCCCCAGAAATAACCAGAATGCCCTGAAGGACTGAGACAATATTTAATACTACAGAAACGCAGCTACAGGCTGTTGGTTAAAACAATAGGAATGTTACTTCCCAACAATTATAGCTCCATGAAAACACAAGTGATAGTAGTAGTCAACGAAGCAGCAATGATCTGAACACGAAAACTAACTTACTATCTCTTTGTAAGTCTCTACACGGTCATTTTAAGTACAACAATGCATTCATACAATAAGGCAGAAAGAAGTAAATAGGAAAAAAGTTTAAGCTTTCACATTATCTCTGACAGCTATGAATACTGCCTTGCAATTTTCACTTCTTACTTTTTATGCATGTATCACAGTTTTGGTTTTGTTTCTTTTCCTTCAAAGTACAAGTTTTTTGCATTTATTTTGTGAAGAGTCCAGGCATTAATCCTTTAGTAGGACTGGGTTTCCCACTGGAAACCATTCGAATATAATGTTCTGCTCCTTGCCAAAATGAATAACTTCTTAGCTGAAGTCTTGAAGAGTCTTGGACTTTTTTTTTTCCCTTTAGTGTTGAGCTCTCAAATCAAGAAGTCCCAGAGAATCCTGCTAGACCATTAGAAGTGATTAGCACTCCTCATGTTGGTGTGGAAAAAATGACTAAGCCATATACCTTAAGCTGCTAACCACAACACTCATCTAAATTTGTGACTTGAAGACAATGCCTCAATAAGGGGTGCTATTCAGGCAAAATACTTTCCATTCAGATCAAAATTCTAGAGACTTTAAGGAATTCCGCTGCTGTAGGGAATAATGAAGATGGAATAAGGCCCTAAGTGTATATTCTTCTCTCTGGGCTTCCTGTGGTCTGAGTGGCAGCTTGCCAGATTAGTGATAGAAATGTGTCATGGGATTTGATAGCAATCTCCTGTAAAAAGGAAAAAGAATGCAGTAATTGCTTACTGAAGGCTTGCATGGGGCTGTGCCCTGAAACCCAAAAGTGGGGAGTTTTACACTTAAATGAGTGACACGCTCAGTTCAGGCACCCTTTCCCTAAATATGGTAACACAACACTTATAATTTGGGTTTAGTGTAAACAAATCTAAAGAAAGCAGAGATAGCAAGGCAGAGAAGAATGACAGAGAGTTTGGAAGCAAATGCCAGGTAGTAAGGAAATAAATTTGTGTTCCAGAGCAACTTCCTGACCACTAGCCAAGAAACCCACTACTAACAAATACAACTGGAAAAGAAGGTGCATGGGGAGAGCTGGTGTTGATGGCAGGGAATGGCTCTGGATGAAATGTGCTCCTTGCCTTCACAGCTCCAGCCTTCTACCAACACCTGCAACAACAGGAAGCAGCAATGTTATTGCTACTACTGCAGATAGGACATCTGCTCATGTCAGAGGAAAAATGACGTTCCTATTGCATCCTGGTATAGGAAGATCCCCTTCAACCACAATATAAACAATGCAGAGAAGCTGCTGCATGGAATACGAAAATGAAGCCATAGTTCAAGGTAGTGATACTGCTAACCTTCTAACAGATGGTCAGAAGGCTAATTTAGCTCCCCTAGGATGGGGTTTGTTTTTCATTTTGAAGGAAGAGATATTTTGCTTGCACAAAAAGACTCCACAGTTACACAGACAGGAGACACAGAAGCTGACAATATTCAATAAACAGAAAGAAAGAAACAATGAAGCCACCCAGCTAGCAAAATGGCTACAAACACCCTCTAAAAACCTACTTAGGCACTTGTAGATGAAATACACATACAAAGATAATAAATAAACCACAATGTATACAAAATTCCCAGAGAATTTTCATGCTATAGCAGTCACCTCAGGCCACAAGAGCTCAGCTTAAAATGCCAGGCTAAAGACACACTGCAAACATTAAAACTGAACTAATGTCAGTTTTGTCAGCAACGATGTAGAAGTTAATCTCGAAACTGAAGTAACATTTTTTGTAATGCAATAAACGCAATTATCATAATCTTTTACCTTCCTAAGTACTAGGGGTGAATTGAAAACTGTACAAGGAACAATAGCCTTCTTTTGCTGAAGAGTTCACAACCTAAACAAGACACATGGAGTGGGCAGCTGCCCTGAGGAGATGGTGTCCTTTGTCCCTCTTTATTTATTTATCTGTGTGGCTTGTTGTAGCACTGTAGTGGGTAGGCTTGTTACTCTGGCCACTGCAGACATACAAGGAAGATGATATCCTCAAAGAACCATGCATCCCAATTTTGCAATGTGAATTACAGGCCATTTTACTGTATTATAGAAGGAAGACAAAATGCAGCATCAAATCGATGTTATCACTGGTTTTAGCATCTGTAAATTTTGTGTTATTTAGTTTCATCAGAGACCTCAAGGCTGTGCACAAGATGATTTTTCCTTGCAGCCTTCTCTCATTCTTGTTTGTAGCTAGTAAGAATAAAATCCTCATCTCTATTTATGCTAGGCAAGTAGAAAGGAAGATTTCTACTTGCTGTCCCAAGTCTACTTGCTGTCTACTCACAGTTTTGTGGTAACAGTTTCACAGTGTGTATTTTATGGCTTGGGAAAAGGAGCACAGAACATGTCATAAAAGGTTTTAGAACTTCTCCTGTGACTGCCAGAGGTCCAGAGTCAGTCAGTTTAGACACCCCAGAACCATGATGGAAGAAGCCAAGGACCTTCACCCATTTATTGCTAGAATCTGATTTTGAGATTCAAGGAAACACAAGTGATTAAAGAATAGAAGTGTAATAGTCAAATGTAATGCACTATCCAGATATCATGGAAAATTGGGAGGAAAAGGAGGACCTTAAGAGGCTGTCTTGGCAGAACCACTAATATTTATATCCCTCTTTACAGCTGTATCTGTTCCTAAAGCCTTTCAGTGACGAAGACTTCACGGCCCCCACGCAGTTTAATCCAGCACACGTCCGTTCTCACTGCTGGAGTCACTCCTAAGCTTTGACCTGAACCTTTCCTAAGAACATTTCAGTTTACAAAATAAGTTTACAAAACAGAGAAACTGTGAAATCACACATTACAAGCTGCAGGAAAGTACATCACATTTCAGAAGCACAGCAATTCAGCACAAAACTAAGTTAAGAGTATACCAAAGGAACAGAAACCAAAATTTTCACCCTTATCTCTTTAACATAGGGGATGTCTCAGCATATACCTGGCAAAGGCTTAAAAATATATGCCTGTCTCTTAAAAAGAAAAAAGCATCAAGTTTAAATTAAAATTTTGCTGAGTTCAAATTCTCTTCTACTTCCAGCACACATAAAGCACAAGGTCTGTTTCTAATCCAAACTCTTTGTAGAGCAAGTAATTGTTTAATTGATCAAAACTACGGGTGAGAGGTGATTAATGATGGCATCCCAGCCAGCAATTGACAGAGGGTACAACACAGCTTTTTCTTGCTTAACTGGTCAAAGAATCCATCCCAACCTCATTTTGGACACAGGACCATGCTTATTATCACTGCTGTACCCAGAATACATTGGGGTACACTGCTTGGTGACAACAGAAGGAAAACAGTTTTTCCAGAGGTCCGAAGCAAGCTGTGTCTCTGAACAGCCCCAGTGTTCAGATCAGGATCACTGTTCCTCTTTCTAGATCAGGAAAAACATTTCTCTGAGCTTCCACAAGACAGCAAGCCATGACTTTGCACACAGCAGCTCCAGTGTGTATCACATTAAGAATTGTATAAAAAAACACACCCACATGTACATACATAAAAGCCAGGCCCTGCCCTCAAAGCACTTATAATTTAAACCAGCAAAGCAAATACTGCTTTTTACAGTAACTGCCACATATCTCCCACCTGAAATGGGACAAGCTGTGTTTTGGATGAGCCTCCCATAAAGGTTCCCTGCCCACACTGCAGAGCATTCCCTCTGTCTGCAGGTGCCAGGGCTGCCAGGAAGAGAGGAGAAACCAGGAAATCCAGCAGGAGCAGCTACCTGCCCCACTGCCCAGCCTCCTGCACCCGGCTTAGGAAAGCTCAAACTGTACTGAAGAGAAGAGAGGAAGGCAGAGACTTGTCTGCAACAATAGGAGAAACAAAAAGGGTACAAGTATCTGAACACATGCTGAAAGGGTGGTGGCAGAGCTATTTTAAAGGATTTCTGAAACAGAGGCTTCTCATACATGTCAATGTTATGAATAAAGATAAATCAAACTTTCTTCTTGGTATATCTTCGTGTTCAGATGGGAAGCAGTATAATTCTGAAGAAACAATTGCTCAGAATAATTGAGGTGAGGGGAATATACAGGGACTGTCAAACACCAGCTGACAAGCCAATGTTGGCAAAGGCTGGGAGAATCCTGTGCAGTGGAAAGACAACACACATGCACTGGGTTGTGTTTCCCCATTCACCAGGAAGACAGAAGATAAAAGGCAGCAGTGGCTATGGTACAAGCTGAAGTCCCTTTGGATACATCACATTAATATGATTATGAGGGCAATGTGTGATCAGTCAAAGTTTAACTATTTGTCAGGAGGACTGCTCTCCCCTAGAGGTTTCCTGATCCTTCTATTCAAAGACTGGAAGTTACTCACAGTTCCCTTGCTCTATCAAAACGATGTTTTCACAAACAAATGGGCAGCCAGCAGTCCACAGAGAACAAGAACTGCAAAGGCCATGGACCAGAGCATCCACCATGCCAGAGAAATCCTCTTCAGAGTCCCACTGTGTGCACAACAGGGCTCTTGTTCACAGACAACTTTCAGAAGCAGCAGGTGTTGCTCAGGGGCCTGTGACCAGTGTCCCTGTGTCACAGAAGGTGAATGCCTGTGGGCATTTCTGAGCCCACAACACTGCCCTGCAATGGGGGAGAGGCAGATCCCTCATCTCTGACACACCGAGTTCCAGCTCTGTCCTGACTCCATCCCTCAGCCCAGCTCCCTGGGAGGAGCACAGTGCTGGCAGAAGTGCACCTCTGAAGGCACCACTGCCCAGACCCAGCTGTGCATCTGTGCAGCACAAAGCCCCATTACACACTGCAGAGAAGTCAAGTCACTTCATCTTCCCTGCTCAGTCAACAGAAACTCCTTGTATGAGAACCTACTTACCAGCATGGAGGGTTGCACAAACTAGTCCCATGGGAGAGCAATGTAGTGAACATGGTGTTGCAATATATGTTTTCATAGTAAAAACCAAACTAGAAAAGTGGCCAAGGGAACAGTGGCAGAACTTCTCAAGTCTGTTGAGAGTTTTAACCCAGAGAGATGATAACCTAAACTCATGACTTGCAATAACTTTCTGTTTGGGAAACAGAGCAAGACCAAAAACTAGGCATGAAAAATCCCTGTGACAGAATCAGAGTTTGTTCCAGTTCCTGAGAGTAATTCAAATTACAAAAGAGATTAACAGAAGCCTCTGGCTGGGACTAACTGAAAAGCAATCAAATATTGATTAGACAGGGCAAGCATGGAAGACCTCTCCTAACTCAGACTGTGTCATTTCCATGGATGTAATATCCCAACAACTTCAGTGGGACCTAGGGGAGAGATGTGTAGAAACAGAAGAACAAATGGGTTAGCTGTAATCCACTGGCACTTCAAGGAACACCTGCAATAGCCTTCTACCCACCTAATAGATCAGGGCCACAGAAATATTCAAATTTTGTATCATGGCCACATAAATCAGTACCAAAGTCTATCAGATATGATGAACTTTCTGGATAGGAAAGAAAAAACAGCACAGTTTTCAGACCGTTCTGAGGGCAGTGAGTGTTTATCTTGAGGGCAGGGCTCCTATCAGCAATGCTAGATAAGAAGCAAAAGGTACTGAGTAAGACCTCCATCCCTGCAGGAGTCTATGTTGTGAATTTGAGTGAGAGTCATCAAAACTCCTACCCTGTCTGTGCATTTTTACCAAGTTCTAAAAGTGCAGTAGAAGTTTACATAGTATGGAGATCATAAATACCTTTGATCACCTACATTATGACTGTCAGAACAGACAGTAAAGGGAACACAGCTTGCTGAGCTTTCAGATACACTGTTCTGCTCAATGTGAGAAACTGCCAAGGTTAAGAAGTCTAGATTCTCTACAGTGTGATGGTACATTATCACCAAATAAAGTGCTTCTGGATTAAAGTAATTTTAAAATTAAATCTGCTACTCTGAGTAACTCCTACCATATGATAATAAAAGTAAAATCTTACGGAGTCTAAACAAAAAAATCCTTTATCAGATACAAGGCAATGGAGAATCAACAGATGAAGGGTATTTTAACAGAAGCTATCCAGAATCTAAGAGGAGAAAGACAAATCTACACACATCTTCGGGTAGATACTCTGCCAGCTCTGGCACAAGGGGCAGTCAAGCCGAGGCATCATGTAACAGTGTCTGTAAACACTGTCACATCACTGTGGCTAAGTGATCAGGGAATAAACACTAAGATGGGAACTTGTGAAACATCCCCACCACTCCTGAATCCTCAGATCAAGACCTGCAATTTCCTCAGGTATCAGAAGCACTGAAGGAAACTCTGGTTATTATCCTTATAAAGGAGAGCCTGCTGCTACTGCTCTGCCTGAGCCTGGCCACCAGGTAAAGTGGTAAAAATACTGTAAAACTCAGGTTCTCTATTCCTGCCACTGTGAGACAAGCTAAATTTGCCAAATGGCTTGTGACCCCACCCTTGTAAATCAGCTTGTTAATCATTATCGTCATAGAGGCGATAAAGTTGTTTTATGAGCCAACACTGAAGCAGTAACATTAACTACTTATGCAGGGGCTGGTGTGTGTCTCTGCAGATAACATTTATTAGAAGGCACTCTCTTTAAAGACACAGGTTTGCTTCATAACCTTCTTTTGGAGCACTGAGCAATCTGTTCCTCTTATTCCTCCAGTCTGATCTACATGTCAGACATAAGTGATGCCTGGAGGGTATGGGTTAAGTGATACGAAATCCCTAAAACACCTTGAACTACAGGTTCAAATCTAAACTGGATTGTCCTGGCCTCTCCTCCTGACAGAACAAAATTTATGATTATTTCTCAAGGCCAGACGCACACTTGGCTCTATCTGAGAGACAGACATAGACAGAATTTGCCAGAAGGCACTGACGCAATGCAGAAGAGACATGAAAGGCCAAGAGGCACTGAGAAAATAGAAGGGGTGGTGGACATGAAACTCATTCATGATCCCCAATTATGTAAATTGAAGAGATAGAAAGTACTTCAATTCACAGGAATAATGTCACAGGCATGTCTAGCAGAAGGAAGCTACCTGCAGGAGCAGTCAACAATTGTGCACAGCTTTCCACTATCTTCTAAAGTTTCTGCCCCCATTAGTTGTTTTCTTTCTACCTCTCCAGAAACAGAATCGGGTCTTTTCCTAAGAAATTCAGAGGTAAGCTCCAGCTTTGCCTAGACTTTAAAGCACCACAAAGAACATGCTTCCTGGACTGAATGAAAGGGCAGATAAAATACCCTGAACAGACTGTCTTCAATTCACCACTTGGATGCTCACTACCCTCCAAATTCCACCAGTGGAAGCTTTGTGGAGGAGGACTAAACATTCAATAATGTTTCTTCACCTCCGGGACAGGTGAGAAATGTGCTTTTAAAGGCACAACCAATGGTACAAGAGAACAGGTCTAGAACAAACACCTTTAGAAACATCCAGTTTGTTCCTCACCCTCCAGCACAACCAAAATGACTGTCTGACTTGCTTAAAACCTCACCAGAGAGATTCCACCAAGTCCAGTGCTCAGAACAACTGAAAGTTGCTCCTAATGCCTGCCTTGGATCTCTTCTGCTGCAGTCAGCTATCTTTACATTCTACCTCCTATCCTTACACATTGCAACATCTATTTCAGACACTATTTTCTGACAAATCTCTTGTCTGTCAAGGGTAACCTTTGTCAAAAGCCTGGACAAGCAAAAGTGGACTGGGGGTGCAGAAACAGTACAATGATTGCCTTCACCTATTTGTTTACTGGATAACAAGCAGGTATTTTCTGCATTCATTAAACTTGGAAGTTGGGCATTAAAGCTGAAATGGTAAATGTTATCTCTGCTCCACAAACATTTCAGTGGGCTCAGGACTTCTGTGATAAAATACAGACTTGGAAACAAGTGTGCTACAATATGCTTAGCTAAGGATAAAGCAGGTTGCAGAGAAAATAAAAGGGAAACATTCCCTGGCTGGGAAGTTCCCAGTCATTTATATCTAGGGAAAAGACAATGCTTGTGGACTGCTAATTTCCTTGAGGATTTTTTTGGCCAGATTCTTAACACCACAAATTCTTGTTCTGATTTCAATGCACAATTAATCTTTAGTTCAGAGGAAAAGGAAATGGAAGGAGGAAGGATGATCATGAGGTAAAATTTGCAGAGATGCAGATATCAGATCTTAGGCCCCATCTTTTGTGCAATATACTAGTCAACTGGCTTTCCTTGCTCCATTCTGACTCCCAGTCATCTCTTTCAGACTGCCTGTCTTGTTTATTTAAATCACAGGTGATTTAAGGCAAGAATGATCTCTTACTATTTGTGTACATGCACACTAGAATCAGTCACTGCTACAAAACAAATTAAAAAAGAATACAGCAGTAACTTTTAGAAGAGCCACATCTTTGGCTGAGACAGGCATGCTACGTATAGGCCCCAATCCTAGCTCCCAAGAGCAAGAGTGATACCACCCCACCCTCTCCCTCTTCCCTTTACACCCTCCACAGGTCCCCCACTGTCCCAAAGCCCGTTCAGCCTGTGGTACAGGTGACAGCAGGGTGGGCAGGAGCAGGTGAGGCCAGGGACTCTGTTCACCCACTGCTGACACCAGCACACATTGTGCCATGCTAACTCATCACCCACACAGGGCAGAGAGCAATACAAAAGGAAACCTTGCAATAAATACTGCAAAGAACAAAAACAACCTCACAAAACCAACTGCCAAATAAATCAAATTAAAGCAGAGCAAACTAAATGAGTGAGATCTGAATAAACAGAAATCAGAAGCCCCCTTGTTTGCATCAGGCAGTCTGTATTGATGGCAGAGCCATTTGCTGTTCATGGTCCTTCCACAGTAAACTCCCGAATATATTTCACTTTAATTTGGTATTAAACAAATACTTCACAAATTACAAATAATTCACAAATTAGCCCCTAACTAAAACAGGCACTGGGAAGAGGAAGAAATACAAGGTTAAGAGCAAACACTGCTAATCTCTGACAAGCACACATAGGCAGGGGGCAAGGTGAAGATGGAGTTTTACCTTGGCTGGGGGAGAGGAAAAACAAACTGTGACAGTTCAAGTCAATTTATAGCAGGAGACAGAGAGGATGACAAGATTCCTCCCTCCCCCACTCTTCTCACTGAAAGGAAGAAATGCCAGATATTTCAGCAGATCCCTGGATGCAAGCTGACACAAGTGAAGAAGAGATGGAATTGTCTCAGTATAAACAACATGCCTGGAAATCACCTGTGCCAGCTCCCCCACCAGCTCTGCAGCAAGACTCACACACTGTGTTTCAATCGTCTTTCCTCCTTTCTCCTTCCCTCAAGGTTTCCAGGCAGCTACATGTCAATTTTGTCACAGCCCAAGTTCTCCTGATCTTGTTTCAGGGATGAATTATAGGTTGTTTTAAGAAAAAAAGCATTCAAGCAAAGGTTAAAGGCTTTTTTAATCAAACAAGGTTGAAAGAGTACCAGGAATTTGGCCAGTAGAAAACAGAAAGCACTTTACTTAGTTTAAAAACATATGTGATCTAAATACAGAAGCAAATATGCATTCAGGCAGAGAGTATATAGATGCTTTTTTTTTTTAAGATTAAGCAAGCAATTGCATGCAGAAATATTAACTAACTCTACATGCCCACTGAGCAAGACATTATTTCATGAGTGATAGTACAAAATTAGAAATTTTCCTGCCTTGCATTGGACTGGATCTGGGCGTTTAAAGGAGTCTTCTGAAGGATTTTAGAACAAGAAAGCAACATACCAAAAAAATGGCTAGGGCTACTCTGAAAAAAACTTCTGTGAGTACAAAGTATATTTAAAAGAAAAATCTAAAAAAAAAAGCTCTTCTCTCATCCAAGCAGGTAGCCCTGAGACATTTTATTTCTTGGGAAATGTGGTTTCTAGGGATATTAGTCCTGAAGGAACACCCAGCTGGCTCTCCCAAACCATCATTTTTGTGAAGCAGAGCAGTAAGTTCAGAGGCCAATCTTTCACACTGCTAACCTGCATCTCCAGCATTGGGCTTTTCATTCTGCACAGCAGAAGATAAGAGAAGAAACCTGTTTAGCACAAGGCAGCAGAAAAGGGGTAGCTTATATTACTGCTGCTGCTTCTCCAGGCTGAAAAAAATTAAAATATCTCTGGAGATCTCAACTCAAAAGCTCCTGTGAATCACTGGCACCACTACTGGGTCATTTTAAACAGAGTTTCATTCTAAAAAGCCACACTTGCCCCAAGTGGCCTAGATTACATATTCACATGGAAAAGGACTACAAGTATTTAATAGACCCTGTTAAAAATTCTGGTTTCACACAGTGCTGGAACCAGTCCTACTATTGAAAATATCTCCTTACAATCTTGCTAGATCTCTAGACTTTACCTGCAACACCTAATTCAGATGAACTTGTCTTCTTGACAGCCACCTGCTAAATTGCTCCTAACCAGCTCTTTATCCCTGAGCCTGGATGGCTCTGCCATGCTCTCTGCCTATAAGCCACTCTGGATGACAGCAACTCCCTTCGGCAGCAGAGCTGAGGTAAAAAGGAAATGCCAGTAAGATCACTGTCATTACCACTAATTGTAACCAGAGCTGTCAGCACTTTGGGGAATTACACACACCCCGGGAATATCAGCTAACCTGAAGCTTCCTGTTCTGTCGAAAGGCAGCTCAGTGCCGACAAACTCCAGGGAGTGACAGAAATAAATGATGTGCCAGGTGCTTTCGGATGACCCTGCTTGAGCAGGGAGGTTAGACCAGATGTGACACTGTGGTTCTTCCAACCTCGCCCATTCTGTGATTCTGTGATAAAGGTGCCACAGCCACAGGAAAGTAGACAAGTTGTTTAACTGCTGCTTTGCTATCAGATCTTTTAATATTTATGAAGATGCATACTGCATGTTCTTCCCAACCTAGGACTATTTTCATATTCCTCTGCTAATATACTTACTTTAGAACTATAATTACTTTAGAACACTGTCAATCAGGCATGGGTCACAAAGGATGTCATGAGGACAGCTATTAACATTTTGCCATTGTGGTCCAAGATGCACCTTTACATAGTTCATGTAGAGAACTATCTGGTGGTGTTACACTGGTAGTAACACATTGCAGGACTTGCACCTCTGTCACACATGCTGAGGATGTGAATCAATGTTTTCCCAGCAGTGCTGAACTCTGAACTGTGGCAGCTATGGCACAGATGATGTGCCTGGCATTTTGCTGCCCTTGTTGAACACAATCAATTCCCACAGAGAATTGTGACAGACAAATCTTCAGTCATCTCAGCTTTGCCAGGCCTGCCCAAAACCTAATTCTCCTCATTTGGCCCCTCCTGCCCCTCAAGCAGAAAAAGGGCTTGCCTAAAATTAAAAGAAGCTGCTGGTACAGCTACATGGGTAAACCCCTTTGGTAAACAGAAGTTTAAGATGATATACTTTATATTGAATCACTGAATGACATAAATGACAGCAACAGACTTTCTCATTGATATAAATGAGTTTGCACTCATGATTTCACAGGCTCAGCTGCACACACTAAGAGAGAAGGGCATTTGCCTAATTCAGTAATACTTCTAAGACTAGAGCAAGCTCAAAGCATGCTAGCCAAACCCCATTTTCTTCTATCAATACAGCCACACGCACAGGCTATGTGTGGGTTAGATGCTATATCCCATTCTTTTACTGCATGAATAAAAAGGAACTGCTGGCCAAGGACACCATCACTGATGGGCTTGGAATTCATCAGGCTGTATGTTACAAATCTATACTAAGCATCTATCAGCAACTGGATGAGGACTGAGTTAAAAGAAAAGTTTTACTTCTTAAAAAAACAGCAAGTAAAAGGCAAAAGTCCACATCTTGCATTCTTTGCTATTGCTGGGACTGAGGAAACAACTTGTCTAAATCAACATAAAGCTTTGCATATGTGAAAGCAGTAGAAAGAGCATCTCTGAACTCCTTCTTCCCTTCTGCCTAGGAGGTGCAATGAACGTACAGCATGGGTTAAAAGTCTGGAGGAGAGAAGGAGACCTAATTATTTCTTTGCTCTTCTAAGACTTTCTAATCCTAATCTAACAATATATTAGGCTCAAATTAGGTAGAACTTTTGTTTCATTGAAGTTCATTCTTATTCCCCACACACTTGTTCGGGAATCTTATGTGCAGAAAAGCTTGACCAGAAACATTAAGATTTCCCAGTGAGGAATGCTTCTGTGAGACCAACAGTCCAGCAAGCCCAAAATGCTCCCAGGGGCTGTAATCAGTGCTGCATGTAATCAGTGTTACAAATGCCAGAGGAAGATGAAATCATTGATCTGTCTGTCAGTAGGGGAGACATCTTCCTAATCCCTTCAGTATAGTATGCCTAGTCTGAAATCTTATAATCCCTTTATTTTATGTACTGGAACTGTGGATATTCTCATTATGGATACTTAATCCTCTCAAAGATGGTACATTTCTGGCCTCAGTGACACTATAGTGGCATTAAACTCCTCATTTTCACTGTATTCTGAAAAGAAGCATTTCCATTAAGGATTTTTATGAGTCCCTCATATTCACTGTATGATCTGTGCCATACTGTTGTGAGAACAGGGCTCTCTTGTTCATCTTTTCTCTGCACTGTTCTTCACATTATTTCTAGGTTCATCTACAGGTAGTCAGGAAAGTTGATCTGAAGCCAGTAATGTCTAAACTAAATTTCAACAGATTAGTTTATCTACAATGTTAAAATGGATAAATTATACTACGTTAAATCCCTGTATAGACATACACATTCAGAATGAAAATGGCCTTAATGCAATTTATATCACTTTGCTTCCAAAGTAAATGGAGATAAACCAAATGAAAGCCACTTATATTTTGAATAACAGTATTTACACAGTGATTCAAAGTAATTCAACTCATCTTTTTAAATTCCCATACTTTGTGACTTCATTATTTTTCCCTGAGTGTTCCTGTATAAACAAGTCTTCAAATTATCATCTTTCTAAATCTCCCATCTTGCTCACAATTTCCATTCTTGACATCCAGTAATTCTTTGTCCTTATGTGGATCCTTTTCATTTTACTGTATCTTTTAGAGTTGGTATAACCAGGAAATAATTGCCATGATTAAGGGAGTTTCTACCATAAAGATCATCACAGAATGGGTAAGGTTGAAAGGGTCCATAGTGGGTCATCTGGCCCAACCTCCCCACTCAAGCAGGTTTTTCCCAGAGCATGTGGCACAGAACTGTGTCCAGGCAGTTCTTGTGTAACTCCAGAGAAGGAAAACTCCACAACCTCTGGGCACCTGGTTCCCATGCATGGTCACTGCACAGTAAGATCATCCTCACGTTCAGGTGGAATTTTCCTGTGCAGTACTGCAACAATCTTTGTACACTTTGTACCTTGCTATTTAACATAAAAAAGAGGCAAGACATTAGTTAACTCTCTATAGATGAACAGTCTGAATTTGGAAATCACCACAACAGCCCCTTCCAGTCTTTTACTTCAAAAGCTTCTGTTAACATGCTATGTAGTATAAGCAGCAAGAATTACTTTTCATAAAAAATATAAGATTCTTGTCTGAGTCAACTTCGGTCCAAAACAACATTTAACAGTGTAAAAATCTTCAGTTTCCATAAAAGCAGTCCCATAATCACATCTAGAAAATGTGAATGGATAGTTTTAAACTCCTGTTGCATGAACTCTGCCCATACACGCACAAAAAAAATTACTGATATGTCCACCAGTAATGTCAGCAGAGAACAGAGTTCAAACCTCCAGCAGGTTTAGGATGAAACTGCCCTGGACTGTAATAGCACATCATGGTCTACAAAACTAATCCATTTTTCCAGTGTTCTATGTCTGCTAAACCCAGATAACTCAGGAGTGAATACTTGCTTCCTAACAAGTGGAGATCTCCCTCTTGAAAGCTTTAATTGACTGGAATAGTCCTGGATAAACTGCCTAACAGAGATGCAGAGGGTTATGGGTGATGCAGGGCAGATGACATGAGGTTGCAAAGAAAAGCAAGCATTGCCAGTGAGGCAGAACAGGCAAGCTGTGGTGTTTGTGCCTGTCAAATCACACTTGGTGTTTGTGCCTATTCAACGTGAACACACCTGATCAGTTATCTTGTCTGCTGACACCTCCAATGACACCGGGATTCCAAGAACATGCACCTCACAGGAGTAAACAAATAGACTTCTGTAAACTTTAACATAGCCTCTGGGGCCTTGGTCTGCAGCAAAACCTTCTGGAGTCCATGTATGCACTTGTGTGCACATACAAATAAAGATTGTCACTTGCTGCCTCTTTGGTTGCTCACATCTGCACTACAAGCATTTGTTAATGACCCAAGTACTAGCAAAAACCACTTCCTCACCAGGACTTGGGAAATTTCCAAAATTAGGGCCATTTTGTTACAATTTTTTTTTTTTTACTCTGCTTTTAACCTCTTAGTAAAGCCTTCCCCACTAGAGCCCTATCCAAATGGATCCAAGTAACAACCATCCCCACACCACTAGATAGCCCAAGTATATACTCTGCTAGATTCATACTATACCCTGTTAAGCTTGAAAAGAGATTTATATTGGATTTTATTTCAGATTGTAGTAATTGTAGTTGTATTACAAGCTGCTTCATCTACTGGCAAACAGGCATTTCAACCTTTTTGCAACTAAGAAAAGACCCTCAAACCCCATTTTTGAAACTCAGCTGCTTGGTAGAAAACAATCATGTTTTCTAGGATCTTTAAAGGGAACTTGGCCAGGAAACAAACCAGAATTGAGGACTAACCAGGGTAAAGGTTGCTTATATCTGCAGATTACCCCTCTCTGCTTTTCTAATTCGCTCACCATGCCTTATCTTTCCATTAATCTTTAATAAACCTTTTAGTTAATACCCCAAACACATGCAATCTACATGACAGCAGGATACAGTGCAAAAAGCAGTCCGTGGATACAAGGAAATAGGCAGCAGAGGAATCAAAAGGAGGAAAACTTTCAGGATTAAAACTACCCAAACTGCAGGTCAGTGGAAAATGATGAGCATCTGGGAGAAAGCAGCAGTAAGGGGCAAAGCAGACAGGAGGGAGGGGTTGTTAAGGGTATTAGTATTTATTGGCATTGGATTCATTCTCTCAAGGGGACCCTCCTCTCTTTTCCACTCTGGATCCACTTTGACAAAAACAGGCAATCTGATTTCAAACTTGGAGCCTCTGAAATGTGGAAAACCCTCTCCATGCTGACAACAAGGATATAGCTAGATCAAAAAGTAAATGCAATTTCACCTACCCCAGCAGAAATGGTAATCAAATCATATTGCCTCTAAATATGATAAGTTTGGGACTGGGGCCCTCAGGGGAAGAGAAGGTGTCTTGCAAACACAAACACAAAGGAACATGTTAAAGGAAAGTGCTAAATCAATGCATGAATTATGACTTCTACCCTCATTCTCTCCCCCAGGGGCCTTGATAAGCTGCTGATTGCTTCTAAAATATCTACTACCTATGTTAGGAACTGATTAAGCAGCTTACAAAGCACTAGGGGCTAATAGCCAGGCCCACCAGGGAGACTGCAGCTCTGGAGTTAAGTAGCTCACTTTTTCATGGCTTGATTATTAAAGATGAGATAGCAGAACATGCTGAAAAGATGTGGAAATTGTTTCAGACCTCAGGCAACTGTTGTTTTTATTTTATATATGGAATCATTTCTACCCTGTGATATCACCAACCAACAAAACCCATGTTTCCTGTTGTTCTGTAGTCTCCAGCTCTGAGGGGCATCTGAACTACCTCAACTTAATATGTCAACTGAACATCCAGAGCTGACTACGCTACCCTTATCCTGCAAAAAAGGCACCACTACAGAAGGGAAACATAGCTGAAAGAAGCTTAAAATACTGTTTTACACACCACTAGCAACAGCATTAGTGTGAACACAGAGGTGCCCAGGTCAACCAGCACACCTCACCTCACTGCTTCCTCCACTGTGCATCTGAGCATTGCAGCACATTCACCTTAGATTCCCTATCCTCCCTTTTCAGCTCTTTTTTTCCAAATTCTTATTGTTTAATCTGTTACATAATAAAATTCTGCTGTTCAGGTAAATGCACTTCAAGGTTCTTGCTTAGTTGAACCAGTATCAATACAAAGACAAATTCTGCTGGCACATTACCTCTTCCATGGTCACATCTGTCACAGCTACACTGCATGGCTCAGCTTTGTGTTGTGAGCTGGCTGAGGTTTGGGGGGAAAGGGGGGGTAGGGGTTAGGTTCCCCCCCACCCCCTCCTTGTGGCAATGCTCAGCAGACTTTGTAAATAATCATGTTACACTAGGGACTTTACAAACTTCAAAATTCCTGAACAACTGCTCTTTCAAGCAAAGAAATAAATACTACTTGTCACCTGTAGGCTGAGTCTTTAATGAGAATTTACTGAGCAGATGAAAAAATTTCTCATAGCAAAGTTCTCTTTGCAGACTACAGTTTCCTTATACAGTCTCTTTCCATCCTTATTTGAACATTGATGCTCTAGGCTTTCATCCCTAACCAATGCCACTGTTAACCCATTTTTATACTAAACTACAAACCACAGACACAACTTGGAAGTACAGGTATTTATGCTATGAACAGCTACAAGGGAAATGTACAATTAGCTCTAAAGGCAAGAACAGGCTCCATGTGTAACAGGTAGAATTAACCAAAGACACTGACCTGCTGAAGGTCTGCCAGAGAATAAAGATGGATTTGCTGAAGAAGATACTCTCTGGGAAAGATCCTGAAAAGAGAAAAATGGATATGTGTCACACCTTTTTGACTGGGAAACTCAAAAGTTTCCTTTCCCCACCAAATAATGGCAGGACAGTGATGCTGGAGAGAAAGAAACTAGAATTATATCACCCTCTAAGCACCAGCTACTTTTACAGTTTTCTGCATAGGCACAAGAGTCCCACAATAAGAATAATTTCTGTGCCAGTGTCATTCTCTAATTTTCACGTCATACACTGAGACATAAACAGCCATTGAAAGCTCTTTCTGACCACAGACAATGTTTGTTTAAACAATTAATGCAGCAATAAAAACAAATAACACAAACTACACCTTAGAAGTATTTCTTATGGTCTGAGACAAGATTCCTGATCAGTTACAAAGCTGTAACACTCAGTTTCAGATGTGATTTATGGTTTTGTAACTGAAATAACTATATTGGGAAAAGAGCCATGCAGATACTGTTCTTCCAACATGAAGTTGACTGATATCAATTCCCCTTTCCATACAGAAATATATGTATTGGTATAGACACTATAATGACTTACTTAAGAAAGCAGTATTTACCTTACATAAGCCAAGGTTTCAGGCAAGACCATTGCTTATGTACTGACAGACTTGATAAGCTAAATTACAGGAAACTGAACAGGGAAGAGATGCACTAATTAGAGGCAGTAAAATGAAAAACTAGGTTAATACAATATCACAGAAAGAAAAAAAAAAAAAAAGGACATTGGAATGTTAAGTGGATATTAACCAAAAAAGTTAATGAAACCCTATGCATCTGCTATAAAGTTGTCAGGAATAGAAAAAGTACATCTATTTTTGTGTGCACGCACAGAGAAACAACAACCTGACCAGCATCACTTTCCATCCTCACAGAACAAATACACCACCACACTCAGGTCTCCTGAAGAGAGGAGATTACTCTTGCAAAAAAGGCAACTAAGTATCTTAAAAGTGAAACTATTTCCCACTATATGTTCTCTTTCAGAGTAGAAATTGCAAATCCCTTTCCTAAATCTCAATCACATTGTTTTAAGGCAATACAGAAACGAAACTCTTTATATTATTAAATGTATTAACAAATCTCTGGCAAAGACTGGTTTGTAATGGTAGAGCTGAATGGCAGTGAATAGAGAGACCACTGCACATGCTCAAAAACACCCCAAAGACAGTGAAAGGCCAATATGAATTTACATATCTTGATATGAGACTACTGTGAAAGCACATGGTAGCTCAAAGAGATTTTAGAAGCTGCAACAACACAACCAGCTGAACTACAGATCAAGAGAACAAGACTACCAAATGCAATCTTTCAACTGAACATGGATTCTAAGAAATAATGAAAATCTCTCTGTTTCTGGTATTCCATCAGTTATCTTAAACAACAGCCTTACACTGATAATTTTCAAAGCTGTTTGTACTCAAGGGACTAGCACTTCTCACTGCTGCTAAGGAGGACAGTACAAATAATTTGTAATTCCTTTTGTACTTTTGAAAAAAATTAAGATTTATTGGGGTAGGAGGAGAAGAGTTTTGCAAGCAAGGCACTGACAAGTGCACACCACTCATCTTATGGCACTCTTCTGGAGCTGGACTGCGCCATTGCTCCTTCTTACTCACCACTCTACCCACCCAATTCCCAGCTGCAATCTCACTCGGGAATTGCCATTTTCCCTGTCAGTTCTGTAGACTATACTATTGCTCCTTTTTTCATGGGACTGTGTTGCAGTGGCTGTGCTGCATCACACCTTCACAATACATTTGGCACAATGTCAGAGATCACTGAAAAACAGTCAAAATCCAGACAACATATGACACTGGAACTGCTCATTTGCACATAGCAGACCTATTAAAAGATAAAGAGTCAACTCTGAACAGCATTTTGAAGAACTAGTATTTCTTTGGCTCAGATAGAATTTCTTTCATTAAAATTTACCCATCATTCTCCCCTGGTCACACAGGCAGGCACTAAACAGCTTTGCCAGAAACTGTATTATCTGCTGATGCCCTTAAAGCACTGCTAAGGAAAACTACTTGCTAATGAAACAGTTCCTTTTTCAGGAAATAGCCTAAACAGCCCATAATGCAAAAACTGTAAATGACTAGTATTGATGACTAATATCACATTCTCCTGCCTTCAAGAATGACATTTTATTTCCTTATTTCCTGCAAGTTCTAACTCCTAGTAAAAAGTGTGCAGGTGAAAAGCAAACTCATGATCAACTGAATTCCTTTGTCAGGCGAGTCTCAGTCAGCACAGGCCCTGGTGACAAATCTTATCCCTCCCTGTACCTGCCCCCTTCTTTAAAACATGCTAATTTGCATCAATAGCTCTGCAGAGCTGATATCCAACGCGCCTCCTCCCTTCCAAATCTATTTCCAGGAAAAAAAAGTAGGCACTGGCCTCCCAGTTTTATGAAAAACATGTATGTGCATATATATATATATATATATATATACATATGTGAGGGGAGTGATTATTTCCATTGCTACAGGAACTGAGGCATAAAAAACCCCTCAGTAAGTAAGGTTGGTCTAGCTTCAGATTTTCAGATTTGCAGTCCTTCTATTGACTTGAAAAATTAAAATTGGTTTTCTGTGGCAGGTCACAGAGAAACAGCCAGGCAGCCAAAGCTCGCAAATGCAACAGCATTTACAGAGGTCGTGAAGCAACTGGGCCAGTCCCTGCATGATTCCCAATAAATGCAGAGGTGCAAAACACTCCTTCAGCATTTGCTCACACCTCCAAAGGTGGAAACCATACAACCCATGCCTGTAAAACCCTGAAACTGCCTAAAAGGAGGCAATTCAGCCCCCCCCCACACAAATGAAGTGCTTTCCACCACATGTGTGGCGAGTTGAGCAACTGCTTCAAAAACAGGTCTTGCTGTGCTGCATGTCTGCAATTAAGTTCTCCTCCAGAAAATTTCTATTATTCCCATTTGGAAATAAAAACCCAAAGCTCAACAGTTACCTGAATGTAACTGGTGAAGCCACCTCCCAAAAATACATCTGTTCATTGCCAGTTTTTGTCAGCCTCCAGTGGGTGGGGAACAAGAGTATAACAGGCACCAAAATACCAAACCCAAACACATTTCCAAAAAAACTCATCATAAAATGCAAGCAAATCAGTTGGGGCAGGAAATCCATAAAGACCAAGTACTCCAGTGAGCAAGAAAATGACTGATGGCTGGTTTCCAACAGTTTGCTTGCCTGCACAGGTTCTCTGAGCCTAATGAGGTCATGGCTTATATAAAGTCCTTTTCAGTAGGAGGAGGCACACCGGACTAATTCAGGCCTCTTGCTTCCCAACATGAACGCCTCCTCTCATGTAACTAGTAGGAAAATAGTGTCTGTGCTATCACTGCCCCTTTGTCATCTCCAACTGAAATTTTTCAAAGGAAACCAAAGTCAGTAGAGAACAGCAGGCGAGACACTGACACCACTTCATGGCATTAGCATCCAGGCAATGTACTACAAGGCATGCAGATCAACATAAAATCACACTCATGTCCAAAAATCTCACAGAGACACAGAGCAGGCTAAGATAATGACACTTAGGAAAACTTCTCTAGAAAATACGTATTATGTTTCTGCACAAGGTTGCATCAAGAGCTTTGAGCATGCTTGGATCGATACAAGGCCTTGAGAAAAAAAGACCAAAATGTGCTTGAATTTTACTTTTCCCTTAATATAAAGGTCCTTTATAAACACCAAATGGGAAATCTCTGATTAGTCATTTGAAAGCAAAGTAAAAGATGTCAGTTTTGTAAACCTTTTGATTGATGTGCTACAACTAACTAGATTTTTTTTTTTTTCAAGTTGGTCAATTAAAAGCATTCAATAAACAGTGGCCTTTCAGTCAAATCTTAACACAGAAAAGAAACTGGAGTGAACTAGGCAGAGGTCAAACGCAAGACGTTAAGACTCATCACAATAAGAACTCAAACCTCTGCAGCTTCAGAATGTGACCTGTGACCCTTGAAAAGCAAATGGTATCAACTGCACATCCCACTAAAAGCTCCTCCTAAGCTTCCACAGTTTGGAAACTCCCTGACCAGTTTCACCATAGATGAGTCACAGGACTGCCATGCTGTAAACCTTGGCTACCAGTCAGGCTTTAACCTGCAATGAACAAACCAAGTTCAATGCTAACCAGCCTCTAGCTTTGCCAGAACAATGAAATCCAAAGTCCTAGTGGTTAAAGGTCTCTAAATGCTTTATTGTTATGTCCTAGATATAAACACAATCAATGCAAGCAGAAAACGACCACACCATCCAAGACTTTTGATCCAACTAAAAGAAAGAAGCAAGCATTCTCAGTTTCTCATTATTATACTTTTTTGCTTGATACTTTGTAATCTGAAGTATAACCTCCAGGCAAGACAGAAATTTCATCTGTTCCTTCTTGGATGATCTTATCAGGTAAGTATTTGCACAAACAAAGGTTATCTTTTAGTGTCCTCCTGCAAACAGAACCACTGATAAGTTTGCTTTTTGCATTTGGATAAAGTGTGTAGTCATGGTGCTTTGTTAGCACTAAGTAATTGCTCTGCATTTAAAGCCTGTTTATCACTAGCGTAGGTAATTTTTCTTCAATGGGTTAAATACCCTGACAGCTCTGCTAAAGCTACAACCAATTAATCTGCCTATGCCTGACATTATAACCAAAGTACAAACGTGATAAGCAGGGGGAACTCTTCTTTTTACAGTGCAATCAAAAGAAATCAAGTTAGCTGGCAGGTGGGCACAACCACGTCTCCTTTATACCAAAAAGGCTCTTAAGACCAAGGCAGTGAGGGGGGAAGGGAGGGGAAGCTGGCACCAGGGTTTCCTGTGCCAGCCAGGAGCGTCATGCTTGGCCAGGTTGAGGAGGGTATGACTGAGCTGTGACTCACAGGGGACGCAGATGACCCGGTCCAGCACAGCTCTGCATTCAGCCTCCTCTCCACCCCTCTGCAGGAAGCTGCTACACCCACAGCTGGCACAGCACCAGGCTACCAAGGCTGCTTCCTCATCCAGCACAGCTCATACCCTGGCGCTGCAACTTACACCTTTGGAGCTACTGCACCACGCTGCAAATTACAGCGGCTGAAGGCCAGCACATGCTGATTATCACCGATCCCGTGGTTTCTTGGCTCTGAACAAGGAGCAGGAGCCCTCTCTGGTCCTGTCCTTGAAGCCATGCACTAGCACCAGCTGCAGCCACGTGTGGAGCAGATGGACAGAACCTGTGTGCACTTTGATCTCACTGAGAGCAGCTCTAATATTTCAGAGTTACTATCTGGTTCTAAAACTACAGAGGGGTATCAATGCATTGCTAGTTATCCCAAACACACATGGCAAGGTAAATAACGTTTCTTGCTGGGTTTTCTCTTGCAATTCCTTTCATATGGACATTGTCAATTTAAGGTAGAGAGCAGCATCAGAGGTGAGGGGAAAAGGCAAGATTTTTTCCAGTGTTGCTAATTCTTACGCTTTTCTTCAGGCTTTTGATTTTGTATTTCCTTGGAAATCTTAGCTCCTGGAATTTTGCTGGGAGAGAAGAACACAAGCTTTCCATCCAACAAAAGTTACTCAGAAAAGTAGGGCTTTGGGAAACTCAGTGATATAAATGAATACTACTTATTCATTTAGTTCTTGTGGCATTATACCAGATTCCTTTTTTTTTTTTTTTTTTTAAATTCTATGAGTTTATGCAAAAAAGCATTTGTGAACCATTTCACATTCATGAGGTATGAACACTTCTGGTTATATTCTGCGAACAGTCACTCCCACATATCTTCAGCCCACACTAAGTGCTAGATTTATTAGCAAGCATGTCCAGGTAAGGTATTATTTCACGTTATGAAAGCACGAGCACCCCTATGTTAAAACAGCTACTCTTATCATCCATCAGCAATCCTGAACCAGTTTATAAACTTCCTACTAAAATGCAGTACACCAACTCTCTCTCCTTTGTGGTTCCTTGAGCAAGGTTATGGAAACATTGTGAAAGACAATAATTACTACAGATCCAACTCATGAATCAAATACCACTGTTACTAAAAGCAGAACAGATAATTAGAGACAGTTTCATTTTGAAATCAAAATAGTTTAGATCCTCCAGTTAACTTGAAATCAAGAAAAAGAAAATGGTCTTTGCTTTTGTCACGCATTCCTGAACTTTGCTGCTGGACATTCTGATGTAAAAACACATGGATAAAAATGGCACAAGTCATATTTAACATGGTGTCCATATCTAACAGGAACTTATTTTTAAAACACTGTGTATTTGAAAGCAACCTGGTCTCAAAAGGTGAATGGAAATTACCATTGTGAAAGAGATGTAATATTCCTCACCTCTGACAAGGAGATACAGGTTTGCCCCCTAGACTGTAAAACACTAACATGAACTGAAAGACCCACCTGTCTTCTGGAAGACTTACCATGGAAAGTTTTGGCAAGTTCCTCAACTGGATGCTTACCATGGACGTTTACATGCATTAGTTTGTGTTTTTAAGCTACCCTTTGCATGAGCAGACAGCAGCACTACCTCCACCCTGGATGCTCTGGCACACATCTCAATGCTTCAGCTGTTTGTTACCTCTAGTTGAAATGAAAGCTCAAATTCCACCTTAACACCATCCCCTCAGTTTTAGCTGAACACTTTTTAAGATGCTAATTTGAAAAAATCCTGCATGCATGGTTATTTCTTCCAAAAGAGAGAAGAGCTGAAGCCAAGAGGTGAAGGTAGCCTGTGTTTGTATGAGCTCCATCAACAGGCAACTTTATTTCAGCTACTGCAATGACTACAGGCATGCAGGATCCAAATAAAACAACAAATGGCTTGTGCATGCTTCTCTGCATTCATTTTCTCACCTTTCCTCACTTTGGGTTGTTGTTTGGTCTTAACATTGGTTCCACTCAGGATATGTACATATCCTGTTCGAATGATTTTCTCTCTCACCCTCTTTCCAACCATCCATGCAACAAATTTTCTTCTTCTGTTGGTCTTGTCATTATCTCAGAGCCCTGAAACCTCATCCTTCTGTTTCTTCCCTGTTCAAACTTTCTTTTAAGAAGTTTACTGCTTCAGAACCTTTATCTTTGTTCTCCTGCTTTGGAATTTTCCACTCCCCAAATGGCCTAAACATTGCAAAGAAAATGGAGAGTCTCCTTTGACAGCCTAGAGATGTCTTAATGACCTTCTGTTGTCCTTGGTCTGAAAGATGACATAGCCCCAGCTTCACACATGAGGTATTTGGAGGTATAGTGATTGCATTGGATCCATCAGGATTCCTGTGATATGTTTAGACAGGTTCCCCAATTGCCACACAAATATTCTGAAAGTAATCTACTCCTGTGTCAGATGTATTATGTCTAAGGCCTCACTGTAGGCAGGACTCTATTGTTCAGCATAACTGAATTTGGGCTTGTTTCACCTCGTGCTGACAGACACGCAGACTCAGCCAGGACCACACGTCTGCAGCACGTACCTTTAACCTCCTGCAGCTATACAGAGACCAAACGAGAGCCTGCTAAGTGATGGATCTAGCACTGGAGTTTTCCTGGAGTAAAACTGATGAATTGCTGTTCTGGAGTTGACAGACAAACAGTATCAGGCAGAGATGAGTAACAAGAGGGAAGTTTTTCCATATAACTTATCACCACCATTCAGATTTTTACTTACAGAACAAGAGCACTACAACAAGCACTAATGCAAAGGGGAACGTGCTACAAAACATTTACCTTGTGTCACTGCCATCTGTCTATAGTATCTGGGCTAGCAGCACCTGAACTGCAAGTTTAGATGTACAGCTGAGAGAGCAGAGAACCCAGAGGGCCCCCCAGAAAGAGCTCCAAGGTTGGCCTAGGTTACCCTACCTCACAGTAGATTGCAGGCATCTGAACACTACCCTAAAAATCATTCTGAAAGTTCCTTGACCTGAAGAATTTTCAATCATGACAAGAACAAAGCAAACCCAGAACAGAACTTACATCATTCAGCATGGTTTCACAAAATTATTTAATGGACTCAGAGATTCTGTTTCCTTCCCAGCCATCAATTTTATTTACTCCATCTTGGTTTGTCTGGGCCATTCATTCACCATCTGCAGGTGGTGGTGGGATCAGTACACTTGCATTAATTTTGTGTTGGCTCTAGGTCTCAGTCCTGTATGCCTCTGCCTGAACAGCATCCACACGAGCAAGGCAACAAAAACAAGTAAGAACTTGTTCAGTAAAGACATTTGAGGCAAATGATGTGTTGCAATGCTGAGGTGACAGTTACAGCTAACTAGGCATAACAACATCACTTGTAAAACAGGGAGCTCAGCAACAGGCTGAGAATCTCATCTGGCTAATATCAGAAGAAACACTGCTGATACATGCCAGTGGGGGGCCTTATTTCACCTCCCAGCCAAGGCCATGTTTTATTTTTATCCACTGCAAATATAAAAGCATAGAATCCAGTGGAGCAATAGGTGAGAATAAATCACTATAACTGACAAAGACCATTTTTACTGTGAGTGTTCTAGCTACTTTAAGGATTTCTTCTGTCTTTTCCTTCCTTCTTTTCTTCCTTTCTTTCTACTTTGTCACTTCTGTCTTCAAGGTTCACAACATGGTTTCAGTCCTGAGTTCCCTGCTACATGCCAAGTTTCAAAGTTCCCTAAGTACCTATCTAGGCACATCAAACTTTATAAATAACATTTCCACATTTAAGCTAACTGGATCCTGAGCTAACCTGGTTTATAGCCATCTGGAATTCTTCAGAAAAAGTGACTGCAAGCATTGTAAACATTTTTGTCTTCACAGAGGACACCAAGAGTTTCCAGCTTCATTGCCATCTTCATTTTGTGATCTGGGTTGAAGAGCAAGGTATAGATTTAAAGTAGATGATAATGCAAATAGTATTAATAAAAAAAACCTCAGAGTGATCTGCTTTTCCCTAATAAGGCAGGCTCTATCAGCATCCCAGAGGCAGCAAGGTGCCAATACAATTAATCAGTCTGTTTTTAGTTCTCTGTAGACAGCAATATTAACAGTTTGTTTCAGTCTGTTTATATGGGTCTGACAGGTCTTCAAGATGCTGTGTTCACTCTCTTGTGATTAATTAGTAAGTTATTCACATACTAAGGTGAAGACCAAGCAGAAAAAGAATGTTTTTAGAGCAGGACAGATAATTGGATTCTCTCTCTCTCCATCTTTCACTTTAAATTAGGAATCAGTACTAAATTTAGGAATGCTGTCTCACCATATTGTTTAAACTCCTCCTTTACTTGCAACTTGCCTCTGTGATGAGCCAAAGGAAAATTTAAATCACATATTTTCTTTGTTTACTTTTCAGCTGTGCTCTATAAAGTTACCCCATTGGTAGTGAACATCTGCACACCAGGATACTAGATGAAGGCAGCAAAGCCATTTGGAGCATTTTGAGCAAGGAATAAATCCTTACGGGAAAAGCACTTCCTTCTTCTCATCTCTGCAAACCTCTTAGGAGGTTCTGAGGGAACAACTGAGCACCGAAGTCACTTCAAGGGAGAGAGACTTCACAAATCAAGAAGGAGCTGGACTCTAAGGTGTGTATTGTACATTCCTTCAGTAGCTTTTACACTTGTAGCAAGTCCTATTGAATTGGAGATGCTTCTCTAGTACAAAACCAAACCCTTCTTGGGTGGGAGTCCTCTCCACCACACAGCTTTAATTAGAGATGGTGTGAAGAAACTCTCAGATAAAAAAAAAAAGCATTAAGAGCATTGTTTCCCAGTTTCTCCTTCTACCCTTTTAGGTGTTCCATTTCGACACAGGGATGTTTTCTCTCTCCTCTCTGGTCCAAGAAACGAGCATGCTCACATTTCTGTGCTAAATTTTGTCTATTCTTTCTTCTATTTCCTTAGCAATTGTCATCTCTCTATTTTGGAGGCAGATTTTGGATTGTTCCTCTTTTGTCCTGGTTTCTTCATTAACTCAGTTTCCTCAGATTTCTTCCTTATTTGAAACTCCTCCTGGCTTTCCCTCATCCCTTTTTTTACCTCTAGTCAATTGATTGCAATGCTAGGCATCCTTTGAACTCTATTCTTTTACTGTCTTGCCCAAGTCTGTTGAGTTCCTTGCCTCCTTCTGTCCATTTTAATTAGATAATTACTTTTATCAATACTAATCAGAAAGCATAATTTCCTTTCTGCTAGTTTTTCTGAATAATCTTCAAAAATCTTATTTTCCTTATAATTTTATTGAAGAGGATGGCATAGAAAACCAGCCCTGCAAGAAAATACCATCCTCTGGAATAAAAGAAAACGATGCTAATTTTTAAAATGCTGTAAGCTGCCCTAGCAAATAATAGGAATTGAGCAGTAACACACAAACACATATTAACCCACAGTGCATCTGGCACAAGAACTCAGCAATACTCTCCATCAACCTGTAGCTGTATCCCTCTCTTACTTTTTCTAGGAAGTTCATCAAAGCAATGACATAGGTTATGTACCCAGGATAAAGACACTGTGGTGCAGCCTGCTCTCCCTTCGAAAGAATTCAGATCCCTACAACACCATGTTCAAAATACAGTCACTGATGTCACCTGCTTCTTCGCCCTTTGGCAGCTCACAATTTCAAAGCTGTGGCTTTCCTACTTGCAGTCTTATCTTAAAAACTGGGGTATACAAATACTTACAGATGCATCAGGTCAGCTGCATGTGCCCAGAGCCACTCACCTCACAATATGGCATGGGCAGAGCCATCTCTCCAATGCTTTTGGAGATCCACACCTTTTTAAGATCACAAATGTGGCTTGACAGTTTTAAGAAAATCATTAATTTTTAGCTTGTTATAAAAATGCAGCAGCAGTGGAATGGAATAATATACAGCACCTCTAAAATGAAGTTCACCTTTTATAAAACTCCTGTTTTCACCACAGCAAACTCAATATGAAACACCTTTTGCTGTGCTGTGACCACGTATTTGCCAAAAACCAAAACATTCAGCACAGCCATGTCATGGATACTGGCTGAGCAAGAGACCAGAATAAATCATATGCTAGGGACTACATCTGACTTCTGCCTTTGGCTGAGGTCATATCACAGAGGAGAGCAGAAGTGCTGAAAAGGTGGTTGACTCTGGTTCCCCTCATGCTTTGCCACACTGTGAAGTGTTTCAAAGGTCCCAGCAGTGACTACCTCACTGTGATGCCATGGCAGGGGGCATGAGGGAGCAGATCTGACTGAAAATACTCACACACAGCCAGAAAGCCTGAAGAGTAAAAGATGCTCACCACAATGTGATGCCCTCGGGCTAAGAGCTGTCAAGAACAACTGCAGATATTCAGACCCTATAAAATCATTTTCTTCAGCAGAGGATAACCCAGCTTCTCAGGGAAGTCAGATACATGCACAACATCTTTCTAAATAGGCAATGCCTTCAGAATGTGAGTGAGAGAAGAAACAAAACGGGCAGCAGAAGAGGCAACATGCCAAGGAAGCTCCATCCTTGTGCTGTAGGTTGGCTGTGGTTCTCACCTTCTACGCAGATCTTCAGCCACTGCTGCTCTGCAGCTGAACAAGTAGGCTCGCAGAGATTTTAGCTGCTGTCTCAGGCGAACAACAGTTGCCAGAGGTTCAACGTGATTGTACAACATGGGATTTTCCTGCTGGATGTCAATTAATGGCTCCTCATAAACATATTCCAGGAACTCTTTGGCTTGCTTTGATACCTAAAAAAAAAAGCAGTTTAGTTAGGCTTTTCTCAAAATTCTTTTTAAGCAGATCTCCCCCTCTGTGATCTGTCAGCTATTCTATGTATCTGAAAACTTACTCTGTTACCAATTACAAATGGAGACAGAATTGAGAGAGCTCCAGCTCTCTGCTTATAGCCAAGTCAAGCTTCATCAAGCCCTTCAAAACTGAATGTATGAGATAGCTACTTAGCCAAAGTAAAGCAGTATCTGCAGTCACACATGCTTTTGCTGCAGAGTAACATAGCTTAGTAGATTTTTTTAAAGTCTAAAATCTGAATAATCAGTTTCTTCTCTGTTAATATTGTTCTTCTCGTTCACTGATTTCTTTTTGTCAAAAAGCAAGTTGTTGTGCTTTTTAAATATAGATAAATAAAAGTGAATCTTATTCGTATTATTCCCAAAGTCCCGTCTGCAAGAAAATTTTCCTGCATTTTTCATAATAGTGCCCTGTTTTTTCTCCACATGCAAAAAGTTACTGTAATCTCAATAAATGAATGGGACTCTTGTTCCACTAGAAAAGATATTCCTGTTCCTTAAGCGAAAACCAAATTCCCTCTCATTCCTGATTTCTGCAGGTCATCACAGCTGGAAAAGAGAAGATGAGATTACTTGAAATGAGCTGCAAATCACCTGAAACTTCTACAGAAATATTACTGGTTCCATGATTCAATTAGTCCTCCTGGACCTCTAAGTCAATGTTTACACTGAGAAAAGGGAGGGATGAGTTAGGCTAACAAAAGTAGAAAGGGCACACACACCACAGCCTCTTGAGACTTAGGAAGTTATTTCCCTTCTGGTGCTGCAGGTAAGAACAATACACATCCTTATAAACAGCATCACTTCCAAAACCAGCACAAGAAATTAGCTACTGACAGGGGAAGCTAACCCCAGATGTAACCTTTTCACAACATTTAATACAGATCTAAGAAATATGCCAAGGCCAGACCTCCCACCAATACCTACACAGATAACAAGATGTGCAGTTTTAAATACAGCAGACCATAACTCCACAGGTTTTCCAGGCTCTGAAGCTGTATTAAATAACCCATCTATTTACATTAAACACCCCAGTAACTTCCTTTTTCTTTTTTTTAATAACCTGCATGTACAAGGAACTGTGCCATCTGAGTGGAATCAGAGCTAACATTGCAACAACAAGCACCTCAGATTTTGTAGAACAAAATTCTATAAACTCCAAACCTATCAAGTTGTTTAACACTAGCAACGTTAATATTTTATTATGCTTATTGCAGTGCATTAAAAAACTGCAGTTAAACAACCTGCTTTTACAATCATTAACCATCTGACTGCAATATCTCAGCAATCCCCTGGCAACTTCTGCATGTGCAGTAATTATTAGTCCTCTTCCACCAATTAGCAAATTAAAGCACATATTCCATGATTCCCTAGGAGGTGTGTGAATGTTTGGCACAGTGACTAGCTCCTCCCACCAGGAGGACCAGGTGCTCAGTTCTGTCTTTGTCCATCTCCTTGCTTTAAGCCTCTCTTGAAGTGATGGGCTCTCCATCCACCTGCCCGCTGTCTTGGGAACTGGGCAGTGGCTCCTGTCCGAATACTACACTCGCACTTGTGCACACCTGTACCCCATGTTGGGCACCTCTCCCGAGACACTAAGAGCATAGAAACAAAGAGATGCAACAGTGCAACAGCCGAGGTCCCCTGAGTGACTCTGCCACATGCATGCACTATGGGGACCAAGAATTACTGTGCAGCACTGGTGCTGCATGGTCTGAATGCTGCCTTTGAGGAGTGAGGAGCAAAGCAAACCTTTCCCTCTCCTTGCCAATACAATGCACACATGGAGTGCTGATTGCAGGAAAAGTAGCTTTGCCCAGCATCACTGGCTGACAGATAGGTGTCAGTCCACTCTGTATAGCTGACACAGGCACACACATCTTGTAATTCATTAACTCACACTGCCAAACACAGCAATGTTACAAGAGGCTGAAACACAGTCTTAAAATGGGAAGGGTCATGCAATCAGTAATTCAATATTTTATTATACATCCTAGCATACTCATCCTCCCCCAGCTTTGCTGGGCAGTAAAACAATCCTATTAAACCAGCCAAAAGGAGTGAGAAGATGAAAAATGCAACAGGGTTTCAGCTTTAAATGTCATACCAGGATGGAAGCTAACATTTCCAGACCTTTCCTTTCTAGAGCCTGCAAATTTACAGTTCAAAATTCAATTCACCATAAGTCAGTTTCTCTTAAAACCTGGCACAGGGAGTTCATTTTCTACTGTGTTTGTCTGGTATTTTGTGCATGCTGAGAGCCACCTGAAACAAACTGCAATATTTAGTGGGCTTTGCATGCAAACGGGGAAAACACTTGGCCTAAGCAAAAGGAAGAGAGAGTGCTCACAAAATCGCCTCTTTTCTTTTATCTTTACACAAACACATGAAAAACACATATATGAAAAAGTAGGAGATACGGGGGAAAAGCAAACCTGGGGACTGAGCTGCAGCTTTGGTTCTGACAGAAGAAACACGTCCAACTGCCAATTCCTTTCAAAGAGCTTTTATTGCAGCCAAGAGGATTTCTCTTTTCGTACCCATGTGCTACCAGATGTTAAGTGCATAGTTGTTTTTCAGAATCCTGGGTATGGAAAGAGACAGCTCTAGAGAGGTTTATTGTTTCTGATTTTCAAGACCTGTCTTGCCAAAGCAAACAAGAACCTTTCAATTTCCAAATTTAATTGATGCCACAGCTTATTTTACAGCTGCTGCTCAGATATTGAGCTCATGAAACATAAAAAGAGAAACATGCCCAGTTACACCGCAAAAGCTCATGTTCTACAGTACCTTCTGGTACTTACCAGAGACAGGACAAACTCCAGAAACCCCTGAGAAGGTGGGGAATAGGTGGCAGTGGAAAGGAGTGCAGGTATGAGAACTGTTCATTCAATTTTGCTTCCAATTTGGTGGACTAACAGACACATTTCAGACTGTGTAAAACAAAGAAGCTTTTGAATCCTGGAGCCCTCTTTCAGTCCTGACCATCAAATGGGGTATGTGCTTATTTCCTGCAGGACCTCTTTGGGGTGTGCATTCAGAAGTACAACCAGGAGCATGCATCCCTCTGCAGAAGTTCCACTTTCAGACAGTGCTGTGCTACCTGCAAAGGGCAGGGCTTATCTTCACCTTCCCTCCCTGCCTTAGTACCTGCTCTGATAGTTCGGGATGATGCTGTTTTTTCCTACCTGAGGGGTTGTGTTCCTTCCTTAAAGGAACCTTAAATTCACCTCTCTGAGCACTTTCACACAAACACAGGTAAAGCAGCTGCACAGAATTTGCTTGTGTTTCCAAGGCACTTCATACCTGCTCTGTCTACAAAAAGCACAAAATGAAATTTCTCACTATTACAGTGAGATGACAATAGATTAAGCTTTTAATGAAGCTTAAGCTTTAAAAGTCCTGTTTCTTTCTGTGCCTCAGCTGCCTATACCACAGGAAGCAGACTAGAGCACAGCTTTTACACTGCAGGTTTAGAAAAAAACCCAGTTCATTTTCTTGGCAGTATTACTGACAGCTTGATATGAGGTCTTTGCCTTACCATCCACTAGACGCATATCAGGTCTGCTTATGTTCTAGAAAGTTTAGTCCTTGGTAAAGCATCCAAAAAAAAAAGAACTTTAAATATTCCTAACTTCTAGGCACGGGAGGGTTTTTTGTCTCCACACCTTGGAGCTTTGCAACTTTGAAAAATCTTGCATTTCACAGAGGAAGACTATCATTTTACTGATGGCAGGCTCTGGCTACTTTTTAATAATCTCCCCATCTGACAAATTTTCTTCAAGAGACCTGCTTTTCCTCTAATAGGGCATTTACTGGTTATTTTTTCCTTTTCAAATAGCACATAATAATATTCGCAGACACAAGACATCAAACAGCCTCTCCAAACAGTGGCTGCTAGGTCTGAAGCTCTAGCATGGTCTGGATTCCTTCTGAGTTTGTTATTCTTTCAGCATATACTGCCTGAGACGGCAAAACAACACCGTTACTGTGTTTGCTGGTGTAATGCTTTGAGGCATATAATCAGTGCCCCTATCTAGCAACCAGCCACCAAGACAGCAGAAAATAGCAGATTATAAAAGTTTTATAAAAGCTCTTGTGTGGCAAGTGAACAACTGTAGAATTTTCTTGCTATGTTACTTTCATCTGTCTGGTTCAATCAAGGGCTACAGCAATGTCCTTCTAGTGTCCTCAAAATGCTCATGCCAAGAGACAGGACATACTGGGCCTCACAAACGTTGCATTTGGTAAGCTAGTTTCCTATAGGCATTTCCACAATTTAGCATCCATCACTAAGCAGTGCCAATCCTTAGTCCCTGGTGGTCATGAAACAGGTACTCCTCAAGGGCCCCAAAACTGCAAGGACTAGAGCTAAAAGAGAGTTTGTTGTGTGTTACCTCTCCCTGTCCCTTGAAGAGCCAGATAAGCAATGATGAAAAAGATGCCACCAAGAAGGAGGAGCATGGCTGCTCCTGTGGAGGAACCTTAGAGCTGGCCAAGGGAACTGTGATGAAAACGTGCCTGCTGGGAGAGTGTGCCTCATTTTGTGAAGAGGGACAAAGAAGACAGTATTAGCAGTCAATGCCTGCAACCTTCAGGCTGTTGTGTTTCTATCAGCAATTCAGTTCACTTGTTAGCACTTCAGCCTGCAGGGAGATTACCTTGTATTTGGAAGTGTCCCAGTTATGAACCAGCCGTGCAGGGATAAGAAAGCTGTCATCCACATGGCAGGTGCTGCAATAATACCATCCACTGTAGCTGCACACCTTTGCTTTCCCATTGGATAAACCTATGGAGCGCTGACAGCCTAGAGAAAAGAGAGGGGCAAAAGTCTGGGTTTGTACATCAAGTCAGAAATACACATTCAGGACCAAGTCAGAAATTTATTCCTCCATTTGAGATCCTTCTAATATTTCATTTATTTTACCCAAAAGACATTTCTCATTCCAAAAAATTTGAGAAATAAATATGAGTATTCTTGGACTAGCACTGAAAAGCTAACTTGGGCATCTGTGACAATGTGTTCAGACAGCAATCAAAAGATACTCAGCACTTCTCAAGAAACAAAGGCAGAAGACTTGTATGTGAGACACTGGGCATTTAAAAGCCATGGCTATCTGAAAACCATGGCCTGAAGCTTAAACAGGTCACATTCTACTGTATGGTTGCACCAGAGAGCTCCCGATTTCCCCACAACAGAATGGGCCAGCATTGCCTGCCTGCAGGAGTGCAAGCCAGCTCCTGCTGACAGCCAGAAGGGATGCTGACTTGGCAGGTAAAACTCAGCCACAGAATTAGCACAGCCACAGCAAACTTCAGTCAGATCATGAATAATAACTGAGCAGCAGTCACACTGAGAATGAGTAGTTCTTGACTAGCAATAGTGACACAGCTCTGTTTCCAGCAGGGTTGGTGTTTTTGTTTTTTTTTTTTACGATTGCATTACTCTGTCTTACAAGGTCTGATGTCTGTCTGACACTTTGTTCACAGCTAGATCCCTTGCCTCTTCCCATGCCCTCTTGTGTGGAGTCCCTGGGGTAAAACAATATATTCAAAAGCTGCTGCTTTAGTGGGAAAGAATTAATGCAGAGATCTCCTTCACCTGACCACATGTTTTCACAAAACACACAAAACCTCAACATACTTGACACTTCTGTCTTTCAATAGTGATTAACATGAGCCAAAAGATTCATATAATATTAGACTGGATGGCTGAAGACAGACAGCACAATCACATTAAACAACCTGCTCAGGAAGTGAGGCTGAAAATGTTTGAGTAAGATACATCAAGATGTCTGTGGTTGATAACAGCACCTATAGACACAGCACACGTGACAGTATTTCTGCTTTTCCTTCAAATGCCAGTGTCCCCAAATGACAATTATAATTTCAGCCAGAGCACCAGAGCTCCACTCTGGCTTGTGCTGTATGCTCAGATGGTCTCTGCTGCAGCTGGCTAGAAATACTGAGTAGCAGAATCCTTGTACATCACTTTTACTGCAAAAGCATTGATTAAACAGTTTTTCAGGTAGAAGTCAACTGACTGATTGCAGTAGTCAATATAATCAATTTCATTTAGTGTAATTATATGACTTTCTCTAGCTGAAAGCATCTTTTCTCCCCAGCAGAAGTTACAGTGATTTGAGGAAATCACTTAGGGGCAGGTCAGCTACTCTAGGCATAAATTGAGCTCCTCCTTCCCCATATCAAATGATGTCACCGTGGCCCCCTCTGCTCTAATAAAAATCATTAGAATAACCTATCCAACACAATTAGCTCACTTCCTCCTCTTTCACACTCCAGAGCCATTTGGCCACTAATTCTCTGCAATACACACTACCAAGTGAATCAGTATGGGACATGTCCTGTTTCCATCTCCCTCTTCCTCTGCCCATTGTTTTGTTTTTTTCTTTAAGAAAGGACATGCAGTTTCTTGGAAAAAGTAAACATATAAACAGGTCAGTTGATAAAGGAGATGCTTACATTCGTCTTCTCCTTTACCCTTCATAAGACCAGAGCATAAGTATTAATGAAGTTCTAATGGTTAAGCTGTGTGTGAATGCAGTCTCCCAACTCAAGGTCATTGAAACTTTATAAATATTCCCCACTAGCCAACACTTACTTGTCTAGGGATGAGGATGGGAGAGGACATACTGATTTCACCTAACTAGCACCATGCATCCCCTGCCACTCCACTGGTTGCTACCTTGCTTTAATGCCTAACTCCAACCTGTTAGACTGAAGGCAAGAATAAGCTAAAGTCCAATTTGAACTGCCGAAATTCTAAATTAAAACATTTGCAGTTGAGAATTCACCACTTTAAGGACTAATTTCTTGCAGCCTCCTAGAGCCAGAAACTCATTCCAGTTCATGGAGAGAGTTTTCTCAGGAGAGGAGTGACAAAGCACAGAAATGTAGGGAGGTGTCTCTCCTCTTCCCTGTGTCCAGCCCATAAGAACTGAAATTCTCTGGGGTGAGGAGAGTCTCAGCAAGCAATCTTGGATGTCCTTCATCTTCCAGAAGGGTGATTTTACGAAGAGGAGGAAGTGGAAGAAATTCATACCCAAGCAGCAGGCAATGCTTATGCCCTTGTTACAACCCTTCCTGAGCCCACATTGTTTCCGCATTCCTCTTTACACCTCTTATTTTTCATTCCTCTTCATATCCTCAAGAAAATACATTCTGCAAAGCTACATAACAGTTTTGTAGTTGAGGTTTGTTAGATGATAATGTGGCACTGGCATCCAGCTTACATTTTCCCCTACTTTACAAGCTTTGCTGTTTGAAAATCACCATCTTTTCCATTCCTCTCTGTTTTGATTCATAATGATGGCTATTTCTACAACCCTTTCAAATCAAGTTATCAAAGCACTGATTTTCTTTGATGTTATGCAGTTCAAAGTGGTGTAGTGTGACAAACATATTTCTGTGGCATAGACCACTTATGCTACTTTGTTTTTTTTAAGATGGAAAAAAATAGCTAAAGAATGAGAGAGAAAGAAGAGGAAAAAGGAATAGCCATTGGCTTAATGACCTTGGAAATCCTGCACCTGGGCATTCAGGTACATCAACTTGCCATGATGTTTACCAGAAGGAAAGCTAGTACTGACTCCTGGCTTGAAACTCTTGAGCACCTCTCTCAGCAGGACAAGCAGATGTAGCTGACCACCTCTGAGATTGATAACACAATTCAACAAATAGCTTAGGGTTTGGGAAGGGACCATGTTTGCAGACAAAACTCTTAATTGCTTACATAACTAGAGAAAGCACCTTGCACAGCATGGGAGAAAAAAGCAGCACAACTTTCACCAAACCTCTCTCACCTATTACTAATGCTCACACAGAATATTATCTATATAACATCTGTACAAAGGTCTGGCAAACCCGGAGCCTAATGCAAAGAGAACACCACAGTATTTGCTAGCACCTAAAATCATCCCTCCCTAAAGAATGTTAGAGAGCAAGCTACAGAGGGAAGAAGTGCAGCTGTAAGGTATACTGTTAGCAAAGAGAGGGAAGGAATCATCCCAAACCTTTCATCACAGGAAAATACAACAAAACAGCCTTGGAATCAAGGAAAGAAAATAGGGGTTAGAAAAAATAGCAGCAAGAAAGTGCTGTTGGGCAGATGACTCTCTCTCAACAACATGTCTGAGAGCAGAGCAGGAGTATCAACATCAAGAGGCTCATGTCCAAGTGTGAAGCCTTCAGGAAGAAAGTGATACAGAAGGTGAGGTTAAAAAGTTGTTACAAAACTCTCTCCTTAACTTAAGGTGGTGGTCTAGTATGGAAGAGGAATCCAAGGTATCTGAACATAATTCCTCTTCTCTGAAGCACAGAAAACACCACTTTCAGGTTGTTGCATACTCTTGTTGTTAAGGAAGACACACACAACTATCCTTTTTATCCAGATACCTTTCTCTTTAATCTTTTATCAAGAAAAGACTGGAGTAGTTCCACAGTGAAACAGAGAAAGTGAAAGACCAAATTAGAATCAAGTACACAACTGTTTTCCTTATTCAATGAAGTTCCTTGCTCGGTAACAGGAAAAAGCAAGTCCCTTGTGATTGTGTGCCATAATTAAATCTGTGACAGATTAGCTTAGAAGCTAATTCATTTAGAAACAACATACAATACAAAGAAAAGAAAATGATCCACAGACTTCAAAAGGCTTTCAGCTTGATAAAGGCATAAAGCAGACTAAGCAGAAGGAACACAGCAACAAATTTTCAGTATTGGATCAGACATACAACATTGCTCTATCAGCTCAGCACAAATAGAAATAAGGTGGGAATTACTTCAGTTGGTTGCCTTTATTCCTGTGCATCTATTCCAATTCACTCCACCATGGGAAAACTCAAATTCACAAGGAAAAGATACAGCTCAGTTCTCTCTTATGCCTACCCTGGTTTGCATTACACTTTGTCCTTTTCCCACCATTACTTTCCAGAGCAATTTTATTTCAAAGAAATAATTAAAAACATATAAACCTCCAAGCTAAGTCTGACATACTACTCACCTTGCCTACATTTCCTGTGAGCTTCTTAGGAACTTTAAAAAAAGATAATGAAACCTTAACAGATTAAAGCAAAAAACATTGTGTTGAAACCATGTGGGTTTGACCCTTTTAATTAAGTTATAATTACCTGAGCAACATAAAAAACTCATATCATGTCAACAATGTACACATCCCACTTTAATTATAAACTAGATCAGCTTCTCTAGAAATAAGGATAAGAGTTCACACGTCCCCAGTTGACTCCAAAGGATGGCCCAAATGTTCCAAGTCAACGGAAACCTCAATTCTCAGCTGTAGCTCAGGACTAAGTGCTAAATAACAGATCTTCCATCTTCCTTAGCACCATTTGAAGGTACAACACATAGGTACAATCTGTCTTTCCTGTCTTACATATTCCAGCTCAGCTGACTTAGCTTGGTGGCTCTGGGCTGGGGAGACTGGACACTCCATACAGTGACTCATCCCACCCTGCTGGAGATGTCTCACAGGCATCCAGCTTCAGAGCAGCTCTCCAAGGCACATAAGGTGAATTATTCCCTAGGCACTCAGTCCTTCTTCCAATCAGCAAAGATTGGATTGGTGTAGACATCCAGTATTTAGATGGCTGGGGGTAGGTGAAGTGAACAAAACCTTTTACATCAGTCATGCTGAATGCAGAGCTGTGACTTTCTCTGAGAAGATGAACAATCAAGAAAAAAACACCCATGCTGCAAACAAGTCAGGTGACAGCACATATGGGTGCATACACAACATCCTGCATGCCTGTATTTACATGTCCTTTGTAGAAGACAGCATACAGGCATGCTGCAGCTTACAGCTAAATTCTGCCTTCCCAGTAAAACTAATAGTAGTTAAGCCTGCAAATACAACACCAAAACTTAAAAGTCAAAGTGCAAGCTTGCTTTTCACATACATAAGTAAAGAGTAACATTTCATCCCTAAATGAGAACTAAAAATCCTAGCTGTGTCAAATGACAATCAACAAAACTACATTTGGAAACTAAATTTTTTATGTGCTTTGATTTCCCCACTTGAGTTTCATCAGAAGATAGCTTCTTTTACCTTTAGTGTCAAATTCTAAGAGGTGGCAAAGTTATATTTTTCCCAGAGAATATGCTCTGAGGAAATTACAAACAGCTTTGAAGACATGCTTTACACATAAGCTGTTTTTAACACATGGTCAGTTTGCATTCTCCTATTGCACATTTTCAAATCCCTTCCCTGTGTTCACAGGACAACAACACTGAGTAGTAACACAATACACCTCAAACTAATCTGGTATTCTTTTCCCCATGCCCTTATAGGATTATTCTCTGCAGTATCTGGTGCCTTGCTGAGCCTCTGAAGGGCTCCCTGACAGAAGGAAATGGGATCTACCAAGGAATGACTTACTGGTAGGATTCAGTAATTCACCAGCTCTTTGGTCAAGAATGGGAACTGAACACACTCTCTGGGCCAGCTTGAAGCCTGTCTGCCAGCTAAGAAGTAAGGAGATAATGTAAGCATAATTAATAACAGCGTTCCTATTTGTACAGTTGATTACATTCACGCTTGGTTCTACACACTGAGAAGGTAGACCAAAGAACAGAGCAAAGAGCAGGCCAGCCATCTGTGTTGATCAGAACAAACACTGGTGCCAGCACCCTCAGCCAGCTCATCTAGCAAAATGAGTCTCTACTTAACCCAGTTTTTATTTCTGGGTTATTTCTGCAGTTAGTTTGAAGACCACTTACCCCTGTACTGCTCACTCCTTGACTTACACTGAAGGCTACCTGGTTTGCAAAGTTTCATTTATTTGATACAGCATTAGCATACCTAGAAATAACCAGCTCTGATTCTGTTTGAATACACAACTGGGTTTTTTATCTCCTTTTAATGGAAGGAACAGCTGGCAGTAAGCATGGTTACATATTTTTGCCAAAGCTATTTGGCTGAATTTCTTCTTGGTTGCACATCACTACCACAGCACTGCCTTGGGTTTATGAACTATCCAGATTTATAAAGCACAGGTACATATCAGAGACTACAGATGTTGCAGAAGGCCACACTGAGAACCTAAACCCTTCCTACAGCTGGCCTCTGGTTTGTTTTGAAATTTCTTTTACATTGCCCCCGATTTGATCCACATGTAATAGTTTTGCAATAATGCACTGCTTTGGCATGTGACAGAAGAGGGAGAGCCTTGCCAACACACACACAAATGCCCTAGCTTTGCAGTAGTGGCCCCTAAAGCAGCCACTTTCTTTCAGTGTTTGTCCCTCAAGGCTGCACATCTGCAACAAATGCACAGTGCACTTCACAGGATTTTTTTCCAGAGCAGCATTAGGAGGGGCTCCCTGTGATGCTGACTTCCATGACACCTCTGAGATTCACACATCTTTGCTACCTCTTCTCCTCTGTCAAATTTTGCTGGAACAGTCAGGTAGATCCAAATTTTATGGGGCAAGAATAAAACTGAGCAAACAGCATTGAAACATAAGCTTTGCTTTCTTAGGAAACTATATTAACAGACAATAGTTGGCCCAAACCAACTCAGGAACCTGGTATAAACTGCAACTGCAGTTTAAAAAGTGTTATGCAGATGCCTGTCCCTTTCTGGGAAGGCAAGGCCTTAAGTAGCACAAGCTGGCTTCACTAATTTAAAAGATGCTAGCCCAACAAATAAAGTTCTCTCTTGCCCACAATTAATGACGAAGCTCTGGATTCTCCAGAGAAGAACAGTGGGGGTGGTGTATAAGTGTTGGAGTTTTCAGGTCTGAAAAATACTTCCTTTTGTGCAGATGTAGCTTTTTTCCATCTCAACAAAAGGGAGACTTGGATATTTAGACTCCCTGGTTTGGGCATTCTTTTCTTTGAACTCTTTGCCAAAAGATCCCTCAGACTAGTTTCATACAATGAATGGACCAAAAAGGTCCCCAGACAATCAGGAGTTCTTTGGGGGCAGTGGAACTCACACCCTGCACCTACAAGCCGGGAATAAACAAGGCATAGCTAAGAACAAACAGCCTATCCTTACAGGAGAGACAGGTTCACACCCAGCAGAACTGAGCTCACAATAGTACCGTAAATTGGCACAAGAACACACCAAAAACCTGCAGAGATGTTGACAGGGGCAAACTGGAGCAATGGTGTCACCTATCCCCACACAGGCAGAATAGGCTCTCCTCAAGGCTGCCAGGAAGAATATGTAGATTCATCAGCCAAGGCAGTTGTACCAGCAGATCCTCTTGCAGGGCTGAGACAAAGCAGTCACTTTAACACCAGTCGATTGCAAAGTGCACATGAGGGCACAGAATAGGCACTGAACTGATCAAGTACTTATCTAAACTGCACTTCCAGGCAGCAGCAGGCCAACCCCAAACCAAACCCCATGCAGGCGAAGATCTCACTCTGTGAGGGTGCCAGCCAGATCCCAGGAGGTTGAGGGACACAACTTCTACCAGACAAAGCTGATAGTTTTCACTGTCACCTCCTCTAGTCATGCCATCCTAGAACTGCACTAAAGAACTCATCAATGAAGATGAGGCTTCTGTGATCATAACTGATCACTGATAAACAGGTTTAATCAACCCAAGCATGTGGCATCTTCTGATCTTTTCCCCAAACGAGCTGTCATATGGCAAAGCACTATGGCCCAGCACCCTCATGTTTTCAAACACGTAGGTCCACTGCAAATAAAGTGCTCCCTGCTACACAAATTCCAGTCACCCTTGTTTGGAAACACTCCCCCCACTCCTCCCAACAAGTCAGTGACCTTTTCTAAACACGGTGTATTTTCTAATACTAACTTAGACCATGTTTTTTTCTGCTCAGCTGATTTAGAAATCCCACTGCTAGCAGTGGAAGTTTTACTTTTAAATGAATTGAAATAGGGCCTGAAAGTCACATACAAGACTAGAAAACTGAAGCCTAAAGCTAAGATACCTAAACAATAAAACCTTTACAGTGCAAAACATTCCTAGGGGATTTCACAGAGTCTCAAATACAGGGAAGGTAAAAAGCTGCTGAAGCCTTGGAAGAAAGAGATCAATTGGAATGAAACCAAGCACAAAACAAATACAGCACTTAGAAAAAGCACAATACTAAAAGCCCTGGACAGGTGAGAACAATGGTTATTCAGAACTGAAATGTGACAAGAATGCTGAAAACCTTCCAAAGGACCTTATGGTATTTTATCATTGTGCTGCATTTTTTAGGGTTTATCCTCTAGCATTTTTATTTCGGCGACATGCTACAAATAGGTGTTGGGTGTAATGACAGTTCACTAAGTATTGGTTAAATTCAAGGATGCTTCTCAATTATCTATATTTGAGAAGTATCAACTGTAAGGTTTTTTGAAAAGTTGAACCAAGTTGACATCGCACATGACTTTTATTTTTAAATCACACTTTCTGGCTGGTAAGCTATTAGGAAATACTTTCTTTTCATTAAAGGGAGAAAAAAGAGGAATTTTATTTTTACTGCAGCAGAGACTGATTTCAGACCAAGGGGCTGAGATAGAGCAGAGGTTGCATGATCCATGCATGTTGCACTAGGCTGTCCCCCAGCTACACAAATGATCATAGCACTAGGTGCAGAATGATTCCTTGAAAGACAACAGCTCTCCACCTGCTGCTTCATTTGACAGGGCTGCAAGCTCAGGAAATAGCACATTTACTAACCTTGGCTTCTCTGCATCTAGTGTTCAGCTCAGCCAGCCAAGTCATTTAAGCCCTAATAGCAGTATTTATCGTTTTGGCAAGTGAGGAGACATGGAGAAAGCAGGGAGGAAAAGACAGAAGGCACCCCAGAAGAGGAGCAAGGAAAGCCACACAGATAAATGAAAGAGTGCAGAGTAGTTTTCCAGAAGGCAGGAATTCCCACATCCATTAGGACTTGCTGTCTAAGTAACAAGAGTTCCTGGCAGACACAAATGACTTCTCTGGAAAAAAAAGTCTGTTTTTATAAAGGACAGTGGGAAAGAAAACAAAAGGTGAAACAGAAGAGGGCCATCAAAAGGACAGGAGCTATGCAAAAACAGAAGACAAGGGCAAAGGCCATTTGTCTTCCCCATCTATGGAAAACTGAGGCCACATGACAAAGAAATAACGATAGTGAAGGGCACCTGGGGATATTTGCTTCTTACAGACCTCCAGGAGAACTCCTCCAGGAGAAATGCCTACCTTTCCCTAGAAGCCTTTCTCTAAGACAAAAATATAAATAATGGCCACAAATTAAAAGCGTTTATAAACTCCCTGCCTCTACATTGCTAATCAGTGGACTGTTCATACATTTTTTTCAAATGACAACAAATAATGCCCTGCCCTCTGCAGTAAAACAGAGTTAGAAATGTGGAAAAAAGCTTTTGTATCTGCTGATCAAGCAAAGACAACTTTTTTCAAAATGCCCTTCTGACTCCAGGGTATCAAGTTTGTCCTCCCTGCCCTATGACTACATCTGACACCACCACCCTGGCTTATATCGAGTTGAAAAGTGCTAGTCAGACTTCAGGATAAACCTGTCAATAGTGAGGCACAGACATTCATATTCTTCCCTACCTGATGTGAACATCAGCTGTTTGTCTGGGACCAATTCCTTGAAAAGCTTTTACTGAGGGAGAAAAGGAAAGGGGGATGCAGAGAGCATTTCAAACAGAAAAGAAAATACAGGGAGGGGAATCCCACAAAGACTGCAAAGAGAAAATAAATTTTAAAAAGCCTGTCCCCATCAGGTCCTCCCAGCAACCTTCTTTATCAGAGGTTCATTGTCAATCAATTAGCCAAGGCAGCAGGGGTCTGTAGAAAGGGGGGTAGCTCGAGAGACAATGGTCTGCCCTGTTGTATTACTATTTAATCGCTTTTCCTAAATAAATAAAGCAGCCCTGAGGTGCTGTCATGTCAAGGGAATTTATAACAAAAAAACCCTTCATTTTTCATTGGTCATTACTTTTCCTTCACTCCCACCCCTGCAGGACTAGAGAGGGTTATTACTGTAGCCGTAAGTTCCATCTTTGTGTTGCTTGCCTTTGATTCCCACTCGGACCTTGCCACTTTCTGGCACTAATTTGTCAGGCTGAACAAAGGAGGGATTTGTACCTCCTGTAAGGTCTCAATTAGGAAAGGCTTCTGCTGTATTATGTGCCATTGGGACAGGACACAAAGACGGTAATTACAGGAATTTGCACTAAATGGCTGAAGAATTCACAGCAAAACTTTTCTTCCTCCCCCCTCCTCATCTTTCTCCAAGTTTACCCCTCCCAGCAGCCCTGGGGAAAACCGCTCTCAATGCCTGTAAGCCGTAATTACCAACAGCAGGCCCCTCAGGTTAAACAGCAGCCCATGCCCGGAACGGCACAACTGCCCGCAGGGAGCAAGGAACAAGGAGAGAGGCTCAGCTTGTCCGTGTGCCTCCTCAGCACAAACTTTTCTGAGCCTAACAAGTTTCCCCAGTTTCTCCCAGTTATAACTAAAATTATTTATTTCTTTGCACCATGGTAACAGCTCCAAGTTCCAGCCGGCTCTAAGGGCCTCAGGAATGGCAAAGGACCCGCTTCTACAGCAAGTGCTGTGAATCCCTATCCTCGGGGACAGAGAATCCCAGTGCCCAGCTTCCCACAGACCCGCCACAAATCAAGACGAGTTTATCTGCACAAGAATATTCTTTCAGTTTGGCAGACTAGAAGGAGACCACAGGAGTAAAGGGAATGCCTCAGGTGTATCAGGAAAAGACAATATGCAATCTTGATCAGAGCACTTATTTCTGCAGGGAATACATAAGTGAGTGGAGATTAATCATCCCATGTTTGGGAGAGGAAATCCACTCTTTCCCAGAAAAAAGATTGCTCCCATACTACATAAAGCAAGACTAAAACCTCTTTCACATTGGAGACATGCATTTTGTTGCCATCCCAGGGCCTGATCCTATTTTAGAAGAAGTCATTGAAAATATTCACTTGAAACTCTCCTGAACCTCAGTCAGAGGATGACGTAAAATATAAAACAAATTACATCAAATCACACAAATATGGCCAAGAACAGAGCTGAATTCAAGCAGAAGCCCAAATACTGTGACCAAATCTTTAACTGCAATGATGCCAACCTTCATAATGCTCCAGTTGCCAGGTGGGTGCCATGCACTATGGAGAGATGAGATCAGCAGAAACATGACCTGCAGGTGACTACCAGAGAAGGACAAACCCAACTGCACCCACAGTCATTTTTGAGGGCAGTCCAATACTTCTAGGGTGCAGATCTCCCTGGAATAGATGCAGGCCAGCCAGCAGGTCCTGGGCCCACATAGATACTCCCCAGAGTCATGTGTGGTTCCAGAGTGACATGAGAATCACACTCCAAAGCAGCATATGGAGGAAGCAGGACTATCACAGCTCCCATAATACAAGAGAAAAAGTCTCCAAAAGAGCTGTTTCTGCTTGACCTGACAATTTCTAAGCAAGTGTAACTAAAGCAAGTCAGAGACTACAGTTTAGGCATAAGGTACACAAATTTGCTCCACACAGGTGCCCTTGCTAAACTAAAATGACAGTGAACTGCATTCACACAGGTCCCCTCTATTTTCACTTCATTCCCAAACCGGATAAAAACATCCATCTTGCCTATAGGACTGGAGTCAGACAACAAATTAATTCAAACCCCTTTGGTTGCGGACCACCTTTACAGTGTCTTGAATCAAGAAAACAACTCAGCCACCCTGCAGGGCAGCCCTGGCCCATGTAATGCTGTATGTGCAGGATCTAATGTTTCAGCACTCCTCATGAAAAGCAGATGAACCTCTGAATATCCCATAGGTTTTTCTCCACATTTGACATAGAGAGAGGCTAACTACATACACAGTGAGAGGCAGGGAACAGCTGTGCTGCTAAAACACACACATGCTCTTTCAAGTGACTTTCTTTTCCCGCAGAGGGCGTGTAGGTGCAGATGCTGCAACCTGGCTGCTCACCTGCACACTTGAAGCTCTGAACTGTGAGCCCTCTCTCTAGAGACAGTGTGGTCAGGATGCTCAGGAAGCTGGTGGTCACAGACTGGCGCTTGGTCTTTCTAAGATCATTTCCAAAGGGCCGATCTCCAGGTTTGTTCCTAAGTGTGACCTGTGGGTTTTGAGTTAAACTTCGAGTAGCATTGGCTGCTGCTTTCAGTGCCTCCATCCACTCCAGGGCCCTCTGACGGGTCTCTGCACGCAGGCGCAGCACATCTTGGGGAAAAATGACCTGAAAGCAAGAGTCACAGCCATCCTGAGTATCTGTCTGCACCGACAGGCACACATCAACATTGTAGCTCAGCAGGGGATCTTCATCAAGCCTACCAGGTTGGAATGCCATGAGATAAGACCTGTTCAAGACAAAAGTAAAAGCCTTCCAGTTATTCTGGACAGTTAACCTGTAAAGAGTCCCTGATTTCAGAATATTTTGGTACTCTCTACTATTTTCAGTCAAATTCATGGATAGAAAGAGCTCCATAGGCTTCTCTAATATTCCATTAGTTTGAGAAAGGTCACTGTTCTTTTCAGGCTTTGGCACATTCTCCAGTTTCTCCTGCTGTCTTGTAAAAGCAGGTACAGAAGCACGCACTGCTTCCCAAAGTTTCTGTCCCCAGTCCAAAGTCTCCCACGAGGACTCTGCCTTCAGCTGTAGCTGTGAGCTGTCTGACAGGACAGTGTCCACCACCTTGGTTTCAATGCCACCAGTGACAGTGACCCTTTGAAAACGCATGAGTGGGTACACAGTGGGAAGAGTCTGGTTTCCACTGCTGTCCAAGCAATACAGGTACAGTTTGTACTGGGAGAGCTCAGCGTAACAGGTTTGCCAGTAGCTGTCATTGTCTCTTCTGACTTCCAAGTATCCTTTCTTCAGAAGATTTGGGAACACTGTCTTGTGCTCTGGAGGAAAAAAAAAAAATAGAATATTTTGATTTTTCTTTAAAATTGTCTCAAATTACTACATCATTCTGGCTTCTATATCTCTCCTACCCATACACGGCATATCTGAGGATAGGATCACAGAGAGAATCTTCATTCTAATAGGTTATAATTATCAAACACAGGCACTCACTCTACATTTGAGCCGTCAAGAATACAGCAATTTTTTTACCCAGAGGTACCAAAACACCTTACAAAAAGAGAACAAAGAACCAGAGGGACAGAGAAAGAAAGCAATTTTCCTGAGATATCCAGGACAACAATGGCAGAGCAACAAAACACTGCAGATCTCCCAGAATATAGTCCAGAAGTGGACAATAGTATCAAGTAATCTATTGCCAGCTAAAATAGATTTTGACAGTGAGAAACACATACAAATTAAAGCACCTTACCCTCTCTTTCCTGCTCCTTCCCAAGGTCACCTTCATGTTTTCACACACACCACCTCTGCCTCCCCCATCATAAGCAGCTCGGAGGGAAAGGGAATAGTGGTATCTGGTCAGCTCCTCTCTGCTGCTCCTTCCTTCTCACATCATTCCCCTGCTCCAGCATGGTCCTCTCCAGGGGCTACAGTCCTTCAGGTTAAATGTACCTCTGCAGGAGCTCTCAGTAGCCACAGTTCCTTCAGAAAATCACCACATTCTCCAGCATGGGGTCCCATATGGGCCTGCAGGGAGATCCTGCTCCACCAGGTTCTCCTCGGGCTGGAGCACATTCTCATCCTCTGACCCTCAGCTGCCCTGGACACAGCTGCCAGTGCTGTGCCCTGAGATGTGTGAAGCCAAAGAGGCCCCACCTGTGGCTGATGGGCACAGCTGTGTCCTGTGGAGGGGCTGTTGGAAGTGGCTGGAACAGCCCTGCTGCCAGCACTGGCTACAGCACCTGGCACCTGGACTGACTGATGAATGCAGAACTGTGCCCAACACAGCAGTTTCTTACCATGTTTCAGCACGACCTGGGATCAGAACCTTTTGTATGGCTCTGTTTACTCCAGAACTCTGCTGATTTATGAGAATCAGGTTCAGGAGTAGCAGACACTACCAAAAAGGAAAAGTAAGAGACTGCCTAGAGGGATTCAAACACATACACCTGAATGTTTCAGCACTTCAGGTGCTTTGGAGCAGACTGTTTCACAAACCCTAGCCCAAGGCAAAGTTGAGGGGAATCTTCTTCATCCACAGAAAACCAGCCATACACAAATCTCTCCAAACACTAAAGTGATGCAAATTCTGAGTTTTAAAAAAATATTTCCATGCAAAATTATTTCCAACCTGATTTGTACCACTTCAGTCAACACAGGCAAGATTTGTATTTTCACTTCAGGCTAGGCATGTGGCTGTAGGCAATTTTTGTTGGTCCCTGTACAAATTCAGAGGCATTCACTGTTGCACTGTAATACCAATTGTAACACCTGGCACCTCAAAAACAACCCAGACCTGAGGAACAAACTCTTACTCCCATTTGAGTTCTACTTCATCCTTTCAGTAAGGGTACCTGTGCTGGGTTTTGACTTACAAACAGTGACAGAATTAGCAAACACAAGTAAGGGTTTCTGCCTCCAATTGTCTATCTCCCCTGGAGTCTGCTGTTCCTGGCACAAGAGCAAGGTAACCACCTGGAAACAGCTCCTCATCCACTGCCCAGCATAATTAGGTCACAACAGAATCAGCAACAATTGACCTTAACACACAGCATTTCAGACCACAGCAATACAAGAGCTGGTCTCCTCAAGATTTCCACCCTGGGGCTGACAGCCTTTGAAGCAGGGATAGCTGGAGGCAGAAAACATTTTCAGCATCTCAGCTTCACCAGTACACTCATGTTAACAGGCCACACTCTAACAAGCTTTAGACATCATCTCTGAGTATACTGAGGATGTCTGCAACACAGAGCTAAGAGAACAGAAACATCCAGACTGGATGAAGCTTGGAAACAAAACCAGGCCTGTACAAAAACTACATTCCCACCTGCACTAGGCTTCACAGCTAATATGGCCAAGATTGCTGGCCAAACTGCTCTGCTAAGGGGTGAGTCTGTCTGTCCTCCTGGAGCACAAGCAGAGTCAGGGACTCTTGAGTATTTAAGAAACTTAGTTGCTGTCCAGGGGCTCCTGATACCAGCTGGGACAACCTTGGGCTGTAACTTTCACTCTAAGAAGGTGCTCCTGCCTTTGGCTGGAAGTATTTCTGTAGCTAATTCTCAGTTTCTTCTACGGGCAAGAGAAAGAATCAGAATAGCAGCAGTGTAAAAGCTTTTGCCAGCTCTTCAGCAAAGACCAACTTTTAAGGATTTATAAGGATTAAGTAGACAAGCTACAGTTAAACTTACTGAACATACATGAAAATTAATTGTTTGATATACTTAATGTTGGTGTGGAAATATCATGGGGCTAAAAATGGGGGAAGGATGGTACCTTGCAGCTACCCTAACAGACAGACTTTTTAGTAAGTTCTGTAGTGATGAGACAGAGGGTAATGGCTATAATCTAAGAGTGTAGATTCAGACTAGGTAGAAGGAATACATTCTTCCCTGTGAGAGAGGAGAGGCCCTGGCACAGGTTGTACAGAGAAGCCGTGGCTGCCCCATCAAAGTGTCCAAGGTGAGGTTACTCCAAGCCCCATGCAACCTGGCCTAGTGGAAGATGCTCCTGCCCATGGCTGGAGGTTCGACTAGATGATCTTTAAAGGTCTTTTTCAACCCTTATGTTTCTATGTTAAAAAGGAGGCACTTAGGTTTCACCTTGACAGCTCAGCCTCAGCTTCCCCATTCACCCACATACTCAGAACGGAGCCTGCTTTTAACACCATGCTTAAAGCACTCCATCTACAGAGATTTCCTGCAGATATGGCTAAAACCATAACAACAATTTTAAAAATTGCTATTTTGGCACTAAGTCTAGAAAGGTCAGTACAACTATACCTTGCATATCAATAAACTACTCGAGAGTATTTCACCTAAATATGAAAACTGAAAGCCTAATCTATAACCCAAAATGGCAGAGAAAAAGCACACTTTGATAGCCCAAATGGATAGATATGCACACACGGACACACTAAAAGAGAACCAATTTTGTTCACTGTACATCTCTGACCCTGACATTCATTAGTATTTCTGCACTAACTCAAAAGCCATTAATTTCTCTGAAACCCACACTAATCCCTTTGTAGTGCAGATAATGGACAGCCATTCTAGAGTCATCTTCCCTTTCTATTAATCCAATCAGGGAGGCAGCGCTTCTGCAGCTCCAACTGCAATCTCTCTCGCTTCCATCAAGTACAGATGACTGTTCAAGCTTCTCCATTATAAGACAACTCATAACCTTCCCCCAGCCACCCCTCCTTCATCCACACACAGGTTTGCTTGTCTTTTGTTGAGTTAGAGAAAGGCTATCTCTCCCTGTCTTTCACAGAGGCACCCCCCTCTCCCTCCTTCACCCCACTCCTTCCCTTCAAGCTCTGTAAAATTGGCTCCAATGACTCTCGCTCAAACTGGGACAGAACCAGCAGCCACCCTGATTAACATTCAAATGCCTCATATTGTTTAGGTCAGGGCAATAGATGCTGGCAGAGACAGGTTGAATCCATATGCTGCTCATACACACACATCTTACAGCTCTGCTCCTTTATCTCCTCCACATGCACTGTACCAGATAATACCTTTTTACTCAGAGAGCAAATGGTACCGCCTCTCTATCCACCTTCCAAACAGAAACTGCATCTCTTTTTCCTCCTTATAGAGACAGGCAGAGTAAATTGAAGAAGAGTAAAAAAAAGAAATAATCGCAGTAAATGGCCTACATCTGAGCCATTTGGGAGTTATAATTTCAAGGAAACAGGTGGAAGAAGGCAGAGGAAAATAAAGAGAGACTCAGCTGCTGAGGGCAGAGTAATATCTTCCTCAGCATCTCTCCTCTCCCCTTGGGAATTGCCCACTCGTCCCAGCTACAAGCCCTGCAGACAGCACTGAAACCAGGACAGTCTAGCACCCACCTACGACTCGCCACACTTGGGGCAGCTGGTGCAACAAGCACCCCTGGAGAGAGAGACCAAATGTAGTACAACAGTATGTCCAGAAGATACACACTCTGGAACAACTGACTGTATTGCATCTCAGCTGGCACGGCAGGGAAGCTTACTCTCTTTTCCACCACTGAAGCATTTCTGATAACAGTCATTCCAAATAACTTGGAAAAGAACAGAAGCAGAGATGCCTAGTTTGTGAGGAGTTTGCATCTTGAGGGGGCACTCACCGCTGAATTCTCTAATGCTTAGTGAGTAAAGAGTGTTAGTTTACAGAGTTTTTGCCAGCAGTTTTCCCCTCAGACTTTTACCAAACATGTTTGGGACCTAAAATGCTCTCAAACTGGGTTGGGCTAGTCACGTTCTTGGCAGGATTTGCAAGATCAGGGACAAACTGTGCCTCAGATCCACAATGTGCACTATCTTCCTACTTAAAAATAATCTTGTCTTCCCACCTGGGTCTGCAGATATGTATCCTTCAGTTTGTCAGCGTGCAGGTGCTCAACACAGTGACAGCCCTAGAGTTCCCCAAGCTCACAGGCACAGAAGGCAAACAAAACAGCTACCTGGAAAAAGTACTGCAGCACTCACACTGTCAGGAGTGGCAGTGTTTGAATGATAACATCCACATGACCACCAAGCGGTTCTGTGTTTAAACCACTGTGTCTTAAAAGTCTAAGTCAAGCTTCACTGTGTATTACAGAAGCAGTATTCTCTTTGTTTACCAGGCCACATGCCCAGAAATACAAGAGCCTGCCTTGAATTTGCTTACAACTTCTGTCTTTTCTAGCTCTGCTTCCTGCTTGTGCCCCATAGCACAAACAGTTTATTTCTGGCACATGAGCTCTTTCAGCAAGCCTAATATACAGCCCCAAAAGGCACAGCTTCTTTTCAGCACACGGAAAGGAATCAGTGTCATTTTATTTGTCTTACAGTTTAAGAGGTAGAATCGGCAGTGCTGGGTTAACAGCTCAAGTACATAATCTTAAAGGTTTTTTCCAACCTAAGTGATTCTATAATTCTATAAAAGAGTAAGTAGTAGGAACAGGTAAGCCTACTGTAATGTGTATACTAGTACTAGGAAGGGAAAAAAAAAAGTGAGGAGTTCATCTATGCAGTAACTGGGACAGCTTTGGAGGACTGGGAGACCTCTGCAGGCTCCAGAGGGAAGTCCTTTACAGCAGTGAGGACTGACAGGAGTTGCTGAAAGTCCTTTCAGTATCTCACAGGATTAATTTAATTTGAATTAAAACCCTGAAAAGGGATGTCTTCTAAGGATGCAACCACTATGACCCCTTCAACAACTGCAGCAGGTTTTAGCCAACCTCCAAATACATTTTTCGTCATTTCTGGAAAATAACTAGTAGCCACAGATACACATCTGCAAAACCTACTTTCTTGCTTTTGCGCTTCTCTTTTCAGCTCAGCTCACAGTAGCAGCAAACTCTTTGTGAGGCTCTCTTGTAAACACAGAGGGAAGAAATAGCATGGCTACCTAGTAAAACCTGCACAGCAGCTGAACAGAACAGGTAAAGAAACAGGCTAAAAAAGTATGTTTTCAGAGCACAGAAGCTCTCCTTCCTCAAAGAAAGTACCCCTGCCTTCTAACATTCCATACAGAAAGGCTCTTGGAGGGCACACAGCAAGCACTGGCAACCTTGAGAAGCAGGTCCACGGGAATTTCATATCACAGAATCACAGATTAAGCTTAAAACACTATCAGGGAGGTGTACAGACCTTCAATGGCTACAGTTTAATGGAGTTTCTGTGGGCATATAAAGTTGTTACACATCAAGTCAAATCCAGGAGATGCCCAGGACACAGCTGACAAAAACGAAGAGCTCTGTCTCTAGGCTTGTGAGTGCATTTCTGTTCTGTAACCTTTCCACAGAAAGGATATAGAACAGAGACCCCACTCTACAAAAACCAATATAACTTCCTAAACAAAAATAACAGCAGGTACACTTGCCTTTGTCAACCAAGAACACCCTTCTTTGGGATACAGCAACGATGTCACAATGTAACACAATAACCTATACGTTTGTACCTATATATACACTTAAACATATTTACATGTTATATATATTTACACACACACATCTCCCCAAACACAAACACTTAGGCACCTGCTTTCCATGTCCCAATATAGCTGACTTACCTGGAAAACCCAACACACAAAGTTGTTTTAACCCTAAACAGGCCACCTATAACGGGAGTCAAGCCATCACATGCATACATACACCCTTCACAATCCCTTGATTTTTAGTTAAGCCCTGTCTTTATTTAGATTATAAAAATCTCTGTGGCACTAGCTGCTGTTCTTCTCCATAACTGCCCAGTCCATTTCTGGCATCCACAAAATAAATCAGGGAGATGGAGACACTGGGGCAGTGTTTCCAAAGCCCTGAGATGAACCTCTTCCAGTGCAGTGCTTGGGAAAGGAAAAGGAAGAAATATCACTTGCTCAAACACTGCTTCATACAGCTCACTAGAGATGCCTGCCTCAATCTGATAACAACACTTCCTGTGCCCCACACAAAGCTGGCAGGGATGCCTTAATATTGACAAATTGAGTGCTTCGGTTTCTGTTAATTGTTTATGGACTGAAGAGTCAGCATTATTTAAAGAAAGAGAGCAGAGATCTCGGGCCTTACAGTAAAGCTCTGTATGCCCTCTTTTTAATGGCTGCTCTTTTAGTTTATGAAAACTGCTTTTGTTTGGATTTGCTATTCTCCCAATAGCTTTAGCATTCAAAGCTTTTTTGAAGTTTGGGAAAATTATTCAAGGAAATTATCAGAAATATACAGCAAATAAATTATTTTTTCCCAAGTCAAACTGAATAAGATAGAAGTAAAAAGTAAAACAAGCTTAGTTTTTTAAACCATAAAAAGAACAGAAATCAAGGTAAGTTTAAAAAATGATCCTTAGGCAGGCAAACACACAGAGCCACATCAAAGACAAAAGAACCATACTGATTTCTCTTCTTTTAAGAGATACATTACAGTTGTGTTTTGAGTGGGTTTTGTTTGTTTTTTAACATCTGGCTCCTCTTTCAAGATGAATATTAAAACCAAAGAGGAAACTCCTCATATAAGCATAAACAAAGCACCAGTACAAACCTGTGTTTCCTTGGATGTCCTCTCCCTTGGTTAATGCCAGGTAGGAAAGCAGAGCATGGTTATTGTCCTGACCAGGTGCAGGTGGCTGCTGCAGGGAGGTGCCTGTGAAAACCACTCTCCAGTTTACATGGCTGATATCAGAGCGTGACCTGTTGTGACCTGGTTTGAACACGGAGGCTTCCTCATTCTGCACCAGGATGTCATTGACTGAGCGAGGCCTATCTCTCCGCCGCTGGCAGATCTTGAAGATATTAAAAGCTGTGTTCTCCCCTTCCCCTGCCCAAGCAAGGTTATCAGCAGCTGTTCCCCTCTGCACCATGCGCTGGTCTTTGGCAGGGAACGCTGTCTGAGCTTTGGTTTCCAAGAAGCCATTTTTGCAGTGATCCCAGATGAGGCTGCTTTTGGCTAAGGAGGCGACGTTCCTCAAGTTCCTGCTCTCTGTTATCTGATCAAATACCTCATGCCCAACCAGCTCGGGAACCTCCTGTACACCATACACCTCAGAGGGCTGCACAATCTTTTCAAGCTTAGTATCAAAACTATTGAAAAAGTCTTCAGTCACTTCCAAGGCAGGGCTAATGTCATCCACTTCAAGAGCCTCCATATCCTGTGCTGCTGTGGGCTCAAGGTGTTGCGATGGGTTAGGAAGATACCACATCAATATGGAGCTAAAGACCCACTTCACATCTGTCCTTGGCACACCCCGAACTTAGATGTGGAGGGCAAACAGCCACCAACCCCAGCCCATAGTGGTAGGAAGTAACCAACTCAATTTGTCTTCAGAGGGAAGATCTAACACGCACTGACCAAGTAGGCTATGGTCTCTGTATGAAACAAGCTCATAGTGATAAAGAGTACCTGTAAAGAAAAGCAAAACATCACATCAATAAGGGGTCTATTCCCAGGTAACTACTTTTAATCATGTCACTTCTTTCACAGCCATAATCCCCTTCATTTAACTTTCTCCTTCAATTGGCACCAATATTATGGTGTATGAAGAAACTCTTCATGGTTTCTGCTGTTCACTCTGCATGAACACTGCGTATAATCACTTTCTGAACTGAAAGCTGCAGAGAGCAGGATGGCGCACCAGATGACTGGAAACCAAAGTGATACCATTTGTTAAACAAGCTTTAGAAAACTGCATTGAGAGGTAGCCACCTAAGGAATGCTTCATAGAGTTTCCCTTAGGGTTCTAAGAAAAACTTGATAAACTACAGGATCCTAAAATAGGCCAACCAGCCTCAAGCAGTTTGCCTTTTTGTCCAAGAATGCTTGAACTGGCAATTTTATGGAGACCAATGTGAGTTTTACAGAGGCTATCTTGCCTACCTGTCTGCATGAGCAGAACAGTGACATTTACCAAATAAATCAATGCTAGGAGGCTGCTGCAGAGCACTGCATGCAGTTTCTTTCTAGAATATCACTGTGAACTCAAGTGAAACCATGTAGCAACCTAAGCCCCAGAGACAATGCATCCTACCAGCAAAACCAAATATACTATATCCTGCGCTGTTGCAAATCTGCAGATCTTTACTTCCAAACTGTTGACTAACTGGGCAAAACATAAGACTAGCAATGAGCTTTAAGGCTAGAACTATTGAGAGCTGTATTGACCACCTGAGCTTACACCTGTGAAGAGGAAGGAGGGGCGTTTCTATTCCCTATCGTGCAGTAAGGGGGTGTTCCATTGCTACACCATTGCCTTTCATTCCAAGTCTGCTGCTGTCCAACTTCTCAGTCTGGAAGCTCCATCCACAGTGCTGCCATGCTGAAGGCAAACGCAAGCTAGGTATGTTTAAACTGGGGTAACCTGTTGTTGGGGGTTGGGTTGCTTTCTTACAGAATTTTTTCCCAGCAGTTGCTAGGAAGCTGATTGCTGGGTGCTTGGGAAACACAAAGGAAGCAGCTAAGTCAGAGACAAGGCAGCACCGGGACTTCACTTCGCTCTGGGGAGTTTTTTGTGCTCGAAGGGAACTGCCAGGGCTGCTCGGTTCTTGACTGCTGGGAGATCTCACCATCCCTCACCTAAAGCTCCGCTCACAGTGACCCATTCCCATCCCTTTGTGTGTCCCTCGGGATTTCGGAACCTTTTCTCTCCCTGCCCTGCCGAGAGCTGCTGCCCCATTGCCCTGCACCCGCTGCTTCTTCAGTTTTTGTCCTGGGTTTCCCCATGCTGTGTCCTGCACCCCCTGTCCAGCCGGGACATTCCTACAGCTCCAGCTGCTGCCCCTGAGCCTCGGACACATCTCATCCTCCAGGACTGCTGCTCGCTCTGGCAGCTTGTGACAGCACCGAAAGAGGAAAGGTGCCAGTGGCAGAGGAAACTGTGGCTGTTTTTTTTTCCCTAGTTTTGTTTGTTGTTAACGCTATAGTTGTTGTTGTTATTTTATCTTGTTAGACATACTAGTAAAGAACTGTTACTCCTACCCTCACATCTTTGCCAGAGACCCCTTTAATTTCAGAATTATAACAATTTGGAGGGAGAAGGTTTTGTATTCACAGTCCAAAGGAGGCTCCTGTTAGTTTTTGTTTTCCTAGCAGACACACCTGTCTTCCAAACTAAGACACCTGTCAAATGTCTGCGAGTTCTTGGGACCTGGAGACTGGGCATTTGTACTGGCAGGAGAACAGCCCTCAAGTCTCCTAAGACAAATCACAGCACCTAGAGCCTGTACATGCAGAACAGCTTAAAGTAAGAGTTTTGAACACATTAGCTCAAGTCCTAGAAGCAGCAAAGCTGCATTAGCTCAGAGCTCTGCCTAGATTAATGTACTCTTAACAAAACTAATTAGATGGGGTGGGCCGATAATTAGCAGCTCATTAGCTTGTAAATGCTGCTGAAGTGCTACCAGGACCCATGAAGAATTACACTTAGCAGGAAAAAACATCTATTAAACAGCATCAAAACCAGATAGTACTTCTATTTAAGGTGGGGGTTTTTGGGTTTTTTAAAATCCAGAACAGTCTATTAGCCTAACTTCTATTAGGAAAACTGCTTAAATAGGCAGCCTTTAATATAGCAAGCCAGAGGGAGAGAGGAAGGTGGTGAGCAACCTCCCAAGAAGGGCGCACAGAATTCTGTAGCACAAACCAATCTCTGGAATCCCCCAGTGGCTTCCTCCCACCCCTGCTTCAGTTCTAGCCAGCCATGGCACAGTTGTGCTCAAAGCAGCAGCTCACCCTCCCTCCTAGTAGATCTGTGGTTCAGATTATGATGCGCATAAAGAAACTCCAATTACATAACTTTCAAAAGCAACAACTAATCATATACACAACTCTGGAACATCAAGTCTTTATCTGAGATCTTTCTCCCCTTAACTCTTTGCAAGGATTCATTTTGCTAGTCTCATAGTGAACCAAGGTAAGATCAGCTTCAATTATGTGAACATAGAGTAAGACACTGAAGACAGAGACAAAACCACAACCAGAGGGCTGAACAACACAGACCTGGAGTTATTTCAAATCATAACAGTATGGAAGCAGACTCTTTGCAAAGCTGTACAACTGTGCCAGCTGACAGCAGTGGGAAATTAAGTCATCCTGGGCACATCTGCTTTGTCAGTTTAATGCAGCATGGAGTTTACTCTTGAAGGTCATTCCAGCCAGCAGCCCCAGAACAGCATTCTGTTCCCTGGTACCACAGAGCTTGGGAACTCAAGGAACAGCCAAAGGAATATAATGTGGCGCAACCTGTCCACTTATTCTACATCCTTCTGTAGCATATTTTTACAGCAAGAATAGTATTTTGAAGTTGCAAACTACAAGAGGCATTCACTTGAACAAAACTAGCACCAACATAACCATAGGCCTGCAGTGAAGGCTACAGCCTGGTCCATTCAAACATGCTGCCTCGTGGGGATTGGCAGAGAATGCAGCCTTACACTCCCTCATGCGACTGGAGCAGCAACCACTCCAGAAGGGCTTGTGACATGTCACTACAGCATTCTAGTGATAGCAGATACAATACTGGTCTGTTCTTTATTTTAAGTCACTAGGAAAGGTGGAAAGCAAGGGATAAAAACTGACACTTACATTTCACAAGTTCATTTTTAAATGCTGGAGGCTTCAAGCGGCTGAACACTGCTCTGGATCCTGTGAGACTGGAGCTATCCAGTACCACACAGCCAAGTGTGGTGATGCCAAACTACAAACTGACCTCATATCCAGTGGGATGCTGAATCACATGGTCATGAGAAGATGACAGGCCCCTGTATCACATGATTCACAAACTGCAGCATTTATACCTTCCCAACTAGTCTGTTTGCCCTGCTCAATAAAGATGCGAAAGCTGACATCAGTGGTGGCAGGCTCATCCTTCCCTACACCACCAAAAGAATTGTGCCAATAATTCCCACTAGCACTGGGATCCTGCAATTACATATCCTCCATAAATGCAATTAGGCACTTTTCGAGAGTGGCACTCAACAAAAATTTAATCGAGATGTTTGCATGGATTTGGTGCCAAATGAAAGCAAACTCTGACACGGCAGTAAACAGTTTCATCAGAATCTCCTCCAAGAGGGAAAGCAGTAAAAATCACTTCCTTCACGGGAAGGGGAAAAAAAAGGCAAACAATGGGATAAGTTAAACTCCTTTTAAGTTACTGTAAAATTTATTGCTTTATGTATTGTTTCTTGAAACACCTCAAACTTTCCAGACAATCAGTCTAAGGCAGTGAATATAAGAGGAAGAAAGAAGCATCAGCCCAAACTATTATAGATTGATGAAGCTATGGGCAACTATAAGCTTGGATTTGTGCTTATCCAGGACCCTGGGAACTAGTCTTAGTGAAAAAAAGATGAAGGAATATGCTGCACTGTACTCAGCAAAAACTGCTGGACACAGGGATTGCAGCAGCTGAAAAACAGTTTTCCATGTATCTGCCCAGTATGAACACGCAGCAGGCAGATAGTTAATGTGCACTTACAACATGAGTAGTCTTTACTATCACGGGTTTATAGTGGTCCCATCACTCACTCACATGGCTGAGGTAAACAGCAAGGATTACTGGTCAGAGCACATGAGACACTGAAGTTGAGTTTAGTAAAGATTACTTCCCTTGGAGAAGCCACATGGATTTAATCTGGGAGACAGCACAGTCTGACAGCAGAGAAAAATCATGAATGACAAATGCCAAGAAACATACACTGGAAGAGATCATTTAACTTCCTGATATGTTTTCTGGATCCTCATGGGTCATGGAAAATATCCAAGCATTGTATGGCAAAATTTAAAAAGTACAGAGAATGCTGTGAAGCAGAGGGGAAAAACAGAAAGGAAGAATAGGAGACCTCACACAACTTGATACACAATCTTGTTGATTTTGGTGCTCAGAGGACTTCCTACCACTATTCCAGATAATAGAGATGCTTAACACAAAAAGTGATACACAACAGAAAAACAGAGACTTCCCCTTTCCTCTGGTATTTGGAGAGAATTAGAAAGGAACTATCAATGATGTTCATGAGGAAATGCATAAATTATAGGGGCTCTCAGTCAGTAAAAGGTAGCAAAAGAAAGGTAATATTAAAAGTCCTTCAAGTCTCATCGATTCTTAATGACTCTTGGGCTCAAATTCCTGGCAAAGATTAGTGTTTCTGAGAATTTTATCACAAGAGCACAAGAGGAGTTTTACAAGCTACCTGTAGGCAAATAGAGAGCAGGGATGCCTCAGGCACTGGGGAGCTTGCCCTATCCCTTTCACAACACACTGGAACCTTCTGTGAGAGCTCTGCTTATCTCATACTGCATTACAACTGTGGGCTGAAACTCCAAGGCCCAGGAGGAAAAGAGAGATTCTTTCTGCTGGGCAATAATTGGATAGCAGAGCAAATTCAAAAAGCCTAGGGACTTTTATCTGTTATGCTGCAGGCCTGGAACACTACAGTCCAGTTTATGGGCTATGTGTTGTTCAGACAAACGTGGTCTGAACAACAGGTCATCTGAAGAAGAGGTGGATGCACTGTCCCTCTGAATACAATCCACTGGGGCTGACACAGCCATGGACCTACTGAGATTTTTTACCTGTCAGTCTGAGCAACCTCAGACTGTGACCTGAATGCCTTCCAGTGATACCTCAAACAATTACAACCTACAGGTTTTGCAGCTACAAGGATTTCTGACCTGCACTGTAGGTCACATCACACAAGTACTGCCCTTAGAATCTAAACAGGACACACTAAGGTCAGTGATAACCCTTGAAAATCAGGCTCTGCTATGCAGAACCCCTGAAAAAAGGTATGAAGTTGATGATTTAGGTGCTACCTAATAGTTAAGAAACTGAGCTGTATTTGTCAGGTGGGCACACCTGAGTCAACAGAAGAGAGAACAAGAATGCACAGATGGCAGTCACACACACAGCCTTTACCATTGCCTATGCAGTTCTGCACATCACTGGCACAAAGTGCTTGCACAAGGAGCTGAAGGCTCAAGACATTTCTCCTCCAAGTGGTTATGAACCCCAGGCAATGCAGTGGCCAGTTCTCTGAGCAGAAATTGAAGGCTGCACTCCTGCCTGCCTGTCACATTTATCTTGGAGAGGCAACTGATAAGGAGGAATTTCACAAGGGACAACCGTAGAGAGCAAGCATCAGCTGGGACACTGTCACTGTGCAAACTATCACATGCTCTTGGATCCCGGCTGTAGTTTGTCCCCGTGGCACAAGGAAAGCTTTTTCCCAAGTTATTCCAAAACTCCAGATGAACTACTGCTTGTGTACATCAAGTGAGACAGAACACACAGGCTTGTTAGATTCACCATTTCAATGGCTGAAGGAAATTCACAGTGTCTCACAAAGAAAACAACAAGAAACCTTTCATATACAGGGAAACAGAGTTTCAAAAGGCTGTCATTTGGCAGTCAATGGTTGGTTTAACATCACCTGGGCAATTGTCTTTAGATCACATTTTTAAAGCTCCTCTCTCCCCAACAGACAAACTGAGAAATTAATTGCTTAAATTTTCAGGCTATGCCAACTTTAACATGTCTCATAAAAGTATCTTTTGACTGATATTCCTGCACAAACCCACTGGCAATACTCAGGAAAAACTCAAAAAGAAAGAGAACCCCTGGTCAGGAATGCTTGGCTATAGGGTCAAGAGAGGGTAGCTGAATGTAAGCATAACCCTTTCTGTGTTGCAAACCCACCTGTCTGCCAGTCTCATTGCCCTTAAGGATGAAATTAACTGCCAACATTTATCTTAATGAAGAAGAGCTCCCACATCCTGTCTGCTAGACCCGAGGAGAAGCAAACAGCAGGACAGCTGCAATTAACTTGACGACTAATTATAGTCAAGCTAAAAGACAGTGGTGATCTCTCTTACTCTACAGAAAACAAAACAAAAATAAACAACTGCGAGAAGATGAACTGAAGAAAGAAGTGAAACCAGGTAGGAAGAAAAATGCCATGTTCTGTGAGGGGAAGCAAGGACATGAGTCTGGCTCTGTGAAGCACAGATTTTTCCCCAGCTGCTGATCTCACCCAGTGCCTCTAACAAGGAAGCTCCCCAGGCATCCTCCCCATGTGGAGAACTAAAACATCACAGCTCCAGAACAGCTCATCCAGTGATGAGCACACAGTAATGCACAGTAAACATTGCTTACAGTATGAATTAACTTTAACTGTCATTTGGAAGCAGTGATTAAAACACAACAAACACTAAGCTGCAAAGAGCACAACAGCCTGCACTAGAACAAAGCAGGCCAGAGGCTGAGGAGCACCCAGGAGTGAAGACAGACAGACTACCAGAAGGATTTCTTTTCCAGAAACTGATTGTTGGATAGCTCTCCCAAGATCTTTATCACTGACTCGTTTGCCTTGCAGCCATCTGACACACATCCCTCCTGTCTGGGGAGCACCACCAAGTAATGAAGGGCTGTGTCACTTCCTGGGGATGAATAACCATTTAAAATCTCAGCAGCCGGCTGGGATGAAGGACTTTAACAAGGAAAGGAACAAAAAAACAAGCAGACTGACCACAGTGGAGGAGCTGGTGGTGACACACAGCCCAGGCTGCAACCAGCCTAACCCATCAGCTCGTGGGCACTTTCTTAGGTCACATCAGACTGAAACCCAGAGCACCCTCTCTGCACACTACCTGACCTCGAAAAATCCACAGGGTCAAAAGGAACAAAGTAGTGCAGTGATTTGGCCCAAGACGCGGATCTGTGGTCTTAAACACACCTGCAGCCTCAAATAATAACCCAAGGGAGTGAATGATTTCATTCCCATTTTGTCTAAAGTTGTATAACTTGGATTTTGCATGCTATCCTTGTCTACAAGAACACTTCCTGTTCTGCCATGCACACAGAGACCACAAAACAGCCTGTCACCTCCTGAATTCAACACAGAGTACAGAAATTGTCAGAGAACAGGCTATCCAAGAGGAGTGATACAAACTCCTCAAGTACAAGAGGAAACATGATTGAACTAGACAAGCAGGAAACAACAAACATGACTCAGTCTAATACTTCTAATTGTATCTGCATCTATGGAGCAGCTTGGCTTCTGCCAGGATGCAGAGCAACTTTGTATATGTCAGATGAAATAAAACTTCTCTTTAAAAAAAAAAAAAACATTTCTACTTAATGTAAACTGAAATTTTTAAAGTATCTCCTCACTCCACATTTTCTAGTACTGGGTTGAAGAGGAAAGACAGTCCTTAAATGCTTGACATTTTTCTTTTTCTAAACTTCAGAAATTAAGACATTTTCAATTTGCCCTTATTGAGCTGTGAACAGAAGTAAAAAGCACAGCTGGGAATAACAACTTGCATTGCCACAGAGGTCCAAAAGAAAATAAGAAACACACCATCTCCCACAAGAACACAGGAAACCATTTCTTCCCTGAGAACCCGGCACAGCTGTAAGAAAACACACCTGACATCCAAATCTGTACTGCAGAGCTTTCTGAGTAGCCCTGATCTGCAGCTGGAGCTAACTCCTCTCTTCAACTGTGGTAGTCAAAGAATCAGCTGGGACAATACAAGCCATACTACATCGAGATCTGGATTTCCTGAAACTGTTAGTCGTTGCACGCTGATGTTCAGGGAAATACAACACTTAATCACAACATCAGTTTAAACCTCAAACTAAGCTCTTCTCTTGTTTTTCAAAAGCCAGGACCGAAGTGCTTTGTCGCATAAATTGGCAGGAGAAGGAGCAGTGACCCAAATAATGCTGAAGTTCGACAACCTACCACAGCAACCCAAATGCTCAGGTCCTGGCCACCATGCCACAACAGCTGACCCTGCAGGATGGTTGTAACCACAGAGTTGTACCATACAGAGTTGTAAGTACCCAGCACAAGGGCTGGCTCTTTCACAAACTGAACTACATCTTCATTACAGAAAATCTTAGCAGAAGCCCTGCAGAAACCTCAAGGCATCTGATGATTTTGAAACACTAACAATAACTTGACTTCAGTCTGATAGGGTCTTGCAAGAACAATGCATACATGCAAGAACATGCTACTACAGACCGGTAAGAACTTTCATTCCACTGTAAAGTGCTCTGTTTCACATTTTAGATTTCTGATTTAAGTCCCAAATTTAATTCATTAATTTTGAATAAATAAGACATGAAAGTGGCGAGATGAAAACTATTGTTGCCTAAGGTATATGGACGTTGAACCAACTAAGACTCAGATGCTTTTTTATTATTACTGTGACTTTTTCTAGTCAGTTAGTAGGCATGCAGTGCTGAAAGTGAGATTTGCAGGACGAGGGTCATTTGTGCATATTTGCAGAACAGATCAGGAGCAAGTCATCATGCCCTACACAACTCGAGTTTCTTCCTTTACCTCAACTCGCACTGCCAGTGACCCCAGCATTTCTTTTGATACTCCCGGTAGCACACATTCGTTCCCCGGTAACACACACTCCCTTGTCAGGCCTATTTGATTCCAGAAGGTGTAACTCCACTGCCTGTGTCTGGGTGCCTGCTCCTTAGAAGAAGCAATTCTACTGCAAGGTAAGAAGACCACGGCATTATGTCACGCTCTGGGCTATTAAAATAGAAAGGGATGTCAGCACCCTGTACCTACACATACTGGAGTCTGACTCAAGAAACACCCAAATTCCTGCTGAGACCGTGAGCCAGGTGGGGAAAACGAAAGCACGGGACTTGTTTATGCGGAGGGGAACATGTCCTTCCAGATGAGCACATGACTACAGGCGTGCTTGTGCTATAAATGCAAACGCGGCCGCACCCGGGCCCTCGCACACAGCCCCGCACGCTCGGGCGGGCAGGCAGCGCGGCCAAGGCTGCGGGAAGCCCGGCCCGGCCGCCCGCCCCGGAGGGGCCGGGGAGCCTCGCAGCCCCCTCCGGCCCCGCCCCGCCCGCGGCCCAAAGGGAGGATTTCTTTACCTGCTCCCGGGCCGTGCCGTGCCCGTGCTCCGGGAGGGGCCCGCGCTGGCCCTGCCCGGCGCCGAGCCGCCCCTCCCGCCGCCGCGTCCTGCCGCAAAGCCGTCCCGGCCGCCGCGGGAAACGGCTCCGCCGCACCAAGGTTCCTGCCGCCGCCGAGAGCCGGCCCTGCGCCAGCCCTCGGAGCGCCGGCCGCCGCCCGGCAACCCGCCAGGCACGCTTCCCCTAAAAATACCGCACTAGGAAAACCACAGGGTTTCCTGTATAATCATCGAGGGCAAAGTTGCACCTTTCCAGGTTTAAAGCAGACGAGATTCTCAGGGAGCTGGGACTTGTCCTCGGGAGAGATGTGAAACGTGAAATCCTAACCGGATTTTAACAGTCCCAAATGCGAGGTGGCTTACCTGGGAGCGAAGGCAGCAAGGAGCAGCGTGGTGCATGAATCCCTATCGCCGCAGGGCAGCAAAACGATCTCTAGCAGAACCTGTTACCCGAGGAAAACACAGAGTTACAAGACAACTACAAATGGCTCGTTTCAGGTAGCATGGCATCATGGGCATCAACCCACCAAGCAATACTGGTCCTGTAAAAATAACTTCAGGGCAAGAAATAGCCCCATCTGGATTAGGGATGCACCTGAATTTTGACATGCCATGTGTACACAGACCACCTCTCACTAGCACCATGCACAGGTCTAAACTCAGGGGTGCGGTGGTGTCCCACCGCTGTGCCACAGGGGAGTCGGCGGTGCTATGCTGAGCAGCAGAGATTGGGTTAGTGCTGAACTGGAACCACAAGATGTGGTGCTGAATTGAAACCATAAAGCAGATTTGCAATCCACGGCAAAAGGTGGGTGTTAGGTCAGCTTCCACCAGCAGTGTTTCATCTCACACATCAACCATTTAGTGTATACTGCAAAATGCAACTAGCACAATTAACAGAGTGGTATTTGTATGGGTTATGTTACTTCAGTGACATCAAGGATAAATGAGAACCTTTGGCACACAAAATACCGCTTAATCTGGCTGAAAATTAATTTATCTTGGCCTTCATAAATAACATATTACTAGACCACCATACATTCCAAGTCCTGCTCCCAAAGATGAATGGCTTCTTCACTGGGTAGATTGATCTGTTTTATTCCAGTTCAGCTGTATCCACCTAGATCCCACAAATGACAAGGCAGTATCATTACCTGCCATGCTATTTATCACCATTCAGCCTTTGCTCAAATGGTACTTAGACATTTATCTCTTGGGCTCCTCAGAAGGAAAGAGACTCCCTAGGATTCATGCGTCTGACAATGCTTCAGAACTTTGCCTTTCTCTTCCAGTTACAAACTACAAGTTTCGTTTCAGGCCCAACCAAATCGTACACAGGGTGTGGTGGTCCAATACCTGTGAGGACACAGCTGTCAGAGGAGAAAAGCAGGCAGTGTGTGCTTTAGAAAAACCTCTCTCTCCCTTGCTTATGATTCCTCTACTCAATTTCTCCAGTAGAGATTTTTCTTCCTGCAGTCTGTGCGGCAATGGAGAGAGAAAAAAATAAACCCAAACAATTATCAACATTATCTTTCAAAGCTGCAGAAAAACACTCTCAGTTTTGAAGAAATAGGAACCTTTGCTTTTTTTTTTTTGTTGCTAATACTATATATATCTTTTAGAATGCAAGCTTCAGAATTGCAATTTTCATTGTTTAAGCATATCACTGTCCCCCAACATGAAATCACAAGCTGTTTCCAGTAAGATATACTGGTTAAAGACATAGTGGTGGCTATCTATCAGAATATTCCATACAGCTTGACTTCCAGTTTTGTCCTTGTTGCTTACCAACCATTAGCACAACACTGAACTGTGCATGGAACTATATGGTGGTTACCTGTATGAGTAAAAAAAATTGCACATTATTTGTCCATATGACAAAGACATAAAGGAACTCATCTTCCTGCTACTTGGAATGTGTCAAATGTCATTTTTTTCCTTAGTTTCAACACTGTGTTGAAAGAGGGGGAAAATGCCTCAAATGCCTCTCTTTAGTAATACTAGAAACTTAGCTGCTTTCCTTGTGGGAGTTTGCAAGACCAAGTGCTCCTTCAGTCTGAACATCTTCCATGAGTACTCCAGAACCACGTTTCAAAGACCAGACCACTGCACATGTATTCCTAAGTTTGGTTCCTGTTGAAAAGAATCCAAACCTCCTTCTCAAACTGAGAAACTGTCAATAACCCTCTGGGTACATCCTTTGCTGGCATAATGTGGAAGGAGCAATGTCCATTTATTGTGGCCATTGACCGACTTGACAGCTCATACCAGCTGAGCATTAGACCCACCAGTCTTCCACTGCCTCTGAAAAAGTGGCCTTTTTTCACACCTTTTAATTACTGACTCCCTACATAGAAGCTATTTCATCACAGAAAAGGCCATTAACTGGAGCGTTCAGCACAAGATGAAGCCTTTCTGAAAATTGTTGCTTGAGTTCATATTTGTGAAAATAAATATCATCAGATGATTAAATTAAACACCACAGCCAGCCCGGCTATACACTATTTTCACCTATCATGCAGAAGGGGAGATCAAAGAGAAAGGCTCAGGTAGAATTATCCCAACTTTTCCAAGTTTGGCTGATAGCTACCCATTGAACACACTAATTAGCTTCCTGCTTGGGGAGTGCAGCACAAAATTAACCCTCCCAAAATTGGGTGGTATAGCCATTTTCATACAGTAATCAACTGCATGCAGAAGGATGAGTGTCTCCTCTCCTGTGTATAGTAGAGCAGCAGCTCTGCCTGATTCTGATTTTGGGGGCTATTTGGCCTCCATCCCCTTTGGGATTTTGTGTGGACGCGAGGAGAGCTGTGCCTGGGGAACATGAGGAAAGGCTGGAAGCACCCCAGTTCTACGGGGTTTCTGCCTCCCAGCTCTTCCCTGTCCTGGTGAGCAGCCGTGCCCGTCTCTGCACTCCTGCACAGCTCTCACAAGCCCCCTGGCACGGGGGCTGCTTAAATAGGGAGATGGTTTCCGAGATGGAGTTTCGCCCAGCACTTGCCTGCTTTGCTTCCTTGGGCCTTGGCGGGCAGGAGAGGAGAGGAGAGCGAAGCAGTGGCAGCGTAGTCTGTTCCCACTGGGAGCCCGCTGTCCTCCCGTGAGCACACACACCCACACAACCAGAAAGCCCTGCTATTCTTCTGCTAATGGGATTGGCACCGCTTAAAGCAGTCTGCGAGGGTATTGTCTGCAACCACAGCAAGAGAAACATTATTCAAAGGCTATTCAGGCCCCAAAAGAAGCGGCAGAGCAGAGTAATTATCGAAGACTCTCCATTAACGAGGGCATCTTTGCTCTTTGTCTGTGTTGGTTTAATAAGGGCCACTAATGGGGCCGGGGGAGGGGCGCACTAATGCTTCTAAACAAACCTCCTTCCCTTCCCCACCCCCGCACTGTGAGGAGAGCTGCCTTTATGGGCACTGACAGCCGGGCTGGGAGTTACCATATTGCAGGATGACCTTCGGGAAAACTTGGTGTGAACCCAGCCGCGTTCAGCCCCATCCCCACCGAGCCGCTTGGAGCATCATTTGGGTAGCTGTTCTCTTTTTAGCCTTTCCATACTTCCCGATGCTTGCCAGACCCTTTTGTACACCCCCTGCCCGACCTCTCTCATGTCATCTTGTGACCCTTCATGGCTGGACACGACGGCACTGAGTGGCAGTAATGAGGGACGACAGTGCAGATTAAGTTCTCGCAGCAAAACCTGGGGCTGCTGTCTATTATCCAGCAGCTGTGGCTGGGAGATGCTGCTGAGAAGGCACAACTGGAGCAGCCTCCCCTTCCCACACCGCCAGAGAAGGCAGGCTGGGATTTAGCGTGGGTCAATGTCTCCTACCTTCTGGCTGTGGGCTGTGTTTTCTAGTGATGAAGAGATGGACTGAGGCAAAGCAAGCATCAACCTCTATCCTGACATTCTTTAGAGACATTCTCAGGAACATGCAACTAAAATTCTTCTGAGGTCTCCTAAACTGCCCCCATCTTCAACCACCAGCTGTAAGGGGCCAGCCAGTTTTTGAGGCAATTTGCAAAATTACAGGGCCTGCTGGTCACTAAAACAGTGAAATGGAGCCAAGAGGTCTCAGGAGGTCTCTGCAAAAGACAGCATTGAAAGAGGGAACTGTAACAGTACACACAGATACAAATATTGAATGACACAGCCTGTTCCAAGGTGTTGTGGATACAAGGTTGAGAACTTCTAGATGTATTTTTAGCGAATAAGGAATCTCAAGAACATTGAAAGGAAATTATTCCCCAAGTAGTTGGGAAGGTCTTTTACAGAAGCCAAGCTATGTACACTGTTACTCTGTCTCTCCTTCAAGTAGATGGTTGTACTGTACAACCAGTCCATGCACTGCAGAAACAAAGCAGTGCCTTTGTGCCTGTACACATGCAGGGCAGCAGTCTTGGGAACCTCACTGCTGAGCCTCTTTTGTTATGATAAATTATTTCATTCAGCTGAGGTATGGAATGACAAAATTCTCTGCACAGGCACCCACCCAGTCCTCTCCACTTAGACAAATATCAGAGTGCTAAAGGTTTATAACAAACAGAGGAAGAAAGATATGTGGAGACAGACTCCTCACTTAAACCACATGACTTTGGTTTGAAGGAATAGCCTCCACAAAGGAGTTTACCCTTGTTTCCTCGGGGCTTGGTAGTTTCAAAATTTTCATGATTTTGGCCTTTTCAACATTTCACCAGTAACTGCATCTCTTCTAACAAAAGAAACTTCTCTGAGGCAATCCTCTGAATGCCATCTCTATAGGATCAAAACATCTCAGAATAATCTTGCAAGTCAAAGAAAGAACAATCACCCTTTACACACAAAGAGCTAAGCCTCAGTGAAATTAAATAACACCTGAGGTCATTCTTGCCATGGTAGAGCTAGGAAGTCGATACAGTTCTTTCTCCAGAGTCTTATTGCAGTGTATCAAGATCACTGGTATTCCTTCACCCTCGTTTGAATTGCACTTCAAGATCATACTCCTGATACAGAAAATCCATCCTGTTCTCAGTATTTCATTCTTCATGTTAATCAGTTTCTGTTTATATTCCTTTTTTTTCCTTCTTAAAAGAATAATCATTAAACATGCATAAAGTAGTAATTACTAATAGCATAGGACCTGGCCTCTGGCATGGATTTTGCTTTATAAGTGTCTTTAAAAGTCCTTCTTTGCCACTAGCAGATAATACTGCCAGCTTTTGCAAATGAAGACAATATTTGAACAAGAAAACAAAGCAGTGACTCAGAAGGAAGAATTAAAATCTCATTGATATCCAAAAGCAAGGGGAAATTAAGAGAAAGGTGAAAAAAAGAAGTTAGTTTATGGCTTAGAAGATATGGATACCACAAAACAAGTAATTGCAGCATGTAAAGGAGGGATGGTCCAGGCAGAGATTTGTCATGAGGAGGAGCCTTGAGACCCCACATGAAGGAAAGCTCAGTGAGCAGTTGTGCATGGCAGGCTAAAATGAGATGGCTCTTTAGAAAGGAGAGCAGCTCACAGTATCCTATCTTCCAGTGACAGAGATAGGATGGACAATGAGAGACTGGTGGATCTATTTCTTGGAACTTCAGCCAGACTAGGACGGCTGAAGTTTGAGGTACAAAAGAGATGGAAACTCAGCAAGTAAGGTCTTGGAAGCAAAGCTTCAGTCTAAGAGCCACCACCTTGTCTGCAAGTCTTTGTCCAATTTATTCTCATCCAGGTTTAGTTCCTGCATCGAGCAGGGAATGACTACATCAGACAGTTCTGTTTAGACTTGCTCATTAACACCTATAGTTTAGTACAGAGATATTCTCTCATCACCCTCCCCCTTTATTAATCTATTTTAATTATTATTATTAATTCTACTAGCATTTGAAGCTAACAGTCAATGAGTGTAAGTGGTTTCCTCCAGGCTATTCTACTTCACTCTATTGCTGTAACCCTGTTACACTTTAGATAAACTATCTAACAGGGATCTGATCTGAATCCTACTAAAACAAGGAAAAGGCTTTCATTAGCTGTACAGTTTTGGATTGCACCTTGAATTGTGTTTGATCTCACTTAATGTCGACTTGAGCCATTTATTCAATTGCACCTATGTCTTGAAACCCAGGAGAAACTGTATTGGAGTAAGGAGGAGTAAAGTATGCATTTCCAGAAAATCCTTTGTGTATGTTTGCAAGGAGAAGACGTATTATATGGGACGGGAAGCAGCTATTAATCTCTGCAAGTGCCATCCTGGTTTAGTTCAATGCAACTTCCCTGCTTTGTCTTTGTATCCTTAGAACTCTTTTCTCTACTAAACAAGTCTTGTTCTCCCAGCTTAGTAAAAACCTGTCCCTCTAATGCCCTCAGCTGGTGTTTCCTGCACCTCCTTGTCATTCCTGCAGGCCATTCTCCTGGGTAACATGAGTGGTACAGAGAAGCACTCCCTCACTCAGCAGCCTGGCAGATCAAGGATCCACTAGAATAGGGGGGACAGTAGTGACTGTGTAACATTTTTGGCTGTCCATGCAGCCCCATTTGGAAAGGTTTACAGGCAGGAATGTCAGATTAGGGTGGTGACTTTCTTCCTTTACTCCTCTAGTATGCCAAGGGATTCCGTGTGATCTTAAGCAAGCTGCTTTAGTCCCCACATCTCCATTTCCCTGTCCAGAAAGGGGAATGCTGCTGCAAGGGTACATTTGAGAACACAAACTCTGTTAGAGACTGAGAAATCAAGTTTTCATGAACTTCAGGAGTGGTTTCTGTATCCCTGCACCGTGTTTAGCCTCCTCATCTTATAGGGGTATAGGCAGCCTTAAGGGATGCAGCTGAGTGTTCAGTACTCTCATTTCCTGACATATCTGCTCTGCTTTACCCGCCTATGAACTCTCCCTGCCTACCTCTGCTCCAAGCCCATCTCTCTCCTTGTCCTAGCCCCTCCTAGTGTCTTGGCCTTTTGTGGTCTGTTACTCCAGCTTCCCAATCATAGGCACTGATCTTATTCTGGTGTCAGGACACTGCTCACTCACCCTGTGAGGTCTTTAATACAGCAGAAGTGAGGAGTGTCTACACCATGTGAAGCAGTTCAGTACAGAGATTCCCCTATCCATCAGCAATCCTACCAGCTTTGGGACTGGGAGGAACACTGACGCCTCAGTGCTGTGCAACACTTCACTCACCTACCCGTGGGGCCCTGTGAGCAGCCATCCCACACCCACAGCTTGGGCCAGTCCCTCTGCATACCAGCACAACCATGTGGAGCCTCCAGGCAATTCAGGGATGTCTCACAAGACACTGCTTGCACTCAGTGTGGATACAGCCTATGTGTGCTCCTTGCTGGGATGCAAATGCTGTGAGGAGGAAATACTGCAGCTGGAGATGAGTGAACAGATGTACAGCAATAACTTCCACCCCAATTCCCCCGGAAAGGTTTGGATAGAAAGCCCTGACCCAGAGCCCATCTAGAAGTCTGAGATGCCAAAGGTTTCACAAACATAATCTGTTGACTCTACCTTAAAAACCAAAAGCCTACAACAACTGACCACTTATAATTGTTGCTGCTAGCAAGTTGATTTTCTCCTATGAAATTACAGCCAGACCTTCAGTGTCTGCCTCTGTACTTCTCTACAGTGACTCTTCATCTTAATGCTAATTTAATTAGCAAGTAGCAGAGCAGGGAACTCTAGCTGATGTTTTTGCCTTTCAGGTGCAGCTGCAGTTCCATGAAAGTTAGAGCAGCCTCAGGGCTCTTTTTCTCTCAGGTATAAGGACCAGAGCTCTCAAGACCATAAATGTGGCCTACAGGTATAATTTCCCCATAGCTACTACTGCTATACAAATACTACCCTAAGACCTAAAATCCTCTTTATTCCATCTATCCATCATAGTACTCATGTTCAAAGTACATCCAAGAATATGGTCAGCCTCAATAATATGTGTTATAATAGTCTCAGCCTTTTTAACAAATAAAAAGAAGGGGAAAAGGCTGATAGAAAAGGCTGATAGGGAATCCAAGTAAATAAAAATGATGTGTTGGTGTTTATGCAGATGAACCTCTTGGGTGATAAAGGAACATAAGTTTGCCTTGGACAGAGGAGTTCCTACAGTGTCACCTATAAGAGAGTAATAGTTTTAGTACTTACTGCATTCTGTAAGAGTAAAGCCCAAGCAATCAAGCTTTAGACAACTGTGTCACAAGATACCAAGGAGAAAAGCTTAGCACTCTGAGCATACCCTGAAGAGGGCTGAAATTTTATCTTCTACTCCTCAAACCAGACTGAGCTGCAAATCTAAACTGTAGTACTCATGCATAGGTATCTGTGAAGTCAATGCCATTGTAATGCCTTCTCATCTTCAGCCCTTTGCAAGAGCCCCCTTGTCTGGCTTCCTTAACAGGATCTAAGTCCAGCAGGACAGCATCTTTCTGGCAGTAATATGCCACTAAAATACAAAGAGTATTTTACAAAAGAGTGACTTGCATTTGAGTGATTATTTTGTGTCATACCTTATATCCATCTGTCTATATGGACCTTCCCATCCGATATATTGCATTTTCCCCACCGTGGCCAGGCATCACTGCCCTCTCCCGGGCAGAGCTGCCTCGGCAAGAACGCCAAGCCCGGCTTGCCAAAGCTCTGCACAGCAAGCAGGCTTGCTTTGCCTCAGGCACTGAAGCAGTATGATTGTCCGTTTGCTGTTGCCCTGACACTTAAAGTAACCTCACCGAGCATTACAGTGACAGCTGAGCTTCTTCTGAAGAAGTAAGGATTTGTTGAAATATAACTAAACAGATTAAAGGTGGTGCTCACTAGAATTAGAGGTCTACATGCCATGAACTCCAAATGATGTAATTGATGTAATGTAAATTAAAATTTGTAAGCTAGGTCGGTTCAAGTGTGACTGCATTTCAGCCTCCTAAGACTCTAAATTCTGGTTGCTAATGTGCAGTCAACTGCACTGTTACAGTGACAGATCCCTAGTGAAGAACAACGAGGAGATGGCAAGAGAGTCAGTCAATATGCTTCACAATGCTACCTCGTGTTTTCAAGTCACCTCCTGTGTGCTTTGGAGAATTTTGCTTGGTCTACTACTTTGTGTGTATATATATACACACACATGGTAACAGAGTGCTCCCGGTGTTACAATTCCCCTGCATTCATAGGGACACCAGAGACAACTTATTTCCTCAGTGGAAGTTGGGAAGATAAATCCAGTCACAACAGGGAGATGATCAGATATAGAAGAAATTGCAGCTACAGCATTTCATTATCTAAGTGTCTCTGAAAGCCATGTGTAATTTCCTAAGCAGATACACTCAGCCCTTCTAATTTTGCCAGTGATGGAAAAAGGTGCATTATAGTCATCAACAGCACTTTATTTTCCATCTGTGTTTCCTCAAGAATTGTACAAGGTATTATGATTCACTCTGACTGCTCAAGCCATGAGCTCCCTCTAGCATCAAAAAGGATTAATGCAGTTAATACCTTTGTCATCCTAAAGGAACAGAGAGCAAATATAAGGAAATACCAGTAAGATGAAGGAAGTCGGACCCTTTTCTTCATTTTTGATTGAAGAAAATAATAAAAAAAACCCCCAAAACCCCAAACCAACCAACCACCAACAAAACAAAAAAATCCCCCAAACTAAAATACTTTAAGTTAGTTGTGTGCACATTCCTAAACATTGTCACCCTAAGAATGATGAGGCACTCACAGGACAGAAAAAGGCAGGATCTTAGTTTACATGAATCCATGAAATACAGGTACAAATTGTACAAGTCCACTCTGGTTATCAGCTTTCACAGGAGACCAGTATAAACTGGCAAGATGATGATTCTTGCCTTGAAGATGTGCTCATTGTTTAGACAAGCATTGTCACCAGAAAGGAAATAAAAAGAGAAAACAGAATGAACTTGGATAATAAGCAGGTGAAATAATCCTTTGGAGTACCTCAGATCACTATATTAAAGTTGGGCATTTAGAGATTCTCTAGTCTTTCCTTCCATTTTACAGCATTTGGGAGCAAACCAGGATTGTTTCAGTGGTGTTAGAGCTCCCCTTCCTCAGGAGTACCTAAATCGTGTTACTTGAGTAAATCATGTGAGTGAGAAAGGCATCTATGGGCTACAGTTTAAATCTTCCAGAGTGTGTTGGCAAGTTTCCTCTCACAGACCCTGGGAAAGAAGAAGACATGTAGCCAACATCTTTTTTTGGTGGCATTTGGTTTTAGAGGTGACAAGCACAAATATGCTAAAGCCTGTATGTCTCTGCTCCACTGACTACAGTATTTCTTTTGTGCCTGGGGCCCAGAAAGCCTCTCTCTCTATGGCACAGCAATTCTTTCAGAACACAGAGAGAGCAAAGAATGTCAGTGAGGCAAAACTCCTGACAAGATAGGAAAGGTCAAATGGATTTGCTGCTACACACAGCTGCTGGCTAAGACTGCAAGCCTAACTAGTACAATAGAAGCAACACCAACCTTTACACCATTGCTCAGTAGTTCAGAGAGCTCCTTCCCCCATGTTCAGAAGAAAGCCACAACTCTGTAGTGCAGCAGGCATTGCAGATTTCAGGGTTTTGTGACATTCCTAATGACTCCACACTAGTGGAACAAGCACACTAGTCTGCTGTCCTGTCTTTGACATCCAAGTCTTGTCCTTCATATACATCACATGTTCATCAGTGCTACCAATATTCCAGAAAGATCAAGCACCTAATTGAACTCCTTACAAGGCTTCAGTTTTGAAGAGGCTGTTAATGTAAGCAGAATCTCTCTCTGTGTTAAATCCAAACCGGTCCAGTCTTGCTGGGAGTATCACAAACTTCATTCCACATTGCAAGTTGCAGAATAAGTAGCACTGAAAGTCCAGGAATCTCTCCTTCTCCCTTCATAGAGTCTGAGATGCTTTAACTTCATGCACTCATGTTATGGCCAAAGAGTTCCAGTGACCACACACAAAACAGATCTGTTGTGCCTTTTCTTAGGAAAAGGACAGCATTGTGCTGAGCAGGGACACTGCACCCTCTGCCACACCTCCCTACTGCCAGGGCAGGGGAAAAGACACAAAGGGTGAAGTGCAGGGCAATCAGCTGATGTGCAAGACCAGGTCAGGCCAGGCTGAGATCACCACATATCTACCAGTGGTGATTCTCCAGAAGTGGTGCCTAATAATGTTGGTAATTGCTTAGTGCTCATCTGCATTTAGAACTTTGGCACTGCCCCTCCCTCAGTGCTACTTTTTCTGATGCCTTACCACCTCATAGACCTCCTGTCTCTGACAGCATGGGCCACCTCACATGGGCTCTCTCTCCACCTCTTTACAGAACAAAGCAATGCCTGGATACTGGCTGACAGAAGCTGAAAATGAATTTTTGATATTAGCTGAAGAAAGCAGAGTCACTAATGATCCACAAACCGTCCAGACCCTTCCCAAGAGTTTGACTTCACAATTCACTGAAGACTGTCATTGATTACAGCTGCTAGTGATTTTATTACGTTTCTTAAATTTCAGTATCTAATTAGAATAAACCCTCTAATTCTTCTATAATGCCAGCTTGAAAACAGCTTGGAGACTGTATTCTCTAATCAAAGGTAAAAAAAAAAATCAGATTTCTGAATATGTAATTATAACGTAGACTTCAGTGACTGCTCAGCACAGAAGCAGCAATACATGGTAACAGCCATGCTAAATGTTTAAAATTCTTCTAACACACAAGCAAAGCACCTAGCACTTCAGAAAATAAGAATTTTTTAATCACTGTTTGTCGAACTGCTGTACATTCTATAAACAATTTCTAAGGGTCTTGCCTTACTGAGCTGTCACATGAAAACAAGCTCTTTGCTTTTCACAGGATGACTGAAGGCGGCTTTCTGCCAAGTTGCTTGTAGGGGTTACTATTAACAGATTATTACATAGTTACACCTATATGTGCACAGCATGAGGCTGCACACACACAAATCTCAGGGGGGTTGCAGCCTCCAGAAGTATAGTTACTTCCTAAATTTGCCATCTCTTGATGTGTACAGAGCAATCTCCTGCAGAAAGAACCGGCAACATTCACAAGAACTGCTACTAATGTTTGTTGTCTGAGCAGGGTGCACTTAGTCAACACCCATCTCTTCTCATAACCCATTGGCCTAACTGGCATCATCCCTCCCAGTCAAGAATTAGGGAATGGATAGCCTGGGATACAACATAATCCTTCCAGTCTGAAGGAGGATTGGGAAAGTATCCTCTCACTTCCAATACTACAGAAGCAGCTGAATGACTTAGTGGAGTTCAACCAGATGCCATCACCAAGCTCCCACCTGCTCTCTTTTACAGTATTGCTCATTAATTTCCCTAGAAATCTTTTGATTTAACATGGTAACACCAGAAGAAAAACAGGGCTCACATCCACCTTCTATTTCATTCCTTGTTCTCTCATCTGCTGGATACACAGATGGTGGCTGTGCCCCTGCCCACACTCAACTCTGCAGCCAGTTTTCCAAAACCTTTGGCCTATCTCTTCTGCTTGATCCTGTAGACAAAAAATTTACAGCAGGGCACAGACCTTCCAAGGAAAGAGTGGGCTCTAAAATATTGTCAATTATCTACTGCCACTCGAAAAAAACCAAAAATCTGGTAAAAGCCAGCAGTTTTGGATGCCCTATTCTGTGCTAATTATCCACTGTTTGACACAGCTTATCCCTGTGTAAGTGATGTATAAATGTGGATTAGAACATCAAGATGTGCACTAGCAATGAGAACTAACCATTACAAAATAAAAAAATTGCCTGGTTTCCTCATAGAATATATTAAAACATCAGCTCACATAAATAGAGATAGAAAATTTTACAATAAAACTAATTCAAAAGTCCAAAAGAATGGTATTTTTCGTCCCAGTGCTTTAAGGCAATAAAAGCACTCCTTTCTGGCACAAATTAATCAGATTATTACCTATTACACTACATAGCAATAGTTAGGTAAATATTATTTCCCCTCTGTCTCCATTCTAATGGAAAACAGGAATTACAGATTTGAACACAGATTCATTTTTTCAGCTTCTGCTTTTAAAAAATGGAGCTTCAATTTTGGCTGCACCGTTGTTTTTACACTGCTTTCTCAAGCAACGCATTTAAATTGGGATGTGGTGAAATGACACTAAAAATTAACTTTAACTTGGTATGTGGCCTAAGTAGAGACTTCTCTTCTGGTTTGGGGTGAACAGGAACAAATTCGTGTGTGTGCAGCTGAGAGGGTTTTGGAGGTATGTGATAGTTTGTGCTCAGGTTCACAATGCCAACTTGGCTCATACTCCAGGATTTCAGAACATGTTCTATGAGCTTCTCAAAAGCAACAGTTAGTTTTGATGCACATTTTCTTTGTACAGACTTTCCTAGATATTTCTTCAGTATTTTCCACTGTTTCTCTTTCAGAAATTTCTGACACAGTTCATTGTTACCTAGAAGAGAGCTAAAGTACTTGGTTGTGAAACTGCACTTCTCAGGTAGCCAAAAAGTTAACCATTCATTCTAAAACAGCAAGAAGGAATTGGAGTAAGTGCTGGTCAAGTACTCAATAACCTAGTTCAGTTCTTACTCTGTGGGCAAGGATGGTAAACTCTGGCTGACTTGTGCAAAAGAATTTATGCTTCAGGTATTAGCCTTGGTGAATGCTATAATTCAACAATGGTAACATCAAAAAATTCCCCTGATTCCTCAAAACCTCAGTACTCACCACATTATGGCAGCTTTGCCATCTCAGCAGCCTTAAACAATTCCATCTCAAGAAGACTATGTTTTATCTGGACAGCCAACTCTACTAACCTTCCTGTAAATCACCTCAGCAGTGGGGAAGAAAATTTTTTCTAAGTTAGCAAACAATACTACTTCAACATAGTGGAGACAGTGTGCCACTGGAATGTACTGACCAAAATTCCCTGGAGAAATTAAGTGACAGCAACTGAAAATCTGGAAAAAGCAACAAAATAGCACTATTACCAATCTGTAATATTATTAGCACTACCTGACCCTGGATCCTAGGAAACTCTCCAAATAAGCTTAACATTATCTTTTGTTACCAGAAAATGCTACAGAGAGAGAAAAAAAAAAAAAAAAAACCAACAATTTTTCACTCCTCAAATATCTCAAGACACTCACCTGTGAAAGATTTTAAATATGCCAGCTGATGCCTCTGTTTCAGGGTTAAACATTTATCATGGACTCTCACATTTTCATCATCTCACTGATATGTCAGCAGCAAGACACTGAATAATGAACACAAAGTATTCCAGGCACCTCAGAGCAGGCACCATCATTGCCTCACACCATGCTATCCTTGGCTACGATGCCAGTCAAACTTCTCTGGAAACTTTGTTGATCTTTGTAACATTAGGCCTAAAAAGCAGAGTTTCTCTGAGTGCAGGTGGCTCCAGTGTCTCTTCTTTTTGGAAATTCTGGCCATTCAAAATTAAATACAAACCTGGTTTCCCTACTTGAAACCATTTTAATTGCAGTCAGAAACCTACAGTTCATTGCAAAATAATAATTTCATTGCTGAAACTCCTGACAACTCTCAAAGAAATGGGAATTCATCAATTCGGAAACGCAGACAAGAAGAGTGAATACAGCATGTGAAGTCTCCCTCAAATGTCTTATGATAATTATAAAGACTATTCAACTTTTACTACTTGTTATAAAACACATGAAATTTCATCTCTTGTGATGAAATACTTGTGCTCTAAGTATTACCTATTAACTTATTTTATGTTACTCTGCATAAGAGATCAAATAAAACAGACCCTACAAATACACAAAGAAATGAACACCAAGTAAAAGCTTGACAGAGCCAACAGAAACCAACTACACCACAGACTGGCATTGTACAAAGTGCTTTATTTCCCAGTTCTTTCTGCAATGGCTCATAAACATTATTTTTGCTAGCAAGATCAGAATAAACATCAGTGTACCACCAAAAGTATTAGCCTGTAGTTTATCTCTGAAAGACCTTACCTTACTAATGTTAATTATGCTGGCTGACTTTATGGTACATTTTGATAGCACCTTTCCCCAGTGAAACTTTTCCATTTTTGCAGTAATTAGCTAATCTCACTAGTGATCTCTCATTTTGCAAAGGAGTTCAGAAGTCTGAAATAAGAGGAATCGAGACACTTTTGTTCATAAATTAGATTAATAAAAACATTTCACTATGAAAACATTAATCTTTTTACAATTGCAACTGATGAACTCTAGGTCAAAGCTCTTGAAAATAAAAAATTTGGTTCAATTGTAGTTTTTTTTTTTTTTTTCTCTGTAGTCCTTTTTTTTTTGTTTTTTTTTTTTTTTGTTTAAAAGATGTCAAATTCATTTTGCCTGATCCAAGAAAAAAATCACAAGTTTATGGACTACTTCAGCACAAAAGATTTTTTGGTAGCTATGGAACATGGATAATCATGGACTTTTCCAGAGCAGCTGGTGGCTAAATGCAAAATGAAGAATTCCTTTTCCTTTTATAAAACTTCAAGAGAAAAGAGAATTGTCATATGTATTATTTCTATGGCCCTGACATAGCCAGAAAAGCTTAACAAATAAATTATACAGCAAATAAAGAGTAAGATAATAATCAATAGTGACTGATACCATTGGAAGAAAATACAGTGCAGTTCTTTCTGAAGTTCATCTAATTCATTATCAAAGAAGTCCTTTTCATCCAAGTGTTCATAAACAGTTTTATGGATAACAATTCACCATGTTCCCTTTAACAGAGACTCTTCCCTTTATAGTGAATATGAAGAGAGAGAACCAAAAAAAAAAAAAAAGAGATTAATTTAGCTAATGTTTGGAAGCTATCCATCAATTTTATACTTCAGTGCCCCCATTATAAGCCAGTAAATGTGTCATGTCACCTAGTACCCTGCCTAGCTACCCTTGGTGTCCAGTGTCAGGTATTTTCCAAAGGTAGTGTAAGAACATACATATAAAACTTACCCTCTAAAGGAAGTTCCCTTCTCATTCAGGAAAATAATCTCTGAAAAGCACAAGAATATAAATCTCATTCCCAACTTCTGCTTATTTCTTTTCCCAAAGTTAACAGCGCTTTCACCAAAGATGCCACTCACCACAAACTTTGCCCCATTTTGAAGCACTGCTAGACATAACACTGGGGAGATGCCACACCCTTAACATCTGCAACAACAGCTTTACCAAAGTAGATAAAGTAGAATCTACTGCTGCAGCATCCTCTCCTCAGAATGACTCTCCCATGCTCAAATCTTTAAAAACATGGCTGGTATTCTTTTCCAGTTGAAATGCAATGGTTTAGACATGTTTCTGAGTTAATTCTCCACCTGAGATCTAGCCTAGTGAAGAGGTGAGTACACTGAACTTGAAAGGCCTAACCAGAATACAACCAGAACTGCAATTCCGGATTCAGACAAGGTACACTACTTCCTTCACACTGAATGAACTCTTAAAAATGTCCTAAAATTTGATTACTTAAAAAATTAAAGGCAATAATGACTTGCAGTGATCAAAGAGACATCAGGATTTTCCACCATGACTTGCATCCAGATGTAAATTTCAATATTTGAATCAATATGAGGAAAGCCAATTTAACTTATTGTCAATTGAAATAGATTAAATCACTGAGAAACAAAAGCAAATTGAAACAGCACATTCCCTTCCTGTTGCCATCTTTCCTCAAACTCCCCAATTTGAACCCCCAACTTCTCTGTCTCCCCTTGTCCAAGGCAGCACAGAGCAAAGTGGAATATGGGCATTGCAGTCAGTCTGTAACAACTTCTTTCTGTTGCTCCATCATGGGGCCTCTCCACAGGCTGCAGTCCTACAGCAGAAGCCTCTTCTGGCATGGCTCCTCTCCATGGATTTCAGTTCCTTCAGAAAAAATCTACACCTGCTCTGGCATGGGATCCTCTGTGATCTGCAGGGAAAACACCTGCTCCAGCACCTGAAGCAAGTCCTCTCTCTTTCTCCTTCTTCTCTGACCTTGGTGCTCAGAGGACTGTTTCACCTTCTTCCTCTCTCCTCTCTGCCATGTAGCATTTTTCCCTTTCTTACAGACACCTCCACAGAGATGCCCCAGCTTCACCCATGTGCTCACTGTCCCATGGTGGGTCCGTTGCAGAGCTGCCTGGAACCAGCTGTGTCCTGCACAGGGCCACCCACACCAGGGCCCTGAACTCAATACAGAAGCACAAACTGAAAGCTGAACATTAAGAACTTCCTGGCCATCTCCTGTGCCCTCTTTCAAGTCGTGCCCCAAGTGTCATTTGTGGGGACACAGTGGGACAAACACACAGACTGATCTGGATTCACAGCAATAACTTAGTACTGATAACATGCTGGTACACAAAGTGCAAGACACTCCTGTCATCAGCACAGCTCTGCATTTGTGCTGGCCTGAGTGGAGATGCAGGTGCAGGAGCAGAACCTGTGGCAGGTGCTTCCTCTGAGGACTTCTGGAGTGAAGAGGGTAGTGGAGCTTACCCCAGTATTTTCCACTCCTTAGGCAAACACAGTGATATCTTACATTTCAGTCAAGTAAGAAATCAAACTCCAGCACAAGAAAGCGAAGCAGAAACCCCAAAACATGGGAAACTGAGGTTAGGTAAGTTTTTTAAAATGAGTAATTTGTTTCTGTGCTGCTCTGGGCATGAGAAAGAGGAAACAGGAGGAAGGCAGAAAAGTGGAAAATGAGAACATGTTAAAATGATTTCCCCACTCCCAAAAGGCAATGAGTACAGTGGTAAGAGACAACAAAAAATATGGTTAGGCCAGTGAGAGGCAATTTTATGGCTTCTATTATGTACAAAGTTAGACATGCACTAGCATCTGACATGAAAAACCTGTACACCCTCCAAATTATTGTGAGGATATTAATTTTAAACTGGTAAAGCCCTCTTTCCAAAGATCATCTGTTCTCAGTAGAAGCAAGGTCAAGAAGGTTCCCGCTTTCTCCATCTCCTTCCACGTACAGAACACTTCAGATGTGATAACAGCTTTGTCAACAGTCAAAAACATGGAGTTATCAGACCAGTTTGCATTCAGAAGATAACTAGTGCACTGAAGATAAAAGCAAAATACACAATTACCATTCTAGCTTTTATTAGATGTGAGCTCAGAGCATAAATAGTAACAAAATCAAAAATTAAAAAGCAGTATATTAAAAAAAGATTTACCATCTAAAGTGAGCCATTTCAGCCATAAGAAATTGCAATTTTCAGCTGTGACTAAGAGAGCTTTCTATCTCCTGCAAGCAGCTTTTTGCAAACTTCTCTTACTCTTCTCTGCTGTGGTCTCTTGATAGTTACCTGGAGTACTCTCAGAGGTAAGTGATCCTGAGAAAACAGCCAATACATACATAGTGAACTAAGAGAGAAAAGTGGAAGAGAAGGGGAAAACACTTGTACACTTCAGAGAACTGCCGTGTCCTCTGCAAGAAACAAAATTTCCAACTCTCTCTCACATTTGATTTTAGCTTTAAAAGAAACAGTTATGAGAAAAAGTTAAGTTCATGTAACTTAACAGTGACCTGACAAAGCAAAACTGAACTTAGATCTAGAATAAATTTTTAGGCTCAACTTGTGATTAATTTGCAGAAGCACTGTTAAACTGTAAGTGGCAGTGGGGAGAAACTTGAGATTTGTTTTCTTCTCACTGCTGACCAGTGTTTGTCAAGGAACATATTTAAGAAATAGTATTGTGTAAAGGCAATGCCATACAAAGAGCAAGAATGCTGACTTTTACCATGATATTCTTTAGTTGCTTATTCCTTCTACCAGCTCCTATTCCTAAAGGACACTTGAGGGTTACACTTGAGTGTACACTTGAGGGTTACTGTTCTAGGTGCTCCCAACTTTCTGTACATTTTCGAAGTTTTCATACACAGAGACTTTATCTTCCCTTAAGCTGGAAAGCACAATTACATGAGCAATCCTCCAAAAGATTAATCTGAGCAGCTTTGCATCAGGTAGAAACATAAACGCAGCTGCTCTTGGGAGCTGGAAGACTTTTTCTTCTGCTCTACAAGCACTGCAGAACACAGGGGCATAGCCTCAGAATTTGTCCCTAGCTCAGAGAGAGCTCAGATTGAGATCAAATTCATAACAGAAGGCTCTCAGTTCATGAGACTTGACCATTTTTGACACCACTGGTTTCACTAAACCAATGCAAATTCCATGCACAAAGAAAATTCTCCACATCTAGAACTGACGTGACAGATGTTAATCAACAAACTGTGATTTGCAGATATTGTTACTGACATGCTGTCAAGTGACCAGGTAGATTATGCAAGTGAAAAAGTGCCCTCATGTGATGGGCTACGTCTTAACTATGAATTCTGGTGTTATATGCAAGACAGTGAACACAGCACAGAGAGAAGATCAGCTACAGAGGAAGAAAAGTGCCAAACCTTTCAGGCTCTGAGTATGGTGGTTTTGAGGGGTAGTTTGGAATGCTTCATGTTCTGGATAAAAAGAAAAAAAAGTGAAAAGGCTTTGGTTATTTTAGGTTATTAAAGCATTAGAAATATAAAACATTATTAAGTTAAAGCTTACTCTGTAAAAGGTATAGAACTGAAAGGACTCTGTATAAAAGCTCTCTACTGTTTATAAAACAAGCTTTCATTTACTTTAAGAAAATGCACAAAGACAATAAAAAGATCAGGAGGTGCCACTGGCCTACAGTGCAAAGATGGCAATATATGAATGAGTATTCATTAATATTTTGGGACATGCTCATAAAAACATTGAGATCTGTCCAAACACTAGGCATTTTGTCCAGCAAACCAGAGAGCATAAGCAACAATACCAATATTCTGAAAAGGAAGATTTACTTTTATTCTCTATTAGAAAATCCTCTCCTTCCCATCAAAGGAAGTGCATTCCATGAAGTCATGTCCTCAAATTTTAATCACCTCTGTTTCATTCCTGCAGGTCCTCTCATAAGGTCTTACACACCTTCATGCTCTCTCTGTCCCTTGAAGGCTTGTAGAACTTCTTGAGTGGGCAAGCAGAAAGAACAGCTATGTCAGCACACAATCACTGTTTCTCAAAGGTGTTTTCAGGACTAACACAGAGAATTGGGACTGGGACTGAACTCCTCCCTCTCTCACTGATCTGCCAACACACTCGGTTTCTGGCTCTCCTACTGCCATTTGATTGCCACACCTAATTATGTTTTAAATAGTATCTACAGACAGAAACAGTTCTCCAAAGAGCAGAAGTATTCCTATGATCTTTCACTGGAGCCACTGAACTGTCATCATTTGACCAAGGGAGAGAGTTGAAATATTTACAGTATTTTAGTGGCAGTTTATGCTGTATTGACACTGTCCTGCTATAGGACATTAGTGCCATTGGACAAATGTCCAAATGGCAGATCCAACAGCATGTAAGCTTTTGCTCTCTAGTTCCTAGTGAGGACCCAGAAATCAACTCCTATGAAAGCACTATACTACAAAAAGATTTTCATGATGAGCCTTATCAATCCCTATTAGAAAAAAGATCAGGAAGAGTGAGAAATTTAATTTGCTTAGAACAGCATGCTCTTGTTTAAACAGGCAGAATGTCATTAACAGAAGCCAGTACATGCCAAATGACCAACTGAGCTGTGCTGTGAAAAGTGAAGGATGGTTGTAGTAAAAACATGAATTCCAATTATCCACATTAAAAGATCTGATGAGATGTGCCCTAAAATATCTGCATCATTTAACCACAGATAAGTGTAATTAAAACAGTATTAAAGAACTATGTGCAAAAAACTATAGTCATGTCTCCATTTTATTTTGAGGTGCATACATCTATATATATATGCGCATGTATTTTAAAACTATTAAGTATCCAAAGGTAACTTGCCTAACGGGCTATGGTATACATGCTTTTTGCAAGGTTTCTTCTATAGATCAGAGGCTAACAGACCACTGATGAGAATTACTCCCACAGCTCCTATCTTCCTGTCCAGGGATGACTCCTTAGGACAAGGACACTTAGTACTTGTCCACATAAAGCTTTCCATGCTTTTAAAACCACTTCAGTACAAGAACAGGATGGGGTCCTAGTTAACAAAACATGTACTAGTAGTTTGTATGATACAGCACTACTATTTATGATCACTCCTTTGAAGACTCTTCAGAAAACACTTCAAATCCCTTCAGAAAATAAGTATGTCATTTGTCATGTGCATCAGAAATGGAATGGGATACTAAGATGTAAGAGCTTATATTGGAAAAAAATTGCATGCACATACACTCCTGTTATTTGCTCTCTCCTTTCCCCCCCCAAATCGTACCTTAGCTGCTGCTGTTGGATAGACCAGCTGGATAGCTTCTGACCTAAAAAATCAACACCACCTGTTTTACAAAAGTCTTGTTTCATTCATTAATGAGGTGCATTGTTGCTGGGAGAAGATAATTGTTACTGTTGGGATAGGCTCTGAAGTCTATTCCTACGAAAGCTTTGTTCAGGAAGGCAAGGCAGATCAAAGATGATTTTCTCATCAGAGACCCATAAAGAGCAGTAACTTTTGCCAGCACCATACTTAGCTACATCACACTTTCTTTTATTTCTTCTTTCATTTATCCCTAATGGAACAGATCCTTCCTACCTAAACATCTGAGAACATATCTGCTTGAAAAGCCTTAAGGGAGAAAATTGCACTTTTGCCAACAGACAACTCAACAGGCAGCTACTATCCACAGCCATCAGGAATTCAAGTGGTATGAAAGAGGACGGCCCTAACAGCTGGCAGAAACCATCCTTTCCTCCTTGTTTTATCAAATCTTTCCAGTTGCTGTGAATGTAAATGGTCTGTGAATCGGGACTCCTTCATATTCATCCCAGTAATGATGATAAACCCCAAGGCAAGCAAGTAAAAAAACTTAATGCAATTTAAAGGAACATGTACTTATGATCGTGGGAAAGGAGAGAAAAAAACTGATGGGGCAAAGCTCACCAATGTTTACCTGCACAGTGAACTCAGCAGCTCCTTCAACAGTCCAACAATGCAGCACTGAGAACTGGAGGGCCTGAGGACATGGGATTTCTGTGGAAGCCTTAATAAAAGTGAAGAAAGAGACATTTGGGCAGATACTGAGCTTCAGTCAGTGGGATGAGGAAAGCAGCAGGTTAATTCAGTTGGGAAGAAAAGGTTTGTTTTCCTTGGTAACAGGTAAAGAAAAAGTCTACAACCCTGGGCTGAAGCTTCAAGAGGAGTTTCTTCTTCATATTAGAAGCTAAGAATGGGCACCTCAGATTATGGGGAGTCACTTATCTGCCTCTGGTGCTCACTAAAACTCAAGCAGCTTTTCTGTTTTTAAGGGCAGGGCAGGCTTCTCTTCTCTTCCATAGCTTTAAATTTCTACCATGAACTCACACTATCCACTACTGGCATAGAAAGGACTATGGATAGACTCAGGAACTGCACTAAGCCTTTGGGCTCTGAACCCTAAAGCCCCCCAGGCACAGCCCCCAACAGCCCTCCCAGTAGAATCCTTGCTTTTCAGGAACTTCTTCCACCTGGTCTCCCTGGAGCTGTCCTACTTGTGCTCCATCACCCCTAAAATCCACTGCCCTGAAAGAGCTCTTGCAATTCTCTCCATGAGCCCAAATAGCCACAAAATAGACCATTGCTTTAAAAGAAATAGTAGTTTACATTTGAATAGGAATATCATACATGAGGTTACTATAGAAAAAAATAAAAAACCTACACATACATTTGTGTCTCTTAATTTTGTAGAAGCTGCAATAATTTTGTACCACATAAAGCACTCACTACCAGTACTGATACTCTTGGTTTCCATCCAAGAGGCCTCCAGCCTTAACAAGAGCTATGGATGTATACCTTTTTACACCTTCTCTACATTTTACCAAAAGGTTATTTTTGCATACACATACAGAAGCACATCTCTTGTAAAGCAACCAATCACTCTTATAGACAACCAACAACAAGGATAACTGGAGAATCAGTTGTTCATTTACAGTACTGTTGAAGGTCAGGAATTCTAGGTTTGCAAAATAAGTGCTTGCACACAACCACCACCACAAGAAAACAAAGTAAACATCAGAAAAACATCTACAATTCCAACACAAATAACCAATTACTTTGTATCAAGTTACATTGATTACTCTGAAAAATCAGCCTTGCATATTCTACTTAAACAACTTTAACCACTGAACGCGGCAGCGTTTACTTCTGTTTTTTTCAAATTCATAACAATCTTCTCTGTAAAATTTAGGTAGGTATTAGTGAACAAAGGCATTAAATCAAATATAGAGATTTGACATAGGGGATGAGTTTATGTTCCTCCTTTAACAACATGTGCAAAACAAATGTAAAACACACTTTGAAAAAGAAAGATTACATTAAATTTCAGAAAACAACACAGTAATAAAATGAAATATGTACTTGGAAGACAAAGAACTGAAATTCTGTTAAAATGAAGAAAACTGAAAACAAAAATGTGAGTATTAGCTAAAGAATAATTTAAAATAAATTTTCCAATGGACAGAATTGTGAGTCTAATCCCCAGCTTTTAAAAATTTCTTTTTAAAGACTAATTCTTCATTGCTTCTTTAAAATTCTTCCAGCTTTTTCTTCTATTGTTTTCAGAGTACCATGCGAATCAGGATAGAATACAAAATTCACTTCAGAGCCTGCAATTCAAGATAGATTAAAAGAGTGTTTCCTCCAGCTGTGAGCACTAAGTCAAAACCAAAAAAAACATCAGAAATACTGTGCAGCACAGAATGAGACTGTAGCTCATGGTGGAAAGAACCATGTTAAAACTGGAACTTTCAATGAGGAAACTAAACAAGAACTGATGGAAATGTGACTTGTCTTTAATCTTTTACTCCAATCAAAAATGTATTGTCTGCTCTGAAGAGAACTAAAACTGAAATAACCTCTTGCTAGTAATCTTCAGTTGTAATTTATTCTTTTGAAAAGAAGGATTCTCAACAATGAGGAAAAATTCTCAAAAAAAGAGCAATATAAGGGAAGAGAATATAGGTTGGAATGCATTAGTTTAAACTTTAAGAACAACTGGTCGTGATAGAATTATTGAATACAGCAGCATGGAAGGATGTATGCAGTTCTGGTATGCAGTTTTTGAGCTGATAAAGAGAAGGGGCTGCTGGCTGAGTGCTCCAATGAGCACTGAACTAACACTGCAGCAGAGAACATCCATCTGGGAGATATTCTGACAGTTAGCAAAACAAACTACCAAAACCCCAATCAACAAAGAAATGAAACAAAAGAAAAAACCACAACCAAATAAATAAATAAGCAAGGTGCACCTTGTGGGATTTTTCCTAGCCAGAAATGAGTAAAGCATACCATAAAACAAGTCACTGTAGACACTAAAGATTAGAGGCTCCAAAACCAAGATTTTTTTTTTTATGCATTCGCATGATAAAATACTGGCTCCTATTTAGTAAGAGCATGATCCTGTTGGACCTAACCCATAAACATTAGCTTTAAACAAATGGTGTTTACAATGTTAGTTAACCTCAGAGAAGTTAATGTATGTTAAGTCTAAGATATAGCACCTAACGAACAGATGTTGCACATAAAGGCACCTGGAACACAAGTTCAATATAAGACTTCTGAAAGTTTTAGTTTTAAATACTCAAAAGAAAATGAAAAATAATTTTAAATGGCCACTATTTAGAAGATGTTTGTGAATGCTTGAATGCAAGTTAAATGTCAGAATTTTAAATGCTAATATTTTGGTTCATATAATATTCATAACACTTTCTTCTCTACATAAATAAACTAGCAATTTTCCTGGGGTTCTTTGTTTGTTTGTTTTCAAGTACGAAAAAGAGAAAAGTCCTCACACTGAATTCTCCTACAGCATTCAGGAAAAACCCCCTAATTTTATGATCAAGATCTCACCATTTAATAAGAACTAAAACCAGAAAGGCTCTTATTGCTGTATACAAAATACTCTGACTGTTGCTCTAGGAATTCAATATCTGAAGCAAACAATGCAATTGCTTAACTTGATATCTATGTTGGCATCAGTTTCATTTCATTTACAGCTTTAAATTGATTCCAAGTTATTTGTAGGTGCAATTTTTTTTCTTAAGGGAACATCTGCAAACATTACACAGCTCAGTGCTTGTCACTCACTTACTATGGCTTTAACTCAAACACTACTAAATTTTAATTTTTATCCCATTTAATTTTCTAAAGATTTCTAATTATTTTAATTGTATGGACCACATAAGTCTTAAAATATGTCACTTTTGAAAAAGATGAGTTTGTTTTCTGGACGTTGTGGTTATAGCATATTTGGACACACTGCTTTGATTACCTCCTTTGTTTTCTTGGGCTTCTCTTTGTTAGGAATGTCTCCACAAGCCCTACGTACCAAACAACAGCAGGTTAAATCACGTTTGTCAGAGCTGATAGCTTTAAGTACACAAGGCAAGAGGTAGATAAGCTGAAATGGCAGCATCGATCATTTTCCATGAGAAAGACTCCTGCATTTGGTTGTTATGACCAACTGCAATTACAGTACTGCAAAGGAAGGCTGCATGCATCAGTGAACCTCACTATAAAGCCAGAACTTAAGTTCAAAGATGTCAAGTCAAAAACATTCACCATTACAATTCATACACTGTCCTTTATCATACAACCTGGCAACCTCACCTTTATCCTCTCCTTGATCTTCACACCATTAACATTATGATCAGGTCAAAGTTGCATTTTCTTAAGCATCCATGTCCTTTATCACTTTGAAGTTTGGCATCCTGCACCTTCCTTTTGTCACAAAACCATTGCCATACTGATACACTTTGCTGTTTGATCCTGTGATCTTGGAGCTGACAGATTCTATGGTCTCAGTAGTGCAATAAGAGTCAAGGGTCTCAAGGAGAAAATGTGAACCCAGCATTGAGGTCCACATTCTAAAGCTAAGGAATTAAATTGTGGAAGACCTTCAGAAACAATGAACAAAATGGGCCATTTAGACAGAATCCAAATCACTCAAAAACTGAAACAGAAGAGAGAGGTGGTGTTCCACAGGGTAACTGAATGACCTGGAGTTGGCAGTGAGCCACATCAGTCAAAACAAAACAGCTTTCTGTCAGAAGTACTCTAAAATATGCTTAGTCTCAATGTCGTAATACAATTCAAAAAGAATGGCAGTTCTTTGAGAGCACCTGCCGTTCCTTCCAAGACATTTAGAGTTCTCCAATTTGAAAAATCCTTCCAGGCTTCACAGGTGAAGGTGAAGAACTATGGTGAGGAACTGCAACAGTCTCTGATTTTATCTGTCTCCATAGACAATGCTTTTTCTCTTGGTTCTTGTTTAACTTGGCTCACACAAGCGACAACACCCTCTGTATTTTCTTCAGCTTAAAAACAAAACAAAAATCAAACACTGAAGTACAAACTCCCTTGACAAACCTTCAGCCCCAAAAACTGTGCATTTAAAAGAAAAACATTCCAGGCACTCAAGCGAATAGTTAAGGCATATATGAAATTTACTGCTTTTTAGCTTGACAGCCAGTTATGTCACCTACTGTGCTCTAAAACATTGCAAGCTGCCATGAAGTTACTGCAGTAAGGCTCCCCTTGAGTAACAATATTTAAATCAATTTATTTAAAAAAAAAAAAAAAAATGTTTGGAGATATAAAATCACTTTCACACAAAATGTCTTTCCTCTCTCCCATGCAAAAATATTAATTAGAATTGGCTGAGAGAAGTCTGTCCTGGAGTTCCCCACTATCAACACATTTATCTCCTTTCTTCAAGACACACAGAACAAAATCCACTGTATTTTCTATATTCACATTTTATTGAGAAAACTGCAACTTACTAAGTGCTGGGTGGCTGTCCACAATCCGTACTGGAATAGCCTGTACATCCCCCAAGAGAATCTGATGCACTCCTCCTTCCAGACTTTTGGAGTCATCTACCCCTTCAGCTGGTACCAGCTGGCCCACGGCAACCAGACTGTGATCAGAACCAGGCAGAGTCCCAAAAGCAGGCACAGCAGCATTGTCCTGTGTTAGGCCAGCACCTGCTTGCAGACTGTGCCCCTGACTCAGTGCTAGAGAATGGCTGCTTATTGCACTCCCCAGGGAATCCAGGAGACTTGCAGGGCTGGGAGGGGAATGGTTATTTACAGCTAGCAGGGCTGTTGATCCATTTGTTGAGGTAAATGTTGACTGCAGCTGTAATCCCTGTGAAAGAAAAGGCAGAAGTACCAACATAGCAATATTAACAGCAGAAGGAGTTTGCATTTAGCAGCATGTATTGTCCAGCTAGCTTCTGACTTCCTACTCCTTAACTCTTCTGAGTACTCAATCCCAGCAACTCTAGGCTAAAAATGTACTTGAAAACAATTAGGACAATGGAATTCAGCATTTAGAAGGCTGCTTATGACCATAAAGCTCTAATTTTGGATTGATATTCAGTTTCAGATCATTTCCAGTACTGCCCATTCCCAGAGGTGGGTACTACAAGCTAAACACACTGCTTTAAATAAAATGATGTGAGGTGGAGCCAGGCTGCCCTCAGAAAGAGAGGAAACAGCAAGTAGATCAGAATCTTACTACAGATTATATTTCTAGGGAAAAGACCATGCATTTCATTTGGGTTCAAGAAACATGAAGGCAGATTTTCAAAGCAGTTAAGGAAAAAGGATAAGGGAGTCAGCTCTGAAGGGAGATGACCTTCAGAAGAAGCTCTTTTAGCATAACATTCTTATCCCTTCCTCTTCAGCCTTCCAACCTGCAAGTTTACAGCTCTGAGCTAGGAGCAGTTTCAGGATTTTAAGGTATTTTCTTAAAAGGCTGAAGGATTTAAAAGGAATAAACAAGACTGTCTGACCTCCCTGTAGCTTTGCAGCATTTTCATTATGAAATGACTAGATAGTGTGGAAAATGAATAGGTACTTGGTTTGAGGTAGAAACCCATTGCCTATATCCTCTTGGTTTTGCCTTCACCAGAGATCCTAACTTCAAAGTGTCAAAAGATGGGATCCCTCTGCACCACAGCTATATGCTAAAGGTGATGTGCAAGAGCAACCAGAGTAAGAGTTGACGGCTACTTCAGTCTGTGCTACCCAGCCACATTAGGGATCAGCTGAGAGGGAACTTGCTGTTCCCAGCTCACCTTCAGCACTTCCAGCACAGCATACTTGATGCTTTGTAAATGACTTGACTGTACCTGAAGTTGTGCAAATATCTTGGGCTGAAGTGAAGAGAGTGAAGACAACAGCTGAGTTGTTTCTGGTATCAAGGACTCCCCGCTCTCGCTGGATTCTGCTTTGGTGATGACTGACTCCACTCCTGAGCTCCCTACAGTGCCAAAGTGAGGAAGCAGACAGTTAGGACAAATCTCTTCCTCCTGTTTAATAAAAGCTTCCCCTGTGAACCAGACAAACTCCCTTCAATCTCAACACAGATATACAGAAGACATATATATATATACATACATATATACTGTTCTCTTTGCAGAACTTGGATGCTAAGGAAAGAAGACTGGGTAGGACAAAAAGACAATACTGCAGGAAGCATATATCTGTATTGAGCAAAAACCAGGGGCACCAAGAAATTTGCTCCTGAGAGCAAAAAGCTGAAATATTTCTAGCAAAGCAGCAAATAATTTGACAATATATATACCTCAGTAAGGACTTAAAAACACACAGGTATCAAAAGAAAGGGCTGCCTTTCAAAAATCTACACAGGAAATTTTCTACATCTCACCACTTCCTTCCCTCCCATCTTTGTGAAATTAGCATAACTTCTATGCAATATCATCCAAAGTCCATTTATCTGGAGGTCTTTCAGCCTACAGATTATATCATATCCTCAAAATTCTTCTTTAATGCAAGAATAATGGACTTCATTTCCTGAAGTTTTGTGAAAACTGAGATTCACTTATAACAATTTCTGCAAGAAAACTTCTCATGAGATCATTCCATTTCCTGTTTGAGCCACCCAGAACATTTTGGTTAAGCTTTATGCAGACACAAGCAGACATTTCTCAGCTCCTTATTTCTCAGTTCCATTGTTATGGAGGTAAAAGAAGAACTTGCCCTGTGAATGTAGATTAATCCGGTGAATGCAAAAAAATTGAGAACAGTCAAATGCAAAACATTTTCTATCAGAAAATCATAGGAAAAGTTTGTAGTAATCTGAACGGAGGTAGATTTTTTCAACATATATAATGACCTGCAGACTCTTAACTATTGTAACTGACCGGAAGATACAAATCTATAAATCTTCTTGAACACAAGTACTTCAAATATTTAGACTCTTTTGAATATTATACAGGGATCCCATATGCATACATGAATGTTCACATGCAGGAAGAGATAGTAGTTCTCTCCCTGGGTGGTATTCTACAGCAACACTCCTGGGAAAAAAGGTAATAGTTCAACTCCTCCTCTACTTGCTACAAAGAAAGTTGTATCACGTGGAGATAGGGAGTTCTGCACAGACAAGTTCTGTTACTGCCTGATTTCTTAAATGTACAGTTGTCTCCATTTGGCACAAGTTGAACTGCAAAAAAAATATGTACACAAAGAGTAGTCTGAAAAGTCAGTGCTGTTTTCCCACGCTACCACTTCACACACATTAATGAAAGCTCATTTTTAGGAAGTCAGGCTTCCTTTTTGTAAGACAATTATAAACGTGTTGAAATGTACAAACACATGCCCACACATATAAGGGGAGAAGAGACATGCTGCAATTAGGGTTTTTTTGCTTATATTCACTGAACTGGTTCATACGTGCAGAAAACTAAACAAATCCCATACTTTTGCTTCCTGTAAAATTCAGTACATCACTGGGTGGATGTTTACACATTTGATAGGCTACTTTGTCTTGGAAAATTATCTGTGTAAAACAAAGAAAGCAAGAATTGGTCTCTTTCTGAATGTTCTCCAGCGCTCAGTTCATAGAAAAGTCATCCCTGCTGAGCTCTACCACAGCTGTTGAAGGCACAGCTATCCTGTGTCTCTCCATAAAAGCACAGTAATAGCAATATTAGCATAGGCATTCAAGCTGAAGCACAGTAAGTCTGTTCACATTGCAAATTTCTTTTTTTTCCTAAAAACCAAGACTTCCTTAAAAGAGAGGGACACTGTTCAAGCTGAGTCGAAAAATTAACTTGTTGTCTCTCACAGTTGTAAACACTGAAATTCTTCCCTAAAAGCACCAAGCATACATAATTTCAGTTCAAATTAATCCATTGCAGCAACAGCCAAAATAACAAATGAAACAGAGCCCAACCTTTGCCTTTTTTTAACAGTAAATGCACTGGTGTACATGGAACTGCTTCACATAAATCAGGTTCACCAAGCCATTGAGGAGAATTCATTCAGTGAGCCAAACCTCTGGGGGTTTATATTTCCTGCTACAAGAAAAAAGAAATTGGCCCATGTCACTCCCTGACCTAAGGGGAAAGGGACACAAACACATCAGGACTTCTTCAGGCAGGAACCACAGGATAACTGTTGACACAAGTAAATCCTGAACACAACTGTGGCAGTGCCCCTTTGGTTCCTGTAGACTTCTCTATCATCTGTCGAGAACAAAATGTATCCACCGTGTTTCAGTTAACCTGGGAAACCAGCTGGCTCTGCTACTGAGATTAGAAACATCCCCAAAGTCTGCAGCATGATCTGAATGTGTGCAAGCAATTAGGCTCTTCCACCTCACTTCAATCATATCCTTGATAAAAGCCAGGGATAGTTCTGATGAGTTTCAAACCAAACCTATTTAACAGAGGATGGGGAAAGCATCTACAAACATGAAGAAAAGTTCCTTTGGCGTCACACTAGACAAAATATTCTTGAAACAAGGGTGGGAAGGGCAGAATAATCTAATTTTAAATTTATTACCAGCCACCATAATCCAACAGAAGATCTTAGCCTATGTGTAATTCTATGTGGATAGCAAGTAGATCTAGTAACAAACACCTGTATTTTGTCTTAGTGCATGTTTTGAAGTTGAAGTAATAGTAATAGGAACCCACTTTCAATGAAGGAAAAACAGCATAATATCTTCAAAAATCCAATCCTTTGACCAAGAATGCAAAAAAGTAAGTTTATATAGAAATCTACCATATCTACACTCTAGTTTTGCAACAGACTGGGAAGAAGTTTAATACTTTGTGGCTCAACAATCACTGGGAAGAGATGATACTTGGGTGCCACAATAATAAAGATGTTACATAATGAAGAACTGAAGAAAAACATCTCTCAGCCCTGCTGCCACTTAAACACCTGTGCTTCTATTTCTGTTCTAAGCATCAATGAAAAATGGAAAAGATTGCTCTCAATC
>CM031863.1:25675081-25694562 GCA_018697195.1 Certhia americana
AAGCACAAACCACCTGGAACTCAAGCACCCTGCTGGATCCTGAATATTGTGTCCCCTGACAGACATATCTGTTCAGTAGTAACTTCATTCTCCCTGAACAGGTATTAATAGCACTTTCATTCAAGGTAAAATGTTCTATCCAGACAACCATCCCATTAAAATTTTTGTTTGCTAAAAAAAGATGCTAAAAGATGCTAAATTAAAGCCAAATTTATAATTTTAATACTTCTACTGACAACATCATGACTACGCATATTTTTTCCACGCGTGCAGCCAAATAGAAAAAAAAAATTACACCAAAGTAGTTGTAGCAAAATAATCCTATTTAAGTTCACCTGAGTGACAGGACATGACATCAGCCTCCCTTGGAAGGAAAGTGAACTTCTGTGACATAGCTAATAAAACACATTTGGAGACAGACAGGTTATACATGCACTCCTACCATCTGAGGGTGGTGAGGCAAATGCAACAGTCACTGTTTCTGTGAGGACATTCCCACTGTCTGTGGTCCATTGCAGCTGAAAGGAAAAAGAACTCAGTTCTCAGAAAGGGTGCAAGCTTGTCTACAGGAGCACAGGCTCAATACAGGACTGATAAGAAAACAGTATCTAAAACTACATTTTCTTACTTTTTTACAATTATGCATTTTAGGACCTCTTGATTAAGAAAAAAAAAAAAAGTACTGCAGAAGATTTTTAAACATGCATTGTGTATCAGGAAGGTTATCTGCTTTATCTGCCCTTGACAGTTTAATGACTTTAAAATAGAAAATAGTCAAACCATTTGGCTAACTAACAAGCACACTCACTCACCTGGACTACACCAGTGTAGGGAGAGGGAAAAGACTGATGACACAGCATGATTTAACAGTACTGTTTGTCAAAGCTGAGTTTAAATCAGCCATTTCTTAGCAGTTAGTCTCATAACTGGGAAAACTAGGATCACTGTGTACCTTTTATTACTCAGTACATGGAATAAAATCAAGGGACAAGATTTAAGTGTTACTGAGCATTTGGAAGATTCAACTTCAAGCTTACTGCTCTTACTATGAAGTGCATTTATTACACATTCAAAATGTTTATTAAGTCCTAATTTAGACTGCACTTGAGACACACTTCATCCCCATTTTTTCAGCTACTGAAAAGTAGTAGTAACTTCTTTAAAACATAGACAGTGACAAAGCCATGAATAAAATTTTATGCCACATGTAATTTTTCCTACATCAGTGGCTTCCAGTTCATGCAGTCAAGAAGTGCTAATACTGTGTAATTTGTCAACCCACTAACAGGAGTCCAATAGCAGCAGCAGCTGACAAGATAAATACTGAATAAGGTCAGAAGGTTTTGTTCACATTTAATCCAATCTTGCTCAGCCAGAGACTCCACTGAAAGTATTGCTACTGGAAATATAAAGTCACAGAGATTTTTGGATGAAATACAGCTAAGTGGTAAAAATTAAGATTTCCAGTATTTAACTCCAAAAATCAAGAAGATACACAAAGGTCAACATACCGTTGCTGGGATACTTTCTGAATTATACACTATCTCTCCATTCCTCAGGGACTTCTGCACTTCATGAATGTGGTTCTTGATGTCATTCACAGTGGGGAAGAAGGACAGGTTATGTCTTTCTGGCACTTCATCAGGCGTGAACAATTCTCTTTCCACATACTTTCTGTCATACGTTAAAGGACATTTATTACCACACTTAAATATATTCCACTATTTGCTGCTGTTAAGAGACACTGCTAACTTCTCCCCCCCCTTGTTGCAATGACAAGCAAGCTAGATGATCTTCTGAGCCAGTTCCTTGTGCATCTGCTACAGAGATTGGAATTTAAACCCCTCATTTATTTGATTAATTTTAAAGAGTACGGCAGCTCTTAGTGCCTATCTACAACAATATGAAAAGATTCCAAAAGCTGGGAAAAACAGACTCATGACATCTGGGAATTAGATTCAGTAATGCATCAGCACTGCCCTTTAGCTGCAAACAATTTAATCAAATAACAAAAGTAGACTGAGAGCACTGCAGACAATTCTGTACCTTAGCTGCTTCCTGACTGCATAGACCTGCTCTATTCCCTGAGACACCAGTTCTCGGATCTTGTCTGCCACCTGAGGATGAAGTCGAGAAGGCAGCGTGCTGTTCTCATCTCTAATGACTTCCTCCTCCTCCTCAGGGGAAGACATAGAAAGATGGGACGGTGAAGGAGGGAGGCAGGAAGTTTCCATTTCATGATACTGGTGGGCTTGCTGAGTAGGTAACTGTACATACCACCTAGCAAGAAGGAGAGAGTTTATACACACAATTCTCAAACAAAGACGATCTAGTCTGCGTGACAAGTTTTTACAGCCCAAGCAAGACAATGTCTTTCAGAACTCAGGGCCCTCTCACACCTTTCAATGTAAAATGAACAAGAATAAACCCAAAACAATGCAACTATTTCTATTGATACCCTGCATGGAAACACCTGCTGAAGTTCCATAGCTTAGTGCTTAACACATTTACCAAATTAATACTGCAGTGCCACAGAAGTCTTACTGACATTGTGGATTTTTTTTCTATTAAAAGTTACTAAGTAAAAAAAAACAAACAAAAACCCCCAAGTGAAATACTGCTCTTTTCCGCTTCATTTGTGAAAATAAAGAAAAAAGTGGAAGTTTCACCTGAGGACACCACCAGCATCTATCAAGTTCTTCTTCAGCATATTGAAGGCTTTCTCCTGCTCCATTCTTATGATTTTCTTGTCAATTTTAGGGTCAGTAGGAACCCTGTATTCTGGAAACTTTTGAACCTTTTTAATATAGATCCTTCCAAGGAGGAATAAAAAAAATTCTCTATCAGTACACTTTGTCCTTGGGAAGGGAAAGGCAAAAATCCCACTTACTTCATATCAGGCATTAATACAGAAAAAGTTCAAGCAGAGTGATGCAGGGTGTGAAGAGTCTCTAAAAGAACTGTAAAATTCTTAAGGATACATTAATAGCTATAGATGCAGACATAGCCTCTTCTAGGCTGGAAGCCACTCGGCCAGAGTGATTTTACTCCTCAGCAAAAGCCCTCATCCCCCCAGTACAGTAAAAGCACAACATCAATTGTGAACAGGCTGCAGTTCACCCAGCTATGCAGAATTGAGCACATACAGACCTAGCTGCAACTATTCATCAAACACACTCTTAGCTCAGTAAGAAGTGAACAAGGCACCCAGGAGAATGCTCAAGGGTGAGGAAAAAAACATTAGTGTTGAAGAAGGAGAAAATCCCCAGTGAACAGGAAGAACTGTAACTTCTTCGGCACACAGGATGTGTGCTAAACTAGGATGATTGACTGATATCAGTGTGATTAAAAGCCTGAAGAAGAAACAACAAACAAGATGACAAAATTTTAGGAGCAGAAATAGTCACTAAAGGACACCACAATAACTCGTGAATGTTCAGGTAGATAATAAATTCCACTTGTATTTCATAGAGTCCATGTACTGCTACTTTGCATTCAAGGAAACTATCAAATTTCAGCCTTATACAGTCAGACAGAACAGCATTTCCTCCTTACCTCTAAATGAGTATCAACCTCAATGTATCAAGGAGACAAAGCTAAGAGCTACAGTGAGTATCAGCTACCACCCCAATGCTCTGCCATGGCTTAGAGAAAGAATGCTTTCTTAGGATGGTCAGTCACTCTTAAAGCTTTATAGATAATTCTTACCTTGCTGGACAAGTGGCTTTGTACAGCTGGCCAGAGGTGCTTTCCTGCTCACCAGCTTTTTTGGGCTGAAATCCTTTCCTCCTTGGCCCATACTGGCACTCCATTACAATGGCTCTGCTTCCTGGAAACAGAAAGTAATGCACTCTGTTCAAGCAATCACTGAATTCACTGCAGTAAAATACTAACAACAGAACAGATGAGAGTTCTGAAGCAGTTATTCCTGTTTGCCATCAAACTCTGCAGAAGACAGAACCCTCAGGTATGGTAAGCAAATACAATGCAAATGCTTCTCCTCCAGCAAGTAAGAACACAGAGCACTTTAAACCATTTTTCAAACTTATTACGCCTCACAGCACTACTCAACATGTGAAGGCAAAAATATTGCACTTTGCCCTGGTGAGCACCAATACTTTGCAAGATGAGAAGTCTTTCAAAGGAGCACAATACTGGTAATAAACATAAAAAGCAGAACCCCCCAAAACAACAGAGAAAATCTCCAGCTGAAATCAAAGGTGTGATGGTTTTGGCTGGGATAGAGTTAACTTTCTTCACAGTAGCCAGCGTGAAGCTGTGTTTTGGATTTGTGCTGGAAACAATGCTGATAACACAGGGATGTTTAGTTACTGCAGAGCAGGGCTTACACAGAGTCAAGGCCTTTTCTGCCTCTCATCCCACCCCACCAATGAGGAGGCTGAGAGACACAAGAAATTGGGAGGGGACACAGCTGGGACAGCTGACCCAAAATGATCAAAGTCATACTCCATACCATATGGCATCACGTGCAGCACATAGAGCTGTGGGAAGCAGGAAGAAGGGGGGGGAACATTCAAACTTAAGAGTGCTTGTCTTCCCGAGTAACCATAACAAATGATGGTGTCCTGCTGTCCTGGGGATGGGAAGTTGTGAATTAATTCCTTACTTTGCTTTGCTTGTGTGTGTGTATTTTCCTTTACCTTCTAAAAAGTCCCTATCTCAGCCCATGAGTTTTCTTACTTTTACCTTACAGTCCCCATCTCACTGGGGGAATGAGTGAGCAGCTCTGTGGTGATTTCCAGCTGGGGTCAAACCATGAGACAAGGTCAGCAGCCATTTCCAGCCTCCTGGTTTAAATCAACACTTCAGACCATGCTGTCATAAACGCTCAGCCTTGCAGTTAAGACATCTTAACTGCTAAATAACACAGTTTCAGCACAGCACACCCACACAAAACCAGACAGGCTCAAACAAATACTGCTCTGCTCTAAACTTGAATTAAGTGACTTCTTCCACTCAGACCTCTAACAAAAGGGATTGACAAGCACAGCATTAAAGTGGTCAAGAAAAGAACATTTTCCAAATTTCTTCATCATGTTTAGTAATCTTTTATTTATAGTTTGTGTATTCAAGTATGCAGGCAAGGAGCTCCCTATGCCACAAGTGATATATCCAGAAACTTTTGAAGTATTATAACAGCAACATAATGTGCTTCATAAGATACCAAATGATCTAGATGAAACTAAAGATGTCTCTTACACATGTTGGGGAAAAAAAGGCTAAGTGCTTTGATTTTATTTTTAGTTTTCTTTTATCTCAGTTTGTGGCTGAAGCTTTAAAACCAGTGCTAACATTTCCCTTTTTCAGCAACTTTCAGGGAGAAAAAGAAGAAAAAAACATGAAACATAACCTACCTTCCTCTCACGCATTTTCTCTATGTAGTAAGTAAAGACTGTTCATTTTATATCCAAATTAAACTCTGGCTAATTTCATATATGTACTGCATGAGCTAAATATGTAATTACCAAGCTGTGAAGTCTGCATGTACATTTCAAAAAGAGCCCCGAACACCAAAAGTCTCTCTGTTGAGGTCTGTTGATATTCATCTTTCTCATTTGTTTGGCGTTTTGAATTTATTTATTACTTTAATGTTTGCAATTTAAATAGTTCACTGACTCCTGTGGAACAAATTCTTCTAAAGATCTTCAAGTTAGGCAAGAATAATAGAACAAGCTTTCACCCTTACAAGAACTTTCAGGTCCTAAGAGAGCAGATGGGACCTCCACCTAAAGACCTCATCAGAAGAACCCCCATCAAATGGTACTTAGCTAATCTCTAAAGGACAAAGGAAATAATCACAGTAAAACATAAAAAAGGAAACAAGCTCCTTCAGACTCTCACAGTAGTGTGCAAAAGCTGCTCCTTTTTAAAAGTTTGTGCCTTGACCTTATCCAAACTAAGGAAGAACATAAAGATTCGTCTTTATGGCTAGTTGGGAGCTGATGTTGAAATTTTGAAAGTAGTTATTAAAAGAAACGTTAGTTACCTGCATTGACAAAGGGGATCCCATCATATGGGACATACTGAGATTTCCACATCAACCGTGTGGCGGGTTTGGCTGGGCTTGGAGACTGGCGCGTCCCCCACACACTCTGTGTTTGCTGCTTGTGTAGCGTCAGAACGCTCTCTAACTCTGTCTCGCTCACACAATAGCCGCGGTACGAGTCCCCAATTCTCTGCATGGAAAGGACGGGAAATAATAGGATTATTCACCCATCTGACTGCTGAACATTACACAGGAAAACAAAAGCAGTCAGGGACTCTGGCAGGTGAGAACATAGGCCCAGATTTCTGGCATTCCATGGTTTTTGTCCTCACAGTAGTATCCTCATTAAGAGATTTATCATAGGATCTAACAGAAGGGCAGCCCCCACTGAGGTCAGGAGTTTGTCAGCCATCTAAGATCCTAAGAACACCAAGAAGCCCTGAAAAGGTTGCAGTCACTGCCAACTCTGATTTCCAGAAGACAACTTCACCCCTGCGGTTTGCCACTAACACACGCTTCAGTCACAGTCACTGACTAGATAAATTAGTATTAGATGAAGTTTTTCACTTGACTGCCAAAGAGAATCTCTGAATCATTAATAATTGTCTATGCATCTACTGCAACACACACCCTGCACTGAGCTGGAGCAGAATGCACCTGCCCATACCATCAGTAACTGTCTCACCTACTTAGTGCATTAACTTTGAACTGAATGTCTCACACAGCATCCCCTCCCAACCTTTGAGGCACTCGTGATTCTCAGCATTACACAGAAAGATACTATACCAGATTTGCCACGTGCAAACTGATGATGGTTTCAATTAATTCTGCTAATGTCTGGGCAACTCCACAAAAACTACATATCCCAAAATTCTAAGTAGTTATTCAGCTACTCAGTGCCATTACAGTTGGTTCAGCACTGGTCTGCAAAGGCCAGCCAGCAAGCAACAAAATTACTGGGACAGAGAAGAACTTTCCATCCAAACTCAGAATGCAACACTTGTTTCTGTTCATATGCAGCTCAGGGTCAGGCTGGCAAACCAGCTGGAACAGCCAGAGAAGTTTGCCAGCTCAATCCTAAAGTGTATCTGTGGGACAAACACATGGTGAATGAACACTAAGGTCTGATAGATTTGTTTTGCCACCTTCAGTGACAGAACAGCCAGATGTTTAAATAATACTGACAGCAAAAGAGTAACAGTGTCTCTCCAAGATTATCACACAGATACCTTAGTGACAGCTGCTTAAAACCTGCCTTACACCTGTCTAAGAAAAACAGAATGTCTGAGGTTAGCAGGACATAGAGTCAACATTGAACCAGTGAAGATCTTACAAATGAACTGTGCCAGCACAGTGAACTGGCCTGCTATTGCAAGGCCAGACACGGAGGGGTGTGTGTGCATGGATGTGAGTCACTGAGACACGAGCTGTTCACACCTCAGAGCTCACTGCTCTGCAGGCACTGCTGCAGCAGCTGACCAAGTCTGCACTCACATGGCTGTGGGGAGCAAGAGATACTGGCAATTGTTTAGCTAGAAGTTATAAATAATCCTTCTGAATAAAACTTGATCTGAAAAATTCAGGAGAAGCAAAGTAGCCTAAGAAGTACCAGAACTTCTTTCTTTCCAGAAATCTGGAAAGCTGGCTTTCAGAAGAGGGATTACAGCACCACTGCACACAATAAATACTGCAACCAGCTGGGTTTATTTTCCCCATATCTTATACCTGTCACTAAAAATAGGTCATTGACCTTATTCTAGAGAGATGAGAAAACTGATAAAACTGTTGTGCCAGAAAAGTAGCAAAAACAGTAAAGTCACTCTCTCCTTTTCTGGCTTTATTTTTGCACAAGTTAGATCATTTTCCCTAAATTGGTGGAAAGGGGGGAGGAGGAGGAGGATGAGAAGAAAACCATACAGCATGTAGGATCCCTGCTTTCTACAGGCTTCACAAGTAGGGAAAAAAATCAACAAACCAGACTACCTTCTTCAGACAAATTAATTTTGTACAGTTAATTAATGCAGTTTTCAATTACATTTTATTTCAGTAGGCTGATACATGCAGGAAATCCATTCTGATCAGACCACTGAAAACTAAATACAAGTTATTGAAAGAAACTGTTTTTAAGTTAACTCTATAACAATGTAATTACCTTGAAGTAATCACATTCTCTCCAGCCCTTTAACTCCAAGGTTCAAGCCAAAAAACAGAGCGATTCATTATTTCTTCCCTGGCCTCGCCTCAGCAAAGTACATAAAAGCTTACCCTAAAGTACACGCAGCAAGACTGCAGTGTTCCTTGAGGAAACTCACAGCAGCAGGGTACCAGAGGCACTTTGCAGTCCAGACACAGCAAGTGTAAGCTGAACATTTCAAGGCAGTCAGCTTTTACTGCTCTGTGTTTGCCCACAGTACCAACTGCCAAAAGAGTCCTGCCCTGAGGAGTGCAGTGGCTTCACCTGCTGACATCTTGTGCGAGTCACAGCGACCACAACACTGTTTTGTTTCAATTCTGGCAGAATTGAACTGAAAGAGTGGAGCTGTGAGCTGACATATTTACCAGCATCTCTCCAAAGTGGATCTCCAAATTTCAGTAGGACCCTTCAATTCTTTTACTAGTAACAAAACATTTGACACCTGAAAGATGAATGATCAGAATCCCAGTGTCTCTAGTCTGTGCCCAAAAAAATGCACAATACATCCCAGCACTCTCCAGTGGATCAAGGAGGATTAATGCATACAGGCAACAGTTCTGCTTAACAGCAGAGGGAGATGTTTGTGTCCTCAGAACATATTCAAATAGACATTATTTCTACTTTTCTTTAAACATAAGAACTTTTTTATAAATACTGCTGTGAATTTTAAACACAGCAAGTGAAATTTCTTGTAATAGACAAAGCAGATCGTAAGTCCTCAAATATGATATCGATAGTAAATGATTCAGATAAGCCTCATGGATGTTAAAATAGGAAAGAATGTACCCCATAGTGCTAAAAACACAGTGAACTTTATGAACTAACTGGCCAACTGAAATAAGCAACTGATTCTATAAAAAACATGGAAGAATTCATGCTATTAATTTTCTGACTTCTTAAACTACCACTTGTATTAAATAAATGACATAACACAAAAGGAATAGATGAATATATTAAATTTTAAAATTGTTTCTAAGCAGATACAGAAAGAAATTCAATTTCTAGGTCCCTCAAACTGCAACTTCTAGTTATCAGTGGCCAAGACAATAGGAAAAAAAAATGTGGCAGAGATATCTATAGAGGTTATGCAGCTATAGAGTATGAGCTTTCCTTTTAACAAGTATTAAGAGAAAGTAAAATAAACATCTATCAGGAAGAGTCTGTCAGCAGGAGGTAGGGGTAGCTGATCTCTCAAGAAAGTTACCATCTCCCCTCTCTTCCTGTTAAGGAACTTATAGTGCATTCTAGCTGCAGATAGCATCCTAGTGATCAGGACTGTTCTGCAAACATCTAACAATATGCAAAAAAGAGAGTTCTGTTTAGGTCAAAAGCAATCACAGAACATAAAGACAGAGCATTTTTTAACAAAAGAGAAAACAAACACAAGTAACTTAACTTGCTGTGACAAAAAAAAAAAAAAAAAAATCAGCAAGAATATCTAAAATAGGATGTTTTAGAATCCTTAGTGAAATATTGATACTGGTGAGCGTTAACATGGCACAAAAAGGCTCTTCCCAGCACTACAAGGTATCAGGTTTTCAGCAGCACTTCTTTTACTTCAGGAGCTGTTGACAGTCAGTTATTCTAAAATTCTCAAAATAGAAAGAGATTTCACAGCATTTTGTGTGTTCAACTGTGCTAGCAGTACTAGTGCTATATACCAGGAAGCCTGAACACTTCTACAGCTATGAATTATTCCTTTCAAGGAATAGGAACACTATCTCAGAGACAGATGATAAAACATTATTCTTTGTGGCCCACCTCACAGTTCCTGAGACGGCGTGCCCATGCAGGTGTATTTAGTGGCAATGGCTGGAGAGGGATGGGAAAAGAATCTTCCACTACCCTGAAAGAAAAAAATAATAGAAGTCTATACAGACATTCAGAAAAGCAACAACTTAGTCTAAACTACAGGTAAGATCAAATCAGTGTATTATATATAACCCTAGAGCATATGATCAAACTATGGATATTGTATCAACATGCCTTAAAAACCTGTGGTTCATTTTCTTCATATTTCACTGTAAAAATAATTTACTATGAATAAAAGTATTTAAAAACCCCACTGGTGTCTACATTCAATTCCTCCAAACATACAGTACACTATGAAAAGAAAAAAGAAGAGATGTAAACAAGAAAAAAAGGCAGTGCTAACAGTTGATCAAAGTGATTGTTCATCCCTTTAAGCCCTGACCTACCTGGTGGTTGTTTTTTTTGATATGGTGAGAGATGCCTGTGGATGTAGAATGTAACTGCTTGCACTGTCTGCTATAGAAGCCACTACCACAGTCTGTAGGTTCCCATCACCACACTTCTCTTCTGGAACATCTTTACAGAAAAAAAAAAACAGCTTCTTGGTTAATAACTGAATGTAGAATGGAGAAAAACAAGTTATGATTAAACTTTGTGTGCTGTTAAAGCAAGCCATTTGACATAGGAAAGAAGTCTTATAGATGATAAAGTAGTCTAAAAGTTGTGAAACAGTGCTCCAACTCCTGGCACATGTATGAAGATACACTTGATAAGGCTGCTTATATTTAAGGACTTTGGTAATTGTGCTTCCACAACAAGGCAAATAATCAGAACAACTTGCAAATTACTCTGTTTCCAGGAATCCATATAGGATTGCACAAGCATTTTGTTCAGCTGCAAGTCACATACTGGTTGCTTTTAAAACAAGAAAAAATGAGGTAATGATACTGCTTTGTACTTAGAAAAGAATACTTAAACAAGAAAAACAGGCCTCTTATAATTGAATCTGACATGCTGTTAGAACAAATGTTTTAGCCTTTCTTGGTAAGAGGAGCAATCCACAAGCCAAAAATTGCTCTTAGATGGAAGCCTGTGTATACACTTAAACAAAAACATAATGGAAAACTGTGAAAGCAGACATTCAGTATTTTTGTCTCAACATTCAGTATTTTTGTTTCTTTAGATGAGGGATTTTTGCCCTTGAGTTATAAAAGCTTCCCTCCCTCATCCAGAGAGAGTGGGAAGCTATTGACACAGCACAGAAATTGATCCACACAAAGCTCCATAAGAAGATTCATAAGTGTGCAATCAGATTAACACCACACTGGCTCAAAGCACTGGTTCCTCCTACAGAGATGTGCCCTTAGGACACTACAGGCTACTCTGAAGTCTGCACCGTTCCATGCATTACCACCATGTGCAGACAAGTGAAACTCAGGAGCTGACAGGCCATTCCCCTTTCTCTTTCACCTCCACAGTAAATTGCTGACAAGTCTCCCCAATTGTCTTTTAAATACCAAATCACTACAAAGTCTTTTAGACAGTAAGTATCTAGGAAAAAACAAAACAACCCCCTCCCCCAAATGACACCTGTGCTGTAGCACTGTTGTAGGACATGTATTCAAATACTATGACACTGAGCCCCATGTTGAACAAAAAATGGAAATGCAAAACTACTATTTATTATTTAAACTCAGTGCTTACAAAGAATATCAGCAATTATTTTGTAACTAAAGGCTCCCAGTCTGCTTTAAAATAATGTAAGACTGCTGTGACCAAACCTGGTTTTACCCCTGAAAGAGCCGGAGAGGGAGGGAACTTGGAGTATTAGGGTGGGAACAAGTCTTTCAATGCAAGGTCAGGAAACCATACTGCAACCCTAAGTGAAAAGGGCCAGATCATGACTTGAATCCCAAATCTTTCTTCTATCCACTCAGCACCAGGACTCTGCTCTTACTCTGAGCTATCATCCCACAGGAACACTTAACCAGTGTTCAAATCTTGAGAATTTTATAGAGAGGATGAAAAAACAATTTTAAAAACATTTGATAGCTTAAGAAAATGTGACCACCTTGTTCTCAGTCTCACTCTGTGAATGCAAACTAGTACACAGTGTTTTGCCATCCAGCAAGGATTGCAGATAAATTATGAAAGGTTTCAGATTTCAGTACGCCCATTTTCTAGGGAAAACCTTGAAATTTGCACTTCTAGATGTGTACCTCAGCACATGCTTAAAATGTGACAACTAACACATTCCAATTAATGGAAAGTTACATCTTATTTTCCTTGACTGGGAACTGAATTTCTACTTAAGTGATTCATTCCTGGCTTCACAGAAGATGCATCATCACCAGTGATCTCCGGAACAGAAGATTTAATGTTCTTCTGGCCTGCCTGCACTACAGGAATTAACTACTTCATTTGCAATGAAGTATATAAATACTGAGAATTTGAATACAGCTGATGATATAAATATCCTTATTAAAGGCAAATAAGGCAAGAAACAACTCTGTGTTTGATATGTCAACTTACCCATCACACAGGCTTCAGAAAGGGGGCATAGTAGCTCTCATAAGGCCTTTGCCCAACAGAAAATGGGGTGAGTGAGGCACCATATTCACAATCAGAAAGCAGGTTCAGTGTGTATTTTGTATTATAACTGACTAAGGAAAGGAAACAAGGTGTTTAAAAAATACCATGGAGGATGAGCTTAGTCACAGGAGCACAAACCCTCAAGTCCCACTTGAGGACTCACCCTGCGTGCTGGTCACATCCAGAAGCTGACCTGGAGGAATAATCACTTGGGTCACTCCTGGCTGGGCAGAAGGAATGACATGCAGCACCTGTCCATTTTCTGACTGGCTGGCAACAATCATCTGTAAGGCAGTCACACAGGAGCATGAACAGCTCTAGTTTGTATGGTGGTGATCGTGCAGTACGACTGGGTTTGATTATTACCAGAACAGGAAATATTTTGCTAAGAGTTAGGGCTTGTATATTTACTTGACTTTACATAATAAGAAAACTGTCTCTTTATTGTTAATTTCTTAAAATTACTTTCCACTTTTAAAATAGGCCTTTAATTAAAGATAGAAAAAAACCACTACTTTAACTGACTCTACAATGAATGACACACTTATTTGAAACTGACAACTCTATTATTAAAGCTATCAAACAGCTGAAAGCCATTCATAGTTGGATTTGCTGTAACTCCATTCATAGACTATCAGAACTGATAGTAACAAAAATTGTGACCTTTATTTCTGAGAAACTGACCTCTGTGGGCAGCATTTCATGCAAATGCAGAGAGAAGGAAAGCTCCAGGGCTTAAAAAAACAATACAAACTAAATCACCCGGGGTTCTGAAAAAACTTGAAAATTCCTTATGGTATATTTACCCCTAATTACAAAGGACTCTGGGTGAGAGAATTACCTTTTTTACAAAATGGATGTTACAAATTACAAAGCAACATTTTAAGAAATTAATTGAGGGCTGGGGAAAGGTGAGACATAACGACTTAGCTTACTGTTAATACTCTGACTCCCCCAAAAATCCACAGAGAGATTTATACAGGGAATATGCAGAAAGCAGCAGCAGTAGAAATACAAAATCTTATCACACTACAGCATCCAGGCTCAATACTGACAAGACATCAGCTGATGTTTAATAAAATAAGTAATGGCTGCAGACAGGATTTGCCTGCCTGAGGAAGGGCAACTGGAACATGAACTGTACCACTGAAAAGTTCCACCTTGCTGCTGAAGTCTCAATCAGCTGTTGCTACGAGAAACCAACACCTAAGAGAATTCTTCAAGGAGTTCCCTCACCTGTGAGCACGGCCCCAGCCCCATCTGCAGACACACTCACCATGGGTGCACTGGGCCCTCCCAGAGGCTGCAGCTCACACAGGGGCTGCCTGGGCTGCTCTGCCAGCTGGAATTCCTCTGCAGAGCGGGACCGTGGCACCGCCGATGCCGGAGGACTGCCCGAGAGGGGGCCTGTGATGGGCACGGCTGGGGGAGAGTCGCTCTGGCCAAACAATGGATCCCTGGAATCCATGCACGTTAGTTGCTTTCACAGAGGAAAAACAGTAAAATGTACTTTGAGTAGCAACTTCTACGAAGGAAAAAAACCCAAAAAACAAGAAAAAGAAAAGAACTTTTAAAATCAGTGTGCTGTACTGTATACTCAGAGAAGCTCTTGTCCTTCTGGATCAAGAGGCTAACTCTAGCAGTTCTACTTTTGTTTTCTATTTCCATGCTGAAAAAGTATTCATAATTCCTGCTTCCTAGAACAAAGTCTCTACTAAGGCAAAAGAAAATCCCTTTTGCTCAAAATCTGCTCCCCAAAACCACTTCTCACTTTAAAACATCTCAAGTCTGCCCAGAAACTGAGAAGACTTATAACAAAAACAAAACTGTAAAATATTCACCGACTTAATTTGACTTCAGAAGAAATCCTAGCTACTTCTCCACCTGGCCTTTCCATACATGTATTTAACTATGAATAAAAAATTCTCTAAACACTTAAAAAAATTCATTACCCCAGAAGAAACACAAGCAACACAGCCTTCAATTCAAGGCCAAGAACTGTACAGCACAAGGCCAAGAAACAGATTTTCAAAATTTTAAAAATAGACCATGTCTTCATCAAGTTTGCAGAACCGAAGTCTTAAGAGTACCTCCCATTGTCACTGAATTTAAGTGCATAGGCACAAATACTTGTCTTGTTGAAACTCTAAGAACACAAACATTAAGCATGGAAAAATAATGGAAAAATATTCAAAATATTGTCCATGTGTACAATAACAAGAAAGCATGCAAGAAAGGCTGCAATTTGTTGTATCACTTGCAGGAACTTCACAATTCTGACATTTTTGCGACAAAAGTTAATACACTACGAATCAAAGAGGAAATGAGGAAAAATGTTTCTAAATTTTATATAAAAGATTTTATCTAAATAACCTCATCAACAATTCTGCAGGTAAAAATCTTCTTTGCTGAAACTGTCTATGGTGAACTACACCAGAAAAGCACCAACAAACAAGTGGCACCTGTTGTGTTACAGCATTGTGCAGAGACCATAAGCACACAAGTAAATCACCACCTGAATGATGTTTTATGTTGGAAGAACATTCTGCAGAAGAGCATCCATGCAGAAAAATATCCTCAAATAAGAAGATCTGGCAATATATGATAAAAAATACATGAAAGATCCTCTCCCTCAATACATACACAGGTGTCCTGTGTCCCATTTGGTCACTAAGCAATGCCACTTCATTTTCACCTGTTCTGAAACTCTCCTACTCCAACATGTGCCATAAACTATTCCTTTTTAAAGGGTTAACACAATAAAACATTCATTTCTTCATCACAGTAGCAGGACATAATTACAGAAGGTTGCCATTACATGTAACATCTGGATATTCATCAGTTCAAAACTGAATAGCACAGGAATCCAAAGGAAGTAGATACATTCTTAAAACACACGATGTATTACTTGAAAGGCAAGGAAAAACCCCTGCATTGATGAAATAGCATATTTTAAACAGATCAGAGTGGATGTAAAGGAAGCATCTACAAGGACAAAGCATTCATACCTCACCTGAAAATCCCGATCATTTGTTTCTGACTCTCCTGTACCATTACAGCTGCCTATGAACAAATTGTTAGATCCTTCCATAGCAATATCATGGTCAGCTCCTCTTTCTTCCATTACAAGGTGACCTGAAAAGGTTATAAAAGTTAATTTTAGCCTTCTGCCAGGAGAATGCCACAGGTGTTGTCTTTAGGTCTTACAAATTTAGTATTACAAGTTCTAATGCTATTGCACGACAACAGCAAAGTTCTCAGGAAATCCTTGCCTCCTTATCACTTTATTACTCACTGCAGAAAAATTTCAGTGTGTTGCTCCAGGAGTACAGCTTAGCCTTTTATATGAGACATACTGCTTGATTTGTCATTGCATATATGGATACAAAACACACAAACACCCTCCCACTACTTTCATCTGAGTAAGTCCAAAAGCACTGAACTAACAACCACTCACATCTAGGGAACATTTGATATTTAAGCACATGCCAGCAGTGATTTATAAATACATTAGTCACCTCCTTCCATAATCACCAGACAGAATTTGCATTATGCAACTCTGTTATGCAGACATTCAAAGTAAATCAATTTGGTTTACAGGCTTGTAAACCAGCATACAAATGAAATAAATTTACTATTGTTAGTCTGCAGTGGTATGCTTTGGGCTGAGCAAAACACCAGATATGTAAAACAAAATTTGGCATTAATCATGCAGTGAAAGACAAAAAGACAGAACTCCCAGCTCTTCAGAGATCTATCTCCTATCCCAAAGAAAGCTTCAAGATACTCAGCTGCCCATTACAAACCTTCAAGCAGACAGATAGTATTGGACAGTGTGTTGCCACATCCACAGGATAATGCTCTCCTGCACACAGCACACACCCTTTAAAGCAGCAACCAATCCCAAACATTCACAAGAAATAGGACAAAACGACAATTAACTTGGCCCCTACCTAGCAGCATACATATGTAAGACTATACACATAACAACCCAACTGAATAGAAGAAAACTCCTGTAGTTTGGGGTGAAGGAGGGGGAAGGATGGTCACGATTTTTCCCTTCAGTATTTATTTTAAAGATAGGCTGCATTATATTAGCACATGACTCCTACCAGCTGTATCTTCTTCACCACACCACACAAGCAAATTTCTTAAGATGGACATTCTTGGCTGTGGCATTTCAACTGTTTACAGCTTTTGTAAGGAGACTGTAACAGGCTAGAGAGTAACTTCAAAAGAACTGTACAACATTTAAAGCACAGATTTATTCTGCTTTGCTAAGGTACAAATGACACGGGCAAAGTAAATCCATATCTCCTTGGCTTTTGAAGCTGAATAAAGCATCCTGCTGATACAAACAACATTGAGAAGTTAAGCTGCTCATATGCTCAATATATTAATACTTTAATCTAAAGCAGATTTATTTTTCCATTCAATTTTCAAGTGATGACACTCCAGACCAAGTTCCAAATGAAGTTACCTCATGTTTACCAAATACTTTTGAGCTTTGGATCTGAGAATAATTATAAGATGTTTCAGTTACAATGTCTGAAGCATCTTAGCAGCAAATGAAAAAACAACCTCAAAGCAGAAAACTAGATTTCATTATCACTCAACCATTTCCTCTCAGTTCAAGGATGTAAAGAACAGACGGCAGTTTTGTGAAAGCAGCACATTTAGTTCTTTGAGATAAACTGAATTTGTTCCAGAGATACTGATGACACTTACTTTGAGCATGCTGGAACCCAACAACAGAACTCAAGGACAGCTCTTTGGGGACAGACCAATGACCCAGCCAGCCCAACATCCCCTATCTAACAACAGTTAATAACAAAGCTCAGGGAAAAAAATCCAGTGGTAGGCTAAATACACAGTGATATTTATCCAGTTTCCTTTCTTAAGCAGCCCAGAAACACCTGAAGCTTTATATTTGTGTTTAAAATAATCCCCATAGTACAATTTTGTCTCATGATTTTGTCTAATCACTCTTGTAATCTAGGCAAACCACTGGCACACACATCACTTAGAAAACCAACTTCATGGTTTAACCATCCAGGTTTCACTAACCTAAGTGCTTGTGTGCAACCACAAACAAAGATTATTATTTTTTGTCTCAAAGAAATATGCTTCTACAGAGGTGTACAAATGCATACTCAGCTAATAGATCTTAATGTTGTATAAATATTGCTGACCAATTCCCCAAACCGGAGAGTTAAATCCTGCATATTTATGTATAGGTACCAGACATTTTGACATGAACATACAAATAACACTTAAGTATCTCTTCGTAAACATTAAGCGAGTACCACAACAATTCCCATTGTAACACCACTGTATCAGACATTTAACAGTCAGCTGAAGGACAAAGGGGGTAGTTTAATGTTAGTGTACAGTGGGAACCAGAGCCACATCCTCAAAGCACATAGGCAGTTCTCTACACCTCAGCTTTAGCCTTAACACAACTCCACCTCCACCACTGAGTCCAGCACTCCAGGGCCATTTCCAACACATGAGTTAGTGTACTTCAACGCCACAGATCTATTTCCTTCACCCTGCTTCCATGTGGGAAGCTCTTTTCTCCTTGGTTCACCTCTCCAAAGAGAGCAAGCAGCCACAGAAACTGCTAGCACAGGCAAACATGATGAGCCTGTTTACATAAAACCATCATGAGCACTGTATGCAGGGTGTTGGTTACACCTAACAGAAAATACATACAGTTGAATGCTTCACCATCAATCTCTTTTGGGTTTTCTGCAAAATGTTGCAGAGGTTTCATAAGAAGACTTCAAATAACTGCATAGCTTACAGCAATCAAAATACACTGTCTGAAAAAGCTCCCTCTGAGGGCATTTCTCTACAACCATTCACAGCGGCAAAAATACATAAGGAAATGAATTACACTAAAATATACGAGGGAGGAAATTAGGGCATAGTGATACTCCCCAAGAAAGGAGTTACAATTAGCTTTGTCAACGTGTAGCAGGTTTGAGACTTCACATTATCTCTGTCATGGAAGAGGAGGCAGATGCTGTTAAGAATACACAGAAAATCTGAGGACTCACACTTAAAAGTTTTCTCAAGTCAGTTTTTTTTGTAGGCAACACCGATAACCGGAAAATGCACCTCTGTTACTTGCGCTGGCAAACAACGTTAGGTCTTTGAAGTATGCATAAGAAGTAGAATGAGATTTCAGAGTCTCACAAACCAGCAAACACTCAAAGCCCGCCCGCTGCAACAAGCGGAGTCACCAGAACCCGAGTCACCACTCAGGGAGCCCCAGCTGCTCCCCACAGGACACGAAGGACTGTCAAAAAGGCGGCGGAGAAAAAACTTCACGCACAACGCAAGCACACAGCACGTCCCCACACAAGCAGCCTTCTCCCAAAACACCAAACCCACTTACAGCTTCTTTTTAAGTCCACCGCGCGTTGGGCTTACTACTTCTAGCAGGCAGTTTATTGTGGGTGTGTCGCTTGACATGCAGAGAAACACAACCCGAAGGACTCCAAGCAGAGACCACCACTCCAGCGCCGCCCGGGGCACAGCCCGGCCCGGGCACAGCCCGGCAGCGCTCCGCAGCGGACACTGCAGCCGGTCCCGCACCTGCGAGCGCCCCGGGACGCGCCGCAGCCCTGAGGAGCGCGGAGGGCGCCTCAGCCCGGCACACCCCTCGGCACCGCAGCCCCGCGGCGGCAGAAGGCGGCGGCAGGAGGAGCCCGGCGGGGCCCCGCCGCGGACGGCCCGTGCGGAGATGCCGGAGGCGCGGTACTCCACCTGGGCTCGGCTGCCGCAGCCCCGCCGCCATGCGCGCCGCCGCTCCGCGCACGCGCGCCCGCCCTCAGCGCGCAGCGGGGCGGAGGGGCGCGCGGGGGGCGCCGGGAAGGTTGGCGGCGCGCGGGCCTCTCGGGAGCGCGTGCGTGGCGCGCGCGGCAGGCG
>CM031863.1:25694886-25750418 GCA_018697195.1 Certhia americana
GCAGCTCCGTCGCACCGCGCCCCGCCGCTCAGCGCGCAGCGGGGCGGGGCTCAGCGGGGGCGCGCGGAAGGCGGGCGGCGGAGCGGCGGGAACGCGTCCGCGCCCCGCGCTTCCCGCGGTGGCCGCACGGGGGCGGCAGAGCCCCGGGACGGGCGGGACCCCCGGGCGCGGTGCCGGTGTCGGTGCCGGTGTCGGTGTCAGTGCCGGTGTCGGTGCCGGTGTCGGTGTCGGTGTCAGTGCCGGTGTCGGTGCCGGTGTCGGTGCCGGTGCCGGTGTCGGTGTCGGTGCCGGTGTCGGTGTCGGTGCCGGTGTCGGTGTCGCGACGGCAGCAGCCATGGCGCAGCTCACGGCGCGGTTCCGCACCGAGAACCGCAGGTGAGCGGCCTCCCCTCCCGGGCCGGGGGTGGGTTCGGGAGCGGGTGAGGCGGGGGCGGTAACGGAGCGCTGTGCCCGCAGGTTCGCCGTGGAGGATGTGCCCTTCTCGGTGCCCGCGGCCGCTGAGACCAGCGAGCTCAGCCAGCTCATCAACAAGCTGCTGGCGGCAGCGCACGGTAGGTGCCTTGGCGGGGCCGGCCCGCGCACCCTCGTGTCCCCAGGCCGGGCCCGGGCTGTCACAGCGCGGCACACGCTGGCCCTCGGCGGAGACAGCGACAGCCCGAGCCGGGCCTGCCCCGCTGCCTTGGCCGGGCTGCCGACAGTGGGGCACTCCCGGAACGTGATCTGAAACGCTGCGGGTACCGGGCTGTGGGCATTCCCAGGGAAAACGGACCAAAGGCTGGAATACCGTGTGTGCCCTGCGCCACCGGCCAGGCTGCCGCAGCAGATGGGGATGGAAGTGCTGCCCAAACACCTGGCACAAGAACTAAGGAAACCAGAGTTTCCAGGTTTTTATAACAGCCTTTCAGAAAACCTCGGCTATTCTGTCAGTGCTGAAATAGGCCAACTGACTTGAAAGCTTATCTGGGGAAAGACACTTGTCCAATGTTGTTGGAAAATCCCATTTTCCATAAGAAACTGGGTCAGTAGTATTATACCCTGCTTCGTGAGCCTTTTGCAAGTTGCTTTTGACCCGTGACATTGCAAACAATCTTGAACAGAAAACGAGTGCACAGTGCAGTGCTTGTTCCAAAATGCAGAGCCTTTTTCATTTACGTCATTACAAAGGGAGAAATATGAACCAAAACTTCTTAGGATTTTTCTGACTGCTGCCGCAAATACAGGGCTCAAGCTGGTGGCAACAAGTAGTGAGATCCAAACAGAACACCCAGGAAGCACCATTGGGCTTTGATTACACAGAGCTACAGAGAAATTACAATAAGAGGCAAACAACTCTTTGAACCCAACAGCAAATTTTCCTTCCTGTTAAATAATCCTGTGGAAGTAATAGGCTGCCCACTTAAAACTGGGAGAAGAAACTAATTAGTTGGGGTTTTTGTCCTTGTTATTTGTGTTGGGGTTTTCCTTTGGTTTTGGGGGGTTGTTTATATTTGGGTCTTTTCTAAACTCTTCCTGGCTCCATTTTCCTGAACCAGTCACAAAATGATGCCATTGTTGATGGTATCAAATAAGCAGTGGCACCTGAATGTTGATTTTTCCCAATTGTTTCAGCGGATCACAAGTATGTGGAATTTGACTTCCTTATCAATGGCCAATTCTTGCGATTGCCGCTGGTCACACACATGGAAATGGAAAATATTTCCACAGTAAGTCATACGCAGTGTCTCCCTTTCTTGGGCAGTAGAACAGACTTAGCCAGTTTACTTCAATCTGATTTAGATATTACGCTGTCAGCTAGGTAGATTTCCTTGCTCAGCTTCATTTCTTTTCCGACTTTCCTAGGAGAATTCCCTATATTTAAAAATCCATTATGAACTGCAGTGATTAGAGACTACAGACAGCAGTGCAAGGAATGTTATTCAACCTGTTGTCTGTGTATAGTTCAGAGGGGAAAATCTTCTCTTATTCAGCTCACTATTAATACATTTTTGTCTCTTATGATGGGGGATAATGGGGGTGTTTAATATTACCTCTAGAAAATGTTGCAAAGTGTCTTAGGCACCCATTTGGTGTTAGTAAATACAGAAGAAGAGTGAGATCGCTTGCTTTTGTTTCCAGGTTGCTGTTAATAGGAATTTGATAAAATTATGGAAAGCAATGTAATTCACACTTTTTTCTAAATACTTTTGTTCTACCGATGTGGCAAAGGACTTGGTACCAAGACCTTTGCTCAATAAACTTGTATAATTGTGCCACACTACAGTTAAATTTTACTGTTAGCAATTAAAAACAAGGCCACACTACATCACTAAATAAGTATTTTGTCTGTGACCTCAGGAAGAAGTGGTGGAGATAGAGTATGTGGAGAAATACATGGCCCCTCAGCCAGAAGAATGCATCTTCCATGATGACTGGATCAGTTCTGTTCAAGCCACTGAAGAATGGTACCACCCTAAGCCAGTTCTAAGTTTTGTCTTGCTTATTCATGTTCCTCCATGGTATCAAATAGAGCGGTGTTTTCTCTTTAATAATTCCTTGGGGTGGGGGGGGTGGGGGGGTGTCTCCCTCTTTGCTTTATTTTTCTTTATTTTTTAATCTGTCAAGTCAGTCAGCTACTTGCTTTTGTAAGCAGTTCACTGGTTACACTGTCCTATGGCAGTGATTTTAACACGGGTAGAAAACAGCTAGACACTGAACTTGAGATACCACTTATACAAATGAACAAAGCAAATGCTGTTTAGTATCCTTTTTCTTAAAGGAAAGCAAGTTTTCCTCATCTCTCTTTCTTGCTTAAACCTTTCTTCCAATGTGACACCCATTAGCAACAACAGAATAGTATATCTTTCTGCAGAGATTTTCCTGAAAAAAGCCAAAGAGGAATAACTGCTTTTTTCTACTGTTTCCACATTCATTTTCCAATCAACTAGGTAATAGTTGAGACATACATTAAGTAGAGATTAGAAAATCTCTAAAATTGAGAACCTCTGGCAACATTCTTGAACGAAAAAATTAAGTTTTGAATTATGTAAATTATATAAGGGATCATAAGTCCCACTAACCAGAACACACAGTACTCTCTCAGCTTGTCTTTCCAGCCTGTGCTCTTGGCCTCCCACTTGCAGAGCTTTAATGAAGCTTTGCTCTGTAGCAAAAAGATATTTTTTTCCTCTTTCAAGCTATCTCCTTTAAACCAGTTACTGTGCTAATAGTTTTTCTAGTTTCTAGCTGAGGCTTTATTTCTTAAAAACATTTTGGTCTCAAAGATAGCGATGTTTCCAATGCTGTACCCTGCAGGATATTAACTGGCAGCTATGATCAGACTGCTCGGATCTGGTCTGTGGAAGGAAAATCCATCATGACAGTAGCTGGGCACACAGAAGTAGTGAAGGATGTGGCGTGGGTGAAGCAAGGTCAGTATATATAGCAGGGGAATAGTAGTAGTTTGATTTACTGGAGGAGAAATGTTAGCATTCCTTAACTATGAATATTTAATTATCTGAAAGAAGTTATTTCAATCTTTGTCAGTAGTGTAAGAAGTGAAGTCATGGTGTGCATAAAATAGTCCTTTGACAATAATGAATATAATTACTTTAAGATGACTGTTGTCTATCCACCTTGCAGTCTCCATTAGCAAAATACTGGTGGATATGTAGTTATATTAATTGTTCTTGCAGGGTAGCATGATGTAAACTGAAAAATATGAGTTTCTGTCTATCTGCTATTTTTTCTAGGATTAGAATAATTATTTATAAAGACTTTGGAAAGCTGAGTTGGGCATGAGTGTAACTTTTTTTTTCCTCAGACAGTTTATCGTGCCTGTTACTCAGCGCTTCCATGGACCAAACTGTCCTGCTCTGGGAATGGAATGTGGAGAAAAACAAAGTGAAAGCCCTTCACTGCTGCAGGGGCCACGCTGGCAGTGTTGAGTCTGTGGCTGTTGATTGTACGAGAACCAAAGTGAGTGACTTCTAGAAAGAAGCCTTTGTGGTTTGGGATTTAGCAGCCTGCACCTCAAAAATCCTGGGTTTGTCCTTGCAGGAGTATTCATCATCATGGTTTTATGACACAGTGGTAATTTTCCAGTCTTGTTGTAAGTGGTGGTTATTGAGATTTAGGAGTGTTTCATCAATGCTAAGCGATAGAATCACAAAATCATTTAGTTTAGAAAACAAGTTAATTTTTAATGTATATTCCACTTGAAATGCATGAGAATTTTGTGCTATAATGAACTATTCAAATTTGTCCTAAATTTTCATGGTGGTTTTGGTGGGAAAAAAATTTCCAGAGTTCTTGGAAAAAGCTGGTGCTAAAGACAATCTTTCCCTTCATCCAGAAATTCAACAGTTATGAGCACTCCCACCAAAAGTGGAATCATTGCTTCCAGCTTGACTCAATATCAGACAAATTAAAGTCAAACTTCTTGGTGCTGAAGGAAATAGGTATTTTGTAGACATTTTTCCTTCAAAGGAAGTAAAAAGAACAATTTGATGTATGCCAGACATTTCTGGGGGAATTTTAGGAGCCCAGCACTTGTTACTTGTGTGTTATAACCCATTGGTTAGTTTTTCAAGCAGAGCTCTCTTCCAAGGTGTGTCTGGATCAACATGTAACAAAATGTGTGTTTATGTTCATACAGTTCTGCAGTGGATCCTGGGATAAGATGTTAAAGATCTGGTCTGCAGGTAAGATGTAAGTTTGTAAGGCTATACATCACTATGCTGAGTTACTGGTTTGGTTAATTACACAACTTCAGATCTTGTTATCACCTGCATAATGGTTGTAGGCACCATAAATATGGGGATTTGTTTAATTACTTATGTGGACATGGAATTCAGAAACGTGTAGCTCAAGTTTGCTTGTCTTCTGTCCCAGTACCTACAGATGAAGAGGATGAAATGGAAGAAGCAGCTAACAGACCACGGAAAAAGCAGAAAACTGAACAGCTGGGACTAACAAGGGTAAGATGAGCTCTGGGTTTGTCCAGGATTTTCCTTTAGAAGTGTAGCCACAACAAATAATTTCTCTTCACTAAAGGTGACTTTAAAACTTCTGCTGGTATGTTTCAGGATAATCAGACTTCTTTATTTGTTGAAATAATAGATTTTTTTGACAACTTACTCAAATCTGTCACTATTAAATTCTAGACTCCCCTGGCAACCCTCTCTGGCCACACAGAAGCTATATCCTCTGTGCTGTGGTCAGATGCTGAAGAAATTTGCAGCGCATCATGGGACCACACCATTAAACTCTGGGATGCTGAGACCGGAGATCTTAAATCAACTTTGGTGAGATCATGATACTCTGGCTGTAGGTTCAGCTGAAGTCCAGCTCAGAGAAAAAGAAAAAGCTGTGTAAAATAGTAGCTCCTACCTTAGAGTTATTATTTTCTTTACTGACAGACAGGAAACAAGGTGTTTAATTCTGTCTCCTACTCACCCCTGTGTCGACGTCTTGCATCAGGGAGCACTGACAGACACATCAGACTATGGGATCCTCGCAGCAAAGGTGAGCTTAAACATGCATGGTCTTGAAGATATTCTGCAAAATCACAACTTTGTCCTGTCAAGAGACATTTCACAAACTTTTCTGGTCCCTCTGCTTGAAACCAGGCATTTGGGGGCTTTTATTAAACACAGAGCTTAAATCTATTTTCTGTATTCTGGTGCAAGACCTGTTTTAATTTCTTACCTAGTAATTTAGAATATTTTTTTTTTTTAAACCTACTACTGAATGTTCAGCTGTGCAGTTGCAGAATGGATATGATTTGGAAGGTTCAGACTGAGGCTGGTCTGATAATCATTAAAGTGAAACAGTATTCACTTGGACATGGCACTATATTTCATAAACAGATGGAATTACAGATATCATGACTGAGCCTACGAGATATATTTTCACAGACACATTTCATAGAGTGGTCCGGGTTGGAAGATAAGATCATCTAGTTCAAACCCTCCTGCCCTGGGCAGGGACTCCTTCCACCAGAGCAGATTGTTCAGGGCCCCACCCAGCCTAGCCTGGAACACATTTTTTTTTTGTAGGCTCTGTCCAGGTACTGGAAGGCCACAAATAGTAAATAACATTTACTTGTTTAGGTTCTGTAAATCTAATCCAAAGTTCACTAGCATATTACATGTTGTTACTAAACAAAATTTTTTTTGTTTGCTTTAAAAAAAAATCCTTGACAAGGAAGTTTAGTGACAAGAAAATACGTTTTGAGGGTTTTCAGGTTGGTTTCATTTTTGGTTGGTTCTTTGGGGTTTTTTCTTCCCTAGAACTTGTGTGGCTTACATTTTTGTTCTCTTTACATTCTCTTAACACTTAACTTGTATTGCATTCGCACTGGATTTTGTACACATCTTCAAAGTGCTGGTTTCAGCATCTGCTGATGTCTGGTTTTTTTTCTCTGTCTATTCAGATGGCTCCTTGGTTCTCCTGTCTCTGACTTCTCACACAGGCTGGGTGACATCTGTCAAGTGGTCACCTACCCATGAGCATCAGCTGATCTCTGGTTCTCTGGACAACATTGTGAAGCTTTGGGACACAAGGAGGTAAAATAATCCTGTGTTTGTTGCTGTTCAAAGGCATGTAAGCTTACAGGGTGAGCTCCCCCTCATGAAATAACAAAAGCAGTCAGAGACATTTAGTGGAAACACCTGGCATTTGTGAAAAACCTGTATGTTTCAGAAGCCAACCATATAATAAAAGGGAGAAAAATACTTGTAGTCTACCACAGGGCTGGAAAACGTACACTGTTGAGCAGCATCTACACGTGGAAGAAGGAAGTTATAATAAATTCTTCCTAACAACTGATTGAATTTCAGTCTCGAAGTTGTTTGCAAGCAGATGAAAAATGTTGCTGCTTTTCTCTTTGGGGATGTAGGAGAGGATAATACTAATGTGATTGGCTCTGGGGAAAGCAGAGGAAGCATCACAGATGGTCAATATCTGTACTCTCTCAAAGTGTTTGTAACTGCTTGATCCCATCTGTTTGATAGCATTGGGATAGCACTGCTCCTCCCTGGGACCAGTTGTTGTCTGTGATTGCTCACATAACTTCAAATCTGTTTTTCACCAGTTGCAAAGCTCCTCTGTATGACTTGGCTGCTCATGAAGACAAGGTTTTGTGTGTGGACTGGACAGAAGCAGGGGTAAGAATCTGAAAAGCAAGTTACTTGATTTATAGGCGTGGTGTTTAAGAAGAGAGTTAAAAGTAGTCACAGGCTTTTGCTTCCCTATGCTTAAAGCTACAAGAGAACAGGCAGTCATAGTTGTGCTGTGTTTGATGTCTGAGGGTGGTGTCACAGGCACTGCAGCACATCCCCACACTCTGTGAAGGGGAAGGGTGGGAGCAGGAGCTCTGTGGCTTTAACTGAGCATTATAGTGGTATTCCAAACAAGGAGAGACAAGAACAGCACTGCACCTTACTCAGAAAATTCATGTTCCAAGGTAGTCTTCTAGCAAGCTGTTCTGCTGCTGTAGTGGGACACATTTATTTAAAATTAACCCCCATTCTGTGAATGTCCCAAGATTCTCAGTGTGGTTCCTGTTCACTGTAAAGGTCACAAAAAGCTTCAGCAAGTTTCACTTCTAATTTCAAAAGCAAAGTAAGAGATAAAGTTGCTTTTGCACTTTGATTCTGGGTTGTAAGTTGTGCATTAACAGTCCATTATTCATTACTACTTTTTATAAAGGAAAGAAAAACTGAGTCTCTAAATTTTGTGCACTTATTTTGCTTAGTTCTGTATTAATGAGTTTCCTTCTCTCATCAGTTGTTACTGAGTGGAGGAGCAGACAACAAACTGTATTGCTACAGATACCCAGCTACAGCCTCTGATGTTGGGGCATGAAGGTCAACAGCCAGAAGACTTTTTTTAAAAAACAAAGATTTTTGCAGCAGTTGCTCTCTATTACCATCTCCACACAATCAACTTCTGAAGAAAGGAGGAGTTTGTTGCTTAGAGAGCTGTTCCCGGTTTTCTGTTGGTAACCTATGTCCATATTTGTCACAGAAAAACATCAAAGCCCAGTGAAATTCATGTGAAACAAAGCAAAGGGCATTTACTCCCTTTCTGATGGCTTTGAATTAACATCTTTTAAATTACTATTTGTATAGCCCTTTTAATAAGAAGTAAACTGCTGATATTTACAGAAAAATTTCTCACTGACTAAATTATTTTTTGAGTTTACCTTCTTTCCATTGGGAAAAAAATAAAGCTTTTATCAACAGTTCATTGTCTTAGTGTGTCATTTCAGATAAAAATGAGATTTAAGCTTTTCTCTCAGTCTGGCTGTTGGCAGTTCTTATGACTTGGTCCTTAATCAAGAACCCGGGCTTTCTAGGATGAAGACTTGGTATGTGTGCAGTGCAAATAGCATGATAGAGAGGAATTTGACAGATTAACTGGCAGATGAAATATTCCATATTTTAGTAGCTCATAAATTAAGGCTGTAGATTATAAGAATGCCAGCCTTGTACCACAGTACTTGTTGTGTTGCAGTATCACTGATGGGGTGTCTTGGTCCTAAAAGCAGATGTGTAGAAACAATGGTGGATCACACAGAGAGGGCAGAAGAAGAAGTAATTTGTCGTTAGAAAGAACAGCTACAAAAAGTTGCAGTAGCTTTGAGGTTGATAGAGGATAAGCACTATTCATGCTATCAGTGTAGCTTGTTAGATAACATCATACAGGTGATGTTAAACCAGCACACTGCTAAACCATGTGGAGACCACACTTGAATATCCTCACCAATGCCTTGGCTTTCAATCAATGTAACACCTATACAGCACTAACAAGTCAAATGCTTAATAATTTTTCTTTGAAGGGAGCTCTCTGACCTCCAGGTTTATAATACAGACATAAATATATTATATATAGACTATATATATACACTACATGTATAGTCCTGAGCAAGGAGTTTTAAGAAATATCAAAGAGCAAAACTGGTGAAAATGGCAAGGTCAGGGGAACCATCTCTGATCCCTTTGGTCTGCAAGTGAATTACTGCAACTGACAACTTACATGCCTATGTCTACAGACTTATGAATGCAAGGTAAGTAACCTTATATGGTTTTCTTGCCTTCCCAAAAAGATGTACAAAACACTTTTTAAAAAGATCATGTCACTTGAAGTGTTAGCTCATCTTAGACTAATACTATTTAGACTCAAGAAGACCCAGCAGGCATTAGTTGTTTCAGTTTCAAACTGAATCCATCAGATCTAATATCACCTGTTATAAATACATAGAGTGTGTCTAAAATGGTAGGTTTTGATAGACCACAGTGAAAAGCAGGAGCATTTTTATACCCTCCTCTTAAAAACTGCTGTGCCAAAGGAACAGACAAGGAAGGAACTAAGTAACCCATGTTAAGATGAACTGATACCAGTGTTAAGTACACCACAGATTTGGAATATATCTGTATTACCACCGTCCATAAATCATCCTGAACGTTTTACATTTGGCTAACAGTTCTTTGGATAATCTGTAATCTTAAATGTTTTAATAATACTTTCCTTGCAAACATGTAGTCCTTCCATCTGAAATAATGATATGAAATTACGGTGGTCAACATGAGTTGATTTTAAAACTGCAGAAGAACTGAGTCAAAAACGTCAATCCAGAACCAAGGTGACTCTACTCACAAAAAATACTTTTTTCCTCCCCTAAAAATAATTTCTGCATATTCTTAGTGCCCTAGTGGCATAATACAAAACAGTAAAGAATTTTTATGTACTAATCGCCAATTTTGGATAAATACAAAAGTGATACTACAAGTGAGGGGAATAAAGACAACAATCAGCTACTGCAAGATTGACCTACATTTGTTTTTTTTATTGATGGGAGGTGGGGATTTGATTGTTTTTTAGAGGCTGTGCAATATACATTGTTCTATTTCTATCTTTTCATTCTGCACTGACACCTGACAAACTGTCCACTCCACCAGCACGGATATGCTGCCTCTAAACACAGTTTAATCACCACCATGCATTAAGACACACATTAAAAGCATTAGTTCAAGACAAGGGTTCACCTGCTCAGTCCCTGGCTTAGTGTCACACTTGCATTTTCTGTTCATGTGTTTCCTTTTACCCAGCTGGTTCTTTCAGCTTTCTTCTTGCTTTGAGAATTTTGTCTTTGCTTCTGGATGGCTGCCAACCCTTCACTACAGCCAGCCCCAGCAGAGCACTGGTTTCTCTCCCTTGTTGACATTTGGCTAATTTTTTTCATCTCAGTCCTCTCTCAACTGTGAGATTGAATTAAAAACAAGGGAAGGGGGAAGGAAACAGTAAATATTCCAGTGACACAACCTGAACAAGTGTGTGTGGATAATGTGGATATATGAGTTTGGGCCAACTGTGCAGATCTCCAGCCAGCACTGCCATGCCTGTCCCTTTCAACTTGTAGTCCAGAGCCTGGGGTGAGATTTGTCTTTAGTGAAGATAAACTCACTGAAGTTTTAATTAGTTTTGTATAGGCTGATAAATTTCCAGGTTAAACTCAACATACTCCTCTAGATTTTAGCATGCATACCTTAGGAAACAGATCTAACCACATATGCTTAAAGGGACTTCTACAATTTAAACACAAGTGTTTCACTGAGATTGGAAGGAAACACAAGGAATACACTTCTAATGAACACTTCTGAGATAGAAAGTTTTCTTCTGAATTTTCTGACATTTCTGCAACAGAAAGCTCTAGATAGGCCCATGCACAGATTCTCCAAAGGAAAAATACACTTGTTACAATCTTAAGTCTTGTTAATTATCAACTTGTTACTTAAATATAGATATAACTTGAATTCCAGAATTTTAAAGGTTTTTCTCATTATTGAGTTAATGGAGGGTACAAATTATCTCCAAAATTGCGTGATGATAAACATAATTCTTAAAAAAGAAAACAACTCCTCCAAACAACAACAAGCAAGCAGAAGTCCCAAACAAGTGGTGGGGGAACATCTATGGAACATCTGTTCCATAGCCTCTCAGAAATTTCAGCATATGCTCTTTTCCCTTGCTGCGGGGAAGGCAAAAGGTTTTATCAGAATAAAACTTAATGAGAACTAGGTCAACACACTTCAAATTTCTACTCTCTGTCAGAATGGAGCTGCCAAACTGGCCCTGACACACCCCAGTCCAGGGGTAAATGCAGTTTATGGATTAACACCCTGCTTGAATTTGAGAAGCACGAGGCTACAGTGACCTACACAGATACTTCATTGGCTAACGACAAATTGTAGTAGCTTACATTGCAATTTACATGCCAAAAAAAGTCCAATCAAGTTTGTATCACCAATTTTGTTTGATGTAAGCTCATTGGCAGAGTATCTCCAATTACAGGAAATTTTTGGGCTGAAATTAATTGTCATGAAAACCAATTGAAATTGTCCTATAAATTGCATGAAATAAGTGGCTTTTCAGCTGCCAGTGAGAAGCTGGCTAAGTGTGGTCTAGGGAAGACAGCTGCTCAGTCTGGATGAGTCTATCGAGCCATCCAAATCAAGACACATATTGTAGGGAATGCTGAAAATGTAATTCAAGCCACAAAAATGTAAATTTCTGAAGCAATTTCAATATTCATACTTGAAACTTCAAAGTGTTGATTTTCCATGTCTTTGTAATCTATTCTACTGGACAGCTAGCAGCCTGTGACCAACAGGGCATTTCAGTAGAAAAACACTGCAGAACTAAATAAATATTGAAATAATTGCTCTGTGATTTGTACTTACACTTTCAGCCTAAAATGTATCATTTAAGCAAAGAAATTTCTTTAAATTCTCTGGATGCAAACCAGAACTCAAAAAAAGCTGTATGGAGGAACATGATAAGACAGTTACAGCAAAATATCCCAATAATCTATATTGCTTATCCAAAAGAGTCCCCACATCACACTTCCTACTGTCTATGGTCTATAAATTTGGAATAGGGAAGTACTGATCTTTAGTCAGACCACAGCTGTTCTAAACTACATGTGAAAGACAGCTGAAATCCTTGGAAGAGCCTTCAGGAAATGCTAAGTGAATTCATTCCTCTCCTTTAACTCTATCCCAGTTCTTCAAAACTGTTCAAGTCTTCTACACACACACACGCACAAACCAAAAGTCTCTTGTGGATTTCTGTTCCCAAGACAGGTCAAAAAACCAGCTGACAAAGCACAGAAGAAATACTGGAAATTGAAACATTCACCAAAGAATGAAGATGACTATGTGGTAATATCTGATGCAGATACTTTGAAGTTACACAAAAGATCTTGTTTCCATCTTACATCAACATGGAAATGATCCCCTTGATATAAGCATAGGATATGAAATAATAATGGACTTAATCATAATATTTTGCCTTTAGGTTCAAGAGTATACAGAGATCTTCAATGGATATTCTCTGTTGCTTCTCAGAAAACAGTACTTATCTCCTGCAGCTAAAATACTAACTAACCAAAGTGTTTCCTAGATCTAAACAGCACAAATTTAAACAGATCCTGGTTTCAGTTAACCTGCTCTAATTCCAAAGCATGTCAGTTAATACAGTGAAGCCTACCCAAATCAATGGCATTAATACAGATTTACAGAGGAGCTTACATGCAGCCTACCTGCATGCAATTTACAATAATTAGATCTTATATCTTAATGCAGCTGAAAACTGAGTCAGAACCAGTCTCCAACAAATCAAATTCTCCATGTCAGTGAAGCCTTTTCTGACAGGAAATAAATACAATTTGTCTTCATAGCAACTAAGCTTTGGACAGAACGGTGAGGGGGAGGAGATGATGGGTTTTCTCCCCTTCTAATCCAATCTATTTAAACAGGAATCAAAACAACAGATGTTTAGTATGGTACTGGCGCCACAGAATCCGGCATGAACTCACCAAAGATGAGAAGATGAGGAGACTACAGTCTCCATATTTCAGCTTTCCAGTCTCTAGGCTGCCGTGATTTAAATGTGCAAGTCCAAATGGTCCTGTTAAAAAGCAGCCATGACTTCTGCCAGGGAGCAGTTTCCAAGCTGTGCACCATCCCATCAGGTGAACCTCTGCAGTACCTATAGGTTTGCTTGTTACGTGTAAACAGAGGATTATGAGACAAATCTGATCAGATCATTGTTGAGAAGAATAATAAAATAATACTACATACCAGAAAAGTCTGTCTTAATGAAAAACATCTCTATTTCTAATATTTTCTCAGCCTGCTGCAGTATCATGCAGCAACTGAAAAACATTTTCACTTTTGGGATGTCCAAACTGTAATCTCTTGTACCTTGCCTGACATATTTTAAGGTAATAATTTTGCTTAGCAAGCTCAAGTACAGCTTTTGCCATTTCCTACCATCTTTCTGTATTCATCTTTTATAATTTGTGATAAAACAGTTTGTAGGGCTACCATTTTAAAAAAGTTGGAGAGAAACAAACTTTTTTTGTTTCCCTCCGCAGCAGTATCCTCTTGCCATTTACTCTCCTTATTTTGCTATCCACTCCCTGTTTTGTAAGCAAAGTATCTAGTTTCTTATTCCTCACAGAGGATCAAGATGGTAAAATCTTCCTCTTTTTAAATAGACCTTTAGGCTAACACTCCAATAGAGCAGACTGGGTTCCCAATGCCATGTAACCGTATTTCTCTTCCTACACACATTTCTAATTCCCTTGGGACAGCAGGGCCATGGCAGCAGGCAGTATTCCCCTTTGACACACCTTTCTGTCATTGAGACTTTCTCTGCATGCCTGTGCTGTCAGTTTCCCCCTCACCCTGAGAGGAATTCCAGAGCACCTGAAGAACAGGGGTGAGTTAAAGGGAAGCACAGCTGATGCTGTGATGATGCAGCCCTGGCTGCTGACATCAGTCCTACACCACCAGCAGGGCTCTGAGAGGAACCACTGCCCACAGTCTGCACACATGTGGCTGAAGCCAGCACACATTCTACAGGAGCTAATCCTCCCTCCTGCCTTTGGTGAAAGGCACCAGGAGCTTGGATCACCACCCTGCTGTGACTTCTGTCTTGGCTGCACATCAACAACTCTACAAGTAACACACTACTTGTCAGTAGTCAAGTTCAGCTCTTGTTTCTATTCTTCGTGTTGCTGGGAAGCTTCATTGGGATGAGATAAAAGAATGCTTCTGTATTTTAAATTTTCTAGTTTTACATTAATACTGCTCATTTACATGCTTATATAATTAATTGTTGAACTGATTATGTCCACAAAATAATAAATCAACGATTTCCTTCTAAAAAGTGTTATTTTTTTCATGTTCTTCCATTCAAATGGCCCATACAGGTATCTGCTACTTAGTAACAGAATACCGATGGTACTTCTGTTGTTCAATATACAGCAAAGAACAAACTGAACCTAGGAGAAGCTTTTTCTTTTCTCCTGTTTTTTAGCATTCTTGTTATTTAAGAAAGCACTGACTATGTAACATTAAGGAGATACAATCTCTCTCTCTAGATACATATTTATATAGTATATAACATCAGGGTACATTAAAACGTTTATGGTCTCCTGAGGGAGTCACCACTTGGGATTGACCACAGAGAATAGGTTTGAGATTTCATTAAAAAATACATTAATGTTGCATTTTCACAACTAAAAGAACGAAAAGTCCTCCATTAAATGTGCAATCTAATTAGACTTTGCAAGGCCTATTACCAAAGCTGTAATTCGAATGAAGAAAGAATTTTATAATGCTTGAAAAGTTCAATAGCAAATTATACGGAAAACAGTAATTATGGATTAAAAATGATTTTGTCTTTCCAATTAAAAAATTAAATGCCAGCATAATAATACATAATTGCTCATGTGCTATTCTTTTTAAATCACAGAGTGTAAAATGACAACTAACATGGAAAGATTGTGGAAAAGAAATTCCCCCTCCATTGCACCCTTACCTTTTAATCCTTAAAAAAAAAAAAAAAAAAGCACCAAAACGACCTTGGAATAGTAAAGTCAATATTTTACAGATATATTAAAAAATATTCACAGGAAATTACTTGGAAACTAACATTTTAAATTGCACTACAACTGCATAGCCTTTTAAACTGCTCTTTGCAATAAGCATTTCAGAAACATTAATCAAAATTATCCTAAAATGCTTAATAACATACACATAAAATCATATACACAAGCGGTTTCTCATTTATTTTTAACTTTCGGCATATTGTGTTATTTTGGGAATCATTTAGATTATATATGTTTTTATATAATATTGTCATTTGTCATAATTTTATATATATTGTCATTTAGACATATTGTAATTTACATATACATTTATTTAGATATTACAATTTTTTTCTAAGCTTCCATAAGTCTCAAGAAAAAGAACAGAAAATTTATAAATTATAAATTATAAAATTCCTGGAAATATTACTGGGAACATCTTCTTAAATCCCAGAGGTAAAGACGTTTTAGTAGAAACACAGCAAATCCCACCATTTTTAATAATATGGTAAAATATTCACGTTTCTCTTCCTTTGTAGCATGCCTATATATCCCTTAAACATCTTTTCTTCATAATGCCTATCATATCACCATTGTTCTGTATGAAGTCTGACCTGTGCAGTCCCCCACCCCCAGGTACCCCACATCTAACTGCAGATGTAATCAGAATCTGAAGGTTGTTTTATGCACCTTAGCACTTTGGAACAATGGTGCTGGTTCTGTCACCCTCAGAGTTGTCAATAAATTGGAATTGCCACCTATTTCATTTTTCAATTACTTTTTTTATACCTATATCTGAGGAAGAACGTAAGCTAGGGCTCTTACCAATATCTCAGGCAGATTACAATGCAAGTGAATCTGGAAAAACAGAACAGCTGTCATGGGCAAGGTTTTCAATTTCTTTTTTTTTAGTAGACCCCATTCATTCAGTTGAATGCACTGCAGTTCATTCATATGAAGGTATCATTGCAAGCACAGGGTGCAGAGGTATTTGGAGGGACATGTGTCAAAAGCAGAAGCCATTTCATACTTGAAGAGAAAACCACTTTGCAAACTCTGATGTCTGTCAAGTCCAAGCAGGCAGGTGCTGAAGATCTGACAATAAGTGGGAGCCCTGCCCCTCTCTTCCCCAGCTCAGGCTGTGTGCCTGCTCTGTGTTCTTCCCACACATCCTTCTCCTGTTCAGACTGGGCTACACAAGCACCTCAGGACTATTGCTAATGAAAACCCACCCAGAGGTGCACCAAATGCCAAACTCCAGCTGCACAGGCTGACACCTGGCAAAGCCTTGCACAGTCCTGTGGGAGGGATCTCACTGCTCCAGGGCCCAGGCAACAGCAACAGCTGTTCTTACACACTCCAGCTGTTCTTGGACATTTTCATCAATAGATTGAAGGGAAGGGAAGTTCAATGCAACTGCTGGGCAGATAGACACACACCTTGCTATCAAAACAGATCCTTCCCCCCCTTGTCTACTGTGAGTTGGCAAGAGCAGGGAAGCCATTATCACTAGATGACATTTTAGGTCTATTTATATTCAGAATGCTGGGGATTCCAGTTTAACAAATTGGCATTGCCTAAGTTGGTTTTTGCAGTGTTTTGATGCAAAGCTGTCCACAAGCAGGCAAACAGGTTCCTGTTATGGCTGTAAATTCTGAGCTGCATTTATGGAATGTGTATCGCTGGTACTTTTACACTTCGGGGCATAAAAAAACCCCAAAATTTCTCATACCACCTTCTAGCTTTAGCATTAATTATTGCTCTTGTCATGTGGTAAAAAGGGAGTGAGGGCAGCCTGTGTGTGAAAGCTGAAAACCATGAGGACTAAAATCTTAATTTTTACTATTTTGTAGTTACAGTCGTTCCATTTCTCCCACATTTCCACAAAACATTCTGCTCACTTGCGCTCTTGCATTTTTTTTACATTTTTACTTCTTTTACATTGGCCTTAGTTTCACCTCTGGCAGGAACTACCAACATTCTGCCATAAAACTACAATATTTGATGCCCTCTGGCACAGAACAGAGAGAAGCAAGGCTGTGGATGAAAGATGACTCCTACAAGCTGTATTCCTGAGAAGAGCAAGCAAAATAGAGAATTCCAAAAAGTAAACATTCACATATCCATATAAGTGCTGTCTACACTGCAGGAAGTACTGGTTGCCAAGAAGTACACTGTCATTTAAGTGGATGCAAAGACATGTCACCAGTAGCTAAAGTACATACTAAGGTATTTATTATATCTCAAGAGTGAGCTCAGCAAACAAAATAGAACTACACAAATCCTCTCAACAGCTGGAGAGCAAACCCCTGTTGTTCTCTGTATTTGTTATTATAACGGAAGAATGTGCTTATCACCATGAACAAGTCACCGTAAGAGAAACCTTGCAACAATTTTCTTATTCATTTAGACAATTGCCTTCCAAAGGCCTCTCCTCCATCTGCTGGCCCTCCAGCAGTTACTCTTTTAAGTGCTTTTTCTGAGCAGATGAAAGGGTGAAGGGGAACTTTCTTCTGCCTGAAACACTCTCCTCCAGGATAACAGTGTAATTATATGCAAAGTGCACAGTTAAGATTCTGCAAAATAATATGGATCTAAGACAAAACTAGACATCTACTGCTAGGTTACTGTAAAAGATTACCTTCACTCCTCAGTTTTTACTTTTAGGAAGTGAAGAGGTTGTAACTACTATCCAGTACTTCAACATTTTTCCCCAATAGATGGTCAAGGTCTGTGGAATAGACATGATTACATCATGGAAGCACAAACAACCTCATAACAGAAATCTGTAAGAATGGAACTTGATCCTAAGTTGTTTTAAATTCACAGATTCTCTAATCAGAAACTGTTGCAGATAGTATAGTGTACATTAAGATTCAAAGACCGACCTTCTTTTGCATGTTCCAACTTCCAGAGGTTTAGATGCAGACAGAAGGAAGGGTTACCAAATCTGAGTTTGAGAAGCTGAAGGGGTGCAGGCCAGAAGGGGAACCTGCTTTAAGGCAGTCACTGTACCTAATGTAACATACCCTGTCAGTCTATCAGGTATCTGCTCTATCCAGACCCCTCCTGCTCACCTGCCCTTGCCAATTCCCCATGATTTGAGTGTGCATCTTCCCACAGTAGGTAGGGTCCTGATGCCTTTGTCTTGCCTGCCTGTGGGAACAGCCTCTCCTGAACTGCAGCCTTGCACAGCTTACTCACCTTTTTCAATGTAAGAGAGCAAATGCAACTTTAGTATATTAAAATTTATTTTCAACTTAAAAAAAAAAAAAAAAAAAAGAAGATTTCTGCAGAACCTTCTGGGAAGCAACACAGGGAAAGGCTAAGCCCTGCTTCCTTGTCTTCCTCCAAGCCAATAGTTCTTGTGCTCATTCACCCCTTAATATTCAAATTATCCTTCTATCCAAAAACTACATACACAAGTAAGTACCTGAACATGAGAGCTGCATGCTCAGTAATGAGTTTTTCAATATTAGAATATGTGAAGCTTTATGAAGAAGTGGCTGTAAGACTGGATTGCATTTTCAAGCTTGGGATGAAGCTTTTTGTAAAAATTAATCAAATAGGAAGCCAACTGTTTAAGATCCACATACTGTTGAACGAGACAAACAAAATGCAAATAGCAGCCAGCTTTAAACGAGTTCAATGAATTCTTTGCCTGTGATTCTGTAAACTATTTCAGCTCATGTCCAAAGCCCTTGAACAGCCTTTGGACTCCCATATGTATCATTCTGTTGCAAGGAGGCAAATTTCGTTTATACTAAGAAAGTGGCTTTCTTACAGATGCAATGTTTCAGAAAAGGAGACTGATGAATTCAGCACACTCAAGGTTGTTCCCCATGGTCATTTGCCAATGTATACAGAAATGCAGAATATTTATTCTCCTTCACCCTCACTTTTTTCCTCTTCTAAATCTCTCTGGCAGTACTGTTTATTAAAATTCCATCTATAAAAGTATTTCTATGGAATTAAGAAACCCAATGAAATTACTACATGGCTGTACAGCATTGTAACTTAGAAAATGGAATCTTCTTAAGTGTGAGCAAAATTTTGGCATACCATCATCTTCCTGAGGAAATACAGTCTCAGCGTCATGAAGTATAACCAGAATTTCCATAACAGTTTCTAAACACACTATTGAAACTATTTTTACAAGCAGAAACTTGAGAGAACATCATCATTACACATCCTGCACTGGAAGAATCAATAAATTGGAGAGATGGAACAAGAGGTCATTGTGTTCTTTCTTTCTCAAGAAAGATCTTTTCCTACCCATTTCTGCAGTCTCCCTTAAGCAAACCCAGTGAAGTATGTGGAGAGGAGAAAGATGACATTTCCAGAAATATCAGTAAGCAACAAGCACAAAAAATAAACTGCACTCTAGAAGAATCATAAACATTCTGTACATGTTTCATTAGAAAGGAAATAGCTGCTTCCCAGAATTCTTGAAAAAAACCCTCAACTAAAAAAAGACTGATTTCTAATCTTCAACTTGCAGCCTTTTATTTCTTTTTCATGTTCTAAACACACACTTTGCAGCGTGTCTAATATTTTACCCAGCTAACTGAATTACCAGGAACAGGAAAGTTAACACTTAGATTACTAAACCCTTGAAACACCTAATCTAGATTTTCTGTAGATTGAATGCTAGAGTTTAAAGGTCCAGGACCACGGCAATGGGGTCACGAATGATTGCTCTTTATCTTGGGCCACCTCACCCACAGAGCCAAGCAAGTCCCTCTGTACACAGGGCTCACATCTCCAACCCTTAGAACTTATTGTTTGTCCTCTCTAAGTGCAAGCCCAACTCTCAGTCTGTCTTTGAAGCATAGCAGAGGTGACCACCCCAGCACTGGCACTGCAGCACTGGGGTAGAGTTGGCACACACAAGTAATTGGCTCCGTTTTCACCTGATCCCCATTTGGGAGGAAGGCAAAGAAAACAGTTTTGTTTTTATTTGGATTTCAATAGCAGCTGTCGGAAAGCTGCTCAGCAGTTTGGAATGTCAGAAGTAGTCCCTTTGGAGCTGGATTAGAGGGAGATGGAGACAGCCAAGAGCACTGAGCAGATAGCTGTGTAACCATGGAGTAAAACTTTCTGCATATTCAGAGATAGAATGAACTCATTCTCTGTGACATGCAGCTCACCCTCAAATCTTGAAAGCAAGCCCTCCACTAAACCTATTCTTTAGGCTTATCTAGACTACTTTCACTAAATAACTATATAAGATGCACTGGGACAAGCATTCTAAAAATAAATTTGCCAGTCTTATTGGAGGGGAAGCTACAAGGTCTGCAAGCCAACAAAAATAACAATTTTTCATTCTACTCAGAGTTCAGGAAAAATATTTGTGTTTGCCAAATAAAAAAAAAAAAAGACAAAACTGATGGGAACGGAAAATATTTTCATGCTGAAAGAGGATATTAAAAACAATGGAGACTCAAAGTCAAATGTCTCTTTATCCTTTTTAAAGAACTTTCTGAAACACAACACCAAATTTTTGCAAGAATGATGTAACCTTTGAACAATACTACTCCAAATACTTTGTCATCTAACTTTTATATAATTATTTTACAAATTATGACAGAGCTGACCCACCCATGCCTACACATTAGAGAATTTCTTCTGGCCTCCTGGCTTTAATTTTCAGACCTTTTGGCAGTATTGAAAAAAAATGAAAAAGAGATTAAAATTTCAGGCCTATTTCAGGAGTTATTCCAGTCGTTCAGAATACAGAAGTTCAATGAAGAAACAGTGTGCAGATAAGCAAGCCTGATGATTCTCAGCTTTAAGCCCAGAAAAAGGTTAAAAAAACAAGAAAAATTGCCTGTAAAACCTGTACTCAAAACTACTTATTGATACGTCTTACTATTATTCCTCAGAAGAGAGGGTAGGTGGAACAGCTTTTCCAAGAGATCAGCCTAATTATATACCCTAAGGCTGATCTAGACAGCAACTAGAAGTACCTGCAGAAGTATCACTGTTTTGGGGTCACTTGGTCTGTTCAGCTGGAGAGAAGAAGGCTGAGGAGAGACATCACTGCAGTCACAACTTCCTTGTGAGGGGGAGAGGCAGGCACTGATCTTTCTGGTGACGGGACCTGAGCAGATGGCCTAAAGTTGTGTCAGGGGAGGGTTAGGTTGGAGATTAGGGAAAGGTTCTTTTCTAGGTTTAGAACAGGCTCCTCAGGGAAGTGGTCCCAGCACGAAGCACAGAGCTCAAGAAGCGTTTGGACAATGTTCTCAGACACGAGGGACTCTTGGGGATGGTGCTGTGCAGGGCCAGGAGGGAGGACTCAGTGACCCCTGCAGTCCCTTCCAACTCAACGTGTTCTGTGATTCTACATCAACCATCATTCCTCTCCTCTAGCTGAGATGGGTTGAAAAACCCAACTGTTCTGTACTAAAACATGTAAACAATCAATATTTTCCACACAAAGTGCTGCAAGAGGAAAATGAAGAAGGAGTGTTTCAGCCTGCAAGACCAGGAGTCACCCAGCCTAAGATAGTAGCACACATTTTCAAATGCTTCCCGCTCAGAGGCACGTGCATGATAATCTCCTGTAAAAGAGAGGAACAGCTGGCTAATTAATAATTAGCCACATGCAGTGTTAGGATGAATCAATCCAGCTACAGCTTCAGAAGTCCCAACACATCTAAAGAGAGGAAAAGCTTTGCTCTGCCCTCTTAGAGCGGCCAACAAGCTTCTATGCCACCTGCAGAATCATTTATTCCAAACATATTCTGCAGGCCCTGGACTTGCAAATGAGAACATACACTCATTTAAGAAATGCCAATTGAAATCTATTAGCAACCAAATGAAAACTTCACTACTTATAGAAATTAATTTTTCATCTTGAAAGTAGGTTATGATACACTTATCTGAGTTAAGTTTACACATAAAGACATTACATCCCACTGTCCTACTTTACACTTGCTAAGTCTTGCAGGAGAGAAGATGCCTAGAAAATTGAAGGAAGTAAAATTCTGTTGTGTTTTGGCAACTAGAAAATTGAAAGAATACAATTAGTCAAGACTCAATATATCAGGACTACATTCTGGGAATCTGGATCCCTTACTAACTCCTGGGTCTTTCAGCATTGAAGAGATCAGCCAGCCAAGTGAAAATAACATTAAGTATTGGGTTCAGAATTTTATAGCTTGAATGCGCATTCTTCAAACATACATTTTTAAGTACTCAGTCTAGTTGCTTTTGCTAGACAAAGAAAATGGGAATCAGAAATAGGCTTGGACTGAGTAAATTAAACTGAATTCTTGTAGACTTTCCAGTAAATCCACTAAATTTTTTTTTTGTTTTAAAATTTAGGTGCAATTATCTTGTATATCTTGTATGCAATAAATACAGTTCTAGTATTCCTCTAATCTGTATCAGGACTTCAGCAACAACAACAAAAAAAAAAGTAAGAATTACCACCTCTAATTCTTACAATAATCATAGGTCTTGTAGATCATATTTTATAATGTAAAATATGTAGTGTTCAGCACGACAGTAAAATCAGAATGGGATAATAATTGATGCAGTTAACAATATCTACTGGTGTATAATTTCCTTAAGCTGCTCAAGGGAAAGACAAAATTCAAGACAACTGGAATAAGTACTGATTTATAATAATGGAGTCACCACAGGGTAGCCTGTGCCTTGTACTGAATCTAATAGCTCATATTTTTCAGCATCTTAATCTCGAAATTGACATCCAATTCACTACTTCACAGAAAGTTATTAGTAAAAGTGATAACATCTGAATTTGCAATGGAAAAATGAACCAACGTATGACCTCTTGTGCTATGGATCTTTTAGGCTCCCATGAATTCATTTTTCTCTCTTTCAGAGGTCAACAACATTTGGCACTTCCCAGTGCAAGCACTACACTACAATGCTAGCCAGCAGTACCACACTCTTGGCTCAGGGAGAGAATTTATTCTTTTTTTTGCATGCTCTGGCAGTCCCACTACTGCCAGAAAATGTGCCAGTAAGAGAAGGGAAAGAAAAGTAACAAACACTCCTACCAAACAGCATTTGACACTGGCTGTACCCAGACTCATGTAAAGGAACTCAGGCTGAAGGACGGAGAAGATGTTCAAGCAGACTGCGTTCTCTTGTATTATGAAATGACTTTGTGTAAGAAACTCCAATTTTGTACTTTATTAGGATCCCAATTCTAGGTGCTCTGAAACATTCTTTGAGTTGCAATCAGCACGTGAAGTAGTTCCATCTACCACTTCATTGCATAGACCAATCAATTCAAGTCAGGCCAGCACTTCTAGTTAGTTGAGACAAGAACATATTTCAGTTACTATTTGTTTGTCTACAGATATATCCTGAGGTCAATTTAAATATTTTATTATTTAAAAAATTATATTAAAACATTCTTTTTTTCTAGCTGTCTAGAATAGTATCAAAACTATATCAACATAGTTCAGTATTTTTGCAGATCTGGATCTCCTTTCAAATCCAGATGCAATGGATATTCAGGAGATGAGCTGCTCAATGTTTAGATAGTTATCCTGTGGGCAGATATTGACAGTGTTTTATTACAGTGGTCTTTAAAACAGACTGATTTTATTTTACTATTACAAAAGGGTTTAACATCCTGCTACAGACACACACCATCATCTGGCATGATGGTGAACATTTAAGTTCCAAGAAGAACAGCATTACAGGATCCTACTATGAGTTTTAAGAGAAAAATTGGTCTCAACACCTTGGGTTTGGGACATTTTGTAGCTGTTTGAAAGCCTATTAAGCTGGTATGGTACAATGCAGATAAGATTTGATTCGTGATGCATCACAGGGGATAAAAGGGGGAGGAACTAGATCTAGCTAATTATTTTTTATCCCATGGCCTTCTAAAAATAAAATCCCTGGGGTTACGGGGCAAATAGTAGTTCCAGGAATATACTCCAGGGCATACAAAAGATTCTTTTTAATTGTTCCATCTTCAAGGAAATCACATGCTTATGATTCACACCTGAGACAGCAAAACTGTATTTGGGACATAAAAGTGGATGTGATGATGGTATCATTTCCTAATCCTGAGAAAGCCACAAATTTTGGTTTTTCACAGAATCATGTAACAGCTTTGGTTGGAAGGGACCTTAAAGATCATCTTATTCCAACTCCCCTGCAGTGGGCAGGGACACCTTTCACTAGACAAGGCTACCCAAAGCCCCACCCAATCTGACTTCCAGGGATGGAGCAACCACAACTTCTCTAGACACTTTGAAAGCTTCAAAATTGTTCTGCTGTCTGCAATTTCACAGGACCTTCTTTGGCAACAAAAGTGAGACTGAGCAGTTTCTCCTGTAGTAAGAACACAGATGTGGTATGCCAAATATGAGGCATGGCTGAAATCTCAGTATTGCCAAAGAAACACACAAAACACCCATCCAGACTAGGCCAGGATGCAGCCCCTTTATGAATTTGCCCATGAAATGCCTCTGCCTTAACCTGCAATTAACTTCTTTCACCAAAACCAGCATCAACCCTCTGTGGGTTCCACTAAGCTCAAGGCCATGGAGAATTACGCTGCAGGACAGAGTTTGAAGATTTTAGTTCATGCAGACTTTAGCTGCTCTTGCATTTCTGATCCTGTTATTTCTGACTGCACAGCAGTGGGTTTTAAAAGCTGTTTTGACAGAGGCTGTGGCTCTAAAAAGATTTATGGAACTACCGAAAGTGCTATGGAAGAAAAGAACAGATATGTAGACAATGCAGCTTTAAAGAAGCAATGTAAGAACACACATTTGTGAAACCATGCTTTTTAAGTGGCTGCATTTGATGCTTTCCGGAGATTGCAGCTTAAGATCAGAATCAACCTCTGACTCCTGAGCTAAGGGACCTGCTGCTTTCCATGGGTTTGCCTCACTGTGTGGATGGATATGAATGATTTGGGATGGCAGCTGCAGGAGAATTCTGCCATCCATTCTACTCTTGGATCAAGGACAGCTCCCTGCAGTTTTATCATAAGAAATGTTTGGAACTTAGCAAACATCTCCCCAAAACCTGAAGATAACTTTATGGGCTGAAGACATTGCTTACAACTTGAATCAAAAGTCATCATAAAAAGATCATTTTCTATGTGAGGAAAGGAAATTGTTCAATTGAAACTGCAGGAACATGCTATAAAACAACCTCTTAATGAGGAATTAAATATCTACAATTCACAGAAGATAGAGAATGTCTAAAAAAAAAACTTGCAGAACAATCCTAGACCAAACTGTGCTATTTAAACAGGAAATAGAAACAAAAACTTCATCTCAAGAGAGAAATAACTCATAATTATCTGACTGCTCAGCCTAGTTTGTGGTGTCCCAGCTGACGTTAACTGTATTCACTACAGCAAATATAGGTAATTTTGCAAAACTGCAAATCATAAATCAAATTCTGCTGTAGCCCTTCATCTATTCTACACAGCACCCGACTACATCTTGCAGCTGAGCAGAGCTTTTATGAATCCTGTATATAGAAAAATATTTTTCAGACATGATTAAAATCTTGCAAAAGCCACACAAAAGATTTGGGCTAGGCCAGGATGTACCTTCTTTGTTAATTTGTCCAGTACGAGACATTGTAGGTCAAGTTCTGTCCTAACTTGCAATTAACTTCAGAGATTTGGAAAGATGAAGGGCAAAGAGAACACATTCTTACCTGCTGCCTGCCTGACACACATGGCCAGATTAATTCTGGTAGTGCTCACTGTTCAGCTACTTGCAGTGGACACCCACTGGCAGGAAACAGAGAAACCTCCCTAAGAGCCATTTCCTTCAACAGTGAAATTAGTGTTTACAGTGGTCAGCTACACATCTGTAGTTGGAAAAGGCATCCACAACAAACTGTGCAAGCGGTTTCTTAAACAACAGCTTAATCACAGCCGTTACATCCCCATGCTCGTAAGTGTAGGAATTAATGAACAGTGCTCTACTTTGCTTGCAGTAATGAGGTTTTAATCTACTACTGAATCTTCTTTACTACAAGCAATGTCACCACAGTGTGAAATTGCTATTGACCACAGACACGCTCCTACGTCAATACAAGCATCAGTTACAGGACCATGGCCCAGGTTACGTGAAACAGGAGTTCTGTAAACAGTGCAGGAGGACATGAATCAGGCTTGTTTGGCAGGAGTAAGACTTGAAAAAAGGGTATGTGCAGTGGTGGTGAATCCAGCCTATTTCAAATGTAGAACTTCACCTAAATTATCTCCTCCATCCTATTCTAACTTACATCTGCACTACACAGCACTTAACCACGATGTGTCTGGCAGTGAACAGTGCTTCTGTAAATGCTATATACAGATGAAATTGTGTTAGCAGCACTTTAAAAGTTTTGAACTCTGGGTGGGATGACTATCTTACACAATTTCCAAACGCTGAGTGAAGAGCCAGGAAAAGAACAAGCAAATATGATAAAACACAAGAAGCCTTGGCTTACAACTTCTATAATAATTTGCTATGCAGTCAGATCTAACACCAAGAAAAAACCAAGACACCTGAGAAATTCTCCTAGCAGTCTTTTGCCTGATTATCTCTTACAATCTGAAGGAAAAAAAAAAGAGCAGCTACTTAACTGAAGAACGTAACTGCTCATAATGAAAACAGTGAATCAAGAATTGGAAGACTATCACTGCTCACCAGAGATGCTTTTTCCATCCTCTTTGTCTTCAGAGATGATCTTCATTAGTCTCTTAATGTCTCTGGCACTTTTCCTATATGTAATGCAAGGTATGAAGGTATTTTGAACACCAGACATATTTACAGTAAAATCATCCTTACATGCACAAAAACAAATACTAGATTTGTAATTGGTGGTGAAGAAATAGTTCAATGGAGAATGAGGTGACAGCCTATTTAATAAAGAATCAGATCCTGTTCATCAATCAAACATCCACAGACAACTGAACAGGTAAAAAAGACTAAAATGTGAGAAAGCATCAAATACACCAGATTCATTGGCTGTGAATTTCTCTTTTACAATGTCAGCTAAGCAGTTTCCTATTTGGATGCAAATTGACCCATGGTCTCTGGCTGTGAAATGCACGACATTGGGAACTTGATGCTGATGTCATATTTATTGGCCCAAACTTTTCCACCACTGGAAAATCACAAGCTAGCCCTGCCTTGAGGGACACACACTGGTAATACTTCAATTTTTCTAGATTCCAAGAAATCTACCTCTCCATTCTGAAATGAAATACAGCTGACTATGATTTTCCAGAAGGGGAATTGCTCCAAGCCTTTTAGACAAATTAGACCAAAATTTAATATAAGAGCTAGTAAAAAACCCCAAACCAAATAATTTATCGAGTTTACTACTTCTAGTTTAAAGTTTTGGCTCCAAATTCTGCTCATGAAGAAAGACTGCTTGTTTTGAGTAAACAGACAGATGTAGAACATGACACTATCTCAACAATCAGTCTAAGTGCCTCCTAAGGTAGGCTTCAGCAGTTGCATTCTACTGAACAGCAGAATGAACCTACCAGCAGGAATCCAGGGCTTTTCCTCAGTCCTCTTCTCATACCTTCACTCCCAGGAGAACACATGCTGAATCCATCTGTTTCCAAAATCCAGGACTTCATGCCCCTTCCCCTAATGGTGGAGTTCTAGTGTCCTCAGGAACTGACCAAACTTAGTAAAGATGAAGACAGGGAAAGGCAGAATTTTCAGGACTGCTCTCCAGGATGCACTGGAGAAATGAGGGCATGAATTAAACAAAAAGACTTCCATCCTGATGAATTTTTTCCAAAAGGGTTTAAAAAACATTTATTTAATTTGTAGTAAATGCCCACTTACCCTCAGAGTAAATGTTCAGGCAAATCTCCAGACTGAGATAACACAAAAACCCCTTGCGACTAAAAATAAATCCAAGATTAGCTCATAGCTTGAAGTGACAACTTTTTATTTTAGGCAAAAACAAAACAAAAAAAAAAGGCCAAAAACATTCCGCTATTGCAGTTTGTAAAATTTTCACTGTTTTCAGTAGAAACAGTTCACAAATCAGAACGCAATATTCAAATAACATTGTGCAAAATTGTACTGGCATAACTACACATAGCAAAAAGACTAGTGTAAATCAAGAAATCCATTGAAATTAGTTGAGCTGCTCCAGTTTTACAACAGTGTACATCACCTCAGAATAGGCCCTTTTTTGCAGAACATCCCTGGAACTCCTCTTGCTTACAAAAATTGCTTTACATGCAACAATTAACCTATCAGTACAACATAAGCAAGAACACCTCCACAAGTTATCACAGTGTAACAGAGGAAAACATGTCAGCCATTTTCATACAAAGGCAAATCTAACTGCAGTTTTGAACATCCCTTGACTGCTACCCTCAAAAATTGCACATTTCAATATATGAAATAATTTAGAATGAAACCAAGCTATGTTCTTAACTATCAGTACATCGACAATTAGGATGGATGATGCGTTCAGAAGGGGCTTGTTTTCTTCTGTTAATTAAGTAGATTTTACGAAGAGAGTTGTTTCAAAAGTTTGTGTAATAAATGTTAATTTGCAGTGTTATCAGGCCAAGTCCTCTTTTGCTATTTGGACAGACCTGTCAACACTACAGAAGTCTCTGTAGTCAGATACAAATCCCAATGAAGAACCATTAAACAAAGACCATACCTTAAGTATTTACTGATGACATGCAATGAAACCAAGCAAGCAGTAACAGGACTCCATTTACATTTGGAGCATTGTTGTGATTCAGCTGGGGTACAGGGCTGGAATTTCACAGAATACTTGTGAATAGTTAACATTCTCCCCCCACTTGACCTGCAAAGTAACAGTTTCCAAATAATGCAGCCACTCCTTCTTTGTATAAACAGAACACGAAGACCTGCACTGATTTTCAGAGTTGCTGAATGCTCACAAACTCACATCAAGACACAGGTACATCTTGCAGTGATTGGTCACTTTGTTTTTCTGTACACCCGTATTCAGAAAAACAATTCTACAAGAACTCTTTGATCACAGTAAAACCAACTGTTCCCTAGTGCTTTTCACCTCTCTAGGTTATGAAGGGCTTACCATCTATTGCCTTTCCTAAGAGCAAACATTTTTGGTTTAACATATATCAACCTGGCTCGGGTCTAAATCATCTGATGAAGGGCACACACCTGAACTACGGAATTATATGGAGAAAGCAGTCCTGATGTTACCAAGTGTTTGGGTGCTTTTATTTCCTTTTGGCAGGTTACATTAATCTCATAAGGACAAGTAAGAGCAACACACAAGCTTTGCTTTGGAGATGCATGTAGGTGTGCATCACTTGTGGAAGAGAATAGCTCTGCAAGTCTGTACATAGGAAAAAAATAATAAAAGGTTCTCAAAAAATATCAGCTCTGCCTCTAACCACACAGGTAAAAGCAGCAGACCTATCCAGACTGTATGCGTGTCTATGCACACAATAAGACAATGGAAATCGAGATACCCAAGAAGTGACCCTGCAGGAGTGATCTCTGTAACTGCAAGTCTCTGGTGATTTCCTATGCATCCTTCTTGGCCCTCTCAGCTTGACAGAGAAGCTGCCAAGTACTCAGCAAGGAAACATTTAGCAAGGAAATATGGACATCATCAGCACTGAATTTCTGTGAGGACATCAGTCAGCATTTTAACAATGTCAGGGAGAGAGAACGAATAATACTTCAGCACGGAATTACTGTGGTACCACTGAACTCTCTTAATAAACAACAAGAAGTTTGGCCTGAGGCAGAGGAAAGGTTAATGGATATGACTTTGTTTCCTTCTTCCCAAAAAGCTCAGCCTCAGTGTTTTTCAACAGTCTCAGACTCTGAATTCCAGGAAATTATATTTTAGAACAAATCAAAAAATAGCCCTGAGACTAAACATACTTTATAAGAGCTGCTATTGCTTTACGTACATCAAACACAGCAGTCACTTACTTCCACAGTAAGCAATATTTAATTTTCAATCCCTTTTATTCTCACTTGGGATATGTACCTGAAACAAAGAATTTCTTTCAAAGACATATGTACTTAAGCACTGTCTGTTACTTTTCCAAGTACTTAAATGCTACAGCATTATGGCACCAAGCAAGGAAAGAACAGCTAATAAACTTTACCAAAGGAGCCCTCTTCCCCTGTGCCTTGAGTTTTGGAAAAAACAATTCCAATAATCACAACTGTCACCATGGACTTTATTACAAAGAACTCCTTCCTGGTGATTTAAGTAGAATTCACAACTGGAATAACAATCATTTATATATCTCAAAAACAACTGCCAGTGTTACTGAACATAACCACCACTCTAAGTGTGGCTAGAAGTGTAGAACATCAAGAACACAAGAATATCAAATGTGTCAAGTTGTGCATAAAAATAGACCTTTACTTTTTCTTCAGCTACAAAGTAGGCAATCAAGGAACTGACAAGGTCTATGCATAGTCAGGATTTTAAGTAAGCCAAAAGAATTTGAACTCAGTAAAACTGTGCTTGTGTAGTGCACAGGTCAGCTCCCCCCAAAAATGAACATCCCACTCTATACATAAAAGAATTTTTAAAAAGCTCCATGCACCCTCAAAGCTATTTGCAAATCGATTTAATTACTTTATCTAACAGCTATGCTATGGCACAAGACAACACATAAAAAATTTAAGGCTAATTTTTTTTTTGTCTGCACACATCAAAGCTGGTCTCAGAACAAGAGCTATCATCTTTTCTAAGCTCTGAGTCTTTAGTGTGGATTCATAACCAACTTGAGCTGCCACAGCAATAGTAGGAGTTGTCCTGTATATAAAAAAGACTGAATGTTGTCCTGAATGCAGTTCTTTTAAAAAGCAAAAGTTTCACACATTTACATTTGGTTTTTATCAGAGCAGCTCACTAATTTGTACAGTACATTGTCCAATAACATACAAGGTAAACTACCAGAGAGATACTCCAAGTACTACAACAACAGGTGCAAAAGAAAGTCCTACTGTAAGAAAGCCCACTGCTGTTTGGGAGAGTCACACTGTGATGAAAACAAACATCAGAATGCATTTTGGTGAAGTCAGTTAAGCGTCAAGGCTGTAATAAAGGCTATTTGTTAACTTTAGCCCTTTTTAATGGTTGTTAACCATTCAGTTAAGATCTCCTAATAAAGCACTAGGCAGTTTGGCAACAATGAAGTTCTTTATGTGCTACCTTTACAGAAATAGAAAACAGACTTAAAAAGCACTTCCTTCACCTGAATATGATCTGGATTCAGTCACACCAGGTTTAAACAAACCTATCTAAAGCAGTAAATTTTGGAGTTCAAATTGCACTGTAGTGTTTCAGAAGAAACAAATTAATATCCACAAAGCCTAGAAAAGAACTATTAACTGGTGAAATTACACAAGTTTGATGCACAAAGCTGCTTATTTTTAAAACTCTGTTCCTCAACAACTCTAGGTGACTGACAATGTCAGTGCAAATCAAAACTGTTACTTCAAAACAGTCCTGTCCACTTTCATGGGAAGATTGATAGTAAACCAAATTATGCTTGTTTGCTAATTTAACAGGTGAAATACTTCCATACTTCCTGGTACAATTTTAATTTACTGATTTTTTTGCATAACATTTCAAAAATACTACAAAAATAGAGAACTCACATTCTAGTATGATTTACAGTTACTTGCTGAATAAGGTACACTGCAATCACAGTTACTAATACAGGTTTTAAAGGAACAGCAAATATGCCTCAAAATTATGGTTATTAGCTGCACCCATATGCAGGTTTTTTTCCTCTCAAGCAAAATGTTTGCAAGCAAATTCATCATATTAAGCACTGAACAAGACTGTTTTATTTGCACGGTCATCTTTAAATAGTTGCCATTATGAGGAGACCTGAGAATACAACTGATCCATGGAGATGGAATTTGTGTATATGCAAGCCAGTGAGACCTTCTTGTGTGTAACAGACCAATATTCAGACCCAGAGACTGCTCACAATGACACTTACATTGAAATTACTGAATCTAACTCTGTTAAAAGAGGTACAAGATCAACTTGTTTTGTAAGTGACTATGACACTGGTATTCAGGTCATTGCAGTTTCCTGCATATCTATAATTGTACTAACTCAAACCCAAGTTATGTACTCCAGGAACACATGAGAAAACTCAGTGAAGTTCCTGAACAGTTTCTGTTTGCAGTTGCCTTTCCCCCCATTTTTGCCTTTTACTGTAATTTCAAAGCAACCGTTAACTGCCACATTATCAGGATAAACCAAGTATCAAAAAAATCCTGTTTTACATGCCAGCCTAAGCTGCTAGTCAAAAAGAGAATGTATCTGCTGCTGTAAACTTTGCATAACAGATACCATGCCTGACAAACCATCACCTTCAACGGACACACAAACACTACTATGACAAAAGGGAGGAAACCATGCACAGGTATTTCAGTATTATGTGGCAAGGGTCTATAATACAGTGATGAGTCATGTCAGAGAAAATTTGTACCAGGAGTGATTAATGATTCAGGCTCACTTGTAAGGATCTAAGCAAGCCTGTAAGAGCCAAGTATTTTCTGGAAGAAAGAATACCCTACATCTGCACAAAAATTCTATGGACAAATAGAACAAATACCAGGGCAAGTGCTTTAAAATGCAATTTTCCAGCCAATAAACCAACAGTAGTAAGAATTCTGTGAAGGAAGGAGTTTTAAGAATGCGACTTACCAGAAGCACAAGTTTTTGATATAAAAAAAAATGTACGCTATATACTAACACTGTTTTTGCATACTCTTCTGTTTTAAAAGTTTCAAACATATTAGCTTGTCTTTGCTTTGTTTAGGTCTGAGGCTGTTCAGCAAGGTCACATAATTTGAGACTGCCGTAATAGTTCAGCAATCCTTTGGTCCCATCAGCTGTAAACCAGCCAAGTATAAAAGAACCTTCCCTACCAAAGGGAAAAAAAAAATGGTAGGGGGATCATCACCAGGAAACACCATCTGCTACAAACCAGAAAAGGCAAAATTTTGTTACAAAATACACATTTTCATACAAAAGACATCTTGCAAAACCATCTGATTGCCCCTCCCTCTGCAGATTACAATGGTAAATGGGATCAGCTGGCTGGCTTTGAGACTTGTTTTAATGGGGGAAAAAAAAGTCAGAGGACACACACCATCACAACAACTGGTCCTTTAAATGGCAAAGGATTATGACAGTTTTTGTTTTCACCAGTGTTTAAAAAAAGCAGGAGAGAAACAGAACCAGAGTCTTCAAAAGCAGAAAGTACAACAGCATATCAGCTGCTGCATCCTCCTGAACTTCTCAATGTGCTACCAAACTGTCAATTATACAAACAGTTTGATTATGGCAGTGCCATAAATTGTTAAAACAATGCATGTGTGTGATCAGAAAGGTACAGTCAATTGGTTCCATTTTTTTCCCAGTAGTTGCCCAGATAAATGTCATGACAATCTAAATTATTCTTCAGCTTCCTCAATACATCCTGACTGCTGGAGCAGAGAGGTCTGTGGTATTACTGTACTTGTTCCACGAGAGATCCTGTCTTGATCTGTGTTTGTAGTCAAGGAGGCCATAGAAATGGGCTGTAACAAACCAGGCGTCATGCTGGAGGAGACAGTCAGGCTGTGTGTAGTGCCCTTAAGTGTGAGATCCTGTGTGGGAAGAAGTGGCTTGAGGATGCTGACAAGACAGAAAGCAGAGCCACTTTTCGGAATGAAATTCACTTTGTTCTTGTCAGGGCAATAGAAGGCTGGAATTTCATGCAATGGCTTTGGCCTAGAAATAAAATACACACAATAGTTTTATGGAAAAATCAAATTCTGCCAATGGCAGGGATGTATTGCTGAACACATCATCAGAAAAAGGTCGAGGTTTCAATGTGTAGTATTTCAGCTACTCAATAATGGCTTCATGACACTCACAGCACACAGCAGATGACAAGATGGTTTAAACCGCTTGTTTACATGTGCTGCAAGGCAACAGCATGTTCTTAGGGCAGGCTGTTTGCAAACCTAAGGAACCCAACCAACTTCATGCTTGATCACAAATCCTATCCTTGGATTAGCATATTCATTATATGAGAAACTATTTTCAATCGTGTTCTCCTGGAACTTTCACAACCCAACCAGTTCTGCCCCACACAGAGACACTAAACAGCAAGCCCTGTGAAAGAAAGCTGGCATAGCAATGATCCTAATATTGCCTATCTCAAAGGGCTTCACGATCATCGGGGGATCCTCTTTTCTATACTTCTGCCTTCTCTGCATGGTCACATGAGTGTGCCCTGACTCTCTGCACAAGATGACCCCAGTTTTACTAAAAGACTCAATGCCAAGAATAAAATGCAATTTTCATGATCAAGTACCTATAACCTGGGAAGGAAGTGTGGAACACATATTTAGATCCTGACTTGCAGTTTTGCCATCTCAGCATAAACTCAGTGCAAGACATGCTTTAAAAAAAAGAGCTGGAATGGAAATCATGGCTATCTTAGGAATGCCTTCTGTGTTTGCTTCTGTGTTCTAACGCTGCAGTGTAAATCTACTTAGCTAAAGTCTACTTCAAGACAGAACTACAGAAATCTGCTTTGACGTCTCTCTTTATTGCCTGAAAATAGCAATCAGAAATTTTTATTCTCTTTTTGTTGATGTCAGCATTGTCCTTTAGCCTATAACCTCTTCCTGCCTTCCTTGTGATTGACACAACTACATTGATTTAGCTGAAAAGAATATGGTCTTCTGAGTCTAGATTACTGGATGTGCCTGTCAAGCTGTGACATACATTAGCTGATGCACCTGTACTACAGCCTGTTATTACCTCTCTCCCTATCTGATTATTTGAGTTCTTCTCCCACTATCTGCCAGGTAAGAGACTCCTTTCAAATTACACTGGTTTTCAAAAAACATTATTTAAGATTTTAACACTAAATTCCAGCAGTAAAATACACATAGATATGCCAGTATATAGTTACACCAAAACGTGTTAGTATAGCTTGAGCAAGTGGACTACCAACTGCTATCTGACACAAAATCAATAAAGCAATAATTAATCTGATTGTTAGATGTTATTTTTTATGTAGCAAAAATCAACTTACAAGTTTTCCTCAAAGACTTTGACCTTTTCACAGCCCTCAGGAGGCTCACGCTTGAACATGTAGCTGTTGTTGGGTTTTGGCGAGGTAGCGTATTTTGGCAAGGGAGAATTATTCCCGTTTTCTGCAGGAACAGAGTTTCTCATTACTTAAATGTGACACACTATAAAAAACCACAACAGTTACCTTAAATACCCCCTGAATTTAAAGCCACTTCATTACCAATGTTATGAAATTCAAAAACATTTTCATTTGTCTTTAAAGCTTCCATTTGCAAATAAGCTTTCTTATCTCAATTCCTTTCCTTCTTTCTATTACTCCTTAAAACATTTTCAGGCTCCTCTGCAATCTCTGATCATTCCTGGACATTTTCAACTTGCAACTGCAAATCCAGATCTACGGTTCTGCGCTGTCACCATCTACCCAAAAGAAATGGGTGGAAGCCATATTCTTTAAAAAAACATTACAGGTTTATGTCGAATAACAAAATTCTCCTAGATCTACCAAAATATTTCAGATAAAATAATAATAATAATAATAATAATTGAATATAATCATAACACTTAAACTTTTATGGGTGTGTGTATGAAATGCTGTAAGTTTGAAGATTTTAGTCAAGATCATAAAAAATACCTGACACAAGCAACAGGACTACTGTGCAGTTTCACCTGACACTGTACAATCTTGCTTCTTTGACCTGCTTAAAATACTTGAAGAATCTATTATTTAAAAGAACGTTTTTGGGAAGAACATTCCTCAGTCACATCTATCCAGCTTTAATTAATTTGGGTGCACACAGTATTCAGAGTAGTTTGGAGAAAACCAGATCACGTACAAAAAATTCCCACATTCTCCCTTTTCTCCATGGATGCAGGGAACGAACCCTCTCTTTTACCTGTGTCATTATGCACATCACACAAGTTCAGCATTGTTGAACTTCTAAAGTGACACAATACCTTTATCTCTGGAATCACCAAGCAGGTCGTCTGCAGAACATGGACTTTCCTCACTGCCTTCATTACAGATGGTGAGAAATGAGGTTGGAGATACTGACTGGGAGCGGCTGCTGTTGTTACTGCCCTTGTCTGCTCCACCGGGTGTTTGGGTATCAATGCTGCGAGTGCTGCTGCTGCGCTGCACCAAGGGAGGCGGGGCACGGTGCCCGTCTGGAATATCTTGAGGCTGTGAAAAATTTGAAAGTATCAGACAGCTGTTCTTGTCTGGTTAGCAATGTCTTTAAATCCAGTAATGGTGAGTGTCTTTTTGGGTTTCACAAAACAGTTTGAGGTAGAAAATTTTATTCGTTACATGCAACTCCAAAAGAAACCAAAATGTCAGGTTCAGAAATTAAGGACAACAGTTTTTAAGATCTCACATCATCACAGAATTGCTGAGGCTGGAAGGAACCTCATGAGATTATCAAGTTTAACATGTCTGCTCAAGCAGACTCAGGAGGAACAGTGTGTTCAGGACTCTGTCCAGTCAAGTTTTTAATATCGCCATAGACAATGATTCCAAAACTTCTCTGGGCAACTTGCTCTGTGTTTTGCACATCCTCATGCATAAAAAATAAACCCACCCCAAAACCCACTGCCCCTTGCCCCATCACTGGGCACTATTGAGACCAGCTCCCTCCATTTCTGGACATGAGATATTTATGCACATTGATTGATAAGATCCCCAGGGCTGTTTCTCCTCAAGGCTGAACACTCCCATCTCTCTCAGCTTCTCTTCATATCAAAGACATTCTGGTTCCTCAATCATCTTCAGTCTCTATTTCTGATACCTTATTACTACATTCACCTCTAAATACCATTAAATAAAATGAACAATAAAAATGGGCAAATTGTGGTTCACCTAGGATAGGGACAGTTCAGCATAGGCAAAAAAAGAGTTACTACAAACACTCTCAAAACAGACATTCTGCTTTTCCCCATTTTACTAAAATTTCTTATTTAGACAAAAAGGTTCAGATTCAAGCTTTAACTTTTTCCTCTCTTTTGCTGTCCAAGATACTTTTCAACTAACCTTATTAAAGAAAATAACAAATACAACTATAAATAAAATTAATTCCAGACAAATTTAATTCAAAAATGGTGCAAAATAAAGTTTATGACTTGATCTGAAAGCAAAATCAAAATAATTATATAGAGCAATCATGGTGGCAGATACATACAACAAGTTGTTCCTCTTTGTCTCCTGTCTCCTTAATTATTATCTCAATCTCTTGATTCAATCCTTCTACACTGTTTCGAAACCGTGACCCCGTTGATTTGGTAATAGGAATCACAGGAACGAGAGCACTCTTTGGGATGGGAGCCTAAAGAACCAGAGACAATAAGAAAACAATGTAGATTTATTTGCAAAACAAAGTTACTATTTCTACCCAAAAGTAACCCTTGAAACAGAACACTTCAGGATCAATGATTTACACACAACCATAGTGATTGTGTTCAAATGGATGCTTTAACTGAAGAAAAGACATCCTGAATTTTATTTCAAATCTAATTTCCAGCAGGAAAAACTGTATAACCTTGTCTCAAAATGTCCCTTGATATGGTCTGCCTCTAGCCTGACATAAAGCTTTACAAGTGAAAAGGAAACAGTAAACATTTAAATGTAAGTAATTTTGAAGCTTTTAAAATACATTCAAATTTCTCCTGAAGTGAGCTATACCACAACGTCACATCCCTCATTGTTGGTTGTAACCACACTGAAATTGTATTTTAATGAAAATCTGTGGCCACCTGCAATAACATGACACACACAGAAGGAAAATTATTCCACAAATGCAAGACTGCACTATGTTAAAAATTAAAACCAATGTATTAACTGTATTAAGACAGAATAAAAGGTTGACAAAACAACTCAGAGAGACTTCCACAGGAAGAATAAAGTCCCAAACCCAAATGTTAACACTTAGTTGCTTCAGAATAAAGATTAACAGTTTAAAAATCCAGTGGTTCAAAATATGCACAAAAGCTTCATTCTCAGAAAACACATTACTGAAATTGCCCAAAGCTCCCTTTGGCACACCACAACTTCTTGAGATTTCCCAGTCTCTCCAGTAGCATCTCTCCTCCTGTTAAAGAGGTCTCCCTACCAGAATATGAGAAGATTCCTACCAGTTCTCCCTACCAGATAATTAGAAGATTAAGCAGGAGTGTACTACAGGTAATGTAATACTTCCTGCAAACATTTAGCTCAACTCAAAGAGCAGCACAACACACTTCAGTCACAGTAGAATTCCCATGCAAAATTCCTGGACTCTATGGCCTAGTGTGCCATGACTGAGTGACTGAAGCACCAGGATTATCTGGTCTTCAACATGTATTTCTGTGAGGTGTTTCTTTCCTTTAAGTAACAAGACTACATAGACAGACACAAAAGCATTTTAATTTCCTGTGTACATTTTCAAAAACCTCACAAAGCTTGTCTGGCAGAAAATCTCAGCAAAATTAATATAAACAAGATATTTTTAACACAGATCATAATGGAGACTTCTTGTCACAATCACAAATCTCTACAGCAGCAAAACACATGAATTATATTGGTTCTGCTTTCCTGAAACATCAGGTTGGCCATTAAAAAAAAAACCAAAAACCAAACAACTCAAAAAAGACCTGCACAAGAACTACAAAAGCTTCTGTTCAGGAAATGCTGTGTCACTCTGTTTCTGTCAACAAAAACTAAACATTCTCTTAGTGGTGAAACTTTTTATTAAAGAGTTTCTAAAGTCCTGCCTGAAGATGAAAGAAGCCACTGGAGAAGAGCACACAAAAGTCTGAGAAAGCAACCCTGCTAATTCTGTTCCAAGCAAAGGCCTTGGATCAACTATCCAGTAAACTAATACATGTTGATTTTCAGTCACAATATAGATATATCAGCACAAGTTCAAGCACTAAAGACTGTTTATGCACCCAGGTATTCAATATACACATTGTTAGCACAAACTGAGCTTGTTAAATAGTAAAACACAAGTCTGCTTTAAGATTTCAGCAGCCATTAGCAAAATGTGGGAATTCTCCACCTTTAAATGTGATTGCCTACCACAAAAATTCTTAGGTTCATGTTACCATTTGAAGAGCTCAAAGGCAGTTCAGTACAGTTCAATATAGTTCAGTACAACATGTTTCACTTCCAAGAAAAATAATATTCTGTGCATGACTGAGGATGATTTCTTAGCCCAGGGTGCCAGAGGGTGGAAAAGGAAGAAGGTATTGTGACATGTGTAGAACCATCAGCCTCAAAACAAGAACCCTTTTATTAGAAATACTGCCTTCACAGAGGTCTGCATGGACATGCAGGAATAGGCACCAACCTTTGACTACTCATCTGAATACCTGGGAATGCTCACCACGAGGCAAGGTGCCAACCACAGGATAATAATTACTGTGCTCACACAGTAACACAGAGTTCTCAGTTCTGAAACTTACAGGTATGGCATAAACTTACAAGGCAGGAAAAAGAGGTGATGACAAACCAAACTTTTTCACAGGCATTTCAGGAAATATGCTCTAAGCTCTTCCAATTTTTCACAAATAACAAAACTTTACACAGAATCCCAGGACTTGTGACGCTTTTACGTTTAGCCACCTCTAAGTTGAATGGATCATGGTAATTCTACTCTAAAAATGAAGTGTTCCACCTAGTGAGGTGGTAAGAGTGACACCAAAAAATACAAATCCCCAACATTGTGAACTGCATGCGGCTGACCTCCGTATCAATCAATTGGTCAGACATTAGGGATGCATGGTTCCCAGGAAAACGAAAGGGGCAGGGGCCTTGATGGTTCAGAGTGTCAAGTGAAAATGTAATATCAGCCAAGTGCATGGAGGAAAAAAACATTACGTTGGAAAAAAAAAATCCATTTATTCTTACATCTGGTTTCAGTTCTGGCCTCAATTCTAGGTTCTCCAATTATTATTATACCAATACTGAGAATATAGAAAGATCCCATTGTTTTGACCTCTGTTTACAGATTTAGTACCATGCAATTCATTCAAAATGTTCTCAGAAGCATCCTGAGATCACCTGAGTAGGCCTTGACCTTTCTGCAAACTCTTCTTCCAGTTAAGAGACACAGAAAGGAACATTTCTGGCATGATGAAAAAACCACACAAACAAAAAAACATTCATTTGCTCTGAAAAAAAGCTATAGTCAACAGCAAGAATTTGATCAAGGTCATCCCCAACTATTTCCTGATGGTGAGCAGAGGGTCAGGAACAACAAGCTTATTCTATAGAGATTGTGTGGATTTCTTTCTTCACATAGAAATCATATTAGAAAGAAACACAAATGAAGAACCAATTAGAAGCTTAGTTGGCAAGAACCACAAAAAATTTTGCTATAATTCAAGAACTGTGGTAAAGTTTAAGTAGGGAAGAAAAGAGGAAATGAGGAAAGAAAAGAGGAAATGAATCAGCTAAAATTTCTTCTTTTAACTAGAAGAGTACACCATCTTCCAAAAGTTAAACAGAATTTAGCCAGTCTCTGTGAAGGAACTACTGACACAATTTCCTAACACCTTTTCTCACCTTGTCAGGAATCCAACTCCTTAAGCTCAGAAATCTTTACATGACCCTTTACAGTCAACAAACACAAAAGTTTCCTTCAAGCTAGGAATGTGAAAAAAAAATTCTAAATAGTCTAATAACTAAATTCTAGTTTCCACACAGTTCTTCCCACAAATCCTGAAGGAAGAGAGCTGCTGCCAGAAATTCTAGTTTAGCAGTTTTCAAAAAAAAAAAAAAAGAGAAAATCCAGGAACTTTGCCCTTGATGACTACAGTTACAGATTTTCACTCTGAGTTAAAAAACAGCTGCTAAATGCCATTAATCTAAACTCTTCACTTACTCTTTGAATTCTTCTTTAACATTTTCCCTTCCAAGTAGCTTGACACAGTTGGCACAAAATTCATCAAGAAAAACAATGTTTTGTTTTGTAACACTCCTGGAAAAGCTGCTCTGCTTCCATTTGTATTCTATAGTTTGTTTCACAAGCCCAAAAACTAGTCAACTATTGCACAATATTTTATTCAAATACTATAAAATTTGGCAGAATGTAAAGACATCCATACCAGAAGCAAAAAAATAAAATAATTATGATTTTTAAGAAGCTATATCCATAATTTGGGGAGGTATTTTTCAGAATAGCAGCACCATTTTTCATTTTTATAATTAAAACTCACTAAGATTATCTGTGCTAAAGTGATAATACCTTAGCATTCAGAAACCCATAGGTTCATAGAATGCCAAGCAAAACTGTTGAAATGCACGTAGTTCTCCAGTGTACTCAAGGGCCTACATCAAAAGTTCCTCAGTATACGTTTTGGTTGAAAGTGTCCTCAAGTTCTACAAATTCAGATAAAAACACCTTAATGAAGTATGTTGATCTGTCTTTTGTTTTGGGTTTTTTAACAAACAGTTTGACACATTTTGTATGTTGTTTTCCAAGAACATTCTCAAAACCCCCCAGAAAGGACCGGGTCATTTATTTCTCTTTCTGCATTCATAATTTTGGACTGTTCTGACTCCAGCAGTCAGTAAAATCAGCAGCACAGTATACTGCACCCACACTTCAGTAATCCTTCAGTTTCTATGTCAAAAAATTTAATTCTAAAAAACCATTCCTAAATATTTCCAGTGGCAGAGAATTCAAACTACTGACAAGCTGAATTCAAGAGGCATGCAAATCCTGAAAAGTCATGACTCCTAATTAAACATCCTACAGCAGGGGTAAGAAATCAGGGTCTGAGACAAAAGGTGCTAATTAATTTTTTACAAAGTAGGAGTTAAGAACAGAGCAGAAGAAATTCAAAACACTGTTTTCTTATTTTCATTCTTGAAGTAGAACACATTCCCTCAGATACCTGACTTTGAAAGAAAGAATGAAAGAACCTGGCCTAAATTATTTCCAGAAGGACGAAATGACAGAAATGAAAATTTTTATTAACTACTGTCAGATTATTATATTTATTGGAACAATAATGGCATTTCAGGAGTAATTGGGAATATGATTAGATCTTCAGAGAAGCTTCAGAGTTGAAGTACTTTCTCAATTCACAACACTGACAGTTTCCTAGAGTCTTTCAACTACATTGCCTTGCTAAGGCTATTCTGAGGGATTTGTTCTTTCTGCAACTGTTAAAAATGTGTGTATCAAATGCACATTCATGAGATATCAGTAGGGAGAGGGAAAAAAAGTTTCCTTTTGAAAAAAGGACCAAACTTTTCTATTCATTTTCTTAAAGTTACTCAACAAAAACACACTTGAAAAAGGATCTGTATTTCTAAAAGCCTATAATTTTTTTACACCTGTTATCAATTGGGCTAAAAATATTACACTTCTGTCAATCTGACCTCATTAGAAGCCTTGAAATAAAACTGAAACTGCACATAGAAGATGTGGTGGCCTAAGCATCAAAATTTTTGTAGAAGGGATTATTACTTTAAGTCTCAAGGCACAATAAATGACGGGAAAAAAAAGAGAAAATCTTAAAAAGGCTGAATGAAGTTATGAAGTGTGTAAACACTCAAATAATCCCATGGAGCAGCCTTTTATCAGGTAAAGTCTCTTGATCTCATCAGAGGAATAGATGAGTGTTTGGCAAGACAACAAAATGTGCTCAGAAAAACTACCTTTTATTTGAGTAAACAGTTTTACCAGCAGTTTGTTCCATGCCATATTCTACATGCAAAATCATAATTGTTACAGCAACATGTAATGAAGAAGACGGTCTATAATTTTAGATTAAACTCATCTGTCATCCTTTCATGGTACCTGCAGAATGTACTTTAAAAACTTCGCTTTAAGGACATATTTAACTACCTAAAATTACTTGAAAGTGGGAGTTCAAAGCCAGCTCACACAAGTAACAAGAAGATCTAGGTCCCCATTCACTCAAGCAGCCAAAAGAAAGAGCTCTATTTCACAGAATTCACTATAGCTACAATGTATTTAGCAGTCTAAGTTCCCTCTAAGACAAATCACAACCTTGAAAGGACCTAAAAGTAGTATTAACTATCCAACAGGGTCAAAAAGCACACAGCCTTACCTGACTGTGGTTAATGGCTGCATGGTTGCCATGGAAAGGAGACTGTCTTTCCTTGTCCCGGTGATGCCTGCTGCTGTGCTTGCTTCTCTGCAGCTGCTGACGCAATTTTGCAATCTAACGAAGGAAAAATTCACATCACATTTCAACAGAGGTATTTGGGTACACAGGTAATTTCATCCATTTATTCCATCACTGAGCTAAAGTTATTTACTACTATAACATTCATAATTACTGCCAGCACTAGACTATACTCAAGCTCTTGAAAATCCAGTATGTTAGCTTCCAGTCCAGCCGACACCCAGAAGACACCTCTGGAACTTTAGTGAAAGAACTTGAAATACATAAAGTTTGAAAGTACTCAGGTCATTGCTGTTATTTCCTTCTTTGATGAAAAAATGTCACCTGTATTCAACATTTTCTTTCCCCCACATTCTTCCCCCACAAGATTGAAAATATTAATTGACCCGCATTGTTATATTAAATCAATATCAAATGAACAGCTATTCCATATTTTTTACCAAGCCTACCATCTGTACAATTAAAAAAAGTAGTAAAATACTCCTGCCTTCCAGAACCATCATGGTATCAGTGCATATATAAAAAAAAAAAATTAATCCAAAGTTATCTCAAATAATGGCATTTCTGACCTCCTTGAGTTGCTCATTGCTGCCCCATGATGACGAACGTTTGTGTGAGCTTCTCTTCTTTTCTAAATATTCTTCAGCCCAGGCACTTTCTGTCTGTAGGAAGAAGATTACAGGTTTAATTAAAAAAGGTAATTGCTACTTTCTGGCTGAATATTTTGAGACAAATTAGAAAAGAGAAGACTTAAGACATGCTAGATTGAGAACTGAAAGTGAACAGTAGCTAACTAGAAATAGCCTTTCTCACAAGTAAAATACAAAAAAGCAGAGTGAAACTATATAAATAAAAAAACCCCAAACCCACAACTTTCAGACCTAGTGTCATATAGGGATGTGCTAGTTTCCCTTCCAAATGACTGAGCATAAGGCAGTACTCACAGCCAGATGTACCACAGACTGCTAGAGAGCTCTGAAGAAGCAGTGTGAGGGTGCTGAACTGGGGGGAGATGGTATATTTCATTTCCTGCACAGATGCTGACCTTATTATTTCTGAAGCATTAGCAAGTGTGGCTCAGTGTAGGTGCTGTGAAAGCTGTGCACCAGTACAGCTTCAAAATCACGTTCTTGCTCTCAAGAATGACAAAAAGGAAAGCAAGGCATATAAGCACCACTAGAACTACTGCAAAGTGGGGAATAAATTTATTAATGCCTTAAAGGGTTCCAGGTTCACAGTTGTCCCAGGCCAAGCAGAAAACAACACAGATAATACTAAGCTGGTTTCACTAAACCAACGCAGCCATTAGTGTTTAATTAAAAAATCTCACAAACAGACTGTGATGAAGGAGTTTTGAGAAATGCAAAGTGTCATTAAGATGCACTGTATTTCAGGTTAGAAAATGCACAGGCAAGATGGTGATAATGCTGCATGCTTTACAGGCAGTTTGTATCCCCACCTAGCCACCTCAAAATCAGTGAACTGTAAAGGCTCTAAGAAGACAGATAGTAGCATCTATCAGGAATCTCTGAGCAGTCACAGGAAATGCATCCAATGAAGCAAGGGGAAGACTTTCTGGAAGCGTTTTACACACAGAGACAGCAAATTCCTTGAAATTCACTCTCACCACCATGAAGTTCTTTGCTCACAGCAGTGATCCAGATAACCTCATTTTACAGATATCTCACTTTCTTCTATAAAGAAGAACTTTGATTGCCCCAAAGTCTTCACCTCTACAGTGTGCCATGGTTGTTTCTTATACGTGAGACTAAAAGCTTGCAGAAGCCACATGCTGCCCTTTCTTACCCCAGCTGCACTTGTATCACAGAAACTCAAGTCTTTCGTGGTATTAATCCTTATTTGGCAGGGAATGTGGAGCCTTAACTCCAAATACACAGGTTGCAACCCCACCAGTTTCAGTTACAGATGCAAGTTTCATATAATTGAAACCTTCATTAGCAGCGTGTTTTAATCTTCTTCATTCCAAATCAAAAACTAACTAGGACAAATCAGAATAATAAAGTTAATAGGGTTGCTTTGAAATTCCTATTTCATAGCAAAATCAGAATCCATTGCAATCTGTTTTTCTAGAAAAGCACTCACTGATCTTTATCATAAAATAGAATAATTGATAACCCCATTCCCATGTACCAATCTTTGTCTAGTCAATTCTCAAATGTCAGTCAAGTATATTACCCTATCCTCTAGCTCCTGGAACAATAAGCTTTAACTACTAATTCTAGCTTCCCAACTCAGCACAACCATTACACTTGCCTACAGGAGAATAATTAACACTCTAATTAGTCTTTGCCTTTAATTTATATTCAAGACTTTGACTCAAGATTCAAGAATTATTTAATAAATTAATATCTGATTCATTTTAAAGCATTAAAGTTGCTTTGATGCTCATCCTCAAAACAAATAGTTAGAAATCTTTTCAGATTCAACTATAGGAAACCTGTACATCAAAACAGAAATCCAACACTACTTAGCAAGTCTCCTCCTATTTATTCCCCAAATTATAAATAACCAGCAGGCAAAGTGGAATTTATATTTCTCTAGGTTCTTAAAGTCCTACTATTTGCTTATTAGTTATCATGCACAATATTCTCCCCCTTTCTAGAATTACAAAGAAATTAATTTAAGGCTAAATTTATTACAGACAGTAGAATGCTTCAGAAAAAATAAGTCTTAAGAGGCAAAAACTTTCCAGTCAAAATGAATAATTCAAGCATTAAAAAAATACAAAGTAATTGTCTCATTTTAACTTGTAAGACAAACATATTTCGTTCAAAGAAAAGAAAAAATTAACAACCTGAGCAGGTATGAATTCTAGCCATACCTTTGGATGCTCATTAATACACCTATACATCATCCAATACTCTTCACATACATAATTCAGTCCAGTTTTATAGACAGGTCTCATCAAAATACTCAGTTGCAGGAGGAGTCTGATAGAGACAGTCTCTGCATGACCTGGGATCTTTTACACAGCTCTTAGCTATGACCCATGGGCATCTCTAGGAAGGCCTGCAAGCTGAAGTGTTCCACTAATTGCTGCCTCTTCCCAATCTGCTTCCTGAATGACTCTACTCCCTGTGCCATTAACTCAGCACAATCCAGATACCCTGCTTACTTAACTTGGAAACCTTTTATAACTTTGCAAATTCAACTCCTGTTCTCTAAAGGCTTGGAATCAGAACACATACATTTCCTGTCAGCCTTTGTGAAATCTGAAATTACACACTGGAACCAGAGTATCTCACAAGTGAAACTTCATCCGAGTATGACATTTTCAGAAAAGCTGAACAATACAAATGGGCAGCCTGTATTATCTTGGGAAACTAACCATTCTAAGTCACATTTCAAACTTGTCCCTAGTGCCAGTGGCTGCTCTCAGGCCCACCAGAAGATTAAAAGCAATAATATCTCATCAGAGTTATATCAATGCCAGCTTTGGACATACAGATGTATGTCTATAGCCCTAAATTTTCTACTGGTTTGATAAACTTCAAATTAGGAAGTGCAAACAGATCATTCTAGTTCTCTCAAAAATAAACTACCATAAATCACCATTAAATGTACTAATTCTGCAGAAATACCTAATGCCCTTTACAGTGTTCCCATTAACCTTTTAAATGCATGTCCTGTACAAAAGCCCCACTACCACAGCAGTTAGATGTGTCAGAATTGGAAGAACAAGCCAAAAGCAAAACACAAGCAAAAAAAGACTATATCTGGCAAATACAGATTATAAAAGCCTAACCATGACTCAGATTACATTGAAACTAATCTGAATGAGATCAGCTGAACATAGCAAATAGTTTGGCAGCAGTACAGAAGTATAATACTTTGAAAAAAGTATTATCCTACGAAACCAAATATGAAAATAAATTGTTAGGACACCCATATGGGATAGTTCTGCCCTTTAACAACTCCTTTTAATAACTAGGCACGAACTAGTACTCTTTGTACATCACATGCCTTCCATCATCTTCCCCCTCTTCAATTTGCTTACTTTTTTCACCCTGTCTTCTAACCATTTTTCCAATTCACTTTCCTGCACAGGAAACTTGTTCCTCAGCTGTCCTTTCTTCTTCACCAGCTCCTAATTCCACCTTATCCACATGAGCATATTTCCCTACAAAACACCTTCCTTCTCTACTGATCTGCTCTTTGAGTTGTGGTCCTTCCCACAGAAGGCTGTGGACTTCAAAAAAGCCCCACAGTAACACTGCAGATCTCATCAGCTCAACACCTTACACGTCCTTACACTCTGAAAATTATGTGGATACATTTTTTCTACTGTTACCAAACCTAACAGAGGTTCAAACGCAAGGATGCTATGAGGTCCTATTCCAATTGCATTTTGCTTATGTTCTTTGGAATTAGTGGAGACTTCTTGATGAGACCATGTTCCAGGAATAGGGATTTAAAATCTGATAAATTTGCCTCTTTCCTTCACTCTACAGGTTAGAGAAAGCCATTGCCAGACTGCACTCATAGGAGAAGTAAAAAACCAGGATATTTTAAGGAACAATCCATCTTGAACCACTTCTGCATACAGAAGGGGTACCATGTAACAATACTCCTTTTAAAGGGGAATGCCACAACAACCATCAGAACAGGTAATGCCAGCTTCATTCAATTGTTTGTTGTTGGTTCCGTTTTAACAGGTGGCACAGGACTGAACCTTTAAAGCTTGTGAATTTTGTTAAGCAGTTGATGTTTGCTGGCAAATCATGGGGTTTTTTTAATACTTTCCAGTTGAGCTAGATTTCAACATCTTTCACGGTTCAACGAGGCAGTTTTTCAATGCATATAATTCTATACTTGGTGCATAAAACCCAACTGAACATTACAGGGCTTTTACAAACAGAGGATGAAGAGCTGGAGACAGACATACATATAAGGATACATCACTAAGGTCTCTGTATAAATAAATCTAAAGTAAACAGTACTTAATTCCAGTGCTATCTAGTGTACTGTAAGAACAATAGCAATACAGATGTACAATGCACTAGTGTTTTCCTGAGGCAAGAAGGAAGTGGAACACATTAAAGATACTACAGTTCTCAGCCTTTACCTAAAGAATGCAAATAATTCACATGTGCAACAGCAAAGGTAGGATTCCTGCAATTTAAAAGTGAATAGGAACTTGAGAGCATGAAAGCTAAAGTGAATGTTTTCAAGGGAAAAGCTTCTTACATTTAAATTCAGTCTTCACACTTAAATACTCCGAAGACAAAAAACTGTCCTACCTGTGTGGCTTTGTCTCTCATACAGGGAGCAGCTTGCCCGTGATTATCCCGAGGCCACTGTCCAGCAAGGTACGGAGCAGCGAGCGTATCCAGTGAAGATGTCCGGCGAACAATACTGGAAGGGCTTGATGAAGGTGGTCTTGATTTGTCTGTTAGAGCAAGAACATTTGATTACAAAGAAATCGAGAGAGAGAGAGCTTATCCATTTTAATCATTTACAAGAAATCATATTTGAACTATGTTATTAAGTACATAACAAGATACTTTTAAAATGGAAATTAAGTTTGCATTTCCAGGCTTTATTCTGTTTGAATAAGCTTGAAAGCATCTGTTTTATGGTTTCCTTAAAAACATCCTTATGTCACAAATGTTGCATTAGTGCTTACACACCACTATTTACTCCTTTAAAAGTCTAACAGTCATTTGACTCTTAAATTGTGAAGTTGTAGAATAGCTATGTTTACACATAAACAAAGGCTAATGAAGAAAAACTAGATTTAACTTTGTCAGTTTTATGCTGAGCTTACAATTCATCCTACTAGTCCTTCACTATTTTACTTTAAGTGGCACTATAAACCTTCATGTTTTAATCACCCAGCACATGACATATGGCAAAACCCTTAGATTCAAAAGTCAAATTTGATAAGGTAATGATTTACATTTTACAAGCTAATTGAGACATCTCCTCCCTTTTACATGATTCTTGGTAACTCCATTCATATTTGCCTGGTGCTGTATCTTCTGCAACACCTCAATTGTACTGTATACATTGGCATTCTATTTCAGAACAATTTAGATACTAAGAGGAATCCTTACTATAAAAGGTTAAGCACAACAACCATTGGAACTAATATGAGAAGGAAGAATATTGTTAATAATAAAAATTCGTATCTATCCCATCTGTCAACCACTTCTTAAGTAAAGTGGCAGTAAAAGACAAGCTATGAAGAATAAGCACTGAAGAAACTCTCCTCAAAACAGTAACTGAGGTTGGTAAATTTAAGAGCTTGATAAACAGCAAAGACCCAGGGTTTAGATATCCGTATGTGCCCACACATTTTGAGATGAAAGATGCAAATCCTGAGATCACAATGATCTAACCTTACTAGCTACTCCCCACAAAAAGAATTGCAATTATACTTGAAAGAATTGTGCATTAATCTTACCTATAATGAATAGAAAGTTCTAAAATACATGGCTACACCACAGCAAGCATGGTTCAGAAATCAGATGGAAGCTTTATAAAAGGGCACTGGAAAAACTCAGTCATGTGTCCTCTCTCACTGTGCCTTAGGATGAATTCTCCACTACAAGTATCAATAACATAGCAATTTGTATTAAACATAAACTCATTTACAGGCAAAGGAAATTGTGCCTGATTAGTGTCTGACTGCTAGTCAGAAAATAAAACTACTGACACTAGAAGTCCAAAATTCAATTTCTAAGGTGTTGCAATCTACTAAAAATACATATGATAAACACTAATAAAACCTTTTAGGTATAGATTTCAGTGGAGTGGATAGTACCTAAGTCTAGTGACATTCTACACTAAATAGCCTCATGCAATTTTATTAGACATGTACACACTAAAAATGTGGGAAATATTTCAATTCAACCATAAGAAAACAATTACTAGCATTATAATCAGCCACACTCACACAAAGCAGTCAGGAAACCTCATGTGCTTTATTATTTCTACAAGTACCAACAATGATACAACCTTACTACTGAGCTCATAGCAGATTTGCTCTCAGGGTGCACCAGCAAATAGGTATTGGAGTTTGCATTTAATACTCCTGTATCAAAGAAATTCTCTGACTATTACTATTACCACACAGCACACTGAAGGGTCTGTTTGTATCAGATGATTTCAAAACAATTCCCTTTGTGTGTACTATAGGACAATGTGGCATGCTAACACAATATGTCATTCCTTCAAAATTACGCTGGCTTCCAAAGTTAAATCAAACATGTTATTTGTCTTAGAATTAGCTGCCATATCCCCCCTGTTTGTTTTTCTTCTCAGTTATTATGCTTCTTCCTCAAGAAGCTTCTTTCTTCTTACCAAGGGGAAACAGAAAGGATGTGAAAAAAATCATAAATCAGGAAGTGTACATAGTCAGCCACATCATCTGCAAAGCCACTGCAGCAGACAGCTTCAAAACTGGAGAAGCAGAATCTATTACTCTCTCCTCTCTGCCACAACAAAACAAAACACAAAACAACTGGAAAAACTATTTTGCTGAACATACAGAGAGAATGAGAACTGAAGAGCCTGTTTACCATTTAAGTTCAAGGGAAGCTGCTCATTTCAAGGCACAAAGCCTGTAAATACTCTTTTCCTCTGATTTAAAAACTCATTTTAGAAATTCTGTTTTTAAATTATATTTAGATGGGGAAACGATGTTTGGATATGTTTTTACTTTTCCATCTTCACGACCTGTCTTTATACAAATTGGGAAAGTCTACTACACAATTCTTACTGTTTCAAAACATTGCAATGGGAACATATACAAGGTTTTCATTGCACTTTCCCCTACGATACTTGAAGCAAGTGTTCAGCTGCTATTTTTCCTTGATGTGACCTACATAACAAGAGATCTGCCTCCATAGAGATAACAGTTACAACAGCTGTGGCTGATGAAAAACAATGGAGTTGTTTCATCAAATAGACGCTTCTTAAATATTAGATCTCTTTTAATTGCCTTGATTATCTCTCTAAACCAGTATCTGTGATATAGATGAACCCTCCTATCCATCCACCACTAGTATACATTTATTTAGAAATTAAAGCCTCAAAGCAAAGCGACAGAACAAAACCAAAGAGAATATACACAACACAAATGTATGAAGTCCATAATGTGGGGGAATAACAAGCAAGTTGCCATGTCTTCACTGCTGTACAGGTGACCAACACAAGCTGCTACAGGCAACCTGGTATCATACACATCCCTTGCAAAGTACAGGCACCTCCAAAGGCTTCTCCCACTGTAACAGTGGGACTGAAGAGCAAAATGGAACAAATATAGATGCTTACCAATTACTAACTGAAAGGTATGAAAGAAACAAAAGCAAACTAACACATACTGTGAGAAAACCAGCAGCAGAAAAGCCTAGGATGCCACTGAACTCACAGAATTCCCTGACAGTTCCACTTGAGGCTTTTTTATAAAAGTGAGCTATCCAAAGTAGTGATAAGGGAGTGAGACCCAACTGGCTCCTCTGGCATTAAGGCATGCAGATGACCTTTTTATTCTGTTTTGGTCAGGCTTTTCCCCAGCAAGGACATTCATGGGATCTCTCCCACAGGCAGCTGGAACAGCCATCTTTTCCAAAGATCTCTGGGGTTTCACCTACTTTTCAAGTTTCATTAAAAGAACTGAACAGACTCAGCGCACTCAGAACAGACACACCACCCAACTGTGTATATTCCCTTTGGAAGATAATCCTGCCTATCATCCTCACATAAATTTAAAGAGAACTCCTCATTCACTAGTAATTCAAAATTGTCCCACTGTAAATGAATGATTGAATTAGTGATGTTTTACAAAACCAAACCTCAGAAAGCCCAAGACGTTCAAGCTACTTAACTCTAGCAAATGAAAATATTTTTAATCCAAATAAACTTCCCTAAAGTGCTGACCATAAGAAATGTATATTATGATGCTGCAAAAATGAATTCACTTCCTTTACACCTACCATTTGTTAAGCAGCTTAGGTAAGCAGAGCAGGAATGTAATGGTACACAAAGGCTTCTCTCTTATCCTACAGTAATATCTTTCAAAACTACTGCAAAACCTTGGTCATTAAGGTTGACAGGTCTGCAGCTATTACTGTGTCACTCACCAGATTATTAAAATAAATAGATTCTATGGTGAAATTTAAGAGTGTGATGGAGTTCCATTTCTTCCTCTCTACCTCCAAGGAAATGTTCACATCTGACTTTTTAGATTTCACATAACATTTTCATAATTTCCATTCACACAAGTAGGCTTCAATATCACCCTTCCATAGACAAAACAATTAAGTTGTCTTCCAAATAAAATTAACCAACTTTTCACTTGAATTTTCAGAATGAGTTTAAATGTCCAATACAGTCAACTGGAATATACCAGAAAGTCCAGCACCCAGTAAAGAACTCTCTCCCTACTTCAAAGTAAGCAACTGCTATAGCTCTGGTCTTGACCTTCTTGTTTACTCAGCCTGGGACTCTGCAACATTCTTGTAGCTGAGCAGTCAACTCCTCTAAGATGTGTTGTATATAAGAACTCAAATAAAAAGATCCCATTAGATCTTTACTCGGTCAATAAACCAAAGCAAAACCAATGAAGATAGAGAAATGTGTATGCTCTATTTCATGTTGCAACGTGTACTAGTAGGTGAAAACAACGGTCTCTAACAGGTGGTTTGCAGACAGGTGAAGGGGAATATGGGGAAAACTGAACCAAACCTGGAGACTGCAGGACAGACATTACAGTGTAGAAATGAGGCCTCACCAGTGATGGGAAGGGCAGAACACATTAACAGGCAACTGGAAGCTGAGTTCTGGGAAATAAGTGCTAGAGACTGCAGAAAGGGAAAGTAAAAGATGAAAAACAGGTAGTAGCAAGATCTCCTGGTCATGTTTAGGTGGAAGAGAGAGAAGTGGCAAGAAAAGCACGGAAAATTAGAACTTGTATAATAGAATTTTCCATTTGTAATTATCCCATAGTCAACAGAAAATTCACTTGAGTATTTCCAACATTTAATTGCAATTCAGATCAGAAAACAAGAGCTAAAAAACCCCTCCTAAAACCACACCCCAAACCCACAAAAATCACAGTTGTAAATTCACAAGTTAGGGTTCTCAAGTGAAAAGCAGGTTCATGAAAACAAAGTTCAAAACCATTCAACTGTTTCCCAGGGAAGAAAATCTGAAAAATGTAAAACTGAACCTGAAGTGTACAACTTATATTTAAATACAACTTAAACTTAGATGCAACCAGTATCTAAGCTCAGAAAAAGCTATAATTTGCTAACCTCAAGGTTCATTTTTATCTAAAAAAACATGTCTGCAGCTGTAGGAATGAACATTAACTGAAAGCAAGAGACTGAAAAACCCAAGTTATTCTAGAGCAGATTCAATACTCTCAAGTGTCCTGTGTGTCTGCACAACCATTGCCTCACTAGTAAAAAAAGTTCCACTTCCATGTTCTCAGCTAACACTGTTCATTCATCATTTAGATGAAGAAAAAATCTGAAGTTAACGCAGCTTCTATCAAGCACTGGACTACACAATACAAATATTATGCAATATTAAAGAGGTTTAGCTTGCATTTGGGGCCAGTACAAGAACTGCTCAGAAACTGGAACATGTGGAAGCAATTAAATGGACACCACTCTCCTGGTTTCACACATCTTGTATAAAGCTAGTGGAGATATCCTAACACACTAGAGTGATGAAATGACTTTGTTTCCTCCTATATGTTAATTTTTCAAAGTAGTAAAGAGACCAGAATGGTTTCAGCAGGCTCTCCACAGTGACTGTAAGACAGTGCAATTTTTCCACCCTGATGGTCTGACGCATGCTTTTACAAACAGTTTTTGAACCTGGACCTCAAGGCTAACCACGTTCTTCCTCATTCTCCAGGCCAGCAGATTGCATCTTAGGCAAGAGTTCCATGAAGTTCACAGGAAGAAGACAGGATTTTGTGATGTGTATAAAGTCTTTCAGATTACTGATTAACAAGAATCTCAAATGAAGAATACACACATTCCTCGATCCAAAGCCTTATATATATATAATACACCCTAATAAACCCTTATTACTCTTATCTAGAGAGTGGAAAATCTAACTCAGAACCTTATCAGTCCTCTCTCACACTAGCAGACTAGGAGGCACACAGTCATCTTGTACCAACTGGTTATGAATGTCTCATTTGGCAATACCAATTCTTCAAGAGCCAGGATAGGAAGAAAGAAAAAACCCAACGTGGCAGTCTGGTTACAATCGTTATTTTAGAAAGGGGGAGGAGTATTAGGAAAAGCAGAAGTGTTAAAGGGAGGGCTAGTCCTAGATTTCCACACGTACACTTCAGCATATTAGTCAACTTTACCCTTTAGATTACCACAGGCAATTTCACGGAAATGAGTAGCTGCAAGCCTTGGTATCTTAAATGCAACGTTTTCCTTAGATTTGAAGACATGAACACAAAGCCTCACTGATGCATTTTTGAGTAAACTTTTAACCCAAGAAGAAAAAAAGGACTTACATATGTCAGCCTTTATCATCCTCAACCTGACACCATATATTACATTCCCACATTACCAGTAAGATTTAATTATTTAAAAAGTTAAAAAGCAGTTTGTTACAAAATGTATGCTATCGCCAAGCTATTTTCTACCTTCACAGCAGCACAAGTTTGTCATCACTCTCAAGCACACACATCCAAGGTTCATGCTGAATGTAATTACTAAGAGAGACACTGAATAGTTCTGTTTTACAGCTATGTGCCATGCCTACACCACTAGTTAATTCTGCAATAACAAGCTTAGGGACAGTGTTTGGATCACAACCGCATATACCATCTGGCACGAGGTGTGCAGCAAGGGGAGATGTGAAGGCTTCACAACAGCCACCAAACACCAAATCGACCTTAAGTTTGCGCCCAAGCACCTTAAGTACACCTACCCTGCTAAATTCCTTTCATCTGCCAACCCGAGGCAGTACTCGCGGTACTACAGAAGCGGTCACAACCCCCACATGGCACACGCTTGGCTCTCTATTCCTCTTCTGAAAGCCAGGGCGCAACAGAGCAGCAACAAAAGCAACGAGCCCTTCCACGCACTCGCACCCGGCAAGCCCTGCCACCGGCCAGAGAAGGGGCAGGGCGAGCCCCGGCCCGGGCATAGCCCCGTCCGAAGGGACGCTCCAAGGCACGGCCGGCCCCAGCCCTGCACCCCGGACCTCCCGGCGCTCACCTTTGCAGACGGGGGAACTGGGACTCTTCCTCTCCGGGGAGCTCCTGCCCTGCTCCGGCGACTGCCGCCGGTGGTGGTGCCGGACCCTGCCCTCCGGCAGCGGAGACACCGGCGAGGAGCAGGGCGAGGGCCCGCAGCCCGGCGGCGGCGGTGGGGGCGGCGGCGGCAGGTGGTGGTGGTGCCGC
>CM031863.1:25753439-26065532 GCA_018697195.1 Certhia americana
GAATCAATAATGGGACAAACCACTCTCTCTGGTTTCACACATCTTGGATAAGCTAGATGGGAGATATCCTACACCTAGAGTGATGAAAATACTTGTTCCTCCTATATGTTAAATTTTTCAAAGTAGTAGTAGAGAACCAGTAATGGGTTTCAGCAAGGCTCTCCACGTGACTGTAAACGTGCAATTTTTCCCCCTGATAGGTCTGACGCATGCTTTTACAAACATTTTGAACTCTGGACCTCAAGGCTAACCACGTTCTTCCTCATTCTCCCAGGCCAGCAGGATTGCATCTAGGCAAGAGTTCATGAAGTTCACAGGAAGAAGACAGGATTTTGTGAGTGTTGTATAAGTCTTTCCGATTAGCTGATTACAGAAATCTCAAATGAAAATACACACATTCCTCGATCCTAAAGCCTTAATATATATAATACACCCTAATAACCCTTATTACTCTTACTGAGAGAGTGGAAAATCTACTCAGAACCTTATCAGGTCCTCTCTCACACTAGCAGACTAGGAGGCCACAGTCATACTTGTACCACTGGTTTATGAATTTCTCATTTGGCAATACCATTCTTCAGAGCCAGGAGAGGGCTCAAAAAGAAAAACCAACGTTGCAGTCTGTTACAATCGTTATTTTAGAAGGGGGAGGATATTAGAAAAGCAGATGGAGTGTTTAAGGGCGGAGCTAGTCCTTGATTTCCACACGTACACTTCAGCATTTAGTCAACTTTAACCTTTAGATTACCACAGGCAATTTCACGGGAAAATGAAAAATAGCTGCAAGGCTTGTAAGCTTAATGCAACGTTTTCCCTAATTTGAAGACATGACAAAAAGCCTCACTGTATGCATTTTTTGAGTAAACTTTTAACCCAAGAAGGAATAAGGACTTACTATGTCACCTTTATCATCCTCCACCTGACCACCATATATTACATTCCACATTACCAGTAAGATTTAATTATTTAAAAAGTTAAAAAGCGGTTTGTTACAACATGTAATGCTATCGCCAAGCTATTTTCTACCTTCACATGCAAGCACAGTTTGTCATCACTCCTCAAGCCACCATCCAGGTTCATTGCTGAATGTACTTACTAAGAGGAGACACTGATAGTTCTGTTTTAACAGCTATGTCATGCCTACACCACTATTTAATTCTGCATAACCGCTAGGACAGTGTTTGGATCACACCGCATATACCATCTGGCACGAAGGTGGTGCAGCAGGGGAGATGTTGAAGGCTGTCACAAACAGCCGACCAACACCAAATCGACCTTAAGTTTGCGTGCCTCAAGCACCTTAAGTAACATCCACCCTTGCTAAATTCCTTTCATCTGCCAACTCCTCGGCAGTACTCGCGTAACTACGAAGCGGTCACCAACCCCCATCATGGCGCAATCGCACACGCTTGGCTCTCTATTTCCTCTTCTGAAAGCAGGGCGCAACAGAGTCAGCAACAAAAGCAACGAGCCCTTCCACGCACTCGACCCGGCAAGCCGAGCCCTGCCACCGGCCAGAGAAGGGGCAGGGCGAGCCTGGCCTCGGGCGATAGCCCCGTCCGAAGGGACGCCCAAGGCACGGCCGCTCCAACGCCTGCCCCCGACTCCCGGCGCTCACCTTGGCATACGGGGGAACTGGACCATCTTCCTCTCCGGGATGCTCCTGCCCTGCTCCGGACGACATGCCGCCGGTGGTGGTGTCCCCGGACCCTGCCCTCCGGCAGCGGCGAGACACCGCGAGGATGCAGGGCGAGGGCCCCAGCCCGGCGGCGGCGGCGGGAGCGGCGGGCGGCAGGTGGTGGTGGTGCCGCGGGGGGCTGCCCGCGCCCCGCCATGGCACGCGTGGGCTGGCCCCGCGAAGAGGGCTGCGCGCCAGCCGCTCCCTCTCCCCCTGCGGGGCCGTGGTGGGGGTCGCGCGCCCCCGCTGAGAAGGAGAAAGGAAGAGGGGGGGCGCCGCGCGTGGGGCCCCGCGTCCCAGGGAGGGCCGCCACCGCTTCCTCGTGGGGCTGCCATGTTGTTGCTGCTGCTGCTGCTTGAGCTGGAAGGGCACCGTGGCCCGCATAGGCTGGAGGCGGCTGCTCGCTCCCGCTGCTCCGCCGCCCGCCGCCGCCGCGCCGCCTCCCCCCGCCAGGGAGGTGGCGGGCGTCGGGGAACCGCCGCGCCTCACGCGCTGGTGGGACATTGTCCGTCGGGACCCGGGGCTCGCGGAAGGCGGCCTGGGGAGGGGAAGGGAGCGAAGGGTGCGAGGCGCGGGCCGCAGCTCGCGGGGTCCGACGCCTCAGGTGGCGGCGGCGGCCGCAGCCCCGTTCTGGTTCTGGTTCCCTTTCCCGTCCCGGTCCCGTCCCCTCCGCGCCGCTGCGCCCGCAGCCTCCGTGCGCCTCATCAACAATAGTGCCCCGGCCGCGCGCCCCGCCCACCGCGCCCTCCCATTGGGCGCGGCGCCGCTCGGCTCGCGCAGCTACGGCGCGCCCATTGGCTGCGGGGCGCGCGCCTGAGTGGCCGAGCCCGCGCGGGGCGCCGGGGGGGGCTCGGGGCGGGGGCAGCGCTTAAAGAGCCGCACGCGGGCGGCGGCGGGGCCGCGCGCTGCCCCCGGCACGTGCTGTGAGGCAGCCCCGTCGGGAACGAGGCGCGCTCCCGGCTGTCCCCCTCACGGCTGCGCCCCTCACGGCTGCGCCCCTCACGGCTGTCCCCCTCACGGCTGTCCCCCTCACGGCTGTCCCCCTCACGGCTGCCCCCCTCACGGCTGCCCCCTCACGGCTCCCCCCTCACGGCTGCCCCCCTCACGGCTGCCCCCCTCACGGCTCCCCCTCACGCCCGGTCGCCACCACCACAGGCAGAGCTGCGAGCCGCCGGCGGCTCACCCGCCTCTCGGTCCCGCTCTAAGGGACCATTATCCTTACTCCATCATTCCTAGCCCGAGGTGCTCTCCAGGAGGGGACGGGGCTCCACAGCGGTTTATCCAATCGCTTTGCCACCAGCTCGGTGTTACCGATGATGGCACCAGAGACGTGGGCAATATCCAGGCAGACTTGACCCCCTTTTCTCTTCACTGCTGTGTTTACTCTCCTCCGTTAGGTCAGATTAGTTGCATCTTCATTGTGATCTTTTAATAATATTTGTTAACGGCTGTTACCCTCTAACCAAATTAATACATCACAGCAGTGAATACTTGCATGGAACAGGCCTTAGTTCATTTGTTTGGTTATTTAGATGCAAGGTAAACACGCTAGTACCCTCAACATAAGAAAGAATCAATAAACCTTTTTTCTGTCTTTATTGCAAATGCCTTCTGAGCTACCAGAATTTACACAGAAAAAATTCTTTCCAGTACTGCTTTACAAGCTGCATGTTGCAATTGAAAAGCATTGCTATGATACAAATGGTGTGACAACAATTTACATACTGCTCTCTGGTCATCTCAGTTGTGCTTGGGTTTGTTTTTTCTCTCTCTCCTTTGCTGTTTCTGATAGAAGCCCACTTCACTTAAGAATCCTTAATTCCCCTTTGAAGAGCTCCATCCTTGTGGCTGACAAGTTAAACAAACCTGAAAAGCAAGACTGTGTGCGCAGGCCCTTCTGAAGGATGCATGGTTACTGCCTACCTAGAGCCTTGAAGGGTAAAGCTCTTGTCAGAGTTGGGAGCTTTTTGTGAGGAATCAGACTGGCAAAAGAGAACAGGACGAGGTTGTTGTGAAGTAAGTGCTTGCATTCTGGATTAATTACATTTATTTTGAAAGGCATTATGCTCTCTCACAGGTACTGTAAATGCTAGTAATATGGCCTGAAGGAGACTTGCGTGGGTCATTCAAAACCTACTGCAAGAGGCTGTGCCCAGTCTCAAGAATTACCCTGTGCTACCCCTGAAAGTGGCTGCCAAGAGAAGGTACCAGAAGCCTGGCAGGTCACCATCAGCCCTATTGTATCCCTTCCTTCAACAGTGCAATTTACTTGTTACCTCTTAGATTACACAGAGAGACACTTCCCAGTCATTTTCCTGTGGCCATCACAAGCACTGCTGGAACAATGTGGCAAGGCATCAAAATCCCTGAAAACCCATAATTACTGAAATATCTGGGAGATAGTGCTCTCCTCACTGGGAATGACTGAGAGGCAGAGAACAGTATAAGCTGTGTACTGCTATCATTGAGGATAAAGAGATCTTGTAATTCCCTCAGTGACTCCATGTATATACTGAAAAAGAGAACCTCAGCTTTAAAGCTCTCCACAGGTAAGCACCCAGGAGCTAGAAAACCAGCACCCAGCATGTCCAGAGAAATAAATGGTACCTGTCTGCTAGCTTGTCCTTCAGCAGTTTCTGTGACTCATCTGTGGGGCAACACAGCAAAAGACATTTTTGGGAAGGGGAAGAAAATAGTCTGAATCCTTGTGAAAGCCAGTTTTGCTATAACACAAAGTAAGGTCAAGGGACAAGGAGAATAAATTTTTAGGAACTAAATGTCAAGATGACATCATCAGATGCCAAGGGATATAATCAACAAATAACAGTGATATTTTCACCAACTGGTAAAGCACCACAGCTAAAGAACTGCCCTACCTTGAGCTGCTGGCAGAAAGCACCAGGGGAAATGTGGACTTTTTCTTTTCAGCTTCTCACCCAGTCCCACCAGCAAAGAGGCTGGGGGGCGCAAGAAGCTGGGGGGACACAGGCAGGAGAGCCAACCCCAGCAGGCCAAAGGGATGTTCTGCACCACACAGCAGCAAACCCAGCATGTGAACAAGGGGGAAAGCTGGCTGGGGGCTGCTGCTCAGGGACTGGATGAGCTTTGGTTGGCAAGTGGTGAGCAACTGCAGTGTGCACCATTTGCTTTCTGTATTCTTCTATTATTGTTATATATATATTATATCTACTATATATATATATATATATATATATATATATATATATACACTATATATATAATATCTACTATATTATACCAATATCTATTATCATCATCATATGCCCCATTAAACTGTCTGTATCTCAACCCACAAATTCTACTTTTTTCCCCCCTAGTTCACTTCCCCCACCCACTGGAAAAGAGTGAGAGAGCAGCTGTGTGGGGTTAACCTGTCAGCTGCCTGACAGGTTAAACCACAACAGCAGCCCAGAACAGTGCAGTTATCCTAAAGAAGGTTAATTTATGCAGCTTTTTGTTTCACTTCTTTGCTGCAATTTTCAGTCAAGAGCAGAAGACAGAGTTCTTCCTGCTGTGACAGCACCCACTCCCAGCACCTGTACAGTTGTGCAGCAGACTTTTATCCCAGTTTATGCTCACCAGAAATCCTGGGAAACAGTATTGCCAATGCTTGTAAGCAGTGTGCCATAAAGATAGTTCTAAGGCACAAAATATTCTGAATGCATTCTTACCCCTGTTACTGTTTTGAAGAGGCCAAAAATGACAGGTACTGATTCATATTTATTTTCATGCTGCACGCTATTGAGCCAAGTCACGACTTTGATTGCAAAAGATACCTGTGACAATTACAGTACTTCCCACATTACTGTCACACTGCAGAGATGACACTGCTCACAGAGTAGCTGTGAGAATATAAACCAAAGCATTTATTTGCACTGCTCATCATCAGTTGTGCTGCTTTGCACGCAGCAGACGTGAGCACTCGACATGTAAAGTCATGTACTCAGACCTACTCAAACACCGTGTACTTCTTAGGTTCATTTGTTTAAACCGTAACAAATGTGTTACAACAGGATCTTACTCCTACACCTTATGGAAATAATGGAAAGAGCTACAGCAGGATTATGAACCTGAAAAATAGTTTTGAAACTCTTTCAATTACAAAATAACCCAAACCCTCAAAACAAACCCCAGCCCCAAATAACTTGGGTTCAGATTCCCCAGACTCTCCTTGCAATTCACACCTCTCAGGCTCTGGGTTTTTTTCAGCTGCCACCTTCCTTTCTGCCTGCATACTTTGCCAAACGCTGTCCAGGCCACCTCTGAGCAACACATTTCGTACAGTTTCATGTGGAACCTCTAGGCTGGGGTTTCTTCAAATCTGTGACACCCTTACTCTGGCCATAACACCTAATTAAATGGTGCCAACAGTGATCCAAAAAATAGGAATGAAACTCCTCATCACCACAGAGGCTGTGAGCCTTCTACCAATAGTGTGTGAATCTGCCTTTTAGTGACCACATTCACTTTTAGTGACTTCAAATGCCCTGGAGTCACACATGATCCCACATACACAGGGCCCATTTCCATGTCTCCAGCTCCTCTCTGCCTGGAATTTTTGTCAACCCATTGGCCCTGGGAGCTCAGCAGATACTGCTGTGCTCACACATCAGGCTGCAGTGCCACCCCAGGAGGTGGTAAGCACTCCCACATCCCACTGTGGGATGTGCCCTTGGCAGCCATCCAGAGTCCTGCCAAAATGTGCTGCTCTGTACTCAGTGCTGGGAGATGAAGCCTAGGTATGGCAGCCGGCCCCTTATGTGCAAGCTGTTGGCTCTTTCTTAAAATATGGTGTGTGGTAAATGCTGCAGAGACAAACAATTCAATCCAAAGACTGAAGCATATTGAATGCCCTCAAGGGCAGACTGATCAAACACACAGAGCTGCATGAACAAATCTGGAACCTGCTGAAAGCAGGGATGTAAACAACTCAGGGAACTGGTCAACTGCTAACACCAAATGAAAAGCAGAGAAACAAGGGTCAGAGAGGTTTAACTAAATTGAGAAGCCCAGATCCCACTGTAAAGCTAAGAAAAACAGATAATACTTGGGGAGTTCTCTGGTACTACAGACTGAAAACGTGTGAGGAGTACTGCTCACTACTCATAATAATATATATGAAAAACGTCCTGTTAAAATAATAGTAATAATAGTAAACCTTAAAGAAAATGACTGTACTTCAAGCAGCTTCAAATACGCTCTTGTGTTATTCCAAAATTAAATAAATGCAAAGCAGCACATGTAGAGGAGCAATCTACTGCCTGAAATTGTTTGGGTTTTTTTACCTACAGTTACTATAAGCAATATTGAAGGTTGAATGATTCTAAAGATTCTGGGAGTCTAATCTAAACGCTAGATTATGCCTCAGGTTATTTCATTGCATTTCTCATCTCTCCCCTGCAGAGTGAGTTTGTTTTGCTTGTTTACGTGGGTGTTGAACATCAAGTGGAGAAAAAGACATTTTAAAAATAGGACAAATATAATAGAATTTACTTCACACAAAACCTGTAAGAGCCTAGTTAATATTCCAGAATATCTGTGGGGATTTGAGAAGGCAAACAGATTGAAATAAGGTATTAAGATTAAAACAATAAAAAACAACAGATGGACCTTGAACATAAATCAAACTCCATGCAATAAGAAAAATGCAAAATGCAATTCTGTCACATTTTATAAGGTACAATCTTTGAGAAAAGTTGTCATAGAAATAACATTCAGAGGCTTCAGTGCCTCACTGGCATTAAAATAACACACTTTTGACAAAGAAACTCAGTTCTCAATGCAACACTTGCAGGCTTGGGAGATGCTCCTACTGCACACTCCTGGCACCTGGGAGAAGCATGAGGTTAAATTCTTTAGAAGCCAGTGCTAAGATCACCTACATGTGATGTGTTTTTCCATGCATACAGATCTCTTTTCTGTGCATGTGTTAAATGTCAGCAGCAACACTAAGCAATAACACTGTGGTGAGTGTCCAGCTGCTGAAGCAGCAACTGGAGTCTCACTTTCTTTAGTGATGGGACCTGAAACTGTTCTTGGATTGGGATGAGGGAAGAGGATGAGCAGCAGGAAAAGCATGTTGTCCACCACATTCCAGAATCTTTTTTTCAGTAATGCTGAGAGAAGTGGCCTAGTTCACTTAAACAAGAGACAGTATAATCTCCCCCAAGTATCCTACAAGATGCTGAATTATAATTTGCACGTGATTCATCCCATTCAATAATAAAACTTTCCTACCTTTTAGAAAGCAAGGAATTTCTCTTTCAAAAACTTAGCATTTTTAGCTCATATTTACTGAGTTTGCAGATATACTAGATTTGTCTATATTTGTGTTGTTTAGACATGCAATGTATTTCTGTATTTCTAATCTCATGTGAGAAGAACATGTGCAAATTACAGAATGAAATTCTTCATTTACAAACATTAAACACTGACTGCTCCAGCAAGGCACCAGCACAATTTCTGTACTGTGAGTAAAATGGAATATACATACTATAAAATATTTGTTTCAAATATTGACATTATAAATTAATTTGCTAAGTGGCAATATTTCAGTAATGTAGGTTTTATGACCATGTTGTAGGATGATAAACATCCCGTGTATAATGAATAGGTATCAGACACTTAAGAGAGTAGAGAAGAAGAGTTCACTCTAATTCAGGCCTAAAATCTTATTTTCCTTCTACTTCTTCACATAACATTTAGAAAAGGTAAAGAGTTGGTGGAAAGCATGTTGGCATGGCTTATTCATGCACTGAGAGGCAGTGACAAAATGATTTTTCTTCCCTCTCCACAGACTAGCTCTGTATTTAAACTAATTAACTTGAGCAGAGAGTGTGATGAAGCATGAGCATGTGATTCTCCAATCTGGGAAAACACTTACGCGGAAAGAATGGATCAAGCAGAGTTCTGAATCCTCCCTAGCACTCAGCCCTGGGCGGCAGAGGAGCTTTTAACTTGTTTGGTCACATCTGAACCAGACATCAAATTGTCTCCGTGGTACCATCCCGTCCTCATGCACTGCACCTCCCATTCCGCCTGCCTGCCTCCAGGAGAGCCAGCGAGGCATCACAGAGAGAGAGGATGTCGCCCCAAGCCCTGCTGCTCTTTACAGCCAAGTGCTCAGACAAGGTGTCAAGCTGATTCTGCTCAGCAGGAGCAGGCAGGCATCTCCAGCAATTGTGGCTGGCATGGCTTAGGTGGTGCTTCGCCATGTCGAGCCAGGAGGGCGTCTCCTCCCCGAGGTCCGCCCCGAGCTGCACGCTGGGCTGTCCCACCTCCCCCAGGGAGGGACACCTGCCTCACGGCTGCACGCTGAGCAAGAGCTCATCCTGCAAGAGCTGTTCTCAGCTCTGCCATGCACCAGCAGGGAGCTGCAGTTCTTCCAGCTGGCATCTCACCAGGGGCTCATCCTGAAACAACCCTGCCCTTCCTCCTGCTTTCCTTCCCCGCTTCCCCAGCAGAGTCCAGTTCCAACGCCTGCTTCCTTCACCTCAACCCAGGACAGGGGAAAGATTCCTGAGGCTGTTGGTTTGCCACAGGAGAACTTGTGAGCCCTTCCTGTTGCTGGCTGCTGATCTGGGTTTAACACAGTGCCCAGATCAAGTCTTGATACTGCTGCTTGCTTCTGCCTGGCTGCAAATACTTCTCGTGTCACTTTCAGTCTCAGTTCACAGCTTATGTCAATAGAAGGGAACTTCTGCTTGTCTGTGCCTTAAAAGCACATTTCCATCCTTCCTGATCGCAGGGTGAAACTCAAACACATAATTTAGTTGCATTAGTTGATTTTACAGAAGCAATAAATAAAGTCAGCCCGCTTAATAGTGATTTTAAGCCAGCCACTTTTGAGGCCTGATTCAGAATTGTTAGTGGTCCTGCAAGAAAATTCTTGGGACTGGCAACATAAATACAGGTTCCCAATAAAGTACATCCACCTCAGCAGAGACCAGTCCTGCAGGAAATTCTCTGGTCACCCATACACACATTGGCTGCACCACTACAGCTGATGTGTGCATCAGCAAAGCCAGCCTCCTGGGCTACTCAGACCTACACCCTGCTGCAGTGACTTGTGCCAGATCTGATTTTTTAATGAATCCAGAGACCTGGAGGTGCTAGAAGTTACTCTTTACAACACATCTGCAGGGGTCAATTATTACCTTTCCAATAAGAGGAAAGGGAGAGGAGGGCAAAGGGGAAGAAAGGGAAGGAGATGGAGAAAACAGGTGTAATTTCAATATTACAGCAGACTGGCAAAATACCAGTAACTGCAAAGCACACAGACTGTCAGGAACAAAACCAGAAATGGAGCACAAGCAAATCTTGCTCCCCATGTGCACAAAAGTACCTTATGAAAACTGTATTTTTAGTCATTCTGATTAGGAAATCTGATAGCTTGTGGCATGAATTTCTCAAAAACAAAGCCTGCAATAGGTGACAGGGGAAAGCAAACAGGCCTATACCTTTCCTAGGAGCTGCTTGCAGGCCTATTACAAGCAGTGGCACGGGTAAAACGAGCTGTACAACCTCTGTACCCTCTTTATCACAACACCCTTCACTATCCTTTCCTGTTAGCACTTGGCAGCAACAACAAAGAAATTGGGCCAAAGACAAATGCTGAGTTCTGCAGTTGTTGATGCCTGAAACAAGTCTCCCTAGCCTCCCTTCATGCATTCTCCTTCCTCAAATCCACCTCATGTACTTGAGGTGGTGCCCACTGGCTTTTGTCCATTTTCTGTCCAAACCACCTGCCTGCTCTCTACTGAATGTCCTTGTTCTCAAAAGGACTTGCTGGACCATGATAGAGGGTGCTGGAAAGCTCCTGTCCTGTGAATCGAAATGCACCTGGATAGTTGCTTCCAGCATTTCTCAATATTTGCATCCTTAACATTTTTGTTTTACTCATGTGAGCCCTGTCTAGAAATGCCATTTTCTCAGACACTGCATAGTAAATACAGACTTGCTTTCCTTAATCACCTCCCACAGACCAGCTGTCCTCAGGCAGCCTTATTTGTTGTCTTTGTAAAAGAGGCATCAATGATCCCCAAAGCATGGCTTGAGCTCAGATCACCATTTGTGGATTTCTCACAGACTTTCACTGTGGTATTGAGAGCCAAAAGAAGGTCCCCTGACATAAAAGCAGAATACCCAAGTGTGCCATTTAAATTTCAGGGATCAAAATGTTTCAACTCTCCACTGGATGGAGAATGACAATGCTTCAGGTTAACATGAAAAGCTAAATTTATACAAATGTTTTGGTACAGTTGAGTTTTCCTGCCTGTGGAAAATTAACCTTCTTAGCCAATAGAATGTGTTTTGGGTCATGGCAGTGAGCAGATGTGTATAATCTCCCGCACGTGGAGAATTTCCATAACATCAGAATTAGCAAGAAGTAAATAGGGAAAAAACCCTGAATGGAAACAAATGGAAGACTGGCATGGCTGTGTTCCATAAAGTACGTTCTGCAGCTGCATCACTGCTCTGGAACAAAGGGGAGTATAATTATTGTTGCTTTACTTTCATTTCCCATTAGCAAAGCAAAAGCAAATAAGAGTGGTTGTTATTTCTGCAGGGTAGAGCTGGCAGAGGTCAGTGTTTGAGGTCTCAAAGGGAAATTATGAGGAGACTTTCTTAAGCCCAAGTAGCTCATGCACCCAAAGAAAAATCTATCAGTAAAATTCACTATTCACACTCTGTTCCTGCAGGGCTGAGTCAGGCTTCTCAGATGCCCTGAGGATAAGGCTCAGCCACACCTGCTGGGTAGGGCAGGACTTGGCTGCTTTTACTGTCAGCCAAGAGTGAGAATTGCCTTTGGGGACACAGCTACTTTTGTCACGCTGGCCCCCACTCCCAGTGTGCTTCCTGTTTCCAGGGAAAGCAAGGCCTACCATGGTCCTTTCCCATAGACAAAGGTTTCTAGGTTCAGTTGTAGGGCTGAGATGATTTGCCATACAGGCAGATACTCAACCATAAACTACTTGTCTCAGTTTGTTGCTTCCTCCTTATTTATGACAGCGAGAAATGAAGCTCCTCATTCTGTCTCCCTTCTTTCTTTGAATTTTGGAGTTAGTTCTTTGGCCAGAGACTTGCACTACTTATTTGCTTGCAAAAATCATCACTGTGGATAGACAAAAATAAATTAACAATAATTGAGGAGGAAAGACAAAAACATCAAAGCAACTGAGCTGCAGGATGGATGCCATCAATCTGTGTACAGTGGAAAAGTATCAGTCAGTGGAAATTTGCAGCATCCTTCCATTGTAATTCAATCCATCTTTTTCAGTTCTGCTGGGTAGGACAGTAGCTCTGGGCAAGGAAAGCATCTGCTTCTAAGAATGCCAGGATATTGTCTCTTCATGGGGAGGGGGAAATGCAGTAGTTTGTGTGGGAAGGGGAAGAGGTTACTCTTTTAATTCCTGTCCCAGCTGCAGAGGTGGTTGCTTGCTCTGTTCCTCCACATGCCTGATTGCCATCAACGCTGTGCTCTCCCCAAGCACCAACCAAAACAGAAGGAGAAAAGTACTTCAGTTTAATTCCTCTTTCTCCTGTTTCCTTTTTCTGTTTTTCTGCATTTACACTTAGCAAGCAGACAAAGCGTGACAAGAGTTCTCACAAGGCCCGCTGCTCTGAAATGTCTGCAAGACCATGTCCAGTTCCAACACAAGCACCTGACCTGGCTGGCCAGTGAGAAAGGGGGAAGAACGGAGCAGAGGCACTGCTCCAAACCCCAGTGATTCCTAATGCACAGGACCACCAGGGAACAAGGCAGGGTGGGGCCTGCTCATGCCAGAGGTGTCTGGAAATCCTACTCAGCCCTTAGTAATCAAGGAATTCCTAATCCTCCAATCAACCAACACAGCTACAATGTAGGTTTCCTCTACCTCTCCTTCCTGGAGCATGTTATACTCATGGCCAATAATGACACGAACCACCAACAAAAGACCATGCTTTTTGTCATTAATATGATCTTTAATAAATGGAATAATGCACCATTTTTACAGCAAGCCTTTTCTCTCAGGCCTAAAGAATAGCCTTTTAAATGTTCTTATCCAATGTCTCTGTATCAATACAATCTCTTTATTTAGGTTTATATATAACAAAGCAATTCTTACAAGTATTCATAGAAAACTCTGTAGTGGCTTTAACAATGTCAGCTTTCATAGTGGCATCCACGGATGATTAAAAACCAAGAATTAGCTTTTTATTTCATACTCACACTGTTCCATGAAACACAACTTATACAGCATAGCAAGGGTATTGGGCAGCTTATACAAAAGAAATAACTGAAAGCAATTATTTATAAATTCATACATGATATTTCCTCAGTCATTTGAGAGGAAAACCAAAAATACCCGTTAACAAAAGGGTTCTGATGAGATTTCATATTCTAGGATTTCTCCCCCTCTTCCCCCAGAAAAGCTCGCTCAGAAAGTAATGCTCTCTTTACAGTCTTTCATAAAGAAAATGGCAGTTTCACATCTTCTTATTTCAGCCTTTACAGAAGACCAAACCCTAGAAATTAATTCTTGCCATGTTTATTTTCCTTTCATACTGTGTGGGGGGTGGGGGGGCAAATAATCAACAGCAATTGTAAAACATTATTCCAGCTTATATAAATGTGAATAGAGCACGCTTTCCTCTAGAGACAAAAAGCAGACAAGAAACATATACATACAAACCGTTTTAAATACGTTTCAACAGAGTGAAAGAGAGAGAAGAGTCACTAATCAGGAAATTCAAAAGTGACAAATAAGTCAGCTATAACTTGGACTTGCCTGTTTGTTCTTGTGACGTCTTACAAACTACAAAGACCAGAAACATTAACTATTTTCTGAATAAACAAGACTGAAGTGTGAAACTTCATGATACAGTTCTGAAGCACAAAAAAGAAAGTGAATCAAGTGCTCTAGAAATAAACCTCACACATTTGCTGTCTTAAAAACAAGTGAATGGGCTACAAAAGTGGAGGTTTGGGAGACCTGGGAACTAGGAAGTTATAAAGGCTAATTACTTCTGCTTTAAAATAGTGACCAGGCGAGATGCTGTGCCCCAACAGACACACTCCAGTGGTACCTCTGCAGAAGCCTGCAAGGACTGGGGAAAAAAAAAAAAAAAAAAAAAATCCTTCCTTCCTGTGCTGTGGAAGCATGGTGTATGCATTGAAGTTAACCAACTGAACGACTTGCAAATTCAAACAATTGCTGATGAAAACAGCAATAGGCTTTGAAAAATAGCTGATGATTACACTATGGATTAGCATAACTCCAACTAGTTCCTGCTTATTATGCACACACGTATATTAAACCACAGTGAAATGAACAGAAATGGCCAAAAGAAGTAGTTTGTATTAATAATGCACTGCTAACACAGAGCTGCATGGAGCTCAGATCAACATTATTAAAGGGCCTTGGTGAAAATGAGGATTTGTCTTGAACCCTTCCACTCCCGCTCCCCTAATGCAGTTCCACTTCTTGGCAAAGCCACAGCTGCCCTGTGCTGACCCAGCTCCACAGCCTGAATCCCCCATCAGCAACACCCAGCAGGGTCAGGAGCCAGGACTGCCCCTGCAGTCCCACATTCCACATCAGCTTTCCTAGAGCTAATCCTCCCCAGAAAGGTTTAACACCACAGCCAGCAGAACCCACCCATCCTTTGCCCACGATCAGAGGCAGACTCCTGTTGGATTCCAAGAGCACTGGGCTCAGCCATGAGCCAATGAGGCGCCCATTCCCTCAGAAAAACAGGCACTGAACATAACATCCATTTGGATTTGCAGGAGCACACATCTGTTATTGCAGAAATGGAAGTTGTGCCTACAATTTTACTCAGTACAGAAGAAACCCCAAATAAGAAATCTGATTTATTACTCTTTCATGTCAAAACTGAACCTATTTGGGGGATGGATGAGATCAAAAAGGGATATATTTCCATAGCGACAGTTTCATATGCCAATACAGAAGCCTAAAATGTATTTGGATTTAATGGACTAAAATACTATGTTTAAATGGCAACCACACATATAACTATAGCTACTACCTAAAAAAGCCTGGTAAAAATTATCATGTGTTAAGTGTTTTGGGTTATTTTTTGAGAGAGGTATCTTAAATTACTCAGCTTCAGATAAAGCTTGTCATGTGCATTCCCAGGTTTCTCTCTCTCTCTCTCTCATAAATCCATTCCACCCAAACAATCAGTGACAAGTCGGTCATGGGAGATCCTGAACTACTGGACTGTGTGTCACAGTCTGATCCCAGCTTTACTGTGATGCACTACAGACAATTTTAAAATGGCATATAAACCCACACACACACACATTATACTTTCTATCAGTGCTACCATCTGATGCTGTAACTTACAGAATTTAATCCTGGAATTTACACACAACATACATATGCATTTAAATACATACAGAGTTTACATAAAAATATATATATCTGGCTTCACTGCAATATGTGTAGTCTTTTCACCGAAGAAAGGCTTGAGGTTGAACAAAAAATAGTAAGCACATTTTAAAAAGAAGGTTAATATATTTACCTGTTAAAATGGGTACTGGGAGACCAAACAGAAAAGTTCGAATAATCCAAATTTATGCAAAATACTGAGTTATTCAGTCTATGATCCAACTTGCAAAGACTGAGCAATCCAATTTCAATTTACTTTGATGAGTTGCTACAAATCTTCCAATTAGACATCAGGTCATTTATATGCTACTGTGCTTGGCAATTATTATTTTTATGGCTTAAACCCAGCCTATTTCAGCACTGGGACCAGCCATCAGTTTTACACAAGTAAAAATTACACTATAATTAATTTCTAATGTATAGACTAAATACATCAATTTAAAAATTCTTCCTAATTAGGCAAGAAATGTCTACAGTAACATTTCAATGGCAGAATGGCTATGAGTTTTTGTATTTTTCATTAAAGAAAATTATAATCTGAACACAGACGCAGTAATGTTATATTAGTGGATATTCTTTAACACTTAAAAAAGGAATATCATTAAAGAAGAGTGCACTGAACACTGGAACTAGGGCATAATACAATGTATACATATTTTTTAAAGTAAGAATTCATTACTATTAAGTTTGGGCCAATAATTTATTCCATACAATTAGAGAACTTCCTTATTCTCCTCTCTGAGGCAGGTAGGATTGCAGATTTCTTTTAGAGAAAGCTGATAGGTAGGAGGATATGAACTTTCTGAACATATTTATGAGGTGGGTGTTTTTTTGTTGCTTGTTTCCTGAAAATTGCCAGCATCTATCTTGCATTGTTTTGTGCCCAGTGCACTGAAAAAAATCAAAATGTGTTGCCTTTGAAAATTAGGTAATTTTCTATACGAAAACAAGAGACAAGTGAGTGGCACCAAGAAAGTAAAACAAGAACAGAAATGTCGCTTTTGAAAATATTCTAATTATGATATTATTAGATGGTTTTCTTCTAAATTAGGAATACCTTTACTTTAGCTGTGCAGTGTAAGTGCATCTTGGAGTTTCAAGAAAGGCCTTGGTAATACTAATGGTCTAGCATATGAAGCTGTGAAGAATTATCAACAAATTCAAGGAAGTGTTGAACTATTACAGGAAACAGAACAAGAGACAATGCATTAACCTAAGCACCTCTCCTGGCTTCTACTAGTAAGCCATTTTCTATACCCAGCAAGATTCTGGATTTTGCCTTATAGAGATAAACATCAAAAATGTTTGCTCTATCATTTTACTTGAATTATCCATTATAAATTACCATAAGAAATATTCTACTATTGCCTATTTAACAGTGGCACAATTAATAGGGATTTACACTACCATTCTATTTTAATTTTGCTATATTTATCTTGTCTGCAATATACATGAGAAATTGATAAAAACTTACCAACTTTCATAGTTTTGCTTTTTTTAAAAAAACTAAAGAAAATAAGCAAAATAATAAGTCACAAGGAAATAAATCACATTTTTCTTCCTTGTTTATTGTACAATATTGAGTGTTGTAATTTGTAGAATTCTTTTTCTTATATGTATTTTGTTTGATTAAGGATGATTCCCTGTGGCGTGAGATAAAATTCAGTGTCATTTAACTTACAGAGATAGTATTCTATGGACACTGGATTATGTGCTGTGAGAAAAAAAAAATGGCATTACTAAATTAAACATTAAAACCAAACTGCTAATCTTATTTCATCTAGCTGTGCAGAATTACAGAATTTTGGTGCCTGCTTAAGAGTTTGCTTTGACCTTTAAAAAAGAATAGATTTTTATCTATTTAATTTATAGGGTGTTTTATGATAGAGTACATTTTTCTAATGTACATGTTACAAATTATGTTTATCCATGGTAGATTGCACAGTCAATCTTGCTACTAATTATAATTCATTCCAAAGGCCCTCCAGCAAGTAATAGAAATAGGCAAAGGAAAGAAAAAAAGTATTGTTTAAGAATGTTGAAGGAGAACTGCCGAACAACATTTTCATCTGGTATTAAAATTATTTTGATTGCATTGATCACAAAAAAGTTGGATTTTTTATAAAGGCATGGCCTGCAAAAGAAAGGCTAACAGACTGGTGCAATTCTGTCTCAGCAGAAAGAAGCAGCAGAGTAGAGTTTTCTCTCCCCAGAGTAGTCTGAGTTAGTAAGAGTCCTAGATACTGTTTTCAGCCCACATTCTGAAATGCTGATGGATGATACATGCAAGGCAAAGCAAAAGTCACTGGGAAAGGAGTGAAGAATCCTCAACACCACGACACGGTGCTCACCAAAAACACCACTGTGCACTCTGAATGGAGACTCACAGGAGGCCAGGAGAGGAGACAGCCTCAGTGAGCAATATGAACAGAATGCCAGAAATTCTGATTCAGGTCTTGAAACCCAGCTGAGCAACTGGCTGGTTTTCATCAGCTGGGACATGAGACTGCAGCAGATGGGAAGCCAGAGAGTGAATTAAAAGTCAAACCAGAAGAAGGCTGTGTTTTAAAAAAGGAGAGAGATAACTGTATTGTACAGGGGGAAAACATAATTATGCCTCAGAGACAGAGGTACTATTTGAACTGGTGCTTAAAGAACATAGGGAGCCCAAAATGTGCCTCGTGGCTTGTACTCCTACAAATACACTTAACCAAAGTCTGGATTTATAGTGCTATCTCTTGGACATATCTAGGAGAATCTAAGATGTGTTAAGAAGCATTACAAGAGAAAATCATAGCAATCAAGCACAAGCAAGGGATTTTGGGGAACAGCAAAAATCAGATGTAAGCAAGGCATGTATTAGGTTTGATGTATCAACAGATAGAGAGGAATAGGGTTAGCAAAGTTTACCTCAGAGGGAAAAAATGGTAAAACAGCAAGGAAACAAATGAGCTTAAAAGCAGAGAGCATCTGCTTCAGTCAGCTGAAAGGAGACAGGCTGGGGGAGGCAATTGTTTGCTGTCAGTATCCTGCCACAGGAGTCTGGCAGGCTGACTGAATTGATTTTCTTTCTTTGAGCATCACCAGTTTTCAGATGAAGTGACAGATCTTTGCTTGTTCCCAAAGACTGATGTGTTACACCTTTTTATACCCAAATAGTTTTAACTGAAGTGTTTTCAATTGGAAAGAATGTTTTTCAGGTAGAAGGCTATTTCTTAGGTGGAAGGAGGTTCTAACTAATAAGAAAATAAATTTTCTTTCAGTAGACAGTAAAACCAATCATCCCACAAATAGGAAAGGTTTACTTGAGATAGTGAAAAAACAATTTATCTCAATACATATTACATTCACATTCACTGACAGCTAAAATCAATGTGCATACGAACTGAAAGAAGGGACTAAGCAGAGGGAAAAAAAAAATCCCCAACCCTCCCCCACACACACCCATGAATTTTAAAAGCATGCAATAAATTTTAACAAGATGAATGAGGGCCTCTAAGAACTCTGAAGGGAGGATGAGTTTCAACTCAACTTGGCAACAGCAATCAATAAGGATGCACCTACCTGCATAAATAATCAGGCTGATTTTTACCCCATACTGACTCTAAGGAGGTAAATCAGGAAAGACTTGTGACTCATCACAAAACTGTTTTGTGCCAAGTAAGATTCATTATTTTTTTCTCTGTGTAAACAATATACGTTCACAACCTATCTTCACTCAAGCTTTTAAGTATGACAATTATTAATATTTCTGAATAAAATGTATTTTTCAATGTACATCATTAGTGATCTAAATAAGGTTTTACATAAATACAGAGGGTGAAACTGCACACAAAATAAAATTGAAAAAATGGCTGACACTGTTTCCTTACATTTGTTCAACATTTTGTTACTTAACTTCACAGGCTGGCATCTACTACTATAAAGGAAACACATTTTGATTTGGGAGGATCAAAATAAAGGTACAGAGCTCAGATTTTTTTTTTTTTTTTGTTCCTTTTTTAAAGCCCTTTCAAGTTGGGGAAAATTCATGCATTGTCACCTCTGAGCACAATGTGATATTGGCAGCTGCTTCAAGCTGGCTACGATGTGCAAAGTTCACTGTCATGACCGGCTGACTGCTCAACTGTCAAGGAAAAATTAACAAATACGAAAATGGGAACATGTGGCAGTTTTAGAAACACTTTTCAATAAAGCCTACTGTGAACTATAGACTATTGCACATTTCAACATGACACAAGGAAAATAAGGGGTTCAAAAGAGAATACACTTTGTAACATAGAAATATACAGACTAGCTTGTGCACAGAAATCAAAACATGGTTACAAGACACCACTGCAGTCAAACCTGTCTTATAGTCTGCTTATGATCTTAGTGACCTTAAGAAACTGGTCCAAACTGATTATCAGCAATACTTTTTTTTGTTACTTTTTTTTTAAAAAAATATTTTGAGACCACATCTTTGATACACATATATATATTCTGTGGTCAAAACAGACAGACTTAACTTTAGCGATACTAAATAAAAGTGCAAAAACGTTCAAAAAATAAAACAAAATAAAAAAATATGGAAGCATAAGCTAAAAATTTTCTGCATAGCTGAAATCTATTTAAAGCGAGTCCTTGGTAGGGGGTTGCTGACAGGAGGAGAAAGCAGTTTTTTTTAAAACGTCTTCTGCATGTTTGTTTCAAATAATGCAAAAAAAAGGTCATTTGCCAGCTTTTGCAGTATCTCACAGGCAGTTCACCCCTGCGTCCTTAGAGACCATAGTGGTGGCAGTGCCCCCCTCTGCAAGGTAGACAGCAGTGCTGGATTTGGGGGGCACTGCCTGCTCACTGCCGTTGTTGTTGACCTCGCAGTGCAGCGGCTCCGTGGAGATGACCCACGTTGAGGGACGCCACCGCTTGAGAGAGTATGGAGTTTTCACACGTTTCTTGATCTTCTCTCCTGAGCCTGACTTGCCATCCTGTGAGGAGTCACCTACTGAAGGAAAAAACAAAACAAAACAAAACAGAAAATAGTATTATGAGGTAAGGTAGGATTAGACTGGAGTCCAGGGTTGCTACTTACGTGAAACAGAACAAAAGAACAAAATCTTTAAACACAGAAGCAACTGTGTGGCAGAGGCATGACAGATGTATCAACTACAACGGATGCCACTAAAACAAAGGGGTTTTTTACGTTCTGTTCTCTGTCAGAAATTACTTCAGTGAAGTAATTTGTGTTACCTGGAATGCACATTGGCATCAAACAGGAGAGTCAGCATTTGACATTTGAGGGGCTTTTGCAATCATAGTATCTTATATTACCTGTAATGGGAGGTACAAAAGAACATTGCTACTACAGGACAGCAAAGGCTAAAATTTAAACAGTGCAATGTTAGGTCCCCTAATCCTACTCCACCTAGTAAAGCACTTCACCTAAAAACAAAACAGTCCATTCTCTGTTAAGATATTAAGTCAGGATTTGGAATGCTGGGTTGCAACACTGGAAAAACCAACTTTAACCATGACAGAACTTCAGCCGTTGAAATCTGATTGTTAAAAAACTTTACATAACCCCTTCTTTTAACTTAACCTGCAATTAGAGAAAGTCACTGCAACAGTATTTTTTGTTCATCTCAGTAAGATTTCAACTCACATCAACATATTAAGACAAAAATTAAGGTTTCTTACTTAAAAGGAAGGCTTAAACATTCCATTGCTGAATATTCCACTACATTTCTTGAAAGATACGTTCTCTTTTGGTTTGAAACCTTTTATTTCCAAAGACACCTGGCATCCCAGTTTACTCCAACAGCATTACAGCATCTTCCTAAACAGAGTCACTAGACTTGCAAGCACCTCTCAAGACTACAATGACTTCTGGAAATATATTTTCTTTAAAATGCACACCAGGAGGTCTTTCCAATAGCTTGAACAGGCTCAAATCTAGAGGATGAACCTAATTTAACTATAACTACATGATTACATTCTTATTGTAAAAAGGAGAGCCCCTTTGTAACCTCTTAGACCTCTGGCCATAAAACTCTCAAGGAAGGTATTCTGAAAAAAACTATTAAAACCAATTCCTTCTCCAATTACTAGGATTAATTTTTATGTACATGGCAAACTGATGAAGAATTGCTCTAATTGTTGGAGCTAGGACAGCAAAATAGAAAATGCCTGACCCTCCATTTAGGCTGGGCTAATACAGTAAAATCAGTTGCTTTAAAATCTTGAAGCATATTAAGTAGTTATTATAATATATTAAGTAGTTATTTTAATCAATACATCTTAGAGACAGCTACTTTTGAGAGAATGAGGAAAAGTAAGGAAAAAAGGTATAGGATGCCCCTGCAGAAAAAACTGGGGCACTTTTTCAATGTGCTTTGCAGCTACCAAAGGTAGGAGCAGGAATAATGAAAGTTAACTTAGAGACAGAGTGGATGGGTTAGAAAGAGGCAGATTTATTCTGTGTATGTGGAAGGATGATAGTGATCTAGTATACTGGAAATGATGGAGACAGGACTTTTGCAAAAAGACTAAAATCATGCTGAGAGAAATTATATGAGATTTAGTAAGTACGCTTTGAGGAGAAACAAGAGATGGAAATAATTTCTATTCAAACAGATATATGCAATTATTAGGCAGAAAGGTGTCAGAGAAACTCTTCAGTCCTGCAGGCACTTACACTGCATACTACTGCTATCCAAACTACTTGTGGCTGACAGATCCAGCGAATTAGGCCTCTGTGCTCTTCTAGTCTGGGTCTGCCCAGGATTTCTCACTACATTCTGGATACTGGCTGCAGCTGTGTCTGGACACGGGTTGCTGTTGTTGTTGTTGGCGTTTGTTCGGCCGCTATCCAGCGGTCGCTCCCTCCTGTCTACCAGGCGGTCCAGAACACCTTCATCGTGGCCAACCTGCTGCTCCCGCCTCAGCAAGGGCTCGTGCTCGTCGGGACTGGAGTTGATATTCAGCCGACTGTCCTCCCCACTGAACTGGTTCTGCAGCATCTCCTGGGCCCTCTGTGCTACCGAAGTGCTGGTCTGGCCAGAGGGCACCGTGCCGTTGGCATATTGGGTTGTGCCAGAGTGAGAGTTTATGCCGTGGCTCCTCCCAGCCACTCCGTTCATGGTAACTGTCACGACGTGAGGTTCTGCAGCATTGATAGTGTTCATCTTGGCAACGCCTGTTTCCACTTGCTTCAAGTTTGATTTGTGCTTGCCACCAAATTTTAACCGTGGCTCCTTTGTTGAATTTTTGGTGTTTAGAGGGAGGCTAGTAGGCCTCTTGGGAAGGTTCTGCTGCTTGGGTAGAGGATAGACCTGAGCAGATGGGACGTCTGGAATCAAACACGCCTGACCGTTGGTAGCTTGCGTGAAGTCCTGTTGTCCTGTCACCTCTACTGCAAGTTTTATCAGTGGATAAAGCAAGCTGGAACTAGTACTGCTGAGTGGATCTGGCCCACTGAACTGCTTAAGTGAATGTTCCATCAGATTCTCATCAGAGCTTTCTTTCAGGTTCTTATCCACTTCTTTTGGATCCAATTTATTTGTCTCCAAGTCCTCCTCTGTCAGCTGCAGACAAACAGGGGTGGGCCCACAGGGCTGCATGACATTTGTAGAGTGTAAGTTTGTTTCATCCGAATAAGGCATTTCGGATATGGTGGTCATGCCAGTGCTAGGAGTGAGGCCAGTTGTATTGGTGGTGGACAAACTGGTGACACTTGTCTCAGGACTAGGGATGCGAGCTTGTGCTTGCTGCCGCTCGTAGTTAATGGAATTTCTATTCTTTTCCCCTGAAGTCATTGGTGTAGTGGACATTGAATGTTCAGAAGAAATGTTCTTCACTATGCTGTCAGTGTGGTGGATTGAATCCTCAATGTAGGAAGAGGAAGAATAATCTGGATACGGCCTTATCTTTGATACACGTCTATGATGAGACAGATTCCTTCAAGAAAAAATAAGTGGTATTAAGATCATATATGTAAAAATCACCTCATACTATAACACCTCTCATTTAAGAGAGCTGAGGGTCTTTCTGTTTCTTGTCATGCATAAACTAAGGATAGATACAGTACAAACTGAGGAATTTCAGCAACTTCCTTGAAAAGTGCTGGGGATAAGAAAATTAGTTTTACTAGAGCAAAATTTCATCATGGATGTTATTTCCTAAGACAACAGTAATCTTCTACTCGTCCAATATGCTGCGTGTCCAGTTGGCAAAGTACTGTTAAGGTTCTGTTGTAGATGCAGAGAAGTGATGCTGAAGAAGGTCAACAAAAACCCAACAGACAAGATCAAGGAAGTGATTCTGGGAAAATGCCACAAGGTCCTAAACCATGAAAATGCTTCCATTTTGACAATTTAGGTATTCTATGACTTGAACATATTTTTTTCATGACAATAAACACTGTCATATACAGCAACATTAGTCTTCTCTCAAATCTGGATTTCTAGAGTATACTATTAAGAATATAGTCAGTTGTGCAAATTCTCATTCCCTCTGTAACATATATAAGCAGAGAACATGCAGCACGTCTCTAGCTGGGGTGAGAATAACAGTGACTTAAACAATGGCCCTGCAGTTTGCTAACTGAAAAACTACAGGTTTGAGACTTAGTAATTTCCTGAACTCATATTGACTGCAAATGCACAGTTTTTAGCAGAACACTTTAAACAGAAGTTTATGTTTAAAGAGATGCATCATTTAGCAAGTGTATGTAAAGACAATTCACTTTGTCACTCCATATCATGGCAAGCCTGCAGAAACAGTTTGCCTAAGCTCAGTTTAAAAGGTCCCTCTGGGAGAAACACAGTTGCGTACATAAAAGGTGCCTGAATTCCGGGGACACACAGGAGATCTTAAGAACACAAGTAATTGGGATGATGTCATGCAATACCCACATGCAGACTAGGTCATGCAGCACACACCACTTAATGGGTGCAGCAAGCTGTAGCTTCTGTCCTGGAGTGAGCTGAGTGCTGCATTGGGCATTTCCTGCTGACCAAACCCAAATGTGTTCTCTTCTTACCTCTCATTTTGCATGGCAGTTGACATAGGGTTGACTGTTGGACTAACTGATTTGTTTCTCTCCCAAATCATCATGAGTTCTGCCATCCTCTCCTCAGCACACTGTGCTGTTAGCCGAGCTTCTGCATCTTGATCCCAACAGTCTTCAATTGTTTCTTTAAGTGACCTCACAGCCTGCCAGGAGACAAAACCCCTTTAAGTTATTTTACCTTTATATTGTACTTCTAATTTATTGTTTTATGGTGGCATTCTGCATGCCTGAAAACAGTCACAAGCTGGTGAAAGAGAGAAACAGAAGATACACAATTTCATTCAAAGTTAATTTAACCTAATAATAGCAATATACAAGTCTACACATTATCACACCTCACATACACACATCAACTGGGAAGCATTTAGGGGAAGCTACGTTCACCAATGTCCATACAACCTTCAGCCAGTCCTCTGATGGGATGCATGCTCTGCTCACTCTCCTTTCCTTATGAGAGCTGTGTCCTAAGGATTGCTGATATTTTGGAAATGCTGCCATGGTTGTCCTCACAGTTCTGCTAATGGTCATTGCCTTGTTCCCCTGCACTGTATGCTAATACCTGCACTGCTCACTTTGTCATCCTTGTCTTCCTCTCTTTACCACAGGGACATCCAAATGTCTCGTAAGTATCAATGATTTTGTCTGCACCATGGGAGGAGATTTTGGTTGCACTTGTTTTACAGGAGGAGAAACAGAAACACACACGTGTTCCTGGCATCACACTGGGATGAATTGTACAGTCAGGATTAGAGCTCAAGACCTCCAAAACTGGAGGTCTTATATGCTGCCATATGTTCAGGGAACTGGAGAGGAAACAACTGAAATTATGAGCACTGCACACTTCTGTTTCCACTCCATCTGGAGTACAAAAGCCAGGCAGACATTTATGGGCTCCTGCTGCCAATCTATGGCCCATGGAGAGGATCTGGTTTGCCAGCAGAGCTCACATCTACAGCCCAACTTTAACCTCTCCAGCACTGAGGACTGTGCATAATCCCAGCTGGGCACTAAGGCATTCAGTGGGTCCTGCTGACTGCCTCTGTGCCAGAACTGCCTTGTGCCCTTCTGGCACTGGACTAGCTCTGAGTATGAGCCAAGAGCTCCTCACCCACTGAGTGGGCTCCTGGCATTGCTTGCATCTGGCAATCACTGCTGCTTGGTGATGCAGCTCTGGCTGCACAGGTGGGGATGAGCTCCCCCACAAACAAATCTTTCATCTCCCTTCCCACAGCAGTTCACAGAGGGGATCAGCCAATACCCTCCTCTTAGCTGAGGGACATGAGTCTAAAAACACTCTCAGGGACAAGGACAAGATAGGGTACTGGATCCATTTTCTCTCCCACAATAAAATGCCTTCATTCAGCTTTTAGGACTTGACTTCGTCACAACTTAAACTAAATCAGTGGACACCCTAATCTCCTGCCTTGCCTCTTTGCAAGACTTTCCTACAGGTTTCATCAGCAGCAAATTCAACCAGAGTTTAATTTAATACTGTCTGTCCTCTCGCAGATCCTTTCCTTTTGATATGTTAAGGATCATTCAAGGAACACTGTAGTGACTGTGCAGGCAGTTATCAACTCTGAAGTTATGCAGCATCACATTTATTACAATTATGTGTTTTCTATTAATTTCAGGTTGAAAGACAGCTATGCTAAAATGAACTATTTACAAGTACTAGTGCTCATCAAAAAGATAGAAGGGACCAGAAATCTGCATTATTCTATTATTCTGCTAATAACCTTCAGTGCTGACCTCTGAAGTCAAGCATGGCCCCACTTTGGGAAGTGAGACAAGACAACTGTAACATCTCAATGAAGTTTAAGGCCTGTTAATTATTTGACGCATTTGTTTCATAGATGAATTTACATGAAGGTGTTATAACCCAACATGTCAGGAGAAGTTAAAATATTGGAAAAAAAGTCTTTAACCCTGAGCATTAGATACAGGAGGTTAGGATGTAGGTCCAGAGTGAGGTTATGTGGAGCTTAATTTTCTACACTATCTGCCCTAAAGTGCTCATTCAGATATTATCCTAGACTGGCATAGGGTGGAGGAAGTTGTTTGACACCTGTGATTATTTTTGTTTTCTCTTAAAGCAATGGTGTAGATCAATTCTTAGAGCTGGACTTATCATCACCATTTTGATTATTCAGAAAAAAACATTAGTAACAACACAAAGAAGGTGTTAGGCATTTTAAATATGAGCATCATCTAATAATGCTGGAGGTCTATCAGCTTGCTAGAGCATAATTAACATTTGAAGTGGTAGTCTGCAAAATAAAACAAACCTTGAACTGTTTCAGTTTTAACTGTCTTCAGAAACAGCTGCCAAGCTTGGTTCTTCCAACACTGTATTTGACAACATGGCTATAGTTCAAACAGTTGTTGTTTGATTTCTTATGTACTTTGGGCACTGATTTCTCTTTTTTACCCCTTTGCCCCTGTGACTGGGTGGACAAAAGTGTGTAATAAAAGCGCCTCTCCTGGAAGCTCTCAGCTCAGTTACAACATGTTTTACTGCAGTGTACCACTGCAGGCTATGCTCCTCTCTGAAAGCAGGTTCTTATTTATTTACAAGTACCAGCACAGGTGAGGCCTTGGGCTCCTCCTTGTCTGCACAGTCACTGCAAACTTATCAACCACCAAAGTCTCTGAAGATTGAAGGGCATCATTTCAATAAGGGAATAACAAGAAGTATCTTTTAAAACTACCAGTCAAATATGCCATTTTCATACTTGCAATTGAGCTGTATTACCCTGCATCAGGTGGAACCCAGTAACTGCTTGCATTGCATGTTGCTTGTAATAAAAGACAAACAGCCCCCTCTAAGCCAAGGGATTCACATTACCTGACCCTTGCTGCAGATGAAAGCAAGCACAGACTCTCAACAGAGTTCAGCAGACTTGCTCTAACTTGTTGGCCTGCAGCAGCAAGGCTCTAAGCCATAGCTACACTCATTCAAAACAACAAACAACATTATGATGTTTATAGTCTTGAAAATAAAAATTGCAGCTCAAATGAAGCCCTATAAAATTTTCTATGCAGTTATAATGAAATGATTGCTAGAAGCTTTAGCCTCTGCAAATCCTGAGGACTATACAAGTCAAAAAAAGTTTATTACAATGTTTACCATTTTTAGTTTTGGAAGAATATATTAATGTTTTTGCCAGCTATTTTAGTTGGTATTTTAGCTCATTTGTATTAGTTTATAAGATGTCAAAAGGCAAAATATGGCTTTGTGTTTCTCATTCAGCACAGAGAGAATACATGAGCAGTTCATGCACAATACTACAGATAGTGTCTAGAATTAATGTAACAGGTTATCTTCTGGATATCACACAGTGACACAACTTAAAAAAAAATTTAGTTTTCAAATCAATAACCTTTAAAAAACTTATTTAATATTTAAGAAGTCTGGACAGAAAGAGCTCCCAATCCTTAAATATCAACAAAGAGGGAAAAAACCCCAAAACCTAAAAAATTGCTTTTAAGAGTATACCCTAAAGCTGGTTAAATCACTGATTCTTTGAAAATATTCTCTCTCACCAGGCTGTTCTCCTTCCATGCTTCTGGGAATTTTGGTCTTTGCTTCTCTCTAGACACCAAGACTTGCATATCTTCAAAAGTGGGATGGTTTCCGACTTCAGTCTGGAAAGCCATCTGGTACTCTGGCACAGATTCCCCTGTTAGCAAGAGAAAGAAAGGGAAAAAAAAATCAATCACAGATTAAAAGGCAGAGCAAAGGCTTTCAGATGATGAAAGACATTATCAAAGTTGCTGTCTATCGAGATGTTCCCCACTTTCCCCGAAGTCTAGCTTCCAAAAAAAAAGCTGAATTAACTGCAAAGGAATTAAGTGATGTTCAGCAATCTTCAGACTTTGCTGGTTCAGTGGCACATTTGGAATGTCTTGGAGCCTGAAGATGACACCTACTTTCTGTGAAATGCCACCGACTAATTATATTCACATACTTCATTCAGCAGGAAGCCCAGCAAGATTACAAGCCTCTGCACACAAAGTACAGCTGTTTGACTGTAGAGGGTATGCTGCATTTTAGATTCATTCTATATGGGAAGAAGATGGTGGACGTAGCACAATCTCACGTGTAAATTTTAAGTCTACTTCCTTTTGGTTTATGTTACAGGTAGGGAGGATTCCCCTGACTTTTCAATGTCCTATCATAAATAAATGCACAACTGACTAGAGGCTACATTCAATCATAATATTTTTTTCACAATGAAAAGTCTGAAAGCCACTTCAGGCACTTCTATCAGTGCTCAGAACTGGAAGCACTGCCTTTGCCATCAAGCCTAACTCTCAGTGTTTTTAAACTCTGGACAAGAATAATAACAACAACAGTAATGTTCCAATGGCACTTAGTGTGAGGGCTGCAAACCGCCTGGACAGGTAATGCCAAGCCTTCCAGCAGGAGCCACGCCTCGCCCTCGGATGCACCGTCCTGACAAACACCACCTCGAACACTAGATGGCACCGACTTAATGGCAGAAGCGATTGAGGGAACTACTTCCCTTCTCCACTTCCAAAAGCTCGGGCTCGGGAGGAGCTTTGGTTGCTGGTGCCACTTCCTACCATGACGGTTTTCTCCAGTTCTTTGGGTTACCTGGGAAAAGGTCTGTACATCTCATGAATATCTCCCAGTAGATAAGGCCCAGCGCATACATATCTACTTGTTTCAGAGCAGATTCACAGTCCCTCAAGTTCACTGCTCCTTCAAGCACTTCTGGGGCCATATAGCGGATCGTACCGACCTGGGAAAACAACAGATCAAAGCTTCACATCAGGAAGTAATTTCCAAATTCAGTTAAGGTTTTTAATGCCCTATTCTGCTTGGTATTTTCTACAGTTAAGGAAAACACAGCTCGTTCCTAATCAATGTCCTCAGCTTCCAAATTCTTGCCAGCCTAATCATAACAAAACTCTCGCCCTACTCTGTCACTTTTTTGTATGTACCAAAACAAAATTATTTTATCCCTTACTTAATGTTCTCATATGAAATATGACATAGGAGAAATGTTTCTTTTTCCAAGTTACTTTGTTAAACACCAAGGTAGGTATCTCAATGGAAAAGGATCCTGCTGAATAGGAAACTTGTTCTCTATTCCTGGACTGTCAGCAAGGTTCCACCCTACCTCTTCCAAAGTAAAAGGCTATTAACAATCTTGGAAGATACCTATTCACTTTCACTAGGACACGTCTTAGATTAGAGCACTTACTCATCAGTACTTGTAGGACAGTATTTTGTCAAAGGACTATTCCCCATCCCTGCATTTTAACCAGCAATTTCCTTGTTTCTTTGTTCAGTAGGGAATATGTAAATGGAGCTCTTCTGCACTAGGTATTTTAAATTTACCACCTGCTTTCTAAAGGAGGGTGATTAGCACTGTGTAGCATGTTCTTTGAAAGACATACAAAGCTTTTCTGTAAAAGCACAAGCAACAACTACACTGAACCATTAGGTACTCTTTGTTTTAAACAGTCTCACTGTATTTCAGTAGCCTGTATTAGATGTCAAGCAGAAGATGCAGAATTCAGTATGTCACCATTTCAGAAAAATTAACACCAAAACAAAAAATTAAAACCAAAACCAAAGAATGTATGTTTTTCAGTTAACATTCACAGTACAAGACAGAAGGGTCGTGTAGCACATAATCACAGAGAATATGGCAACCAAACCTACTTTGTATCTTCTCATATCTCACACAGCAACTTCAGTCTGCCAATCTATCGCCTTTTAAAAAATGGCAGGTTTGAGGTGATGAGTATTTTAAGAATAAAACCAGTTTCTTCCTATGGAGGCTTTAGTCACTTCTCACCCATACTGCAGTCATTCCCCACGACAGAAATTGTACCACCTGAACATTCATCCAGCTGTTTGTACTTACCTCACTAATGGCTGCATTGTCTTCCTCACCTGGTCGTACCAGTCTGTTCCCAGTTAATTTCATGGAGAGTCCAAAGTCACTGATTACACATGTTCCATCATTCTTTACCAGCACATTGCGGCTGTTCAAGTCACGATGGGATATTGCAGGTTTGTAATGGTCTATTTGGACACACAGAAGTGCTTGTTACTCATGTGAGCAATTCCACTGTTTGCCAAAATGAGAGAACCTCACTACATCTGCTCAGCTATTATGAACAACTTATTTTTTAGGAAGCTAATGGTTTTGCTTCTTTACAATGAGCTCCAGAGAAAGCTCTCTAGAGAAAACTGATTGGCAACCAAAGTTTCACTGATCTATAGGACATATTAGGCTACTGCCATTAAACAACAACAAGAAAAAAAAACCCCAGTGCACCAACGGTCTTCTTCCCAAGGGATATTTCAACATGGTTTTGGCAGTGGAGACATTGTATACTTAAACACAGACCTGCTGCCACAGCCCTAACAGCCATTCCAAATACTCTCTGTCATTTCCACACTCGTGTGTCAAATGTGGCACCAATTATTTACATCATAATTTGAATAACCGTTGGCACTTATTCAGAAGATATGCCACCAGTATTATTCCAGAGTCTGAATATGTTCATCTTGCAAGGGATCTGATCTTTTCTTATTTCAAAGAATAATCTCAGTTGTTCCTAGTTTTTATTTATTTTGTTAGTAAAGCAGCCAGCAGTACAGAACTCATTTTAGTGTGGAATTCATTTTACTCCATGCGTTTCTTCCTAGCATGCACAGACTGTGGCTGTCTCTCCTTTATGATGGAAAGCTTACACATTTTCTGGTTGCAAATGGACACACCTGTCTGCACATCTCAAAATGATGAAGTTAATATGATAGCTGCAGTTTCAATGGCACATAGGAATACTGATTTGGGTATCTTCAGCACTTTTAATAGCATCTTTAGCTGTCATTCTTTGCTACTGCTCATGCTTAACATTTGAGATATATAGTTTGAAATTTTAATCCAAACACTAGCACCTTAATGTAGATATAATAAAACCAGCCTTTTATTTACTGCCAAACCCCTAACATTTCAGTGCCAGGCCGTATTCTGCAGCCTGATACATGACAGATCTCAGAATATCTACTTTATAATTACGATACTTCAGCTGCTGAAACACTGGCAGAAACATGCATGCAGAGATAGAAAGATCCAAATCAATACATTGCCACAGCCAGTACCAGAAGTCCAGCAGTATTGTTTGTACACAGCAAAGACTAGGCCAAATCCAGAGATGTGATAAAATTACAGTGGGGTTTAGAAGATTTAGATTTATAGGATACAGCTAACACACAAACTAAAATTTGCTTTGGTGATTTATTTCTGAACTACAAAAACAGACACACCACCTCATCTGTTCACCCTCTGCCAGAGGCAGCCAGTGCTTCAGGTCTTCAATAATCTGTTGCCATGGTACAGGAGCACTGCACAACTCTGCCTCCTCCTGCCCCTCTCTGGGGCTCTCCCACCTCAGACTCAGTGTTTTCCACAAATGCCACAGAGCTCACAGCACGGGCTTGTTCAGAAGGAGGGAACATGCAAATGCGAAGTTCTGAGCTATCTCTATTTGCATTCATCATTTCCTACTCACAGGAAAGTGCATAAAAGAAAGGCTGGAATCTGCTACCTGATAAAAATGAGAATGTACTGGAGATCTTTGCATCCCTTCCTGGCCTTACCTCCTCGAGGCAGCTCCGTGTGCAGGTACGCCAAGCCCCGAGTTATAGAGTGAGCCAAACGACAAGAGCTCACCCAGTCACTTGTGTGGAGACTCAAATATTTGCACAAAGAACCCTAAAAAGAATCAAAAAACATGGATTAAAATCACTGTCCAGTAGAATAACTCAAAACCTTCTGGAGACTCAGTTTTATCCACTGCTTCTAAAAGGTATAAAGCTGCAACTGCTTATGTGTTTACCCTCTTGTTTTAAAACACAAGATTTGACTGATTTCATTAAATTCCAGTGCTACCATTTAGTTTCTCTAAAGTGGAACAGAAATTTTATCACAGAATAACAGGGATTGCGTCTAGAAAAAATTATATTAATTATTAAAGTCTTGTTGCAGAACAGAATAAAGGTAACTGCAGACGTAACTCTCTGAGTTTCTAAAAATCAGGTTTTAGACCATTATCACTTACAGAATACTCAACATCTCTCACAGGTCTCGCTATAATCTATTTCTGTATCAAAACAAAAACACCCAAAAGGCAATTCCAAATAGGAGTGAGTCTACATGCACTGAATAAAGTTGGAAAAAAAGATTGCCATGTTCTCCTTTTCTTGAAAGTGAAGTTAGATGTGCAAAATGGGGGATCTTCTGTGATTTGTCATAAGAGCTCTAAGAAAACCAGAAGGAAGTATGTAAATTATGATATTGAGATATCCTGGAAACTGAAACTGCTATCCAGAACAAGAGCCAGACACTGCAAACTGTGACAGTTTTGATGTACAGTTCCCAATGATAATATACTTAGTCCTCAAGCATAAAGTACAAGCAGTCTGCCTAACTCTGCATGCTTATTGTATTATTAGTACTACAAACTACCCTGTTTTTTTTCTATTTTATTCTGTAATCTTAAAGATGTACCAATGTGTAACATCAGATACAACTGAATACATTATCATTGCAAAGTAAGTTCTATAACGTCTGGTTCATAAAATTTTTGTATGAATTCCTTAGGAGTTGACACTTAAGTATTTTATGTATGCACAATTCATATGGAGGCACACAGATACTAGAATTTAAAGTGAGCAAAGTATTAGACATTTTTTTAATCCAGTGCTCCGACTGGATTATCAACCAAGTTCTTGACACTTAATAGAATCATGGAAATCTTAAACCTTTTCAGACTGTCTGTGAAAAACAAGGAACCCCTAAATAGGCAATGTCCTCAGTGAAAACACAGACCAAATGTCACTCGTGCAAGCTTACAAGGTAGTTTTTCATTGTTGAAAATTCTGTTATGTGAACTTCAAATAGGTTCTGTAATACATTAAAAAAAAGCTGAGAATCTACCTAGAAACAAAGGAATTTCACATTTCTCCTTATTGTTCACAGCTTTTTAAGAAATATAAGCCCTCTTATTAGCCTCCAAATGTAATCAGCTTGGCTTTTTTTCTTGGCTTAGTGGGTTGAGATTCCAGCCCATTCTAATGGAGGCCACAGGACTGTTGTCATGATGTGACTGGGAAATACTCACTGTATTAAACCAGCTTCAAGATCTTTCTGTTGCAGAGCCTGCCCACCACCAGATGTTTTTTAAGCTAGCTGAAGGCTGTGATTTTATGCTTTTAGTAAAGTTAAAATGATAACCAGGAAAAGTTTTAGTCGAGATTAAGAGAGAGATATATTTGTAATTAAGACTATTTTGTCGGAGTCATGAGCTACATGTTAAATTGGGGATATTTGTTCTGACTATAACTTTTCATAAAACTGGTATTTTTAACAATCAGACATTCTATTTGTGTTTTAGAACCATTTTTCTGTTGTTCTAAATGGACAAGTGTCTGACTACTGCAGTGATAATTCTGTGGCTATTATGCATTTCCCGTTATGTCATCCCTCACAACTGACTCCCTTGCTGACCTACTCAGAACAGCATGTTGACTGATAAATACATGTATCAGTTCCTTTACTTGCCTATTTCCTTTGGTCAGAAGGCATATTTGGATAAAAACACAACCTGGGTCAAACCTATCTGCCTTGCTTTCACCAAGGAAACACCAAGAACAATCTTCTGTGTAAAAATGCCTAGTCTGTGTGTTGTTATTTTCAAGAAGGGAAGTATTCTGAGGGAGTATGATGTTTTGGATGGGGAATATTTCACCTGCCCATCTTGTATTGGTTAGTCCTCATTGGAATCAGATTTATGACTCCAGTTTGAACACTGCAATTCCCTTCTAGCAGGGCTACCACAGCAGGCTTCCTTTTCTGATGTTAACTCCACATACAGCAGAACATCTGCTCACTGAATTACTGATCACACTGTGCATTAATTACACCTGCTGTGCACTTTTTCCAATGACTTCCAAACAACCAGTGGATTGATTTTAGACTAATCTTGCTGTTCTTAATACCACATTGGAAAGGAATCTGATAATATGATGTCATAAGCTTCATCTGTACATTTAATCAGGTCATTAACAGAGCCTGTTTACATAAGCAACAAGACACAATTTTCAATCAAATTACATTTCAACTGAAAATCCTTTCATTCAAGAAAACAGCAAAAGCAGATCACCTGTGATGACAGTTACTCTCTGCCCTCTCAGGAGTAGAACAGTCATTGATTTTATTTAACTTTCATTTTATTACTTAAAACATGTCAGAATCACATGCTTTGCCACTGTCCATCTGCTATGGGCACAACTGACCTTTTTCATGGTCACTTCTAGTTTCTGCAATCTCTTAGATGCCTGTCTTACAGGCTGGTATCATCAAGTGTGTTCTCACTTAAAAGTTTCAGTTAAGACAATCTTTGCATATTTGTGCTTTGTTGCCTTAAGTTTGTATGTAGTGTATATGTGTAAATATATACCTACATTTAAGGTAAGCCTAAAAAACCCTAAGACAGGCCATCATTACTGCTCCTTTTTGTTATCCTACTGCCTCCACAAAAGATCAGGCTTCAGCCCTCCCCTTCATACCTTGCAGGAAATACAAGTTTGCTTTCTCGAGACTAAAAAGCTTGTTAAAAAAATTATTTAACTGAATAACTAAAGTTTTCTATACACAGGCAAAAAAAACCCCCAGCACAAAATTCTTGCATTTTCATATATATAACCCCCACATACATTTTATGATTTTTCAGCAAAGTTATTCACGTTCATACTGCATATTTTTTAGATGCTACTGTTTCTGTTTATGTGTGTACACACACAGAATATTAAATACGCTATTCCATGAATTTGAGAAATACAAGCATTCTGTTAGCTGAGAAGATTTTAAGATATGGCTCTGTAAAGTAAGGCTGCCTTCTCAAGACATGTCCTACATCATCAGTATATGCCACAAAAAGCTTTAAAGAAGGTAATAGGATAAAAAGGCACCATGATTTATAGTACCACAAACTAGTTTGACAACAATATTGTATCTATTACATTTCACTGTAAAAAACCCCCACTATTTACAGCTATTGAGTGAGGTCATAAGACAGAGATAATGTCTTAATATTAAGAAGTTTAAATTTATTAGATTATTTCTAAGTAAAAACAACTCTTCAAATTCTGTCACTGAATAAGGACAGAATTGACTTGCACCAAAACCAAGAGCAAATACTCCAGAGCTAGGAATTTCTAAGACTACATTTGGTAGCACTAACTAGGAAATCTAAAAGGGTATTATTACAGTAACCCACAATAAGTTCCATTAAAAATTGTCATTTATATGGATTATTTTTACATTACTGTGCAAGAAGCACCTCCAAAACCTAACGTACATCCTTTTCACGTGGCTATTCTTAGGATTTTTAACCAATCCAATTGATTTCTTTGAAGCACTTACATTGGGGTAATATTCCATCACCAATAAATATTCCATCCGTCCGTCTGCAGTGAATCTCTCATCGCCCACAATGAAGCGGGCGATGTTATCGTGTTCCATCAGTGGAATCCTGTAAATGTTCCTCTCATTGACAAAGTTCTGACGATTAGCAAAAGAAAATACTTTCACAGCAACTGGACGTTCATCTAGGGAACCTTTATACACTGCTCCATATCGTCCCCGGCCAATCAACTGCAAAAAAACCCAAATAATTAGTTCACAAAATAATAGATGATGACAAAACCCAAGTTTGCACTCTACAAGGATTGTATGCCAACTTTTATCCTAACTTATAGTATAAGAACTGTGAAGACAGAGTATTTTGTAAAGAAAACTAGAATTACAATGCTCTCAGAGAGGCTATTTTGGAGCTGGAAACCTCAGTGCAAGCCAACCTAAGTCTTAATAAATTGATTTATAGTCTGAATATCCAGTAAATATATAATAAATAATTTATTCAGTATTTTTATATACAGAACCAATAAAACACATATGTTTTGTGCTGCTAATTCTCTTTCTAACTTTTGCCTACAGAAGATTTATAGCTTTTGTGTGATCAATTTCATTTCACTCCAGAAATCACAGACTTAATTAAGCAAAACATTTTATGTTTAGGACAGTTTATAAGCTGTACCTTTCAGGTTAGCAATAACAAAATATGCGTTTGTAGTGCAAAACAGATGCCAGAAGAGGTAAACAGATTTTAACAGAAGGAAGCAATTAATTCCTGACTACCTTTGAATCTTTATTCTAGCTCCCCCTATGTTAGACAGTCTTCAAGAATGGCTTTCACATCTCCATAGTAACTGCAGAAGAAAGATGTAATCTCTACTCTAAACCAAAATGCAGGACCACCTTCAGGAAGAGCCCTAGCTTTTAAAGCTCCAAAAATTCCAGCTAATAAAAATTTGCGCACCTATTTAAAATAATTTTCAGGGTGACCCATACATGAAACTGTAAGGACTTTATGAGCCTTTTTTTTTACTTTAAAAATATTTACAAATGGAGAAGGAAGAGAAAACACAAGGGATAACAAAAGTAATGTTTCTGAAGATGATAAAATTGTCCTACAGGAGAGTTTTCAAAAATAAAGCATCATTTAATGGAGAGACTTTCTGTTTCTCAGTCCTTTAATATCACTGGTTTGCAAAGCAGCAACAAGTCAGTTCAAGGTACAAACCTGGAATGTAATCTACCCATAGAGATTTCAAAAGGCAAGCACCAGTTAAAACATTTGTCCTGCAACACTCTGTGACTGGGGGTAAGGGGTCAGCTCCTTAGGATACAAGAAGCAGGACAGAAGACACCATAACAGATCTCTCTACCAACTTTCAGACTTGGAGAGTCACTGCTTCCTCCAAGACTGCATTATTAGTACAAGTGCTTTCATCTGGGGCTTTGCACACTTCTACAATACACATTGTTAGACTCTTGTAAACTCTGCCTCAAGTACTTTCTTGGTGGCAGGAGAGACCCAAGGTTCTTGGCTGATCACTGATCACTGCTGTCACCATTAGAGCAACTCACACATGTGCAGCCTGCATCTCTAGGTGAGGTTTCTAATGGAAAAAAGAAGAAAACACCACTCTGCATCTCAGCCATTCTACTCATTTTTTTCCTGGCTAAAAGGTTTTAAAAATTCCATACATTCCACCAAGCATACCAACTGGAAGCATAACATTTTGCAGTTCTGTGATGATACATCTAACACTAAGCTGAGCAGAAAGTTCTGGTTGGCCTCTAGTTGCCATGGAGCTAGACAGTGCCCCACATTGAAGAATAAATGCACTGCTACTGAAATATACTGCCCTACCTGCAGTACATTCTATTTCCAAGAGTGTTACTGAAGCATTTCAAATTTCTACAGAAGAACACTACTAAAAGCAAGCAGTGTTAAACAAAAAAATATGTATCTCTTGATGCAATGCTGAAATATAGCACATTCTGATTTCCCCCACTACCTCCCAGTGGTTTTTTTGGGTTTTTTTTGTTCTCAAGGTAAAATATGTTCTAGCTAATACCAACAATACTGCTAACAAAATTAGACAATATATACCTGCAGTAGCCCCTTTTTAATTTTAATTTCTTCTTGAAACTGTGATTTAGAAGAAAACATTACAGGAGCACTGATACACTGATTTCTGTAAGTATGCCTGGGATATGACCACAAGCATTATATTGAATAAAAATGAAGATTAATAACTGAGTTGAATATTTACCTCTAACAGCTTTAGATTATCCAGATCCAATGAGGGCTCTGATGTTGCTGCCTCCATCATGTTCATACTGTGCAAACCTTGTTTACGGTCTCCTGGGGAAGAGGGTGAGAAGGAAATCAGCCAGTTTCCTTTCTGGATATGCTCCAAGTAAAAAAAATACAACCTACCTGGGACCTGGCAGAATTACATATTGTAGGCAAGGATATAACAAGGAAAAAGGAGTCCTGTAAAATCTTCTCAAAGTCAGCAAAATGAGCAGTGAAGGTGCTGATAAGCTACAAACTACAGATACCTGCTACACAACTATTTCGATAATTCAAAGTCACTGGCAATAACTACAAAAGCATGTTCACTTAAGCTGTGCTGAGCAGAGGATTTGTGGAAGAAAAATGGGTCCCAAAATGCCAGCTTAGAGAAGTCATAACTCTCTCCAAACCATTATGGAAGGGATATCACGATAAAAATGTCAAAGAGGAGAAAGGGGAGCAGCATTATATACAAGGATATAACAAGGACGGGGGGAGCAGAAGAACTAAGTATAACTCTGAGCAACAGCCAAATGAACAACTGAAGAAAACAAAGCCAAAAAGATCATCAATCCCTACCTGCAAGCATCCTGTATCCAAAGAACAGAGCAGCTATCAGAACAGCCAGTACAGACACAGATGCCAGGGCAATAACAATGGTCTCATCTCGATGAAAAGAATGAGAAGAATCTGAAAGCAAACAACATGAGGACTCTTAAATTGTGAATTTGAAAGAATCAACACTATAAAACATAACATGTAATAGTTATTACAACAATAAGAAGAAAAATGTACTCTGGATTGTCAAACATTCCACTGAATTCCTTTTCCTCTTAAAATCTAGGGATGGCAAAAGAGCCAATCACCTCAAAACCAGCTGGGCACACATTCACTGGCAGCTGTTCCCAGTCTTCCCTTGCCCTGTAGGGAGAGGCACTGACAGCAGAAAGTGATTCTTCTTTGTATCTGGCAAAGTTCAGCACAGACATACAAAACCAAGTTGATGTAGTCCTCATCTGTTATGTGTGCCTTAATGCAGTTTCCTAGTATGAACCAGGTTTGTCACCTTTACAAGGTTGTTTTGTTGTTTTTCCCAGGACAAAAATCTAATGCGTTTGCAAACTGGGATGCAAATACGATGCAAATTGAATGTGTTACACTCAAACACCTAAAACATACATAAAAGTCCACCTAAGCAAGTATTTCAAGACACTTTGGGGTTTTCATTTGTTTTGTGTCAGTGTTCAGATAATTTTTGGCATAATTCTTTCTTCTTAATACATAAAAAGACAGAAGTATCTCTACTGACTGAAGCAGGAAACCTGAAACAAAAATAAAACCCTAAACAAAACCCCTACTTTTATTGAATTGCAAAATAGCATTTTACTTTTTGTCAAAATAAGTATCTTGCTTTTTTCAGGTTTTCTTGGAGGGGTTTTTTACCTTCTCAGAGAGGAAAAAAGATTTCATGAAAAGCCTTGAAATGCTTCTCCATGTCAGACTCTAGTCTTGCTCCTTGCAGGCATATAAAAATCCAGCGACTTTAATACAAAAAATTATTAGTGCAGATAGTCTTCTGATGTCAGAATCACTGGAATGTGGTGCTACAAGACCTCATTTATTTTGGCTTCAAAACCAAATTTGGGAACTATGTTTGAACATGTCTTATATACTGCAAAAAGTACTCCTTAAAAGACTGTAATGAGACCTAACTACGTTAAAACCACAAAATATAAAATGCACACATGACTTAAACATTGGATAAACTTTTAGGTGAGACTGAAATACAATTTATCCCAGTCCATACTAGCTGAATCAACTGACAAATTCACTTTTCTTGAAGTGCATTTGAAAGAAATTCAACATGATTCACTGCTTCCAATTCCCAGTATGGACAGACACAAGAGAACCAGATGAGAAGGAAAAGCAAATTTAAAAGACAACAACTGTCATTTTTACATAACCATAATGGTGAGGGGAAATAATGAAAAGCTGGTAAAACAGAATGCCACAGAGGATTTCAGCTGTGACACAAGTATTTGAAAAATCACCTATCAAAATCAGCACACAGCTCATATCTGATACTCCCTTTAAATAAAGAGAACTTGTGATAATCACAATACCATCAAATTTAAATTTGTTCTGTCAAAAGAAATACCATCACTACTGGTTTTGGTAAAATAGCTTTCACTGTGAAAATAAGTTATTGCCATAGGACACTGACGTGGAATATGAGCTGTGACTTCCACAGTGAAGAGGTGAAAAGATATACATTACAATTGTCATCTAAATTATGAATTCAAAACAAAGATGTATATTAAACCCACAACATCATAAAGGAAACAGTTACATCATACAAAGCTATATGAAACATGACAAGTGTAAGCAGATGAGTAACTGCTGGCAGGGAAATGGTAGTTTTGACTTTCACATTTTTATGAATGAAATTTACATTTTATTGGGTTATAATGTGGCGGGTTTTGCATCAGTTCAAGACAGTGCCTAGCATGTACAAAGGAGTAGCAGATTTTGAGAGGCTGACCCTTTGGTTATAATCCCAGCTGTACTTTCCCTGACTGCACAACTAGAGTGCAGCCATTTCCTACCTCCCCATCACCAAATAACCAGCAATCATTTCCACCATGGTCTGCCAAACGATAGCTGATGCCTGAGTTTGATTGCTCTTCTTTAGTTTTCTGTATAATCAAAGGCTTAACACCATGCCTCCATCAGGAGGGCCCTCCTCTACCCTGGAATGGGATTTTGCTGTTCAAGGGCATCCTGAGCAACACATTCCTCAGCAGCTCTGGCTATCTTGGCACGCTCCCTTCAGAAACCTGTGAATGGTGACATTCTGCAGGCTGAAGAGATACCAGAAAACCTCAAGATAACATTTTGCTCTCATCAGCAGCTGAAAAAACACACAGAGAAAAAAGAATATTTCCTCTCTCCTTCCTTGATGAACCATCCCCTCTGGGGGCTTTTTCTGTTTAGTGGGTAGGTGTGCAGCCACCAGGTAACCTCAGCCCCGGCCTTCCAGAGGAAAGAATGTTTTAATTTTTTTTTAAAGCAGAGTTGTTTCATAAGAATTTTACTGGCTTATCTTGACCTAATTTTCAATTCTTATAAATATTAAAAAATAACAATGTCAACATTCCAACAGCCAAATCATTCCTACAGTGCAAGTTACTACTGTCAGGGTGTTGAGCAATATTTATAAATTTAAGAATAAAGACAAACTTCTTATTAAGGGTAAGTGAGCATCTCAATGGAGTGATAACATGCAGCCCAAAACAACATGAGTGAGTAAAATGCTGTGTGTGACAGACAGCCATTTCCCAGCAAGGACAACTTGACTATCTTTTGCTTGTAAATCTACACAAAAAGGAAAGCACAAAACCCCAGCAATTTCAAAAGGCCCAAACAGCTTCAATCCCTCCCTCCTCCCCAAAAGTGTTATTTCTATCAACCCTCTATCTGCTTTGTAAAACAGTAACTTTGTTTATTAACAAAGATTATTAATCTTTATTAAAGATTATTAATCTTTCTTAAACAGAACAAAAAGGATATGCCACTTATCAACCCAGTTTTAAAACCTTCCAAAACTTAAACTAATTCACTTCTTAATTTTATTAATCCTTCTCTGGATATATTTAATCTTTAGTCTTTTACACCATACTCACCTTTAAATGCCTAGCTAAGAACCCTAGAGGACCTCTCAAGGCATATGCAGAGGTTCACATTTTCTCTTTTATCTACTTCTAAGCAATTAATACAATTTTTTTATTTACATATGCCCAAGAGTCGTATTTCTCTTGGTATTATTTGGATGTGCATTTTAACTAACTCATCAAAAGACACATCAGTGTAGGTCAATAAAAATAATCGCTAACCTTAAGCAAGGCCTTTTAAAATAAGGATGTAAAATGTACACATATAGAAGTTTATTTTCATGCTTTCTTCCATGAACTTACAGTCTGGGCCAAAACAACCACAACTCATCGTGATTAGGACAGTCATTATGAAACCTTTGATTTGATACTACATTTTTCTGAACTAAGACTCAGTTGGTCTTCAGCTGTTGACAACCTCTCCCCCACATCTGCTTTTCAAGTTTATTTGTGAGGGCCAGACATGTACCCTACAGCTTCAGTATTTTTTTCATCATGTCATTGTACAAACTGACTTTAAACATACCTAACAACAATCTCATTAGAATTTTTGGAATCATTACCAATATTTGGGTACTAAGTGACAAATATTAAAAACACTGTTTTCAAATCTCAGACTGGGAGTGCCGGTATCTCAGTATTATTCCCACACCAATGTATTGCATAAAAAAGCAATACCATAAAGAGCAGAATTAGCTGCAGACTCTAGAAAATCCAATGATTAAGGAGTTGGCTGCTGAGCTAAATTGTACCTATGGTTGTACACAGAAGATCTTGTCAGAGCTTCCTTTGATTCCTGTTCCTGTAACTGAAAGGAAGGCTAGTGAATGTGCTTATTTCACTGCTATTTGCAAGTGAGGCTTTCATTTCCAGCTTCAACTTAGGCTCCCTCATCTACAACAAAATGTGCCACAACAAAAAATTAAAACCAATGGAAACTGCTCTAAGTCCCAAACAACCTTAAAAGCCAATTTCTTATTGGGAAGGGGACCACTGCTCACAAGTCTACTGACTCTACAAGCAGCAGTGCAAAGATGCCATGTGGAAGACACCCAGCATGTACACACTTCTGTCTTGAAACATTTTGCCAGTAATTCTGATTAGTAGTCAAGTCTACCAATCCCAAAGAAATATCACAGCAAATAGTGTAATTTTAATTTTTTTAAAAAGTAAGAAAACAAAGCATAACTTATTGAAACAGAAGGACAACCTCCTTCTGGCTGGGGAGTAGCTGGTAACCAACAAGCCACCATTCCCAGAAGCATCCTGACCTCATCAACAATAAATGGCTTTTTTTTCAGCTTCCAAAAACCCAAGCACAACAGCTCCTGTGTATGGAGAAGGTACACACAAATAATTGGGAACGTATTTCGGAGAGAACCCTGAGGAGGAATGCTTCTAGTATTCAGTTAGAAGTGAGTCATCTGGCTGTACTCAGCCCTGCCCTTGGGACACTCCCTGCAGGCACTTCTACCACATTAAGCATTTCTCTCCCTTTTCTCAGGCATTATTGACATAACAGTTTTCAAGCACTTATACAATAACTTTGATGAATCAAGGTTTTTGGATTGAGCTTCCATATTGCACATGGAAGCTGTCAAACTGCTGCCTTCCAAACCTTCCCCAGATATGACACAGAATGAACAATACTGCCAGTGCTAATGGCATCAGGAAGAACAACTTTTTTTTTCTTGACAGTAACTTTTCCACTATAAACATTAAGACTGTAATATTAATTAATGCAAAGGTTTTCCAATCTGCGCCTATGCTTGAAAAAACTTTTTATTTCTAATTTAACTTTGAAAAATTAAAGCCTCTTTTGTAGGCTTCCTGTTTCCATACTTCAAAACTAGCATTTTTCCTATGACCAAAAATGTTGTGAGAAATCACAGAAAACTGACTCAAATCCAGGTAACAACAGTCAATAGGAAATTACTCTGTAAACATACAGAACTCCTTCCTGGGAGCCAGAAAGGGGATGCACCATCTTCTATCTTCCTTCCCCTTCAGCAAATACTGTGAGACCCACAGACAGGAGGCTGCTCTGGATAAAGTTAGTTGGATAAAGCACCAACTAAGCCACCACTGCCAATGTCACGGCGTCAGTTCAAGCACCCATGTCTGTGCTCTTCGAGGTAAAATATTCCAGCCTGGATGATGAACTGTGAGAAACCCAGGCGGAGGAGTTCTCGTATTTCCTACTTCACCATTCAACACATTGTTTCCCCAATACTGTAACTGAGATGAGAGGTTATGAAGCAAATGGAATGGGAAATGAGGAGAAGGAAGGATAGCCTCCTCCCCGTGGCAGCTGAAAGCTGTCCAGAAAACTTCTCTGTATCTCTAAGGCAAAGGTGCTACACTGCAATGGCCAGAGAGCCCCCTGGGACACCAGAGAGGTCACTATTATGATGAGACATCTTAAGACAGCCGTGAGAATAGGCACTAAGTATTAGCCAAGCTGAAAAACTAGGAATCCCAAGGGGGAAAATTTGATTGTGTAATTAAAGGCCGTAGACCAACACAAACACACAAAAGGATATGGCCTTGAAACTGTGTGAGCAATGACATTGTTTCCATCTAATATTTGAATATGAAACCTTGGGTTTTGGAACGTTTTTTCAATGCTATATATTTACATGGTGGTGATCATATAATAAAGGACATTTGCACATAAATTTCCATCAGATCTCTATATTGCTATTAAAGCTTTTCATTCCATTTTCAGAAATCTGCCTGCTCTTCATGTAAATCACACACAGCTGCGTATCTGCCACACAGTAGTAAATAATTCTAGAAAATATATGTATTTATTTAAGTTTAGAGAAGCATTGTATAAAAACATTTTAGACAAACATGCAATTATTCTATATAATCAAAATCAGTTTTAGAAGTAATTACCTATGTTCCCACAGAGTTTCTGGAAGCTGTGTATCAAAAGTGAAGTGATCTTAAAACTGATCGGTACCAAAATATTAGCATTTATTTGATTTGCCATATCACACATAAGCAGCAACATTAGTCTTGAAGAAATAAGGAAAATACCATGCTTTAACATTCACAGCACAACAGTAACATCTGATTCTACAAAACAACTTCAGCTGTATGGACTCTGATCAAAGTCAGTAAAATTACACACGGATTCTAAAGATCTGCCCATACAGATCACTTTCAAAAGAAGCAGAGTCTTCACGCCATCCTACAACTATTTCTTTGATGTGATAGATTCAATATGTTCATAGCCAATCTGGTGCAGAAGTTGCTCTTCCATTAAGGAATCTCAGTGATACTGGGGATGAGATCAGAAGGAAGAGGGAAAGCCTTTGGTTCTGTCACCAATGCAGTGTGAGATGGAAGGCTGCAGTGTGGGGGCAATGTGGCCTTCAGCTGCAGATAACTGCAAATATGCTCTGCAGATCAGAAAGAGGCCTTTCAAGTGTATTCAATTCAATTTGATTTTCAAGTCACATTTCTTTTCACTGTAGCCCTGCACAATTTTCATGACAGTGAAAAGATCTCAAGTCCTTGGAAAAAATTCACAATTATCAACCTTTTCCAAGGGCCCACAGACCTCCATCATAATCTGTTTATCTGTTTTGTCTACACAAAGCTTGTTCTCCACAACTAGTAAAATATGCATCCCTTACTGCATTCTAGCAGCACGTTCCAACCAAACCAGAACACCTCACATCTTTTCTCCTCTCCTCCCTTCTGGACAGTAAACAACATTTCTTTCCAACCAAGTGACCACTGCTTCATTCCTGATCCGCTGTTCTGCAGCAAGAGAGTACAGTCTTCATCACGTTAGAGCAAATGACAAGAAAGCTTCTGATATAAACACTATGCCAGAACAACCCAAACTATTTTATGTAAATCCTAAATTTATTCAGTTCATGAAACAAAATATGCAAGAAAAAAAAAATGTAGAGAATTTTAACAAAAGAATATGTTAGTAGCCTTTTAGATGCCAGGGACATAGGTACGATTATCATATAACGAAAACAAGAATACCATCTGCACCAATTTAATTAAAAGCATTTAAACCTATATTTTAAGTTAAGCTGAAGCTACAAGGATGGAATACCTCTAAATTATGGTCTACAGACATTTACAATGAACTCCAGCAGAAGCTGTTCCCAATTTTCTATTAAATTTATGCATAACTGAGAATGATGAAAGGAAAAAAACAGCATTTCCTAACAATGTCTGCTGCTGACGTAAGCCTTTATAGGTGCATGTTTTAAAACAACTATTACCCTAATTCAGTTTTATGAACCCATGTATAACAGGTAAAGTTGTAAGCATTTAACCAATTATTAATAAAATTAGGATCCATATCCAAATTTTGTAGTAGGACTGCAAAATGTTACCAACACGACCATTTTCAATACTTAAACCAAAGTTAAAGTAAAGTTAATGTTATCTTTCACATAACATTTTTGGAGGCACTTGAAAGCACAAGGAAGTTAGCAAGATAACTTCTATGGAAGAGGACTGAGCATGGTGCACACGCAGATGGAAAACACAATGGGAACTGCATTTTTTGTGGGAGATGGTGCAACATTCTTTAACAGAATAATCCTGCCAATCCATAACCCTAAGGCAGTTTTCTTTCATAACTGAAAATGGATGTTTTCTCTGGACTTAACAGCAAGTCTCTGGTTTCTAGTCTATTGGCTTAGATGAAACAGATAATTTGCGCTTGCTTCAAATCATTCCAGTGTTTGAAGAAAAGATTTAAACAGTCACCAATATGTTTTCAGTTTGCACTCAGCATCATCATATTTAACTGATTTTAACCTTTTACATAAAATTGTATATACTTATTGTCATAAAGTGCCCTGTATGAGACATCTTTTCATATTTTTCTCCACATCAGGAGAGCTAAATTTTTAATGCACTTTTCACGTAATCACATCACTATGTGGAACCTGGATTGTCAAAAAGCACCAGTCTCTCATGAGACTTGCAGTAAACCTGGCACTCATGCCTCACAGATCCCATCTGCCTCCTCAGTGAATGCCTCAGAACATCATACAAAATCTGTAGAATTTATTTCCCATAATGTGCTCCAGAGGAATCCTGCTATAAACTAGAAGTCAGTCATCTGTGATGGCAGAGTTTCAGAGGGCAGATCCCTCTTCAAAAATCCGCTGCTGGAAAATGCTATTTGGATTTGAACTCTGCCTCCAAAAGGAGAACTCCCTCATTGTCCCTGCAGCCAGGCAGTCCCAGAGATAGAATCCCAACAGAACTTCCCTCGTCTGTCCTTCTCTGGTGTACTGGCTGCCACCAAGCACCCAATCTGGGGCCAGGCTGGGGCGTTCAGATTGGTCTTTTTTGTTCATTTTCAATGCTGAAGGTTGCAGTAATACATGAAATTCAAAAATGAAGCATGAATGGTAATGTCTTTGGCAGAAGAGTGGGTTATGAAATCCCTAACTGCTCTTTCCTTGATGACTAGATACAGAGAGGTGAATTAGCAGCTTGTCGCATGTGCGCAGAAGAAATTAATGAGTTCACAAAAACCCAACAAAACTTTTCTTCCTGCCTTTTTCTTCTAGGAGTTCAGGCGTCTTCAGTATAATTTCTACCACTGCTGAATAGAACCTTAAAATCATGATGTATGTAAAATAAATAGCAACCCCAGCACAAAACTAAAATTAGATTATTCCTTCTGAAGTTCCCTATATACCAATAAATATTTGATTACCAGAGAGATAAAAGAAGTGTCTTGCTTCTATAGTCAAACTGGTTTTAAGTACACCTCAACCTTACCTTCAAGTTAAATGGAAAGCTAATTTGAGCACTAAACAACATACTGGGGATATCTTCCATACTGAAATAAAAGTCAGAAAAATGTTTTTAAATAAAAGGGATGAAAACAACATTTACATTATCCTATTATATCCATCTTGGACCAACAGGACTTCCTGCTCACCGGTAACACCAGCTGTAACATAATGGCACACTTCCAGTCTCCCTAATGCACTGGATCAAAAACTACATGTGCTGCAATGGAAAAAAATGACTGCTTCAGAAAGCCTCTTTAAAGATATTTCAAGTTATTTTAATTCCAACAGGCTCAATAGCTACATATTCCATGTCCATAATGTTCCCAGGCACTAAAAATAGATCCCCAAAAAATTACATCAAAACACTGAAACGCCTGTTTTTATACATGTGAGCTAACAACCAACCCCTCAGATCTTTGAGAAAAGACAGCTCTGATCCCATGTGCTGCATTTTTCACGTCTTCAAGAGTGCTGAAGCCCAGGAATGCTGTCTACCAGTCAGTCACACTCCCCTTGCTCCCACAGAAACGCCGGCGCCCCTTGCCAGCCGTTTCCTCAGCGGGAAGGCGAGCCAAGCCCAGGCAGTGTGGGATGTCTGAGCCTGTCCCAGCAGGTTCCTCTGGGCACACCTGAAGGAGAGGCAGTGCCTCTGTTCACAGCCACGGCACAGAGCTGCGGTGCTGCTCCCGCCTGGGCAGGAACACAGAGCACTCATGTCCTGTCACGAGAGCTGCACACCTCTCACTGACTTTCAGGAATAGGATTTTTTCCTTGTCAACCTTAGCAACAGGCAACGTAGAATGAACTGATTTAAAGGACATGATTGTACGGGGTGGTTATTCCAAAACATTTCCCTAAGCATGTAATGAAATCTGAATTACAGTACAATTTTAGGCAGCCAACCTGTTTCAAGTAGAAGCCCAAGATCAATACAAATAGGGTAAGAATGAGTTCTGACAAAACCTTTCATTACATTTGGTTTATGTCCTAGTATTTCAGATGTAATACCCTAAATCAGCTTAATATTGTAATCCTCAAGTGTAATCCTCAATGTAGCAAGTATTTTAGCACTAAAACTTTTCCTACTCCATTGAATTCAAGAACATATTTCTATACTTCTAGTACAACTCTGTATAGCGTACATTCTTGCACATAAAAGGTTTTGTGATTTTAAATTTGAAGGCCTACACTACAGAGTTGTGAGTTAAACCAGTCTGATATTTTATAAACATTCACACTTAGTAAAAGGTTTTTTTTGTCTGGCTAATGCAAATTCAGACAATGCCTGTAGTATTCCAAAAGGTACACACATCTGCTCTAACTCTTGCTATCATGGCATAGAAGGAGATAGTAACATGAATGTACATGTCTCATTTTCCCATTAATCCTACCTACTGTCTTATTTTTCCCAATTATCTTCTCTACGTGGCCATACAATTTCTAACATTAGCAAATACTGTTTTTAGGACTTCAAAAATATTTTAGAAGTCATCTGTAATTTTAAGATGAAATAATCATTACATTTCCCCATGCTCTAACATTGTACTGGTTGGTCTTACCAGGTATTTCCCAGATGAAATGGTTATTAGGAGCAACTGAGCAAGGAAGCAGAAAGTTGGGAGCAGACAGAATTCCCCCTCCTATCTCGCTGCAGGGTGCCTGAGGAATGCAGTGAGCAGCATCTCCCTTTCTCTTCCTCAGGACCTTCGGCAGTCTCACTCAGTCTGCATCAGTGTCTCAGAGTGCCACTGCTGTCCCTCACTCGGTCCCATCCAGCACAGGTCAGCACTGAGGGCACTGCTCATCCTGTGTCCATGCCAGAGAGCGGAGAAGGACGGCAGAGCAGCTGAACCTCTCCTGGCTCCTGCTGAAAACCACCTCTCCTCCCCAGATGAGAAGCCTTAGCAGGGGCTATTTGCCTCCACTGGCCTTGCTCAAATGGAGATTCAGATGGTTTCCTGGCAGGTAGAACCTCTCTCTCAAAGATACTTCACAGATGTGAGATGCAGCTATTTGGGGACATCCTCTAGCAGAAGGAAATAAAGGACAGAAAAGGCTGTGGGAACCTGACAAGGCCCATGAGGAGGGGAGGCAGCAGCTGACACAGAGAGAGGCCCAGAGAGGAGAAAGGCTTTAACCTCACCAGGACCCCAGCAAAATCAATAGTCTCCTCTGACACACAGCTTCTGTTTCCAAGGCACCAGCTGGAGTGACCTCCTACAAACAGAAAACTGTGTCTTGTATGAGGGCACACAACTGCTCGTTAGATATGTGTAAATGCATTTTCTTTTCCTAAAGGAAAGAAAAAGTTTCCAGAACTTGAAATATGAAACAAAGAGAAACTCAGATTGTGTTTCTGGCTTTGACACAGAACAGCCTGATTTTAGGTAGGTTACGTTGCTTCTTAGTGCTTTATGTTAGCTAGTTATATAATGGGAAAAACAGCACCTCCCCTAACTTCAAAGGTTATTCTGATTACTTTAAAATAGCATGAAGATGAAAAAGGCAATAATGATAAATAGTAATCCTTAGTTTGCACTTATGCAAAATCCCTCTAGAGATCTAAGTGCTTGATTTCAGATGAAATACAGACATTGTTTGATGTTCAGCTCTTGCAGCACAAGTGCCAGCTCAGGCATCCCTTGCCTCCTACTCCCAGGTGCTGCTCCAGCCCAGCGGTTCCCGACAGCTGTGCTGCACAACCAGGCTGGGCTGAGCTGGGAGCGGGCTACGGAAGCCAACGGGGAGACTGTGGGAGGGGAGGAAGGGCCATATCTAAGGCAATATCCCTGCCAAAATAAATACACATCCATCAAGTACAAAGGCTGGCATCAAAGCTATCAATTCGTGTTACAGCTGACTTCACTTGTATAACATGTTCTGTCTGCCCTACAGTAACAAACTTGTTTCAAACAAGGAATAAATATTTCAACAGAAATCTGAATAGGTCATGAGGAGACATTTCATAATCCTATGGAAATTACTTGCAAATGATGTTGGAATCTGCATGATTGCTAGATGAATTTCACAGACTGAATAAAACTTATATATTGAATGATATTCTGTAACTCTTCCACTTTAAACAGACTTTCCAGGTAATAAAAACTTCCTTAAATCAATCCCTGAACTGGTCACAGCCCTGAGTATTGGTTTCAGCTGTTTTAATGATGCTGTACAATTAAACTGTAAGTCTAAAACTGCTACCTTCACAAGACACTTATTTACACAGATACTGTAGAAATTAGAATGGAAAAAGGAACCTTTTAAAAAAATGAATATAAATAAGTCTTCTGTCAATGTAATTTACTCAAATCCTGACCGTACCACGAAATCCTATTAAATGAAAGGCAAAAGCCTCAAGTCCCATTAAGCAAGTAGAATTCTATTTTTGTGAAACAAAAAAACCCCAAATTAAACTTGAGACAGACTCCTTAGTGACAGATGTTCCCAGTTTAACTCATCACAAAATATATGCAGTCACAGGCAAGGTTTTCAAATGGTTCTTCTGGTCCCCAACTGGTCACCATCAAAGCATTTCTACACTTCATTGCAGACACTTTTAACACATCCTTGTTTGGTCACTCAAAATTTAAGACATCCTCAATCACTAGTCTAGATTTAGGCATATGCAACTCTATAAGCTTCATCAAAGTGACAATGTGTAACCAGGACCAAAATGAGGAATTATGATTGCAAATCAACTTCATGCTTTCAGCCTTAACTACGGTTTTGTAGTTGGGGTTTTTTTCCCTTGTTTTCCTTGCTTATTCCTTCTAACAAATTGCAGGTATTCACACCAGTTATGCCTCTGAGCAGACATTGTCCTATTATTGGTTTAGACAAGAGTTCTGGTTCCGAATCGATCCTTTAAAATAGGAAATCCAAGTGTTCTGTGAGTTCCATGATGCTTACACAATGCACTTTCTATTTTTCTTTCTAAACTGCCCTTTCCTGAATGGTTTCAACACTTGGAAAGGCCTGTCAGGAGCCCAGTTCACTGCAAGTATATATGAAGTTGTCAAGTACTTGACCACACTTCTACCAATCAAAACATAGCTGCATTACAGGTGGAAGCTGCAGGCATTTGCAAGAACAAATCTCCTTCTCAGAAAAACCTACACCTATCCAGTAACTGTTTCACTCCATAACCATCCAGATCGAATGGAAAAGCCTTCCTATCTCATTTCAAGGGCTCTATCATAACATGGGCTGGCATTGTGCCAATAGCACTTTGGGGAATAAGACATAACCCATTACAATGACTACAAAGACATTAAGGCAGTAGAAGAAATTAATGTCATGCTTCTGGCATCAGATGTGTTAGGCTACTCATCAGGTTTGGCTTAAACACTATAAAAGTGGCAATTTCAACTCTTATACATGTGGAAAAAGCTAGAAAAAGTTTCTACCTGTTTCTAAATTTACGTGTTTTTTACCTGTTTCTAAATTTCAGTGTTTATGTCCACCTGCTAACTCACTCATGAACTCGCAGGTAAGTGTGCAGGCATAAAATGAACATGTCCTTGATGAACATTTAGGTGACACATGATCTCAGCTAATCAAATACTTAATGCTGTGTCCCCATATACAACAGGAGACTTCTGTTCCACAGCAATCATGGCACAGTGACCCCACAGCTAGAGTCTTCTTAAATGCAGGACTGTGTTCACCTCCACTCCCTGCTCTGAGTAGTCTACTACAGATTACAATATTACACACCAGCTCAGTGTAGGATCAAGCTCAGCAGAGTTGGGAGAACCTGTTCTCTTTAATACCTTATTTCACTCGGTCTATTCTGGAATATCTAGTGTAATCAAGGATTCACAATTTATGAGTTTTCCCCCCATTAGCAATTTTTAATTATTATTGTCTTCATCACAGGTATCTAACACTCCAAGACTATTATGAAAATTCTCCCCCCCACAAAAGAGCTTGATGTTTTCAGTTTTAACTGAAACAATAAAAACAAAACGACCGCCCCCCAAAAAAGGCCCCCCCCCACCAAATCAAACCCCCCCTCAACCCAATTAACCTTCCTGAAAATAACATTTAACAGTATAAAAAAAAGGAAAAGTAATGGTAGTGCACCTGAGCTGTACACTGAAATCTCAAATTAGTTTTCAGACCTTTTTCTTGATGCACTCCCTCCCACTGCTCTTACTCACTAACTATTCTCTTAGTGCCAGACAGAAGCCTTCTTTAACCCTCCAAAGCTGGGCAGGGTCAGCCTACATGTCCCTTGGCTGTGTGTCCCTGTGCAGTCAGAGCAGTGCTGGCAGGGCACGGGGACAGCACCCCCAGAGTGCCTGGCACAGGGCTCAGAGATGTGTAGTGCTCCTGGGCTGCAGTCTGCACTTATTTCACCACAACACACAGTTTTAGTTGCTGCAGAGGTACCATGAATGGCTCAGCTGCTGGGAATGTCTCACACAGGGCTGAGGAGTGCTCTGCTCACCCAAACCCACGGGTGGGGCACGGGCCAGCCTCACCTGCACCTAACCAGGGCAGGATCTGGCTGCTGACAGTGCTGATAAAGGCAGAGAAATGCAAGTTACTCTTCAGATTCATTAAACAAACTTCTCTAAAAACCCCAGTTAAAGTATTTGCTAAATGTTCATCTGTCACTGATTTGTCTGGCTTTCTTTTCCTGCCTTAGTTTGCACTAAGTTTTCACCAAGTTCTGTTTTCCCAAAGCAGCAGTGTCTCGACCTGCATTCAAAGGAAGAACACTGCTCAGTGCAATTCACTGTGGCTCAGCATCCTCCATTTTGCCTTAGTCACAGCAATTACATCCTCAGAGAGCAGAAATGGAGAAAAACAGAACCACAGTTCGAATATAACCAATTTGTATTTGCTGCAGTTTGAATGTCTGCCCTGTCAGGAGTTCATGTTGGTGTGAATGTGGGTATTTTCTCCATGCTTGGGGGTTATTTTGTCTGGTTTTTCTATTGGGGAGCAGGGGGTGGATTTGGGTTTTGCTTCTTTTTGAAGTTTTTATGTGTGTATTATTTTGGTTTTATTTTTTTTTTAAAGAGTAAACCCCCCCAGGTAAAAGGAACACATACATAAAAACTGTACTTCTGTTTTATAACACTGGTACTGATTTATTGGGGTTTAAAGTTCTATTTCTACACTCATCACACTTATAGAGCAAATTAATGCTTTAACAGAGGGACAGAACTACAACCAAGCAAAAATGATTGCACTGGCACCATACAGTTGGTTCAGCAGCCTAGAGCACCTATCAGGAGTGTATTCCTACAGACACATCCAGTTTGTGAACAGATCAATAGGCAGAGCACTGAAACACAACTCAAAGATGAAATAAGAGAAAAAGAAATTTTTTTTATTTGGCATAGGGGGAAAAAAGATCACTTTCACTGCAACAGTTCCAACACTTGTATTTCCTGTTCTAGCATTATGAAAGTGAGAAGTGTTTTCACACAGGATGCAGGGATACCTTACACCCTTGCTCAAACTATATATAGTTTTAAGTCAATGTGAACGTCTGGAACAAGGAATTTTTTGCTAGTCTAAGAAAATACTTACAGGCCTGCAAATAGATTCTAAATGAACCTCATGCCACCAGACTGAGGGAAGATAAATCCAGGCCACAGTCAAAAGCCGTATAATATAATTCACAGCTACTCCAGAAACTTTTAGGAAATAATAATGCCAAGAAACATATATGCAGTATTTTGTAAGCTCAACCTTTCAAATAAATGCATAAAACTGTAGTGATTAAACATTTCAGTCCATCTCAACGGAATCATCAAAGGAATTTAAAAGAACTGGACCACAAACTCTTATCTCACTGCAACTTGATATTAATGTCTTAGAAAAAGAAGTTCTTCCTCAGATCTCTCAGAAAATTACAATTCTATCCTTTTACTTCAAAATAAGAGAAAAAAGCTAAAGCACAATTAAAAAAAACCCAACAAAAAACAAAACCAACCAAACCCTAAGGTAATAGAAAATCTTCTCACTTCCCTCTTTCAGTATATTTCTTGCCCTTAAAGATTGAATTCCTAGCTTCTCCCCCATAGACATATCCATACAGCAAATGTTTTTCCATTAATTGATTCTGCATGGAAGTACACTACACAAATAAACTGAAACAGGGTGAAACTCAGTAAGTTATATTTTAAGGCTAACTAATATATTGATTTATTTCAAATTAAAAAAATGTGTTACAGAATAAAACATCTTAGTATCCCAAAAATCAAACACTGATAAACAAACCAGGTCTTCTGCGAAAGAAATGTATGGACTGCCTAAATAAATCTGATATTTGTTTTTTTGAGAGATCAATACTTATTCTGATATTGAAAACATGAAAGCTAAAAACCAACGAAAATCTGCAGACCTCCAACAGCTGACATGAAAAATCAGATCTCCTACCACAAAATCCAGTCCTAATGAGAATTGCAACAAGGGAAAAAAGGTCTCTGTCACACACAAAAATAGACACAACGCTTGGTGTCCCAACTCTAATGCTCATGTATTAGTGTCCATAGCAACACCTCTCCATTCATTTTATTTATTAAACACAAGCCAGCAAAAAAAATAATAGTGAATGGTATACATCAACAGCAGCTGATTTAATACATAAGGAAGGAACATTCTCAAACCTATTACAGAAAGAAAACAAAACTGCAGCATGACTAAGAAGAGTAACACCACAAAATACCAAGATAAAATAAAAAGACACAAAGAAATACGCAGTATGGGTATACAAAGGTAGTTATGGATTCAAGAACTCTATAACTTCATTTAGGTCTCCTTATAACTTCTTCAGGAACTCACCACACCCTAGTCTGACCTATTAGCCACAAAAAGGTTTCTTCACTATACAACCAACACAAATGTAAACAGACTTGAATCCCTGTTTAAGGACAATTACGTTCACAGGAATCTTCACCAAGATTTTAGTGAAAATACTGCCATCATCTTCCATTTGAACAGCAATAGAAGTTATTCCATCTTGAAAATGACAGCTTTGAAAAAAACCTGCAACTGGTGTATAATCAGGGGTAACGTGACCAGGAGCACACTGATGCAATGCTTCCCGGGTTGTACTGGCTCCCCTGGATACTCCATGAACTCTATTTTTTCAAGCACGTGTGTTCTGTTAGCCAGAAAACCAAAAGATCACCTCAGGCAACTTCAAAACAACCCTGACGTTTCAGTTCTTCAGAAATAATGGAGATATCTATAGCCAGGGTAACATATATCGGGAGCTACATACCCAGTTACGAAACTTCACATTCAGGATTCCAGAGTTAGTCACAAGTTCACAATCCAAACACTTGAGACACTTAGCTGAATTAGCCATTCACTCTTTAAATAAGAAGGACATGATATTTTCCTTGTAAGGAAAACTAACTGAAAACACTGACCCCCAATATCCATCCACATGCAAAGATTTTGTCTGATATGATGAAAGGATAAAGGGGAAGAGACAATCCATAGCTGCTATCAAGTATAGCTCCTAATGCTTTCTATACTCATGATGGTCCCACCAGCACAGTTATGAAAGAAATCAAATCACACAAAGAAGAGTCACTTAGTGAACGTACACAGAGATAAACACAGACAGTCTCAAGTTCAGGCTTTGGCTGCAGCACCTGCAAGCCAGATCCAACCTGCCACAGTGCTGCCTGCAGCCTCTTCTCCCTGGTTTGGGGGCAATGCTGCAATCGCCACTCACAGCCTGCTCTGCACCAGCCTCTGCTCTGCAGAGCCACCTGGCAGCTAACCTACATAACTCCAGCTCTTTTGTCTAAAAGTAATTCAAGTGTCCTTAGAAACAGCATCACACTGCTAAAAACCAAATGCTTTTTCTACCTAGAGCTCCTAGGATTGTGCCAGATTGAAAGGTCATTAGCATTTTACCTTCAGATAGCACCCTCTCTGAAGATACACTGAATGCTCCACCATAATGAGCCAGAAATCAATGTTAAGTAATGTATTGGATTTTCTGGACCACATTGTTTTTCAGATAAAGAAAAAAAATTATCCAAAACAGCTCAATAAGGAAACATAATTAATGGCCAACATATTTTAAAGTATCTGTCTGGACTTTCAGTCTCCTCTGAGGCATTGTGCTGAGCTTTAGCTGCAACTCAGGTAAGACTGCAAAGCAGCTGGGCTAATAAGCTATGCTAAGAGTAAGCCAAATGCCAAGAACCCAAAGCTTTCTTTACAAATTGTATATGTTTCAAAACCATGACAGAGAATCAGATTTTTGTCAGCCAACTAGCACATAGCACAGAAACAAGTGAGGCTTACTGAAAATGTCTAATTAAGGAGCAAGAAAAAGACACAAAAAGTTTTCCATGATCTAAACACTGTGCTAAATAGATGAGCCTAATAGCACTGAACAGCAAATAACCCAATATTTCTAAGTGATCTTCTGTTTTGCACTTAACAGCTCCAGTCCCAAGTCTGCCTCTACCTACGCCAGTAGTCTGAGGACAAAGACTATTACTGTGCTGGGCACAGGGCAGGAATTTATTAGTAGTAGTTGGCAACACCTAGCAGTGCTTTATAACCAAACTTCACAGAGCTCTTCAATCTTTAATCTTAACTCCATTCATTGCAAAATTGTTCAAGAAAACCAGGGCAGAGCCATGCTTCAAATCCTGAGGAATTCTCTGTGGGTAACATGGCAGGACAAAGGGGGTTCTGAGAACCAGTGTTCTCAGCAAGCCCAGCAGCTCCAGGCTGCCCAGGGAGATACAACTGCAGGATTTTGAAGCTAATGTCCTCTGTCAGGAGCTGGAGCCGCTGAACAGCCTGTGCACACAGCCATTTCTGCCATTCCAGCTCACTGCAAGGAGCCTGTAGCATGACAAGACAGGGAAAGCAGGAGATCAACACAGCAACGTGAAAATAAACATTTGAAAAAGCACAGGGACAGACAAGCAGAACATCCACAAAACATAAACACTGTTTCCATTTTGCTTGGCAATGACTTCAATGTACACTATCTTGGCTAATTCAGTCAGTATACTTTGTTGAGCAGAGTTACCTAAACAAAATTCACAAGTCTTTAAAGGAGAAACATTTCCACAGAGGTTTGGTCTCAAATCCCACTGAAATGTTAAAATTTACAGCACTCAGCCTCAAAATATTTGAGGAATAGTTACTGAAGCCTCACCATCAGAAAGTCTGTCGATCTATGTCACCCAAAAGTGCTCTGATATGTTAATCTGCCTTCCAGAGAGCTCCTACCTATTTCTCAAATTATTTGTATTATGTAGCAGTGTAGGGTTTGTTTAGAATAATGATGATATTGCATACATGTATTATACTGCATATTGCAACATGGGAATAAAGACATAAAAAGAACAGAACCCTTGTCTATTCTCCATTTTTGCCTTGAGATGAGGCAAAACAATTCCTGCTACCTTTATTATTTACAGTCCAGCTTTCCACTAATGCATTCTGAAAGAGCATTGTTCTCAGGAGCCTTATCTACTTTTACCTTGTGTCTATAAGGAATTCACAATAAAGCCCCAATGCACAGTCACAAAAGATATCAGCTTATGTTGACATTGAATGTATTGCACAACAACAGAAAAGTCTGACAGTACTCAGCATTCCCAGTAATTTCCAGTAAATGGAAATAGTATCTTTACTATATTTGCATTACCCAAATATATTTGCAGATCTTTAAACTCTTAGAAGTGCATGAAACATAAGCAAGTAATTTCCAGCTGAGATGCAAATTAGTGCCTCAGGAAATGCACATGATACAAGACTGTGAATCACTTATTTACAGATATTGGTTAACTTAAAATGCACATTTTCACTATTACTGAAGGTGGCAAAACCAGTGTTTACATTACAAAAAATTTGTTATTTCCTTTCTTAATTTTAGATCTTAAGTGTGAATAAAATAGTTGCTGCGGAGTACTAGAAACAAGCAGGCTACTTCAAGGATGATAAAGATGCAGATCAGACAATTGTATCAAAGGAATAAGCTAAAAGTTATGCTCACAGGTACTTGAAGAATTGAAATCTCTAAAGACTTAATAAAAATATGTTCAGCCCTCTGAAACGAAGTGCAAATATAGCTCTAGCAGTTCACAAACACACTATATTGCAACACCAAGATACAGAAAAAATCCCACCTTTCATCCAAAAAAAGCCATTTTTAGAATCCAGCATATTTTTAAGAGAACTTTGTGAAGATCCTTGCTCTCAGTCCTGCAGGTCACAGCACACTACTAATTCCTGCAGTTACCCTTCCTAGCAAGTGTGCTCCAACAGGAGTCTGACAAAGCAAGAAGGAATGTACTCATAAAAGGAAGAAAAAAAAAAAAAAAAGAAAGAAAAAAAAAGTCTGTGTTTTGGGTTATTCATGTTTTTGTAAAAATAATATTTGAATTGTTACTGCTTTTTCAAACAAACATGTTTGCTCTTTTAACATGGTTTTTAGCATTTTGTGGGTTTGGTGCATAGCAGAAATTTAAAAACATTTTCAAAACATTTCAGTGTCAGTGCAAACACTTCAATTTCATCTTCGTGATTAAATGTTTCTGTAAGAGAAAAAATGTACACATACAGTTTTCTGCCTAAGGAGGTTTTGCCTTCACAGCTAACATTTCATATGCAAGACTCCAATTTCACATCAAAGCTTTACTTTTAAATTCTGTAAAGATTCAAATTTAATCTCAGGAGACTATGATGTCTTAGAAGTTAAAACAGTAAGTGCTGCAACCAACAATCTTTAAGAGATTCTGCTTTTGATAGATTTAGTTTTAATGGGAAACTGAAGTTACTCGACAAGCATTACCAGTTATCTTGAGAGACTTGCAAAACATTCCACTGGTGTAGAGAAGTTAAGGCTTTCACTTGAATTTCTAAATAACCTTCTATTGCAATTGCTTTAATACTGTGCTTCCTGCAATAACTTTCACTTCTACCCTTTCTCCCCTACACTAATCCACAACACCATTGCTTTTCCCTCAGTTGCAAGGACACAAGGCAGACTTTATTAGCAGATGTTTCTGAAATCTTATCACTAAGCATTTGTAGCAATGTGTACCCAGTGTCACAGCCCCCTCCGCAGTTAATTAATTTCCTGTAACCAAATAAACAGCAAAAAACACCCCACTAAGCACTAAATTTCAGACAGAAAGGCAACTGAAGGTTCAGGAAAATACGCACTTATCAACAGCTGGATAAAAATCCAAATAGCTCATAATTAAACCAGTATATTAAAGGATTCATTTTTAAAAAGCCCAACATTTCATTTTCCCCTTCTCTCAGCTGCTCCACATACAATCTCTTCTAAGAGAGACACATACTAAAGAATCTCCATGCACATTCACCTGCATCTCCTTCAGCAGTTCAGCAACTCCATTTTCTACAGTGTCTTAAAGCAACTTCCTGAGAGGCACAGTAACATCCTCTTGCATCAAATGCTTAGCTGTCTCGAAGTAAACTAATTTTTTTAGGAGATATTAAGGCCCTTAATTACTGGACCTTAATTAATTTCTTAATATTTCCTCCCATGCCTTGCAATACAGTGAAGGTACATTAGTGACCCAGAATGCCTCATCTCTTCACGGAAGGAAGAAGTGACTCTCAATCATTTCAAAGGTGCAAGTTTTAATCCTCCTGTGAATCACTCCCACCTTCATGTTTTAAAACCTGAGATCTGCCACCTTGCTAAGGTTTGTGATTTCGTCTTTACATCTAAATCACCTGAAAACAAAAATAATAATGCACATGAAGGAAAAAGCTTATTTACAGAGTGGTTTTTTAGATTAGGCAGCTCAGAAATTACAGACCAGCTTAAACATCAGCTACAAACTTAGCTGATCAGGTGCTGCAACCCAGCTGAAGTAAATGCACTTCAATTATAAATTAGTATCAGATGCTGCTCTCCAGAAAAAGCAGTTCAAGACAACTGAGAGTGAGCAGGGTTACAACTTTCCAAAATTAGCCTGACATGATCTAATTCAGCTTCAGTGGGAGTTAGATTGGGCCACGTGCCCACAGCTACATGAGTCTAACTGCTGCCTCTCAAAAACAATAGTTTAATGAAAACTGTCTCATTACCACCATAATTAACCTGTCCCAGCCACATACATTAGTAATTACTTCTTTTTTTTTAATGGTAGCTTTTGTCAAAGTTTCCACACAACTCCATAAGCACCTTAAGACAGACTTTTACATACTCATTTTTTATACATAACAAGAAGGCTGGCAAGAATGTTACACTGGAAAGATAAGCCTGTTACCAGTATTTCAGAGTGAAGAATGACTTCCTTGACTGTGTGAGGGGGGTCTCCTTCTATTCACAACTCAGTGCTCTTATTTAACAGAGGTTTCCTAAATCCTCCAAAAATTGCAGCCACCATTTGCTGTTATGAGATGAAAACACAATATAATTTTCAACCACATGTATCAGTAACTACTCAACTGTCACTGCCAGGCATTTTTTTCCATATATCACACAAATACATCACTTGTCATAGAAAAACACGTTCTTAACACTCAATTGTTGCTACATTAATTTATTTGCAGTACCAGGAAGCGGCCTTGAGGGAAAAAATAATTAAAAATTGCTCTTTCATCTTGATGTTGTTTTAAAGCAAATGCTTCATAACAGCAATATATCTATGATCAACAAGGGAGATCATTTAAATCTTTAGCTACTTAACTTCTACTTAACTGGCTATTATGAATGATAGAGGAACTAAAGAATTTGTCTCCAAAAAGAGTCTCAGAATTTAGGAAGCATTCTGTAGTCATAACAGGCAGATATTTAGGTCAAACTAAATATTTGACAAAGCCAACAAAGTAAGCACATCTCAAAACACTGACCCAGGAAGCCATAGTTGGCCCTTTTTAGACAAGGGTTAAGGGGTATATGAGTATACTGACTGAAGTTAAGATGGAATATTTTTGGTCAATTTTTTGTGAAAATATAAGATGGAAGAACAGTGAATCTATTCAGGGGTGATTTACCACAGAAGAAGAAGGTATATCTTTCCTCAGAAGTGCAAGTTACAGGAGGAGTGGTTGTTTCTGAACTTCTGCATTTGAGTAGCTCCAAACCCCACAGGCAAATCTTGAAATCAGAAATAAACACCATTCTCCAACCACTACTTCTCCTGGCATCAGGAAACAACTATCTTAATCTTTGCCTTTTTAATACCCCCTGACTGTGGGTTCTAGACTATCGCCCATCCTACAGCATTTGCAAAATTCTAGCTGGAGGGATTAGCAACCAACAGCTACTCAAATCTGCCTAGATTATCTTTAAGATAGAAGAGATGAGTATTATGACTCCTCAGATGTATGATTGCTTTAAATTACCACCTGCACATTAAGAAGCAGTAAGGATTAAATTTCAGGCTTCAAGAACCTGTTTGTCCTCAATCTTATTTTTCATTTTTATAAAAATTTTGTCACAAGACAGGTTGGATTACATGTATTTATACCCTAATCACATATGAATTATATTAAAAAAAAAAAAAAAAAAAAAAAAGCTGTTCTGTTCTACACAGATACAGTTGTGAGATAAATGTTTTGACATCCTAAGACCAACATTGACATTATCTTAAATATGACAATTTTTCTAATTGCTATATGTTATAAGAATGGTAATTTGATATATGTAACATGTATTAAGATCTTAACTTAATTTTGTCTTCTTGAATCATTTATAGTCTAGCTGTATCTTTCAACACACCACTGTTAAGTATCAAAGAAAAACTGTAACCAAAAGATCGTATAAAGTAATTGTTTTATTTCTCCATTATTTTTCTGGATGGATTTTGCTCAAGGGCCTAACAGTATTCTGCTGTTTCCACAGATCCTTCATATAGCAGCAAGGAAACATCCTCAAAAGAACAACTGCAATTTTCCTTAAAAATTAAGCTTGAAATTGATTAGGGTCATCAGTAAGGTCTTCAGGCTCCATTAGTTTTTAAACTACAGCTGAATTTCTACTTGTAATTCCAGGAACATTTTATTCTGTATGATTTTACTGGAAATGAGAATAAAAACATTCACAAATACTTAGTTAACTGTTGGCTGAATTCATCAGGCTTCACATAATTCTACACCAGTCACCTCCACTTCCAAATTTCCAGAATCATAAGTATAGTCCTAGGAGGTCTCATACCTTAAATAGTTCTTGAATGGCCCAAAATATCAAAAATACAGATGAAAAACACTGCTCTTAGTTCTCAGGCTAAAGTGAAATAACCCTCTGCAGAAGATTTCCCATGTGACTGGGACCTGTTCAATTGAATAATTCAAAAGGTATGGTAACACAGATTGCCACAGTGCAGCTAACCCTGCTAATGACCTTACAGCATTATGCCCACTACAACAGAAAGGCTGGGAGAGTGCTCAAGAAAGGTATCCAGTAGCTAATACAAAGTTTCCCAACGATTCTATAAAAACTCAACCTTGCCAAAGAAAGAATTCTGTACTTAACAAGCCAAAATAAAATCTTACAGCACCAAAATGGGTTGTGCAAGGAGCTGAGAGACCACGAACACTCCACTTGGAATGGAGATCAGTAACATTGCAGAGGTCTGTGTGCTGCAGCCTCCCTGCTTTTTCACCCCTCCAGGTATCCTCTACCTCCACAGTGCTACCAGAGTGCTGGATGTGGACATCCAGGAGCAGCCCCATCTCTGCTGGATGCAGCAATGGTAAAGCTTTACAAATAAAACACCAGAGTGGCAAATGAGGCCATCCTTGCTGCAGGAGTGGCCCATCTCCATCTCTTAACCCAGTCAAAGCAGACAGACAACTGTGCTCCGAAGCAACCTACTTTGCTTGTGCTTATGCCTAAAGCCAAATTTGCCTATTATGAAAATGGAAGGTGACACAATAACACAAAACAGTTTGAGCCAGTAGAAATGTACACTGCAGCACTCAATTACCGCTGGGTGAATTAAGGACTGTCTTACAGATTTAATTTACACACACACACACTTTGCAAGTCAAGATGGATGTTTCGGTATCAAAAATTCCATTTAAAATTATTTTAAGATCTTATCACTCAACAATTGAATTAATTCAGCTTGTAAATTTTATCCCTTGAGAAGAACAAGCACAAGTAATTTTGTAAGAACCTGGTCTTCCTGTTTTGTGGGGACAGAACGGGACAATGAATTATCTTTACACCTGGTTTTCCTCCTGTCTAATTTCCCTGCACAACACTAACTCCAGTCACATTTGGGGAGCCAAATCTGATGAGTCTTACCAAAGTCAAGCAGAGTCTGTTCTGCACTGCACAGTGCCACTTATTCTAAATGGTGATTATTTACTGGTTCTACAAACAGCACTGTCAACCAAAAGGCAGCATGTTTTACCAACTTTCTTTACCCATTCATATTCTACACACTTTCCAAGTTAAAGACTGCTGTTTTTCAGCATGCCAAACCCTCATTTTGGTCCAACTTCCTACCAAATACTAGACCCTATGGCCATTTTTGAAAGTATCAGTGATAAGTATCAGTATCTTTACACTGAATTTAACTCAAATACTCTCATTCCTAAACACAAACTATTCTTTTTGCATTCTGCAGCTGTAAATGCTATCCAATTATACACCCTCATTTCACAAAATACTTTCCACTGATAAAGAACTCTTGACATACAGAATAGTTATGCCTCCGTTTACATACCCAGCTTTATTCAACTTCCCTTTCACAATTCTCATTTAAAAAAGGCTATTCAAATGTTTAGATTAGGCCACTAACTCAGCTTCTTTACAGGTTCTTAACTTTTGGAACACAGCATAACACTGTGCCTGCTAGTTATGCTCTTGCTTCCATCATACCAGGTTAAGGGGTCTAATGCCTTCATTTGGATCTGTATTTTGGGCTGATTTTACAATAAATAACTGAAAAGAAAATTACATTGCTCAAACTAGTGTTCTTTGAACATTATGTCAAAGTTAGCCCCTACCAGAGATATGCAAAAGAGAAGTCAAATTTCAGAGACTGTTGGAGAGAATTTCAGCAGTCTGATACAAGACCTGCTCTACCACTCAAAACTACCTGTGGTTCATGACTGAACAGACAGGCCAAACTTTCCAAAGGTACAGTAGTTAATGAAACCACTGGCCTGTTCTCAACAGAAATCATGAATCTTCTAAATACCTCCACAGGCTTATGAGGCTGGCCGTCCAAATATCAAAACACACAAGATTAGAGATAATTTTGAAAAATATAAACTACATTCAGCAGTTGCCCATACAAACAATCCTCTTGTAGCTTGCTCTTTGTGGGGCAACATGGAATATGAGTGTGACAAACTTCCTAAGAAAAGGAAAGCTCTGTTCTGCTTGCCATCTCTGACACAGAAAGGTCACAGATTTCACATTTAGCAGTACCACAAAAGAAGGCTCTTTCCCTAAAATCTTTGTATCATTTCATGGTATAAAGACACAAACATCTGACTTACTGTAAGGTGTTGTATCTGTAGGGTCAGGAGGTGGGAAGTTTTCTGTGAAGTTGACATTACACAAGTCTGTACTACAGCAGCAGAAGCGATATGTTCCATTCTGAATCAAGGAAGGGGTGGTTGTAACTATACACTCTTCAAAGTGACACTCCTGTGGGTCTCCTATATGAGACCAGCAACCTGTAAAAAGAAGCAAACGACAGATTTTTTAAAATTTTTTTTAAAATAAGCATAAAATCAGTTCTACTGAATGGATAAACACACCTATAGAAATTCATACATTACCTAATTAAACATTACAGAGTGGGGTGAAAACAGTTATAATTTGCTTGTCTGTCTTTACTACCACCTTTTAAACAAAAGCCTGAAGAATTTTTTTTAGAATTCCCCATAGCCAAGGAGAAGAAAATGTGGGCAGGGATGAAGGTCAATGTCAGAGGTGTCTAGCTGTTGCCTTAATATGATAAAACCTGAATTTCTGAGCCTTCTAAGCAGAAGTATGCCTTTCCTCATTTCTCTGACACCACAGACCATGCCACCACATCTGGTCCACAGTCTCAATGAATTGTGACCTAGTTCCTTTCTTAGGCCACAAGACTGCATCTACAGCTTGGTGCTTCTTGCATAATTTTAAGAATTCTGCCCTTCCTCATTGTCAGCATCACTGGACTTTTCTACAGGATCACATCTTATTGCCTGGTTAATACCAGGTCCTTTGTCCCTGCAGCAACTATTCATTCCCAAGTATGGTCAATAGCAGTTAAATGTCATTTATTCAGAAATACCTGGGAGGGAAAGAGGCAGCAGGGGGGCAGAGGTGAGCAGTCAGGCTACTCCCTTCAGCAGATTGCCAGATCAAACAGGAGTCATGGACAACAACTCCACAGGCTATTTGTAAATACCAGCTGCATTTTCATTCAGCCTTATACTACATTAACTTGTATCCAAGTAAAAAAGAGCAGAGTCCCTGAGAATCCTAATCAAAACACATCTCCAGAAACTTCAAAGCCCTTTACCCCTCCTACCTTCATTCTCCCACAGAACAGCAGTGGACTACAGTACTGATATGTGAACTATAGCTGCATTTTCCTTTATAAACAAACATCCAATCAATATGAATATACACTTTTTATTTAATAAGACACTTACTATTAAATTTATCATTACATCAATACATATACTGAAATTCAAGAAAGCCATCTTCCTCTGGACCTCTGAAGTAACAAGAAATTTGAATGGATTTTTTTTTCTCATCTGTGCATCGATGTCTTTGGTCTCTTTCAGAAATCATTAATTTCAAACAAACTTTCTGTTCACACTTAGAATTGTTAAAGTTTAAAATTATGCATTTGTACAATGTGCAAGAAGTCTAGTTTTGCAGCTGTGCAGCTTTGTATCAGCTGGCGAGGTCACAAAGAAGTGAAGTAAGCAACAAAACTACCGCACTCAAACTGAACTGTTACATACCTTGTTTTACAAGATGTATTTCTCCTTCTCGTGTTTTTTCCCAAAGTCCATAGCAGGTACTACCTTTCATGCACAAAATTGTGCCATTCTCCTGGGAGATTCGGCTCTCACTGATCCCTTGGTCCTGCTGATATGGGTCTTTAAATGCACACAGCCGCTCCTCACTCTGTGTAGCTATAGCCAAAGAAAGAAAATTTTTATCAGTGATTCTATGCATAAAATATTTAATAAAAAAGATGATTAAGGTCTTCTGAAAAGATACAATCAAAAAAAGCTAGATGTGTAACTACAAGGCACTTAGATACTACTATTCAAACGTACAGCTCAGCAAACATCCAATCACAGTAAGAATTTGTACTACATATTTCAACAACTAGATTTCATCCAGTTCTTTAACTCCCATCAAAGCACTGGCAGCAAAAAGATGCAAGATGAAGCAGATTGGTCTTTTGAGAAAAACAGATTTTGAACTTAAGAGTAAAATTATAGCATATGTAACTGTAAATTATTAAAGGTATTGTATAAAATATCTCCTCACAGATGGTTTATTTCTTTGATCACTCTTCAGCACTGGCCCCAAAGAAGCCATGTTTCAGCAAGTCAGACTTAATGCAAAAACACTGCTTCACTTTGTCACCAGTGCGGGTGCTTGGGTGAAAAAATGAAAAACCAAGAGACTTCGATACATGCGTCTCACTTTTAAGGCTGTTACTATTCACTAGGAGTCAAAATTTGTAATTCTTTTATGCTGAAACAACCGTGAATTGCTGCACTGTTCAGCCAGCATTCTGTCAGTGTTTCCCAGTTTATTGTGTGGCAGCACTAACTTAAAAAGTACAACTTAGCTGATTTTTCTACTGGTCTGGTAGAGCGTGTGTGATCAGTTGAGCTGCGTGTCAGCTCAGTGGGGGCAAAACTCTCAGCTGAGGAGGCAGGAACCTCTTAAGCCAGTGTAATTCAATCACTTGCAGCTCCCCACACTCCAAGAACCTGGCTGCCAGTCCATGCTGCTCACCCACCTCTCTGAACTCTGATCAGTGCACTACTAACACTTTACATCTGGTACTACAGTTCTGCAGTGATAAACACATTTATTGTGAAGTAGTGACTTACTCGATATACAGAAAGTTAGTTGCCTAAATTTCATATGCAATTTTTTTTTTTAAATCTCTCTGAGCAGAGTTAGTCAAGTTACTGAGTACAAAAAGGTCACACATTAACAGCCAGCACATGGTGCCTCCAGCAGAACTTGCCAGTTGCAGGCTGTAGTTTTATTCTCAGAACAGCTGAGTATGCCAGGCGTGAAGCATCTGTCCTGCATTCTCTGCTCCATGACATGGGACTGGCCAAGAAACAACGTAAGAAAGGACAGGACCCCACTGCCATAAGGGAACTGGATCTGACTAACTTTCTGAAAATTCAAAGAAGAAAAAACTATCACAGAACTACAATTTTCAAGACACAATGAGACAAAAGTGTACAGCCTTGTGAAATAGGACGTATCTGCTCTAAGGGACAGTAGGAAGGTTTTAAAACCTGTTGCATATGATAGCTGAGTGGGGTTAAGGCCATCCAAGATCTGCTTGTTTACAAAATGCTCAAATTGCTGCAAGATAAGCCCCTTTCATAACATGCCTTTGTGAAAAATTAATTTAAAAGAACAGAATTTATGAAACAGCCACACATCTGGTTTCCTTATTTCAAAAGAAAAGTAATTCCAGGAAAGCCCACTTTAATAATACCTCAATATATGTTTAAAAAAATAAAAATCTTTGAACACATGAACTAACAGAAGAAGAAAAAAGACCAAAACAAACCAAAACCTTTTGAGTTTGCCTTGGACTCAGAAAAAAATATAGTGACATGTATCATGTCTGTGCTCCACTGACTGAGACAGCTTTAATTGATTACTTTTCAGGCCTCTTAATCTTTCTATAAAACTCCTAGGATCGAGGTTGAGGTAAGAATACGAGAAGACACCCAAAAAAGAGAAGTTGTTAAGAGTCATGCTAGATGCTGTCCAACTACACATGTACTACATAAAATAAAAAGTAACTACCAAAGGCTTTTCTGCTTTAAAAAGACTGCATTGCCCCATAAGAATACCTGCAGAGGGGAGGATGGGGCCAGCATGAGAAAATACAACACAGAGCTAGCAATCTGAGTGTCTATCAATTTTCTTGCAAAGTAATAAAAATACAAGTTAACTTGACACAATTTAATGTCAGATGATCTCAGTGGGAAACTTTTCCAACAAAAAACAAAGGTTACTCATCCAACAACTAGAGTTTTCATGCTGATCACTGCACATTCCTGCTTCGATTATAACATGAAGAAGCACGGCCCCTGTGGGAGCAGTACCCACTGCAATATTCTGCTGACCCCTGCTCCTTCCCTGATGGCACAGAACATCTGGAGAACAGGGGACATGGAACAAAAGCTACTTTATTTTTCTCTATGGCCTCTGTATGTTCATTGTTGAAGTTGTAATGCCGAAGAAAATCGGGTACAGAAACCATCTTTCAGAATAACAGAATAGATGCACTGCTTCAGTTACTGCTCATGATTTCAGTACATTCCTGCACTGGGATTTCTTTCTTCCAGGCAGGGGAAACCAGTCAGATTTAAAAATCTTTAGTACTGGAATATTTCTAGGTCAGAACTTGAGAGCAGCCTCTAGCCCAGGTGAGTATGCTTGTATGCCTTAAACCTTGCCCAAAAGAAGAACTACAAAATACTACTACAAAAACCACACACAGGTGCCAGAGGGCCTCTTTAAAAGTTGACCTATTTCAACAGAAATCTCACTCTTCAAGGTAAAATACCATTGCTTGTTTGGATTTCCACATGTTTCACATGGACAATGTTGTTTGTCAGTTTTCAGTCATCATGGGAGCCAACAGGTATGCAGGATGCCTTTGGAGCTGAAACCCATCTCTCTGTCCCTGGGAGCTGTGCATCCGCACTCTTTGAGGGCAGTCACTAACACTGTAGCAACGTAGCTGGAAACAATTCCAGAGCTGCTTCTCCATGCTTGGGAGTTATTAAAAAGCCATAGGTCCCAGGCAGCTGGCTCTAAATGACCCTGCCTCAGAAAAGTGTTGACAAGATGACCTTCAGAGGTCCCTCTCAACCTCAACCATTCTGCAATTCTTGCATGTCTCCAAATACTCAATGTGCAGAACAAGACACAAAAATTATTTCTCAGCTGGACTATTTGTTCTTTTCTGTCTCCAAGGTAGGAGAGATGGTAGGGTAAGACTAGAAGTACCGGATTCTCTTGTTTGTCTTCAGTTCAAATAGATCCAAACAGACCCAAGGAAATACCTTAATGTTAAGATCCTCATTAAAAGAACATAAGAAAGAACATAAGCAAGAAAACTTAAAATAAATAGCTTATTCTATGAAGACTGAGGCTCCTGAACTGCTCTACTTGATACATCCCTTTCATTTTTCAGAAACACGAAGGGCAAAGTTCCTGCAGACAGGTGTGCTCATCAGATATTAAATGGGAGCCATAAGCAGTTCACTGTACAGTGCTCTTTTCCTTACAGATTTCACAGACCCAAGATGCACTAGCAGTGAATCCTCACATCAGCAAAATGCAGAAGCCATTTACAGATCAAGCTATGCAATGTATCTGCCCAGACATGTAATGTCCCAGCATACAAACACAACCAAGACTCAGCACCAAAGTTGCAGCATTGGTTTCACAGGACATCTGCTGCATGGCTGAAGTCATCCCTTAAAACCCTGAATTTACCTTTATAAGGCAAATTTCATAGTAAACTGTTTGTTCATCACGTAGAACTCATTAGAACTTTTCTAATTAACCCTTCAATGAAATTTCATGAGAGATTTTTAAATAAATAAATGGCAACTGAATGCCTACATGTCATATACCACTGGAAAATTTGCTACTGGAGAAACTGTAGAAGCAACAGATAGGCTGACACTGAAGAAGACAAAAAGCAAGTCAAAAAGTAAGCAACAAATTATGAAGAATTTATAACGAAATGCCACTTTTCCATTCCTCTCATATTTGCGTACCAGACAAACTATGTCAAAATAATTCAATAGAAATAATAAAATGAACTCAGGCTTCTGTTCTCTTATCCTGCAGAGATGACAAAGACAAGAGGGGAAGGCATCATTCCCAGAAGTTCTACCAAGGGAAAAACCAACAAGAGCACATCAATTCCCTATCATAAACCAGAAAAAACCCCAAACCTCAAAATTAGTTTTGTTGCCCTCCAGCCCATTTTACACCTCTGCGTATACAAAAACCCCACTTTTATCTACAGTTTCAGAAACAAACATGAGTGGCATTTGAATTGAATATGGGTGCTCCAAGCCATCATCTAAGAAACAGTGTATGTTCTCAGCTTTCCTGCTTGGCTGCCACTACTGGTGAGTCTGATCACCACACGCACTTTTAATCAGACTGTGAAAACTTGTTGTCATATTCCAAGAGGAGAATGGGTAAACAGACTACAATAAATTAATTTCCCAGAATCATAAAGGAACTGGGAACTGTCCATCATTTCCCAAGTCAGTCCTGTGGCTCATGCTTACTGCTGTGGTGGTTTGGGGGCATAGAGTTCATTCCTGTACCACTACACAGCCCCCAAGAAAGAGGACCAGGGCTTCAGGAATTTCCTTTTGGCATATGGCTAAGCTTTTTATGTGATTTACCATGTTAGAATTAGTCAGTTTTACTGTCAACAAAAATGCTATACAGATTTTTTCAGTATTTTCTCCCTGCAATCATGATGCTATTTCCAGCTGCTCAGAAACAGAGAACTGATTCACACTGATAAGTGAATTCTGTCTGCTCACTACAAAAACACTCTGAGATGTCTACTATGAGCAAATGTGTTTTTTCCCCACTAAAGATATTTTTGAACAGCAAAGATCAGAAGAAAATTTCAAGTGCATCTAATATTTCAGAAACGCTGTATGTGACTAACACACAATTCATCCATACCAGGATGAATTTAAACACATGAATATGCTGCTATTGTTTTTAATATAGTAATTATTTCACGATCACTGCGTGTTCTAGGAAAACAACTATTGAAAACAATGAAAGAGAAATACCAAAAGTTACAGGAATCCAAGTGCAAATCCTTAGAACATGAGTCATGTTTTCACTAATAGCATCGGAAGTCACTTCCATTAGTACTGAACTGATGCTTCCTGACCTTGCATCTATTCAATGCAGTACACAGAATTCACATCAAGTGCAAAGCGAGGGGGAAAAAGAACAAAAAACCTCCAATGTTACTCGAATGCTACTCCATGGTCTAATCATTTGGATTAAAGATAAATAAATAAAACACTTGACGCTTTACGATTAATGCCAGGCAAAATATTTCATGACTCAACAGTCACAAATAAAAGAATGTGAGAACAGTCTGAAGACAAACCTGCACGCAATCTACAAGAACAGACCTGCTGGCATCACAGGCCACACACAGAGGTACCATGCTGGTAATTACACCAATTGCCTTCAAGTCCATTTAGGTGACAACTTAAAAAAAAAAAACGGCAAAAACAGAAAAAGGTATCTGAGCATTTCTTTTACTGTAATGGGATTTCTTTAAATACAGGCCACCACACATTCAACCGGGAATCTCAGTAGGCTGCAAGAGATTTGTTTCCAAAGACCAATGTTTTTTCTGTAACTTGTCCTTTCAATTAGTGAGATTTTCATCAGAACAGCCATAGACACAAAACCTGTTTCATTTTGGCCCTGTCAGCTTTCCGTGGAGCTCTTTTATTTACACAATAGGAGGAAACATCATTGCCCTCGAGACAGGGTTATGAGATAGTTTGCAATATGAAGACACAGGCTATTATAAGGAAGGTATACATCAGGAAGCGCTCTCTGAGTATATCTTTTCAAATACTGATAGCTGAAATCTGGTGTGATGTACAGAGAAACAGAATCTTGAAGAAATCATTGCTTAGCAAAAACTCTTATGTTGCTTTTTTTATCTTTTTCTCCTCAGAGGCTTTAATTACAAATATTTCTAAATGTGTATCCACTTATATTAAAATACATCATAGTCAGATGTCTTTTGAAGGAAGTCATGCTTCTCCAAACAGACCACCCTCAATACCAACGCAGAGTGGGAGGAAAAAAAGCTAAACTACTGGTAATCTTCCATGTATTTATACTTCCAGAATTCTATTTTGCAACGTGTTTGACCAACTGAACAGCAGAGCTCTGCACTGACTGGTCAGAAAAACATATAAATTGTCTGCCTAAGGATTAGGCATGAGGACATGAAGGTCTAAACCAACCTGAAATGTCCTGGAGTCTTACTGAGCAGGAGGGCAGGAGCAGCACAGTGCAACACAAAGCCAAGCAATGTACGGTCAGGCAGGTTGCACAGCCTATTGCTTAACAGCAAACTTCCACATCAGAAGTCCTCCAGATGGGCTCCAAAACACAACCACTGGACTAATATTTTAAAGACATGACGATGAAATAATAGAAATCTGCACAAGAGAATACAGCAGAACTTCTGGGAGGGAGACAGGAAAGTAAAGAAAAATGCTTCAGAAATTTACATGTGTGGTAAATTTACATATTTTCCTCTCCTCCTAAGAGAAAGAGGGGAAATAAAAACAACCATAATAATTAAGGATTTTCCAGGACATAATATATACATCAAGATATACTGTAAAATATATTTTGACAACTAACCCTTCACAGTTTATACTCGGTGCTAAAATCTGGAATAATCTGTTCACAGTACTGCATGTCCTTAGTCTTCATTGATGAAAATTATTTTGGTTTTGTCTGCTTTTGCTGACTCATACCACAGTTTCAGATGCTGGCAATTACACAGAGCCAGGTTTTGATTGAGAGCTAGTGCCAAAACTAACATGAATGCTACTACTAATACCCATTTCAAAGTGATTGACTGCACATGCAGATGACAAAATAACTTATGCTCACTACAAGGTCCTTTGCCCTCAAAACAGACTAGAAAATTTATCAGTGTCTTTTTCTGTACATGGATATACATGGTCTTTCCTTCTCCTCAATATAGCCTTCAAGCAAGCAAGTAAATTTAAAATCTGTTTTCTTCCCTTGCTCACTTTCTAACACAGTGTTGTGGGCAGATCAAGACTACCAGCAGCAATGGAGACATCAGAGGAGCCTTTTCCTGTTGCGTTTTCTTTAACAGCCCTTGGGTATCTTGGTGCTCCAGCTTCATTCTGAAGAACCAGTGGTCTGCTAGCACTAAATAAGTGCAAGAGAGCTAGATCATGTGGCAGCTGTATCAAGGCATGCTGCACAAAAGGTTCACATTTTGCTTTCCACTCAGGCACTGCTGTCTCAGTATATATATTTTTATATATATAAATATAAAATATATATACTTTTGTATATAGTCCATGGCTTCCTCTGGGACCAGCTGACCCTCCTGGCACAACCTCACTGGTTCCTGGCTACCAACACATGCCCCCCTTGCAGCCATACATTAGTATTATTTACCTCTGACCAGAGGTATTCACCATACCAGGAATTTCACTAATTGGAATTAATGTAAATAGGAGAGGACAAAAAGTAAATCGTCAGCTCAAATTCTGCACAGAAGGCCTTATTCTCCTTTTACCCAAATTTACTCTCAAAGGAAGTGTTGCCTTAAAAGAACCCAGCTTATGCAAGAGAAGCCACACAGCAAAGAGCCAGGATGGCAGAGATTTATTGCTAGCAGCTGACAAATTATGTAGTTCCCAAATGCTGCCAGATTTTATGAAAAAATACCTGAGTTTACTGCCAATAAACCATGTCACTGCCTTATTTCTACAACTTTCTAAATGCTTCTGAGGACCACCAGACCACCTTGCTGTGCAAACTTCATGTGAACCAGACATTACCACAGATGCAAAATTTCATCCACCTAGTAAGAGCATATGGTGGCAAGAAAACTAGCAACACCTGTGTTTTAGGTCAATATTCAAGAATGTCAAGTGAATTTGAACAGTTAATACTGCTTTACATCAAGAGGCTGAGCATTTTTTAGCTGATATGGGAAGAGATTCGAGCTGAATCTGTAATGAGGACATTACTCAGCCATGCTCAGAGAAGGACAAGCTGCAGAATTGAACCCAAGTGTCCTGAAGTCTCAACTACAGCCATAACAAGTTGACCTTTGACTACTTGGGCCACTAATCAGAGCTTCCCCCACCTTAAAATATCTCCCCCACAATGTATATGACTAAACAAGAAAAAGAATCTACCTCTCACAGTGATTCAGCATTTTCCTTAACATTGTTGTATAACTGTGTTCACTAGGTCCACACTTAGGACATTGTTTTTTATTGTTTAAGTCTGTCTAGTTCAGAAGGTTTCTTCCTTCCATCTTTTTTCCCCCTCTGCTAAATTCACATTGATTTTTAACAAGCCAGAATTAAACCAAAAGGCACAGAACAACAAGTTAGTGAAAAAGGTTATCAACCTGACCAATACGAAATTCCTAAATATATCACCTGCTAGCTGTGAAAAAAGCCCTCTGGTATATTAAAAAAACTAACAGCAACAATATCTTAGTTCAGTGATTACACAGAACTGATGACATTTTATCACACAACTTGGCACTTAAGAAGCAGTTAAAGGCTTTATAGCAAGAGACTGCAGCAGGTTTCTTGGTGGTATAAAAACAGTAAAATGTCATGGCATTTTAGCATTCACTTCATTAAGCTTTAAAATACTCATCTTTGTCATCAGACTTCAACTTAGAGCCATTTCCAAAAACTTTTAATTTCATATGAAGGCAAAATCCAATCAGTGTGTTCTATATGGAAACGCAAGGGTCCAAGCATATTGAAAAAGCCTCCTGAAAAAGCTGTTAAGCTCAAATACTCGAAAGTAGAAGCAAATTAGCATAAAACATGATTAAACCATTAAATACCATAAAAGTGTCAAATGACAGAATATGTTTAACACTCACTTAAGGGGAATCTAATCTACTAATCTAAATACATTAGTGGAGGACAAAGCATAAAAGATTACCCTCAACTCCAAATGTTTGCCTTATTTAAAAAAAATCCTAAAGCTTCCATGAAATTAATAAAGTTGAAGATGATGATTTTCTGTGAGGATTCACATGGCAAAAAGCATCCTTGTGGCTTCAAATCACATTGACTGGCTTGCACTGTCTTCTTGTCTCAAGATGAAACAATTTTTGCTTATTTTACTACTCCATGAGCAAGCAGGAATTCCAGTCTTTACACATAGTTAAATCATCTCAAAAAGAATCTACTCAGAGACTCACAATGTAGAGTAAAAAAAAAATTCAATGAAGAAAGTCAGCTTTCAGTGTTCCTTCCACTTTATTTAAGAATTAGTACAACACACACTAAAGGTCATTTAAACCCAGATTTCTGGAAAATTATAGGGAAGGGGGTAGCTGGCCTTCACTGACTTGGCAGGATTTTAGACATCCAACTTCTCAAGGTCTCCTAAAAAAATCCCAGTCTACACTTAATCTGAAAGAGTGACTAAATTACAGAATTTAAACAAGTCTAGCATTTTTCCAATTATTTTTTATATATTTTGAACTTCCTAAATGACTTTGTCTCCATCCAATGAAAAAATAAGTTCATGTTACAGTTTAGCAATTATGCCAGAATAGAAATCGCCACAGCCTCAGTCACACATAATCTTTTCCAATGGCCCGTGTCTATTCATGGAACTGGAAAAGCCTGAATTCTTTATCTTCGCCCTAGACTGGAGTTCAGAGATTTTTTTCTGGGTATGAGTGTCTGGCTTTTGTTTATCTGGGCTGTCAAAGTAAAGTATCTGCATGGAATAACACAGGAAACTCAGCAGCAAAAGCAACAGAAAAGCAAACTAATGATGTGGTATTTATCCCCCAAACTCAGATCTAACAGGCTTCCCACAGCAAAATTGCTTATTTCAGAGTCTGCTTTACATTACCTCTGAAAAAGATCTGCTACTTGGTAATCCCCCTAACACATATAATGTACTCACTTTTCTACCTAGCAGGGATGCCATTTCTACTGCAGGTATTACTGAAATACTCTATGGAGAAGTTTTCAGTACCTTAAATCTGGGAAAACACAGAACCCATACAACCTCTTACAGCATATTACAAAAGTTTTCCTATAAACATTTTCAGGATGCTTACACTACTGTGAATATGCTGAAACTTTCCAAAACTGGCAAACATTCTTTGACCTGAAGCTACAAGGAAATTAAACTCCAAAATCATAATCATATTTTGCCCTCAGACAGCAGCATAATCTATTTGGCTTTGAAATTTTAAACCCTGAAGAAAACGACAAGAGCAGCAAAAGGCAGAAACTAGCTTCTACCCTGACATGTTCCACGAGGGTTTGAAGCTTCTCACCTTTCCAGCATTTCTCACAGAATGTATGTTTAAGTTCAAAAACATCTCAAGTCTTTTTCTTTCAAGACATTTTTTAGTATGCCACAGAATACCCCACAAACCATTGTTCCCTTGAGTCAAGAGCATGGTCAACATGACAGCTCCTCAGGCACCTTAACACAGCCAGTGCAAGGTGAAAGCCACCTCATGCAAAGGACAGATTATCAAGGACCTGTAAGAGATTGTGGGCTGCTACAGGAACTCGGGACTTACTTCAAACACTCCTACTTTGTGTTCCTTAGAGCAGGAATGAAAAGAATTGTCAGCTAAAGGTATTTATGGTGTTCGTTAAACTGGTCAAAACCAGAAAATATTGACTTTTGCTTCTGTTAGACTTCAAGGTTATCAGCCCATTGAACAGAGGTTACTGTTCATATACTTCTTGATGTTACAGTGCTTAAATTGTTAGAAAATTTATGAGCACAGCACTGAACTATTTAAAATCAACGCACACATTTTCTTTAAGCATTTATCCTTTTCCATTTAAATCTTTGTTGTACCAAAACCAACTTCACTGGCAAAGAAGGCGATATAGGCAAACTTCTGCAGACTCTGTATAGTCAGAAAAAAAATCAGTGTCTAGTCAAGACAGGCTCTTCATTAACTTTGGATTTCTAAACTCACGCAGTTAAAAAGGGCATGGTTGGTACATGCAGACAAGCCCAGGTTACTGAACATGCTTGTTTCAAGGACTGGCTTTCACGTACTGAAGTACAGTGCGTCACACTGAGGAAACAAACTTCTGGGGACAAGGAAACAAAACAAAAAAAATTAACAGAAGAAGATTGTTTTTAATTATCTTTGTTGATGCTAATGACAGGAAACATGGAAAAGGGCACTCCCAAAATAGACACTCAAGGAAAAGACTGTGATCAATGTGCTTAACATACTGCATTGCACACCTGAGGATGACGGCTACAGCTATCCTCAAAAGACCACCTGAACTCCTCACCCTGTACATATACCTCAGGTAGTAGAGGTTAAAACATCTCACAAGACACAGCAGAAGTGTGAGCAGAAAACACCAGGTTCTTCAGGTCTCAAGCCAGCCTAATCCACCAACCAGCTGCTGCAGGGGTGAGCAGAGAGCCAGACTGTGCGGGGGGGCTCCCACACACACACACTGCAGCTCGCTACCACAGACACACTGCAACATCAGCATTCAGTCCAGGAGAGTCTGAACATTTTCTGATTCAGACCCACTTAAAGGGCAGGAAATAGGCACAAACAGCATCTTGGCACTTGGGACTAGAAGGAAGGAACAACGCCAAATCTCATTATGACAACCAAAAAAACCACAACCGCATAGAGGCTTTACAATGGCACAATTTACCAGTGAAGAGGTGGTTTCCTCTGTTTTCACTTTTTTTGAAAGATTTGTCTTTCAACACCACGAAGTGTTATATACATTTATTTCAGGGGCATTGAACAAATATTACTTAGTTCATTTGAGGTCTTTTGAAACAAAACTGTGATCAAACACTTGGTTAGCCTCTACTGAGAGCATTTTCACTTATGACTAGGGACGTAGTTTAATGGTGAACACGGAGGTGCTGGGTTAATGGTTAGACTTGTTAATCTTAGAGGCCTTTTCCAACCTTAACGATCCTATGATTCTATGAACTGATAAATTTTTCTCTTTAATTTGAACTAGAAACATTAGAAAGCAATATAACTTGCAGCAAACATTTATATTGCAGCTTTAAATGAATTCAGATCAGGTTTATTAACTCATGTACTTACTTCCTAGCAAACTGGCTCTAATTTATGAAAATTAAAGTAGAAAAATACCCATGTTTGCACATGCATTATTTAAGTCATGTTTCTTCATAAAAAATGCATGGCTGTACAGAACACTGCATATTTTAAGTAATCCATATGTACTTATACAGTAGGTTTTCTATCCTTTTTAACAGATTTATATAAAGGAAAACTTACTTGCAATCTCTCTCTGTAAATAAGAGATCCTGATCCGTGCCTGAATTACTTGACAGGGTGATAAGCCAGATAAGGACAATTTCTGGTGATTAAAATACAAATCCCTCCAGTGTTAAATGAATTTAAGTTCAATATTTTGCTAAGCAGTTTTAGGACAGATGTGCCTTTTTTCTTTTTCCCCCCTTTAAACATAAACATAGCTATCAGGAAAGGGAAAAACCCAGAAAATACACAACTCAATCTGAAGATGTGTTTTAGAGTCTTAAGGCAAGAGATAATTTATTCTACAATATTCACTAAACACATTTACAGGATCAGACAGGTTTTCAGAATCTCTGAGACAAACTAATACTGCAATCAAAGGATTAGCAAACCAGCTGCCTATGTGCCATTACAGCTGATTATCATAGACTGTAGACAGCTAGCTTACTTGGAAAGTGCTTTCAGGAATACTCCATTGTTGCCAGAGAGAAGGGTATAGAAGGATAATGTGATAATAACTTGTTATTTTGTTTATTATACATAAAAAAAGGAACTTACGTAATAGGAATTGCATGAGGTTTTAGGAAATCTTGTTAGAAATTACATTTACAGCAAAAATGAAGAACTGGAGGCTTACTAAACACTGCTATTCAGAGCTAAGGATGCCATGCAGTGAAGGTTTGACTTTTCAGCCTTCTCCCCTAGTCTAACTAAAAACTAAACCAATGACAAAATTCATCTTTTCATGAGACATTACCTTATACATGCTAGAATAAAATCATAGAAAGAGAAAAAATGGAATAATTTGGAAGTTACAGGCTTCTCTTCAAAACGTTTCCAAATACCTTTTCAGTTCACGCGTAGAGAAAATTGTGAAACAGAAACTTGCAAGAGCCCTCAATAAAAAGCTGTCCTTGTTATTAAATAGTCCTCTAATAGTTTGTTATGTGCAAATACTTCTCCCTCCCTAAGGCTATGAGAAAGAATTATTGTTCTTACTGGAGACTGAGCTACTACCAAACAGGAAAGCAGCAGAATTCAGTATATTTAAAAAGATACTGATGTGTTTATAGCATTGCTTACAAAAAAAAAGGAAGTGTCTTTAGTTTTCTGCTGACACTAGTAACCAACTTACTTCATCCCTTAGGTAGTTGGTAAAAAAAATAGCAGAGTAGAGCTCTGTATCTCTATCAGAAGTATGGACATGGCACTCTTTTTGCTGCATATGGTTTACTTTGACTAACACTGGCTTTAGTCTACGTAAATTGAAATTACATATTAAATCCTAAGATTCCTGTACAGGGAGAAAAACAGGATCATCTTGATCACAGTATCTAGCTATTGATATGGCTTCTATATCTCAGAAGAAGAAGCCAAAGTCAGAATTTCACAGCCAGTCAAAAGAGGACAGACTGCCTAGGGGGAACTACAGAAATATAAATATGCACCAGTTATTCAAAGCACAGCTTTCCAGAAAGCTTTTAGATTAAATAGATTATTCCTTCCTACTTGCTTGTTCTCTAGTTTGTCTTTTCTCCCTCACCTTCTGGGGATTTAAAGGTCTTTGAACATCCTGTGTTGGAGATGAGATAAAACAACAGCCATTCACAGTTTTTAAAGGCTCTGTCTGAAGGAGGCAGAGTAGTTAAAGAAAAGCAGCTTACCATAGTTTTATCCTCAGCTTCTTTGTTCACAACATGGTTACTCTCTAGATTTTGCTTGCTGACTCTATCCCATAATACCAAAAGGTAAACCTCTCAAGTTTGCAAGCTTTTTCACTCTTACATAAAATCTCTTGAAATCCACCTCCCTATCCATTCATCCAAGATGTCTAAGTAGGTCTAAACACAAGTTCATCCACACTGGCTTTGTCTTCTTTATTTTTAAAAGCTGTATTTTCCATTACACCTTTTTTCTAAATCACAGTTGCACGTCATTGAGGACAATAAGGATGAGAAAACAGGAAATACTTTGACTGATGTGGGGTTTAATATTACCTAGTCACTGTATTATTCAGGGACCAGAAAATACAAACAGAAATTGAAGTGAAGAAGATCCCAACAATAGAATCAGTTGGATCTCACAGAGGAAATATAAAAAGAGCTCGTGCTCAGCTTCATTAATCCTTTCCTCCTGGCCCTCTGCCTCTAATTAGGATGTTTTAAGTGTTCTGAGAACACTGGACCATAAGGATGTACGACACAGGTATCAAAGCTAAATTAAAAGTAAAATTATGAAAATGTTGGCAGATAAATCAGTCTCTTCTACCTGAACAGGAGAGCAGAACACAAAACATGAACATAAAAATCCAGGCCAGGTCATCTTTGTAGAGTAATAGCAAAGGAAAATGAAGAATGTCCAACAAAGGAAATTTACCATCTGATAATAAACCAGTGACCATCAGTTATGGGGGAAAAGGAGCATTTCATGGATCAAAAAAAAAAGAGGAATTAAGTCTGTCATGTCTGAGCTTTGTCTATCTAATAAGCAGAAAGTCACCATTCGCTTCAGCTGAAGCTCTCTTGGTTCAATACAAAGCCAAATGAGGAAGCAAAGGACAAACATAAGTAAAGTTCTAAGCAAAAATAAATGCTTTTTTCTGTACATGAAAATCAAGTTTCACAGCATTTTCAACATTACAGAAAAAACTGTTAACAGGACACTATTCTCAAGTTTTACAAAAATACTAACTTGTAACTGAAAATACAGACAAGATAAGTACAATGAAATTCAGCAATCTCTGAACACATTGAGTAGCTTACTCATAAAATACCATCATTATAACAGTTGTATTTGGACTTTAAAAGCCACTGGAACAGTGAGTGCAGAATCTGTCCCATTTAAAGTTCCAGGTAGGTTTTATACCACCACAGAAGTCATTATCATGTACCTTTCCACCTCCCTGCTGCACCCTTGAAGCAGTAAGGTTCTCTCTCTTGCTATTCCTCCTCTTGATGCTTAACCTTGTACCTTACCTTTCAAAGCCCTACCACATTCAGTCCCCCACGGAATTTTTTTTTTCAGTTTCCTTATCATTTCCGTGCCTGCTCCTCCCTCGATGCATTTGATAGCAGCTGCCAGTTTCTCTCTTAAGCACCACTACACCTTTTCTAGGTCACTCTGTACATACAGCAGAGTTCCTGTGAGCAGCTGCCAAGTCACTGCCACTCTCACCTAATGTTGTTATCCAGGCTTGTGCAGATATTAAATTCTACCACAATTAAGTCCACAATGAAGAAATTAGTTCCCCTTTTCTAAACCATTAAAAAAGCATCAGCAAAACCCCCACACTAACAGATGCATTAACACGACACATGGCTCCATTGTGACTGTCTTTGGCATTCTTCAGCCTGTGACCTGGCCTCCACACTTCAGCATTTTTTTCCCTGAGTCATTTCACTGTGTCTTTGTTCTGATTATTAATACACTGAGGCAGGATCCCACTCAGGCTTTCATCTAAATAAATATCAAAAATGTTAAAATAAGAAAGAGGAAATCCGTCCTGGATTTTACCTTGCTTTTTATCATGTGCCTTTTACCATAAAGTTCTTATCAAAGTCCCTATTCAGGAGAAGCAATTTGTTCATTTCATGGGATAACATATGTAAATCCAGAACCTGAGGGAGGGAAGGTGAGGACTTTCCAGAGACCTTTGTGGGCCCTTGTAAATTGACTGGCAGAAGCACCTAATGTGGAAGATTCTCTTGGTGACTCCAGGTGAGCCTGCCAGCCAAACCCACAAACTCGAGCACAGGAGCTGACATTGATATGCATTCACCAGTGGCTGGGCACAGCACCACAGTAAGAATGACAGCAGAGGAGATTTCCCCCACTGGTTTGCTTCTACCCACACAAAAAGCAGTCTCTTTCTTAACCCTATGTGTGCTCCATAACCTAGAGACACCAGATGCTAAGACAAGCAAATTTCTTTTTTACCGTCTCTGATCCTCCTCTCCCACCCATCACAAAACATTGCTCACTTAAAATTTCCAATCACATTTGACAGAAAAGTAAAGACCTCACGGATACTCATTTCTCCAGAGTTCAAAGAAAACATGCTGGGTAGAGGCGAGTGGCACCAGAAACACTCCAATGGAAAGAAAAGGTGCTTATTAGGCACAAGAGATTTTACAACCGAAGGAAAAATTACTTAGGGGTGCCTCCTATTAATGCCAGCACAGCAGCTCTCAGAGGACCTCTGGCAAACACAGTGTTCCCAATTTGGCCAGAACTTTTACCATCATCAGCTCTAATCCATATTTCCCACTTCCATAACTTTTTTAGCATACACATGCAACCATTTACACTTTACATAAATTGTACTGCAGTTACATTCCGGTCAAGTACCAAATGGCACTCTTAAAGGTGAATATGATGTTAGGGTGGAAGCTGAGAAAAACTGCAGAGGTCCCTCTGCTCCTTCTCAGCAGAGCAAACAGCTTCCCAACCAAGATCAGCTGCAGTGGAACAGGGAGGAAATGGAAGAAGAGCTACATGCAACGGCTTGCTGTGTTTTAATCTAAATTCAGCCATACACTCCTCACAGCAGTGTTCGTTTTTAAAGCATTACTAACAATTGAATCCTGTGGGATCTACACACACACCCCCCATCACCTTCTGCTGAAGCACACACACACATTAATCCTACACTGGCACAAGCAGCATCTGAAAAGAATCAAGAATTTTGTCTATTAAAACCCAAAACTTACACTTGGCAGTAGGATGAACAGAGCAGACATTCTTTTCATTTCATACAGTTTTCTTGACATGCATAAATTGATTTAAAAGATTCCACTCCAGACACCATTTAAAGCTAAATGAATCTGAGGCTGACAATTTTTATTTTCTTAAGCTTTACTTTTTATATGTGTTCAAAGAAAATAAGTATTGAAAAACATCACTGCAAGCATCACTATAGCAACTGCAGCTCTTGAAACTTCCTTCATGCAACACACTCAGATTCCAGATGGAACAAAATGCCATGTCTATCTTGCTTTTCTAAGGAGCCTCTCTTTTCTACAAAGCCTCCAAAGACTAGCAGGGACATCTGCTGCAGAAGTTGCTCTTGCAAAGACCACACAGACTTGGATAAATTCACCTATTTTCACAGTTCTGAGAATAAATAAAGCAATCAATATCTGCACCCGAATGCCTGCAGGAAATGTCACTTGAACAAGAAAACAGTTATGCAAGGTATTTATTTGAGTCCCTTTACAACCCAAGGGTTGACCTCATTAAAGTCAGAGGCAGTTTTGCCACATATTTCAGCATAGCCAGAATTCCACGTTTACAGGAGATTTCTCTGGTAGCCCAGCTCTTTGACTCACCATGCTGCATCCAGGGTGTTTTGTAACATTTCATTACATCTGCTGCAAACCAATTCTGCCAAACTACCTGGATGCAATTTGCAGAAAAGGCTGTGTATCCTTGAATCAAAATCTTAGAAAACAATGACAATCTTTTTTTTAAACTACTACGGAGACTATAAACAGATCCAGGTTGTTTTACCTCTAGGAGAAGACAGAAGACCGGAGTAAAGGCACCACTGGCTTATCTTTTTTATGCAGCCATCCAGGGGTGAATAACAGACAATCGTGTGCTTTGTTTATTGGTTCCACTGTTCCACATGAAATTCAATGTTATGGCAGCAAGAAAAACCAAGAGATCCTTTCAGATGCCAGTACAAACTATAACTCCATTATAATATACAAGTAAAAATTAGAACGCCATCAGAATGCATCAGTTCCCCACTGTATTCCCATTGCCATAACCATGTGGAATTAATGAAAATTCAGACAGATTCTCTGTTTTGGCTCCAATTCTGAAAAATAATTATCAAGACATTTTCCAGGCTCTGGTCTAATCCAGTTTTTGAGTTTGCAGAAGTCACCCCTCAGTTGTAAGGTGAACTTCTGATATTTATTGCACCATCCGTGCCAAAGGAAGGCCCTGGGCAGGACTGTGGTGCTGGGAAAGATGAGTAATTCACGACTGCTAACGGCAGGCACAGATGCCAGCATTTACAGGCTGCTTGCAAGCCACCATTTTCAAATGGCAATATGGTCATGTACTAGGAACATCGTTATGCCCTGGAGATTCAGCCCTTTGTCCTCCAGTTCACATAAATGAAAACAAGTGTTAATACATTGAAGAATACTGTCTGTAGTTCTTATCACAAGTTTCTGCTATAGCTGACAGATGGCATGGTTCTTATGAGTGGAAAAAAAACATTTCCTGGCAGACACCAAATATTTGTGCTTCCTTGGCACACCTCTCAAAGAATTCAAGAGAAGGAAAATGGGGACAGTATGAATTCTCCTTCTGAAAGGAAAATAAATAATGGAGGGAAATATACACGTCATGAAATTACTTAATATTGTGCAGGCCATATTTAAAAAATACTAGACAGAGTACACATCTATACTTCCCTTCTGGAGCCCTGGGCACAACAGTCAAAACAACCTCAGCTGTCCACTAACTGGAGTCCCTATAAAATCCATCTATTGCAGTGAGGAATCTGACCTAGTCACTAGTGGGGGAAGCACAATAAAAAGGTCTAAGTTACCACTGTCATTTGACAAACGTGTAAGTAGTAACTTAAATTCTTTTTCTTCAATAATGACTTTCCATTTTTAAAATCATAAATGAGGGAGTGTCCACAATTTCTGATGGATATCTTACGTATGGAGTCCAGGTATGAGAAAAAATTCTAGTAGCATCACTATCTAACCTGCAAGCAATGATGAGAAACTACCATCAACAGCAATAACAATTGAAAACATTTTTTAAATAGTTCTCTAAATTCTTCAACCAAATATCTAACCAAAAAATATTTTGTAAATTACATACATGGAGCTTTAGGTAGCAAATGCAAACCCAGACATGCAAATTTGATTACACATTTCTGGCATGCTATCAAGGCACAGAAAAACCCCACATATACTTGTCTGCTTAACTTTAACTAGAGATGGTTCTGCTTATAATTATTCAGAATCTTTAAAACTTTTTTTTTTTTTTTTTTTTTTGTGAGCTGAATAAGTTCAAGGAGATCACCTCACACTTTTGCATATTTTGTGGGGAAAAAAGGTAAAACTTCAATGAAATTACTTCCTTCTAACTATCTCAGCTACTTTTAAGCACAAAGATGGCATGCAGGATCTGTGGCTATAGAGTTCCCATATCTTAAACTACGCCTCTAAAAACATGCAACATTATTTACACTGTGTCAAGGAAATCTACAACCTTCTAAACCTGAAAATAGATACATCTTCACATCTCTCATTGTCAAGCTTAGAGGGGAAAAAAGTCAACAACAAATGCTTCTATAAGGATTTTAAAGTTTGTTCTTCACCCATTCTAGCATTACTAAATAAATAAGCTGCAGTGGTGAGTTACACTTTTCCTACGCACTATTATCAATAGCTGTGTACTATTAACATAGTAAATGCTCAACTTATCTTTTCCAGCTGGGAGGGGAAATCTGAGTTTTCTGCTCAGTCAGCAGTATTTCCAATATTTTTAGCTTTTAACAGAGTTGTTTTAAATACCTGCAGAACTGACATTTTTTGACAAAGAAATGTACAGAAAGTAATAGTCATTGGTAGATGCTCCTCTCTCTGATGGTACATCCTTAAAAAAATCAAACCAGTATTTTACAAGAAATTGTAAATCAGCTCCCTCTAGGCTCAAGTACCAACTACACTGGGTATCAACTCAATGCTCACTCCTCTCTACACACGTAAGATTTACTAGCAAAAGACAACCACTACACTGACTTAACATCAGCTCGTGCAACCCTTATAGTAATTCTAAATCCTTGTGAAAAAGCGAACAAAAAATAAAGTACATTTTATTTCAGACAACTTAATCTGCATTGTAAAACAAATGTTGGTTTAAAACTAACTGTAACCACTCAGCAGCACTGCCCCTCGCATTGCCCTGCTCCCAGAAAATGATTAACACCACCATATGGAACAGGCTGCTTCCCTCCTCCATAATCAACCCTACTAAGTTTTCAGACAATATAGGACTATTCAGATCTCCATCCTGGCCTGCTTCTTTATGTCTCTATTAACTGACCTGCAGCTGTACAAACAGCAGTGTTTCACCAGTATACAGTCTCCTTTACAATTTATCTCAGTCAACAGCACTTCCTTAAGCTTAAGCCCAATGTCTGAAAAATAGTAACAAATACCTTCAAGACATACTCCCTTAGTCTATGAAATGATACAGGTCTCAAACAATAAAATACATGAGAGTCTGTCTACTGCATCGCCACAAAGGGGTTTTGCTGAAATCACAAGTCCTGGGGAGTCTGAGGGGCCATGTGTTAGTTTTATGAATATTCTGACTCATTATCAGGTTCCGTTCTCAAAACAGAAAACAGCACTGTATAAGCTTTGCCAGTACAACCATCAACAAAAGCCACCATTTATTTCTTCAGGTAGAGGAGGTTTCCCCAGCTGTGCTAAGAATGCCATCATCTTCCTAAATAAACTATTAAACTGATGAGGGGATTAATTTCTAAAGAAAAGTCTGGAAAGAGTTGTTTTTTTCAAATTTGCAAAACAAGTCGGCTAACAAGAGCAAACAGTCCCTCTCACAGCTGACAGCCCTGGCTGGCAGCAGGTTGTAACTCATTTTCATGCTTCCCCCTTCTCCCCCTGCAATCTTTTTGGGCACTTCTGGGTAAAAGTGAAAGACAGAAGAGAGATCCAGACACACACACATCCAATCCACTGTTAAAAGCAATCCACATTACAATGGCTCAGCTACACTAAATTATCCTGGATTGTCTTTGCACAGACATCTCAGAGCAGTTTTTCATTTTAGTTGTTCAAAACATTCAGCAGGGGAGCACTTAAACGAAAAGCTTTTTATATGGGTGCTGCTCAGAGCTACTGTGTTTTTCAGAAAGCCTTAAATCTTATCTAGATCAAAATCATAGGTTCAATACAGAAGGAAAAACCTGAAATCAGAGTAGAAAATCCTTCTGTCAGGCAGAACTTCTCAGAAAGTGTTCTTTCTTGATCTCTTACAACAGTTCCCTCAGTTATTTCAGGAAAGTTACAAATTACCTGAAGTTTTCACCATTACTGATATAGAGAATGTATTTTTAATATTAGCCAGAAAATAGTTTTATGCCTTATAGAAATCATTATTATTTTAATCATTTACAGTTTAAGAAAATGGATTTAAACACATTTTTTAAAGTAATTTACACATTGCAAAGAACGGAACATGTGAAAACTCGACTGTATTTTTCTACGGTGGCGGATGTTTACGTCTTTAACACATTATTTCTCTTTTGATCTCGAGAATAGAACAAGAGAGTACCAAGAGCAGAGGAAAACCTCTGAATGCCCTGTTATAGCTATTGTGTCTCGCTAACGCCAAGGAAAAAGGCGAGGGACAGGAGGGGCCACATTCAACTTTTACAAGAGCCAGCAGAAGTTACGGCCCGGAGTTTATTTCCAAGAACTCGGCTAACCCCTTCAGCACAATAAAACACAGGAGTTGAAGGGTGAAGCAGTCTTTTCTTTCTCCCCCTGCCTCTCTTGGCCGGGAGAGCAAACGCGGAGGCTCCCCTGCCCGGAATGCCTGGCCCTGCTCCAAGCTGCGCCTAAGGATGTCCTGGCAATTCCCTGGCACTGCAGACGCCTCTCAGCGCCACCAACAGCCTTCATCAAACACACAAGGACCGCGGGCAAAGCCACGCCTGACAGCACGGCTTTTGCTTCCAAAACAGACAGACAAACAGGCATTCTAGAATATCGCACACCCCGGGCTTTATCTGAGCTAATCCGATGTCGCTCCAGCTCTCCTCCAAGAAAAGCGGGCGCCAATACCTTCTAACAATTAACAAAGTTTACATATAGTGCTGCTCAAGTCAGCTAACATTTGATGCAAAAGAAACCCTTAACTCTTCTAATTTCAACTGCTAGAAACAGTTATATATTCAACATAAAAGGGAAAAAAATAAATCACTACTAGAGAACTTCTGATTTCTTTTCTAAGCATCACTGATAGGGCAAAGAGCAAAAACAGGAACCAAATTCTACAAAGCAGAAGGAGACTCATTCTTTAAACGAGTATCAACTAAAGAAACACCTCAATAACACATTAATGACACTACTTACACAATTTGTTCAAGAACGTAGTGCTCACTCATACTTCCACATTTTTTAAATTACGGTAATTTTTATGCTTCATATCTGTATTTTAGATTATCTCCTTTTCTGACTGACTACAAGCTTGGTTTAAAACAAAAAAGATTACAATATAACCTAACTGTACAATAGAGAACAGTTAGTCTGCTTCCAAGCATATTTTCATTAAGTTTCAAGTAAAAAAAAAAAAAAAAAAAATTAACCAGAATACAATGAATTGTGCACAGAAAGTGCTGTCTCTTACCCTTTTATGGAGTAGGATTTTCTTGTTTGGCTTAGAGGTTTATTTACTTGGAAAGAAATGTCACTTTTCTCTACAATAATTTGCAAACTTTATTAAAACTGTAATTTAAGATTGACTGACTATCATGTTACAGGGTGTAACACAAATCCTTGCTAACAAGGCCCAAAACACATCCTTTCAAAAGATCACTTATGCACAGTACAGACACCCTGAGAGAAACCACACATTCAGAGCCTACTGGCAGCCAAGTTCCATCTGAAAAGGGTAACTTTTGTAAATTACCAGCAGCCAACCAACAAAGAATCCCATCTCCTCAGGCTCAATGCCAGCACTGCCCAAGCTCAGAACAGTTTACTCCCATTACCATCTTGTGCTGAGAGCAGTTCTCAGCCCTAGCCATTTGCTTTAAACATAAAAATTACATACACACTATAAATATACAATATTTAGCAAAGGCATTTACTCCACAAATCTTACATTACAGACATTCTGTTTGTGGGATCTAATGAACACACCAAGGAAATCCTAGGTTAGGACCAGCACCAGCTCTCTCCACCCATGCCACTCTTGTTGGAATGGAAGAAGCTCTTCCCAAAGGCAAGGGAGAAGGTTACTGCTTGATCGTGTATCACTGAACAAGGAATTAGGAACAGCAAGAGATTGCACCAATAAGATACGTGGATGAGGTTCAATGAGCACAAAGTGAAGTTGTAATAAATGCTACAGACAGGACCTAATGCCTCCTCCCCCACTGCTGAGAGGAAGAAGGGGGTGCAGGTCTCTCCAGGTGATGCTTGGCAATGAGACATTGCTTCCTACAAAAGGGTTTCCTAGCACGTTGAAGCACTGCATTTGGATAATTTTGCTAAGGCAGACCATTTAATTAAATACAGTAGTAACAGCACACAGAGAGCGTGGGAAGTACAAACAGCAAACAAAAAGTACAGATAAGGAAGGTTAAGGGGACAAGAGAAAAGATGCTGGATGATGGCAGCGAAGTCCATCTGCCCAAGAGGGGCAAAGCCCTGGCTGGGTTACCATTGCCATGACAATCCATTCCCACATTAATCACTAATTATATATCCACTAGTCATAACACTGCTATCAGCTGAAATGTAAGACCATTTTTATAGCTAAATAATGACTTAGTGTATTAGATATCACTTAATTTTAAAATTAATTAGCAATCCACTATATAGGATTGAATGAAAGGGTTGCAACTAACTTCATCCTCACACTTCCTTAATTTAAGATTATGAAATACATACAAATGAATGCCTGCTAAATGCAAAAAGTAAGAATTTATACGAAAGGATATTTGAGAAGAGACACTGATTCTGCATAATTAACAGGATGGAAGAGATGGAAATGTTTGCTCTTCTTCATAATACTCAGCAACCTGTAATTTAGCAAGCTGCTATCATGAAAAACCTGTTATTCCATTTATCATTTTCTCACCAAACTGAACTAAAATTTCAGTCTGAATTCCATTTAAATCTTTGTAACAGTGCAGCTGAACACAGCTCCATAACCACACCACGGAGAACTTACTAAGTAGGCTATATTTTGAGAGAGAAGGAGGTGAAAGATCTTTTCCTTTAGATACACTAAAGTAGCCTTTGAATCAGACTGAGGGACAGAGTGAAAAGGCATCAACAATGCCCACATCAGGGTAATGAAGCAGAAAAGCAGCAGGATCAGCAGCAGCAGAGGGAGGGAGCTGCAAGGACACTGGACACCCCCTCCCCACTGCAGGCAGGATGGCACCAATACCTACGGGACAACACGGTGGCAAAGCAGACACACCACAGTAAGGGTAAAGCTTCAGACTAAGGCCATCCACCTTCCATTTACTCCTTCAGGAAACAGCCATGTGCTTTGGAAAACCGCACTTCCTATTTATTTGTACCACCACCGGTGTGCAGCACAAATCCCCTGCGTGATGCTTAACAAGGAAGAGACGGGAAAATGCACAAGATTGGCCTTTCATCATTCTAAATGTATGGGCAAAATGATCAGAAGAGCTTTGTTTTCAGTATGAGAGAAAATGTTCTTTCCCCATGACCCAATGCACATCATTTGCAGGGATTATCCTGCTGGTTAAAAGGCATTTCAGCAAGCTCACTGCTCAGGGTGTGAAAAGGTTTTAGGGTGTTACATTAGTTTCCCTCCGGCTATTCACTTAGTGCCAGTAACAGAGTACAGTATTTCTGAAATCCAACACTTACACTGCATATGTTTTTTGGATGATTTCCAATTCTGACCAGTTTCAGATGTCAGACACACAAAACACAATATTTTCCAGTACACTTTCCTGGTTTCTAAGCAGCAGCAGTTTAGGACTCTCTAAATCAGAGACTATAGCATTTTTTAAAAATTAAAAAAAAAAAACAAAACCTCTAGAAATTTTTCTTCCACAGATATGAAATGAGTATTTCTCCTTTTCATCATCCTGTTCTATCCTGCACATGTGCCAACAGTCTTTAGAAAGAAACCTACTGCATCAAATCATAACTTCCATAGAAAAGCAACAATGGGCTTTACCCAACTAAAATGCAAATATGGATGTTAAGCAATTCGAAATTTTAAATGCAATTCAATACCCTTTAATGTCATTAATCAATATTCTTTTCAGGAAGGTAATGGCATGAAACAGCTTGCATTAAAAACAGTAACAAAACATTTTGCTAGCAATGACCTCCTTCAATCTTGGTAAGATTGACATCTTTCTCTAGAGTTGGAATAGACAATTATAGCCTTAGAACATGTAAACTTGACATTTAAAAAGTCCATAATTGGGTACCAAAACCATTTGTTTACCAGGTCACATAAAAAAAATGAATTACCCAATTGTGTAAAAGGCCATTATAAAGTATTACTTTATAAAAAGGCAATTAAGCATCAAGAAAAATCTGGCTTTATGCAAACCCAAGATAAATGTCTTTGTTTGGTTTATCATTCGAGACCAGTATTCAGCAGAACATAAATGTATCCTTAACTTTGTGCTTATCATTAAAGATTTGTTAATTTTTTGTTGTATTTTCTGTTATGCTGCAAGAAATTATGATTCTGAACCTGGTATTTAGCAAGTTTGCAATTGATCATAAATACAGTAATAAAATCAGTAGTCTCCATGTCCTTCTTTTCTTGCTCATGCTAGTATCTCTAAAAATCATAGAGCTGACTAACACCAAGTATCAGTCCTGTATTTTCTTCAAAAATGAACATTACTTTCTTAAAATCTCAAGCAATATACACATTGCACATTCTTCTGCATGTCATGCTTAGAGCTTATCCAAACATGATGCAGAACCCCATAGTAACAGCTTGTGTCCATAATGCAGCTATCACTTTACCAAATAATCCAAAAGGGAGCAACAGACGAAATGGGAGAAGAAAAAAAGCCCCAGTCATAATCAACTCTTCAGTATGAAATATTTAAGTTTTAAATAGGTTAAGTATAAGCTTATGCAAAATGGTACTGATGATTTATTTTAAAAAGTAGCTTTTCAGAACAGCAACAATTATTTTATTTATTTAATATGATAATAATTTAACGATTATTTTGTATTATTTAATATTAAGACCTCAAATATGAGTAGAGAACAGTAGCAGAGCTAGAAAAAGCTCCTCAGAGCTCTGCAAGTCTTCTGTTTCAATCTCTCATCTCTTACCATCTCTCCCACTACAGAAGTCTCTCAAAAGCCAGCTATATCTACAGTATACTTTTTAGACAATAATACCCACATCATTTACATATCTTTATTACTTATATTTTCTTATTATCTTAAGTAACCAAAGGCTCACAAACCCAAAAAGTTTATAAAGCCTTTACCCTCCTTCTGCCAGGGATTAGCATATTTAAGCATTCTAGGGAGGCCCTCATGAAACAAAAGATAAGGGCTGGGAAGTACCACAAAGAAATGCTTCTCAAGTAGAAATGTGTGCTTTAAAATAAAACAAAAGAAGAAAAAAAAAAAAAGGAAAAAACCCTAACACTTAAGCATTCACACCACTTGCTATTTACCCAGTGACAGAAACAGAGGTTAAAAAAAAACCACTGCAGAAATTCAAAAGACGGTAACAAAAGTCGGTGTATCACACACAACTAGCTCAAAGTTACTCAGTTCCTTTTTCCTTGCAGCAAAGGTCTGCTCCAAAGACCACTAAAAAGCACGATATAGCCAAGCCCCAAAACAAGCCTCTTTCTCCTATAACTCAAGTAAACTATCAAAGGGAAGAGCAGCAGAAAAAAAAAGAAATCTGTCTCTCCTCAGGCAAGAAGCTCCCAAAGCATGAACACTTCAGCCAAGATTTTCATTGAGACAATGCAGTTTTAAATTGTTTTATGTGTTTTTTTTACACATCAGTGGTGAACTACTGAGTCTCTTGTGCTCCACGGACCAATTGTGGTGAGACAGATTTTTCTCCTAATCGGCTGCTCAATAACTCTAGACAATCCTGTTATTCAGTAATCCAGGAATAATTCTCTCTTTCTCTCCCGGGGCCATTACACTGCCTCTCAACCCAAACCGAAGCAGGATTAGCACCATTTTGCCTCTTCTCCTCCCCTATTGCTGTTTCTCTGGAGACAGAGCTGACACTCATGGAACTGCACAGAGAACCAGTCTGGAGAGACGCTCTGGGGAAAGAACAAACTGGGAGCAAACAAAAAAAGAACAAAAAAAAAGGGGAAGGTTAGTCTTGAGAAGCCCACTCTTGGAATGCTGTCACTGAAGCCCTGGGGCTGGCAGGGAAGAGAAGGCAAGGTGAGGTGGCTACCAGTGCATACTGGAGGTGGGTGGGAGTCCCCAAAGGTAGTCCCTGCCAGGTCAAGGTTCAGACCAACTTCTGTCACCACAGAACTGCAGCCCAGGCTTCAGCGCTTCCTTCGAAAGCAAACCAAACATCTAACAATTCCACAAATGCAAAGAAACCAGTATTTTTGAGCCAATGGTCATATCACTAAAACAGAAATTTGTACTTATCAAATGCTGGCTGGAGGCATGTTAGAAAACTGCCATCATTGTCTGATTGTTTCAGTATTCCACTGTGTGATTCCATCCACACATCTATGAATTACAACCAAGAACTTTTTCATGGGGAAATTATTTTTTAAATCATTGACTTGTCATAGTGCCTTTATGGGAATTTTGCAGAAGTTTAAACTACAACTTCATCCTGCACTGAGTAATTAACAGTATAGAATTGTACAAAGAACAGTAAAATACTAAACCTTTGAGCACTAAATGCCACTGCACTTCATTCTTTGACCTCTGTGGAGCTAAAATGTAACACCATCTATTTCACAGCAACCTATTACCAAGTACATCTACCAGTTATTGAAGAAATTTCAAATTTCTGGGTAAAGAAATGAGAAATGCAAAGAATCTGCTATGTTACTGATAACACTTCAGGATCGATTGGTTCAGTTTTTTTGAAGTGCTTTAATACATTTTTGATAGCTCTGTGAATGGATTTCTGGGTAGTCAATTTGCATAGATTTTGACAGAATATGCAAAGAGGTTCTCTGAACACCACTTTAAATAAACTATAGAGAAAACATGCATTATTTCAGTAACTACAAATGATCGACTTCCCTGTCCCAGAGAAATCGGACACCCATACATTCTCTGCATTAAAATTTAATTGGATTATTTACTAACAATGTGATTTCCTTCCTGAAAACCATTTTATACTCATCTCTGACAAGCCTCTAGAAAACTCTAGAAGCCAAGTGAAAAGTTGAAAAACTTACCATAATTATATATTTAAAACCAGATTTTTTAAAAATAAAAATAAACAAATCTACATTGAAATACCCAAAATCAAAAGCAGATTGTTGGGCAACCATCACTCAAGTCAAAGAGCAAAATCAGCGATAAGCCTGCTAGTCACAGGTGCCTGAATTCTCCCCAAATTTTATAACTCACCAATTTTGGCCTTTCTATTCCCATAATACAGCTTCCTGCGAGCAATTATTCCACACAGACATTTCCAAACCATCTCTGTGCAGTAAATCTGTTACTTCCTTCTCTGTGCTGACCCTGAGTAACTTCACTCCTGGACAAATAACAGTGGACTCTGGAATTTCAAGTGTTGCAAATAATCAGACTTGCCTTTCCTTACACACACAAGCATTCCTGAAATTCAAGACTACTTGTCCAATGCAAACATCTCATGTCTTCCTCTAGGATGAGGTAAAGGCACTGGGAAGAGGGAGTGTTTCACAGAGAGATGATGAATAAAGGCTGATTAACCTCACAAGACAACTGCACTGCATCACAACAAAAATGACCTTAAATTAGTTTTATGACAACGAACTTTGTTTACTCTGAACATCTTTTCAATCTCCTTAACATAAATGGTTACTAAAATAAGCAAAGTTAAGCAGGCAAACAGCTTCCAAGCCTTTCAGCTTGGAAGGCAAGTGAATCTACCTGTAGGTGAAAAAAAGTCGAATATTTGCTGTTAGAAGAAAAATACACTGCAACAGAGTCCTAAAAAGAGTCTTTATGTCTTATGAACCTTACTAGTTAAACACCCATATATTTTATAATGAAGTATTTCTTTTAATTGCTTACATCTTGTAAGCCATTTTGTACAGCACAAAAATACTCTACTATTCTACAGAATTCTACAGCAAATTTCACATTTGAAGTCTTGTTGTGACATGACAATATTTCATGTTGTTACAATCGTTCATCTGCTTCACCAACAGACATAAATTATGTTATCAGTCTGATATATGTTTAAAGGGTAAGTTCAGATAGCTAGCTATGAAACTTTGCTCCAATAACATAAAGAAGAAATACAGACCGTTCTGCACCAGAGGGAAGTGTCACAGGCTCTTCAAATTTACATTTACAATAGGATATAGATGCATGTTATTAAGAAACCCAGCCACTCAGAATCGAAGTACGTACACAGGTTGTGTTTCACCATCTAACAGCCCTAAGTTCCTGAATAAATAGTGCGCAGGCAGAGCTAAATTTCTTTCTCAGAATAATTGCCAGAAACATTGAAAATTTCAAAGCAGGGTACAAAAACACCGCACACTCCCACTCTTTAACAAGTGTTGGAGCTGACCCACAGCAGGAGCCCCACGAGCTGCTGTAACTCACCAGTCTGGCAGAAAACTAGGTCAGTAGCCCCACAAAAACACTGCTTAAATTTCTGCCAGTTAGAGACTTAAAGCTGCTTAATGAGGGGTTCCAGATGAGTACAAGGGAGAGGAAGGACTACATTGCTAGGAGCAGGAGAAAAGCTGGGAGAGATTTCCTAATGGATTGCTGCTGTAGAAGGATGACTAAATCATCAGCTCCAGAAGCCTCAGTCTCCTGCCTAGTTCCTGAAGGCTCTTGCCAGAATGAGACAAATGAGACACAAGTAAGCAAAGAACTCTAAGTACCCCTCTGCCTCTCCCTACCTCAAAGGGCACGCACTCACCAAACCTCAACTACTGTTAATTGCAGACACTTCTTCCAAAGCAATACCATACAAACCCCAAATTCAGCATTCATAGTTACAAATTTATACATCATCTTTAAAAACACATTAAACACCAGCCCCACAGAGAAATTACTTCTGTTCGCCCTGAAATGAAAAAGAACAAAAAGAAGGGTGGCAGGGGCAGTGATAAGGCAGAGAGAAATGTATTTCTTGATAAAACCATCTACATAAAAGTAGAGCAGCTAGAATTTTGAATTAAACATTTTAGTACAGAACAACTTATTATCTTACCGGTTACTTATTTTCAAGGTAACAAACTGCTCACTAAACCAAAAATTGTATGAATGGTGACACTGGAACACTGCTTGCAAATCCCAATGCACTGACTCTGGCAAGCACCATTCTGCATCAAATTAATGACAAGTGACTATTACCCAGCTGCCTAGCTTACATATGAGTCCTGAAGTTTTCACTTTGCCTACCTGCTCCGAGCCCACCAGTAACACAGATGACATTTCCAAACCAGTGAAATGCAGAGTCTGTCCCACCATATGACTATCTTCTAGCTATGGTGCACTACTTCTGTGTATATTCAATGAACACTGCTCAGTTGCTGTTGTTAAGAACAGAGAATTCATTCATATAAGGCTAAGTTACTCAGAATTCTTCAAAAATTGACTGTCTAGCCTTACCTTAAACAGGAACCATGAAAAGTCCAAAATAATATATTATTTCTTATAGTGGTATATATTAGCTCTAAAACTGTTTCCTGTGGGATAATGGCTTGCTTCTAATGAAATAATAAATCACAGGGAATAGTTAAGAATCAGAAAAACAAATGAGACATCTATTACTGTTTATGTACAATATTTAGAAAGGTTCAGAGAATTTTCTGCTAGATTCAGTAGCCATTGGGGGTGTGTATGGGGGGGAATCTACCTGCAAAACTCATTTTTCTCAGTTCCACACAACTTTTGAAAATGTATTATACCCATAATCACTGTAAACCCCGTAAAATTATGCAAGTAAGTTATAGGAGTAAATACTGTAACATAGGTTAATATTCCATCTTGGAGTTAACATCAAATGCAGACCTAAAAACTCCCACAGACTGCTTTTAAAGATGTGCTGACATAACCTAAAGCCTGTAACGATAGTACTAAAATTATATACTAGATAGTGAATTCTAGAAAGTAAATTCAAGTTTGTGGTAACAATATTTGAAAGCAGCAAGAATCCATGAGATACTGAAATTTCCCTTAAAATCCAATTGCTTATTTCTGCTGAATTCCTCCCTGGTGTCCACCCAAGACAGACACTCCCTCTGTTCAGGCTTTGGACCTGGGAGGTCTATGTAGCCCATGCAGAATGGTCACAACAGGAGTTTACCATCTGCTAACAAGTCTGTTCTCAGTCAGGTTTTCATTTTTCAGGTGGGAGTAAATTTGAAGGTAGAGAGAAAGAAGTGCAGTTTTGTTACTGTTGTTTTAAATATACTATTTCTGCCATACCAAGAGTGGCTGGCAAGCTCTTCTCAACAAGCTTGAACTGAAGTGACCTTGTCTCCCCAGCCCTGCTAATAATACCTGAGAAGAGGATCCGTGAATCCCTCACAAGTTCTTGATAAACAAAAGTCACAGTAGCTTATTAGAAGATGATATGACAAACACGCACTTTTAGTCACCTTATAAACAAAACCAGAAAGCTCTACAAACTTTGCAGTATCAAATTACAGAGACAAACCCAGCCAGTACTTCAGAAAACCCGAGCTGACCTTCTGACTGGCTGCCACAAAATCTTTACTTCATTTAAATTCTGCTCCAATTCTACTCTCTATTGTTTCATTGCTTTAGGGAGCTTTCACTTCACAATGAGGGCACCTCTGCCAGTGCAGCCCTGCCTCTGTAAATAATTTACTAGTTACATGATTTCATCATAAGCTGTGACTGGAACTGCAGCATTGGGGAATTTAAAACATGAGTGTCAAAACATGCACTTACCAGAAACCCCCAACAGCCAGTGCCCTTATCAACTGCAGTGCCTGGCAGACCTGGAGCAGGTCTCTCCTTGCTGCAGGAACCACCAAATATGTTTCATTAAGACGGGGATGAAAAATTCCCTCCAAGAAGGGTAACTACTTCAACATAGCCACTGTAAGCTTCACCTGGCGTTCTCAAAAGGAAGGGGTACTCCATGCTGATTCCTCCCATACCTTTCAGACAGTCTCTCATATTCCCTTTAAGATTCAACACATCTCATGGCCACAGAAAATAGTCTTGAGTCTATTAAACATCAAAACTCTTGCTGGCCCCATTAGGAAACTATACTGCAGGCTCTCAGAAATATGGAGGGTGTGATAAGGTACCTTATCCACAGCAGCCAGCTGCACACCTACACCTGCACAGCCACTACAACAAGGCTGTCTTCACAAGAGGGACCACGACAAACATTTACTTCTCTTGTAAAGGCCTTAAAAACAATCCTTCATACATAAAACTAGTTGTCAGACACACAGTTTATGCCACTGGGACTGTTCAAGAGACAGAATACAAAAATTTCTCTTCATTGGGATACAAGGTTTTGTTATTTGAAAGCCTGATTGTAAAAACTGGAGCGTGTGCAGCTCTGAGGATTTTTATGATGTGAATAAAACCATTAAAAACACTCACCTGAATACACATTCTTCTGCTTACAGAAGAAAGCAGAATTGTTTTCTTCTGCAGAAAACAAGCTTAGCAGTCACTAGAATACTGTCCTCCACAGATGGTAGCTTGTTTGAGAAGCTCCAGGAGTGAGGACAAGTTGCAGAATAGCAGTGATGTCAATTCCCTGTCATTAGATTATAGAGTGCTTGCCTGTCCCCTTCAAAAAATTTTGCTAGTAGTTACAGATTTCTCCATGCAAACACCATGAAATTACTGAGTACTGAATTGATATTTTTAAAGATTTGTTTAAAATGTTGCAAGACAAATTCAAGCAGAAAGAAGGTTTTCATCAGAATTGCACAACAGTGGAAGACAATGGCAACTCAGGTCAAACATGTTACAAATATTTACATTAACACACTAGGTCTGTCTTGCCAGTGGCTTTTTATCATGATTCAGTTTTGTGAAACTGACCATCACAAGTACTCCTGTTCTCGTTTATCTTCACATTATTTCACCTCAGTATGCTCCTATACACAGCCTGAAATTCAAGTTTTAAAACTTCTTCTAAAAATTAATTGCACTCTTAGCCACCTTTTCAATGTTAGCCAGTTGAGGACAGCATTGAGGGACAGTTGGGTTGACATTATTTATATTTACTTACTTTTAATTTAAATTGAGAGTGGAGGGAGTAATTACATTTATTATAACCCAGCCTGGAATTCTGCCTGTAATTAAGGATCTGACACATATTAAAACTCCATTTTCAGTTGCTTAAGACATTTGCCAAACTATCAGTGAGGTCACAGATTTCATACAGCAAGCACTTCCCTACTTTTTTACTTAGAAGTTAAAAACAGACTCTGTTAAAATTATGTTGTCATCATGGCTGCATGAAGACTAGAAAAAATAGGTTGTGAAGCCCATATTAAAATACTTTTTTAAAGTATTCTGTTGACGAATTCTAAAAGTGGAAGAAGCTGAATTTAAGCTGCGGCGGACGGGCTGCCTCATACCAAGGGTGTGGCTCCTGGTTGGTTTGCGGTGAGCTTTTTTTTTTTCTTGTGGGGAAGTGGAAGGGGAACAGAGAGAGGATTGCTCATTTTCTTGACAAAGTACCAAAATTATAGACCTCTGAAAAACTTCAGAAGAGGTTGTTAGTTTGGAAACTCAACTTTTCACGGACCAGCAGCACTGGACACGCTCTGCATTCTCTCTAGGACATAGGATTGTTGTACATACTGCTTCCATAGGCAGGGAAAGATCTGATGCTTTATAAATAAGCTGAAGTAAACTTCAGCTCCTAATCCAGCAGGCAAGCACCTACTCTGGTAAAGATGGAACTAAAAGTATCACTCTGTCGTCTAATCTTGCTTTTCCCAGGGAAGCACACAAAATAGAAAAAAAACCCAAAAAAATGAAGAAAGCTGGTATGTGAAGAACGGTGAAAAGGCAGAACATAGGTCAGTGGAAAAAGCAGCAGTGGTGCCACTGCTCAGAAAAGCTGACAAAAGCAAAGGAGGTCAAAATCAAATGAAAAGACCAAAAGCCAGGGAGAAGATGCAGCTGCAACAGAGAAAAAAAAAAGACTGGAAATGCTCGTACTCTCCAATAAAGAGCAACTCTGCTTTGTAGAAGCAGCTTTTTATTCTTCCTCTTCTCCTGCTCACCCTCTAGGTCCCTGGCATTTATTCTATGATTCTAGTCACAATGTTGTGCTTAGGAGAAAAATATTATTGTAGCAAACAGTAGGAAGTAAACTGCTCACTTCAAAGCATACAACAAGAGATCTTTTTAGTAACATCTTGTTTTCACTATAAGAAGTTTTGAAATTGTGGCTGGGTTTTTTTCTCTTTTTAAATTAATTTCTTCCATAACCTTAAAGTAGAAAGCTCTCACTGGGGTATCTGGATGCAAGACTGCATATTTGCATTCCTCAGTATTTAGAGAATTACATCAACAAATAAAAATTTTAAGATACCATGTATTTTGAATTGGTTCGCTGCAGATTCCTATTTAGTACCAACAAGACTACATACTACAGACCTGTAAGATACACTATGGCAGAGATAGATAATTAAGCACAAACTGTGTGTATGTGCCATCATCAAAAATGGACTCCTTAGTTTATTTACTAAGAAATCTACAAAGACTTTTAAGAAAAGAACAATTCCTCTCTGTCCAGTCTTCTCTGGTAACTAACTCAAATATGTTTGGCTTTTTCCCACATGCTTAAACAGATCTTTACTCCATGGCCCCTGTGAAGAGGATTCATTCTTCACACTAGCCTAGTGCCTACCTGGTGCTCCAGCCATTCAGTCACAGGGCAAAATCAAAAAATTTTGGAATTCGGATGCTCAAAGTTCCAACTGTCCAAAGACGACTTAAAATGTTGTCTCCAAATTCCAAAGCAAATAATTTTAATTAAAATCACAACCATCCTGAGCTTGTTCTCTCTCACACACAAAAAGCCTTAAGAAAAATTACAAAGGTCACCATCATCAAAAATAGGAAGGGTTAGGAAGTCATATGATTGCAAGAAAAGAATAGCCAAAGTTTCACCACAGCATATGTATTTTAAAATTCACCAAACTGCACTGAGAAGTTGGCAATATCTGAGTAAAACCATATAATCTGCTTTTATTGATTCTCAGACAGTAGCTCACTCAACTCCCTCACACTAAACTTACTACTTAAGATGAGAAAAATTAATAGCTTCAGAAAAGGTTAGGATTTCATATGTTCATTTAAATGTCCTTTGGATCTAGGAGTTTCTTGGGATCTACAGAGAAAGCAGGACTCAGAATAATTCTACATGTACTAGTATTAGACACCAAAGCATTCCAGCAACATAACTGGATAATGCTAAAGTTCAAATTACCTCTTCTCTCTAACACAGGCAGAACAGACATTTCAAGAACACTAGGCAGAAGAGAGAAACAAAAGTGAAATAAACCAAAGGAAATACACAAATATGAAAAAAAGGAAATAAAAGTAAGGGAATTCTAGCAATGTGTTCACGTCTCTACAATTCGTTTTTTCTCCTAATATAAAACCCCAATTAGAGTCGCTGTCAAAAGACAAGGAAGAAAATAAGTCACACAGGGAACGTTCTAGTTTCTGCTGCTTCTAAGAAAAGCAGTGAAAGCATATCAGACTACAGACACTTGGAACTGCTAATATAGATGCATCTCAAGATTAGAAATTCACTTTCATCTAAAATAAGGAACATCCACATGTGTCTACCAAATAAACACTTTTTGCTGAATCATTAAAATATATTTAAGTAGTTGGGCAAGTGTACACACTACCTCTTTAGTCATCATGGTTTTTAGCTGTTTTATTAAACATCTCAGAAGCAGCTCAATCAAAAAGACAAAGAGCATGACTGGATGATACAAAACTACAGATATTTGGAATCTGTGGCCTGCTTACCATAACAAGTTGAAGAAATGTAGTGTTCAGGAATGATTATTAAAAAAATCAGTTTAACTATCAGAATTCAAACAGCAATAGGGTAAAACTCAAAGTAAAACACTCCAAAATATATATGAAATGATAGCATTTTCTCTTTTGAATTTTTTGTATAGAACAGAAACAGAATGTTTAACACTGGTGAAAAAGTAATAAACAAATTTCTAAAACTTCCAAAACCAAAACTTCCTTTCAAAATTGGCATCTCTAATAGTTCTATGTTTTGCAATAAAGCTGCCACTTTCCATAACTTTTCTCTCTGAGAGCAGCTTTACTTACTGAAAAGCTATCACAACTAGCTTTCTATCATGATAAATCTCAAAAAATCCATCAGTTTGGGATTGTAATGAACGGATGGTGAAGTGGATGACAGTGCACTCAGAGGCAGCAAACCAGGTATCTGCTCCTCTTTCCTGGTGGCACACTAAGCAACAGCAAGAAACTTCATCTCATTGTGGTCCTCCTGCCAACCACTGTCCATATATTTTTTTTAAGTACTGTCATGCTTTTGCTCATTACAATCACAGTTGGGCCTCAGTGTTTGTTTTTTCTTTTTAAACATCTGTACTGCAATAATCAACGTGCACAGAGCAAGTTCTCAAAACACAACTGGTATTTCAGAACACAACGCCCAGGGAATGAGGCCTGTCCCCACAACCCAAGAAAAAACAAGATTTATGGCAACTTAGACAATTGTTTAGAGGGGAAAAGCAGCTATTTTTAACTATCCTTCTTAGTGGCTGCACTTAGGGGAGGCTCCCATTTCCTTTCTTCATCTTACACAGCAGCCGTAACTACTATTTCCTTTTCTCTCAGCTGTTTTTACAAAATATCAGGGCTTGCAGCTTGCAACTATGCACTGTCTTCAATATTGTCACAGGTTCAAAGCAAAAGCCAAGCACTGCTTGCAAACCAACTTCTGCCCCGAAGGGCAGCAGGCAACTTTACCTTTGAGTGCATCTATTTCTGTTCCACACAGAAATAGCAAGCCTGAATTAGGTAGGGCCCTGAGGCCAGCCAGGGGATCCAGATTTAAGTTGCTGGTGTACAAGTAAGTGTAAAAGGGGATGCAGACCTCATACAAACAAGATTCTGCTCCTGCTGCTCAAGCACTGCGACTTGGTGTGATCATTTGCACTTGGGATAAATAAATTCAAGTACATGAATCTGGAGAGACAGACAGCACTGTCTGAATTATCAGCTCCCGATGGCCAAAAGCAAGTTATTTGGTGGATCACTGAAGAAGAATTTAAGAGCTTCTCTCTTGGAATTTCATTGCCAAAAACCTAATTAACTCCGACTCTCATTTAATTCTGTTTATTTTAAAGCTATGAGAGGTTTATTGTTATATGCTAGAACAAGTCTTCTGCAGTCTTTAACAGAGCTAGATAAATGTTACCATATGCCAAGTATGGGACATGAGAAAGGAACTCTATCTTTGTCCTCAGATGGAGACATTTGAGACGAAGACAGTATTTGTGTTCACATTTGTATACATTTGCTGAATAAAAACCGGAAGGATAGGAAGGGCAGAGCAAGCAAAGGCTACAGCAGTTCTAAGCTAACTTCCAAAGACTGATCTCATCAGTCTTGCACAATGCAATTCCAACACAAAGATGAAAATTCACAATAAATCTAGCAGAACTACAAGGTATCCGCTATCACATTAATGACTAGATACAGATCTCCAACAGAGCATGATCATTTTCTTTCTGAACTCTCAAACCCACCTTACCCTGCCACACAGGAGTTGACAATGCTGAGAATAATTCTGGGTTTTGCCTACACAGTGACAAATTATATTTCCAGCTGGCCTCTCAAAGGTACTGGAACCTTCTAATAAAATGCACCATAGGAGAAATAGTTTGGAAATGTGTGGCATGGAACCTGTATCCTCAAGGACTGAAGCAGCCCTTCACACAATTTTACCTTACCTGCACCCTCTCCCCAGATTTTTACCAAAGCTTCTTACGATTCTTCTGAAAGCATTATTTAAATATATATCTGAAATCACTTCCATAATTACTCACTCAAGCTCATGCATGTTTAAAGGAAGTTTAGTAGACGAGCCACCTCTCGTGAGCCATACTGAGCCAAGTTTAGGTAGGCAATGACTGTCCTACACGGCCTCTAATCTCACCCCACAGCATCTCCCCCAGAACAAATTATATATCCACAGTGGATCTGTCAATTAAGAGTCACAACGTTTGTGTTCTGCAAGACAAAAGAAGTAGAAAAATAAAGGAGCCTTACTTTTTTGAAAGCATACCAGAGGAGTCAGAGAAGCTAAGCATTCCTCTAGGGAAGAATAAACTTCAGTCTCTTGCACTTCCTTTATGCACCACAGTTGATCTGAGCACTTATCAAAGATCTCTTTTTAGTAACATGATACAACTTGTTTCTTTTCATTAAAGAGAAAAAAATGCATAAAACAGCAGTGTTCAAGTGGAAATAAAAATGTCTTTCTACAATAACTAAAATAAGGGCAATAAGTGAAATTTAAGAAGAGATAGTATCAAGAAAGAAGCACGCATAAAAAACCACCTCTGAACTGGAGGATATAACATCCATGGGGAAGAGAGAAGCGGGAGAGTGAGAAACTGTGAAAGTCTATTCCCTGCAAGACCTTGAAATTACCCCTTTTTCACCAAATAAGGCAAATACCCTGCAGAAAAAAACACCTCATAAAAACCATCATAGCTACGCACAAAGCATCTGAATTAAGGTCAGATAGTTGTTATGATAGTTTAGGGGTTTATATGACTAATTTTATGTTTATTTATAATGCTCTGTTTTTAGGTAATTTTGATTTTGGGAGTGAAAACAAAACTACAGAACTGTGCTCATTCTCTACTTTTGCATCTTCCCTTCCTTTGTTCCACTCGGATCTTAATGTGCAGGATTATGATCTGCTGCTCAAGCAGAACAAGGAAAAGGAAGGATGTCCACAAAGCCATATAACATAAAATATGAAATTACAATGTTAATTTACTTAATTTATCCTACAGCAACTCAGCATCTGCATACTCTCAACTTCTTTCCAAGAGCTATCTTAACACCGCAGGTTAGGAACATGCACAGAGTCAACCAAAGCACAGCAGCTGGCAAACTAGTTTCCACCTGAACCCATCCTCTTCCTTTACATCTCTTTGTTTAGAGTTCTTAACAATTATCCTCAAGCTGTCATGGTGCACCTCACTCTTTGTGCCTCCTGTGTTATTAAGGGCATCTGCTATTAACTGTTTGTCCTCACATAACCAAGAAAACTTGAAATACCTTTCCACACTTTCCTCAATAGTTCCTGCATTTTTCCACTGCTACTCTCCAACTAATTCTGGTAGTGTCTTTGCACAGATAAGGCTACCAAATCCAGCTGAAATGTTTACACAGGGCTGACTTTTTGCTACATCATACTTACCTCTTAATTTTGTTATGCCTTAGAAGTAGACACTGTCCACTTTCATAAGTAAAATACAATAAGAAAGCCCTTTTCCCATAAAGGTTGTTTGAAAAAGTTAAAGCTCATTCTGTTACTCTTTAGTTAAAGGGAGTTGAGTTTCTACTAGTGCTTCCTAATACTATTGCTATAAAAGTGCACTTCAAACTTCCTCCCACCTCAACTACATAATAAGCTTTTCCTTCAATTAACTGTCCAGCAATTCATGAAACCATTTCTTTCAAAAACCACCACCCCTATAAAACAAGGAGGAACCAGCATTCTGCAATTCCGATTGCCCCCTTTCAGGTGAGACCCTTAACTCCAGGACCTGTGCTGCTGGTGATAGCACTGAGCTCTCCACTCGCCTTTCTGTGTGCCCACCACAGCACATTCCTCAGCTACAAGGTCACTTTTAAGAAGGTGATTAGCCTGCCTTGTTTGCTACAGGATGGATGATGCTCTCGTGCCTGTCTAGACTGAGACTTGATGGAATGCAGTTACCTCTGCACCTCGTATTCCCACACCTCCCGCAAGTGAAGCAAGCTTCAGTGTTATCAATTAAGCACTGAAACTAACTGCTTTATGTAATTGCCACAAAGGAATTTACTATCGGACTCCATCGCATACGTCATCCTCCCGTGCTATTAAATATTTCAGCTAAATGTAATAACTGTTTGTTTGTGGTATTAGTAGATTTTAAACTAGTCAGTTGCAGTTACATGTCGAAAGCACATGTCGGTAACATAAAGGTAAATTCATGACATGCTTATTCTAACCATCCTAAAAAGAATAACAAAACTGAGGGTGGAGAAGGATGGGCAAATCTAGGAAAGAATCAAGACACAAATACCTTCTTCTGTAATAACACTGGTAAACATCCAGCCAGGATGTCTAGTTTTATCTGGGGAAGCCAGGATATTGCAATAGGCTTACTTCTCCATGTTTCCTGGCAGTCTCACTAAAATGTCTGATCTCTAAAACCTCTGTCAAGTTCAAAGAACTAACTATAAATGTGTACAAATGAATAAAGTATTCAGAACACAGGAATACTAAAAAGGCTTGTGGAATTACATCAGCATCTTGCAGAACAAGCATCTGGAAATAGAATATAACTGTACTGGACTTCACTGTGCCAAAGCGATTCTGGATTTAAGCTTCTAGCATGAACACGAAAACATGAAAAAAGTAACACTGAGAGGCTCAGAACTGGCATCGCATCAGCACAGAAAGGGAAAAACTACTTATTTAAATTTCCATTTAAATACAGAACATTCACATAAATGTTCATTTTCTCCTCAGCAATCAGATACAGAAGACAAGTTAGTTTATATAGTAAAAAAGAATTACTCTTTTTTACTATATAAATGTAGAAAAAATGTATAAATGTAGAATTATCTTGATTTATCTTCAATTAGAAGCCTATCTAATGTCTTTGGCTTTTTCTTTTGCATTACATGCATGAACATATTGCAGGAAGACTGGAAGTGACATACAACAGTGTCGTTAGATGTATGCTGAATTCTGATGTCTGAAAACTATGGATTTAACTACATTTTAAGATTTGAACTTGGCAGAAAAGATACCATATGCACAACAAATACATGAAGCCAGCACCAAAGAGAAGCCATAGCTCTTCTTGCTGTAGTAAAGCAACACTAAAACACAGGTACTGTGTGTAAAACACCATAGCCACTCAATCACTTAAATTAAGCACTGGTTTTCACAAATATGTAACAACAAATTTATGGAAGAGTAATCATTACCATAAATATAAAGTCATAAAAAAGGTTGAGATTTTAAGCAAATTCTTATTTCAGTTAGTACAACTGTGGATAATTCAGACTCTGTAAAAAGGCTCTGTTAAGTTTTGCATTATATGCCTCATAAAAACTGGTTTAAAAATTTTTTTTAAAGTTACAATTTTGTTTTTCATCCATTTCTTTACAGTTCCAACAAAAAGCTGTTGCTGATACTATCATGAGCATTGGCTACACACGGTGCAGTTCAGACAAAATTCTAGGGCACACTGTGAGCATTTCAGGTGCTTTTCCCTCAGCTAATGCAAGTGTTCTGAAACAGGGCATGAAGGAGTACGAGGACAATGCAAATTGCCCTAGTGCTACACACAGTTCACTCCTCTTCACAATAGGTCTCCCTGTGTCTAATGAGAACCTTAATTAACTGCAGAGCTTTTTTTTTTCCTACCTATCTTGTCCCTTGTAACTGCATCACCAAGTCTTTTATATATAAACGTCGTTGATACCACGTTAAAAGCCCATTCTTTATTTTTCTGCCTGCCTTATTACGTTCTCAGCTCAGCTTTTTTGTTACTAACCCTTCTCCCACTCTTCCAAAACCAGTCACGAAAATCAAGTTGCTGGCCATGATATCACTTTGACAATATTTGCTTCCTTTTGCAGACCTTCACTTCTGCAAGATGAAAGACTTTGTTTTGATGATTGCTTCAAAGTACACAACATCTGAATAGTTGTTTCCACATTTAACTCTTCCATTCCTCAACAGAACTCAATTCAACATCCCATTCAGCACATTCCCTCTTAAATGCCTCTAGATTTCATCAGTGAAGTGACTCCTGCTTACAGCATTCTTACCGGTCTCATATATTATAGCACCACTTATTATTCAAGTGTCTTAGGACCTCACTGATTTTTTTCCCCCTGCACATTGCAAAATGAGAAAAAAAAAATATTCTTACATTCTCAAAGTGAAAGCACAAAGTTGTTAGTTATTATATTACTACTGTATCACTCACTAGTCTTCCTTACTTTAAACAAACACCCCTTTCCCCATTTTAAAAGTTAATTTACTGTGTGATGTCATATTTGAACTGTGTATTCCTGTGCCCAAAGGCCACATCTGCAGTGTTAAGTAGCTATACAGTCTACATACAGATCAGTAAAATAATAATTAGGGGGTTATTTATTTTGCACACAAACATTCTATTCCAGTATTTCTTAAAAGAAGGGAAGCTAAATTTGCTGACAGCTTCCTTAATGGCACAACTTCTCTGACAGGAAACAATAAAAGCAAAGAAAGTCTCCCTATTTGCCACTTTTGATATTTCTAAATCTGTATGGAAAAAATCAGGAGAAGTATTCACTAGATTGAAATTTCTTGGCTAAAATAATGAGAAACAACTGTGACCAAATAATTGTGTTCTGCTGCAACAGCATTAACTACTACAGATTAAATTTAACTAAAATTTAATTAGGTCAGATTCATCTTAGCATAACTAAAAGAGAAATTATTTAACAGGTTCAGATAGAATCTGGATGTAATTAATAAGTGTAAAGTTTACCCATCCTGTAAAATAAGCCATTTAGGAGGACTTTTTTGAAATTAAGAACACCGTGCAAACAGTAAATTTGCTGATATTAAAGTATTAGGTTTTAGCAGTAGAGCATACTGGTAGGCTGGAATTTTGGCTGAGTACAGGCTGGAGTACTGAGTATATAAGGATACATACAGACATACATACACACACCCATACATGCATGAAGATGAACTGTAAGACAATCTCACACACATTAGAATTGAGAATTGACGTATTTTCTACATACAAAAGTTTACAGAGATCCAAAAACTGCCGCAGTGGGCATGAGGAACGATTGCTCCTACTGCTTCCACATCTTTTTTGCACTCATTTAAATTCACTGAGTCATTCATGCCTGCCTGCAGAGCCGTGTAAGAATAGCACAGAAGACTGGAACGAGTTCTTCCACTTCTCAGCCAGTCGTCCTCCGGCGGCAGGGAGGCAGGAGCGTGTTCCCGGGGCTCCTGTTCCAGCGGCACAGCCCAGGCCTGCCGGGGCATCTCGGCAGCCGCAGCTCCACCATGGCATGGACCACCGCAGCCAGAAATAAAGGAAAGGAACTTCAAACATGCAAACAGAACAAACCAACACCGCCGTGGCATCCAGACCGACTTCATTACAGGGAGCCTTTTATCCTTCTCTGATTGCGACTGACATTATTTTAAATACAGAAAGCTGCTTCTTGGGCTAAGTGCCTGCTTTGCATATAGATGGCAGCGCCGCTGTCGAAAATGACAGGTGCTATAATTTTCCTACTACAACCTTAGTTTTCTTCACCTTACTATACTGGTTTTACACACCATTCATATCTCAGGTAAATATAACAAAAATTTATATTTCAATGGTAATCATTGTAAAACATCTTAATTTTCAGCTAAGTCTCTTCTCTGCAAATAAATACAGAAAAACAATTTCTCGTGTTTAGGTTTTAAACAAATAAAAAGACTGACAAAAATTCAAAGCATACAGCACATTATCACCTCCAAAACACATGTCCACACCAAGATTTTTGCAACTTGGAAGGCACAGGAACACTAAGCCTCCCAAAGAAATCAGCTTTAGTGACTTCTCTCTGAAGGACAGCATAAGAAAGAAGGACTAATTTTCAAGTATATTCAGCAACAATAACTACAACAGAACCACTCCATCACTAACAAAAGCAAGCATTTTTTTACAGTGGATAACTAAGCATACTGCTGTGAGATAATTTATTTAATACAATCATTACTAGAGAAAACAGCTTTAGTGGTATCACAACCCACTATTTTTCCTCATACAAGTTTGTGAAGCCTAACAAAGGACTGTGGATTAACTTTAATTCTTGGGAAAATCAAATTAAGGTTCTTTAACATGGATGGTCTAGGAGTCTTGTATCAAGTATCAGCTGCTTTAATTGTAGAAATAAAATGTTTTACTTTTAACAGAAACCAGACCATACTGAGGAAATCTCATAAGGCAAAAGCAAGAGCAGTAGAGCATGTTTAGTCAGTTGTTCTTGTCCCTGAACTACATTAAAGCTTCTCACACCAGGTAAACCTGACCTTTGTGACTTGTGCAGAGGGAAGTGCACTTCATGGCAAGAATTACGAGCTTGAGATGACACTGCCAACACCCAACACTTTGATATTAATTAAGTGCTGCATTCTCTAATGTATAAACTAAGGAGCCCAATTAACATACGTGACCTATGATCATACTTACAGCCACCTCACCACCACTAAAAAAAAATCAAAAAAGCCTCTTACCCATCTTTTCTTACACCCATCCTGCTTACAACTCAAAACAGTCAAAGGATATATAGTAGAACAAGCAGCTTAAGCATAAATGTCAGCTTTTGGCTGGACATAATAGTAAGAGCTCCTGTACTGACTTGTTAGTGGCAGGTGGGCAAGATAATGCAAGGTTCTCTCTATCACTACCGATGTCATTGTCTGCCTCTTCCTCCAGCCCAGAAGGTGACAGTACTCACCTTCCCATTACTCCTGCTTAAACAAATAATAAAACTATTCTTCATGAACTTCACAGACTGAAGCAAGTACACTACATTACAGAAACATTCAAAGGGACCACAGAAAAAGCCTGAGTTACAGCACCGTTGCAAAGAAGATCATATGGAAGCTTGATGTGTGGGATATCAGAACTACAGTGTATACACAGGACAATCAGCTAAATGCAGCTTTGAAAGCGTGAAAAACAATGCATACCATTTTAGTTACTCATACACACTGTGAAGTTTCTAAATGGATGACAGACATTCAGTAAAGCGATTTGGGCACTGTTTTGCAAGTTCAGTCAAAAAAATTGGCTACTATATTGTCTCAGAAACACCAGTTGTCCCATAATCAGCAAACTAATTGCCTAGAAATGTGACTCTTCTCCCACACTTCTCAGCCAACTCCCACATCTCCCACAGAAGGGATCCCTCATTCTCCCCCAGATCTCCTACAGCATGACAAGTGAACAGGAAACAAAATATTCTCTGCATAGTCCAGAACAGTGTATGCACCAACACTTTCATCCCTGCCCCGACTGGGCAGCCAGTTTTAAGCAGAGAGAATTACCTGGGTTGAGTTATGCTGCTCTTTTCCCTTGAAAAACCTCTACCTTGAAGCTTGTTTCCTCTATTCAGTTCCTAATTTTTCATGAAAATGGTAGCAAATTAATCTCTTGAGACTTTTCTCATCTTTCACATATGGTTGAAATTGGCTAGCAGATTATGGAGTTAAGAGGTGCAAAGAGAAGGGTTCACAGATGTCTAAGACAGTCTTCTGTGTCCATAGTGCCTATTTTTCCTTCCTTCTGTCACAGAAATAATAAACCAAAGAGAAAATACAGAGTACTGAGAGATGCAAAAGGTAGGCACATTTACAGCTCAAAACAAAACATGATTTGATGCAAACTCAAGAAGGCAACTGATAAAACTGACACATCACAGTGACTTGAAACAAAATGTCATCACCACTCAAAAGCTTGTGGTTTTCAAACTTACAAGACTGAGGGAAAAAGAGAAGGGTAAAGGCATCATCTAAACGACTGTGTGTCTCATTCATTCTCACAAGAAAGAAATCTTCAAAACTGCTATACCTACAACTAGGCTTTCTCTCTCTTCGCAGTGCAAAAGGTTCATTCCACTCATTCTCCAAGCAAGTCTGACAAATGTTCAGACACTATCTCTGTCTGGCTGTCTAATACTCCTTGGTTCTCATCCCACAGCCAACCAGACCGAATCCTTCATCCTTTCAAATCTCTCCCGTCTGACCCTTTCTTCCTCCTCACCACACCCCCTGACTGACCTCTCCTATCAGATTCTCAGCTGCTCAGCCCAGCTCCCAGCTCTGCAATTAACAGATTAAGAGGCATCTCGAGTCAGGAAGGCACCATCAGGAACCGAAAATTTGGGAAGATCTAAAGATTTTTAAAACTGCAAAATTGCGTTTTAAAACACTGATGGTCAGTTTAAGGTTTTCATCACAAATTACTGTAGCTAAGGTCAAGACACTAAGCTTCAAATGGGAACTTACCTAAACTGACATTCCCTGGCAATTGCCTGTGTATGTATCTACACTACATTTTCAGGTGGATTGCCACATATTAATTAATGCATTATCTTAAACAATCTTGCATTATAAGAGAGGCCAAAAAAAATCTATTGTTGCATTATGAAAAACATGATAATGAAGCACTGTAACAGGCCAGACTATCTAGACAGGCTGTGAAATCCCTCTTCACTGAAGATTTTAGAGATGTTAGACATACATTATTATCTGTACTTACACAACCAGACCACGGAGGAAAGAAAAAAGTCACTTCCAGCCTTATGCTTTTGTGAATTTATGCTTCAGGAGAAAAAACAAAAACAAAAAGCCTCCAAAAAAACACCACATCACCAAAAACCACAAACAAGCAAAAAACAGCCAAACAAAAAACCCCACAAAACCCCCCAAAACAAAACACCATAAAATCCACTCTGAAGAAAATCAGTTCATATTTCATACTGAAATGTCAGTCTTTCGGGGAACAGTTCCTGTATTTCACTTATTCCTAAATTCAAAATCAAGCAGTGAGTAGCTCCACTAAGTCTACAATCCCAATAAAATTAATAGTTACTGCCTGTAAGCTATGCACAGATTCCAGTCCTACCCAACCTAAATCATCATCCAGCCTGTTTTATTCAGGGCATAAACATTTTGTTCCAAATGAAACTTTACACTCAGCTCACAGCCCTGGCTATAAAGTTATATTCTGCCCAGAAAATGACAGCACATATTCATAGCACAGCCAGACTGAGTCCAAACACAATGCAGCTCCAGTACCAGGCATTTTGTTGTTAGGAATAAAACATTTCTGAAGAACTCAATCTAACTTTCTGGTCCCTCCAGTGAGAAAGGCAGAGGAAGATGGTATCTGCCAAGGAAACAATGCCACTGACTATACAAACTACTGATAAATACTCAATGAAATACAAGAAGGGGAACAACAACGTAGAAGTCAACAAAATTTCTTTTACAGAGATTTGTAATAGTGCAAGAGAGATGCCATCAAAATAACCACTTCAGCAAACTTCACTGTAAGAATAATTTTTAAGAAATACAGTTATGCTTCCCTCTTTGTCCAGGGTGAAGTGAGTTTGGCCAGACAATTGAGCCAACTTTTTTTACATGGTTCCTTTGAGGGTAAAACCATTCACACTGGAGCAAGGTATCTGTGCAATGTCTCAGGGCTTGAAATTTGGGTTCCTTGGCCACCACATGAGCACAGCTTCCATTTCCTCACAGGCTGTGCCAACACTGCACAGTGCAGTACCCCAGTACTGAAGTTTGCTAGGAAACTGGAAGCACCTGAGTTGAAATATCACAGAGGCCCATACAGGCTGATTCAGCTAATGGAAAAAGGGCTCTTCCAGCAGGGTGCATGGCTCTGTGCAGAACTCCGGGCTTTCACAGCTACACTACTTATTCACACAAGCAGACAGTCCACGAAGCTCCAGCCTGGTATCCAGGCTGTGCTTGTGCTGTGGTTATCCATCAGGCATACCAGCCTGGTATCATCAAGCCAGCAGCCTGGTTTCTATCTCCCAGGCTAGGATTTCTGAGATGGCTCCCAACACAAACAGAAAAATACACTGAATTTTTAGGTTACATTTGAAAAAACCATAAACGATGGGTATAGCTCTAGTAAATAAGTAGAAATTGGGGTGCAGGTAAGTTTAAAAAAACACCACCGTTTAATATGCAAGATACAGAGAGTCAGGTACTAATCTGGAAAACTAAATTAGAACTGAGTTGAATATCCAAAGGAGATTTTTCCTCGGTCACCCAATTTCCTCGTGTCACATTTCAAACAAATTATGTTGAGATACTAAAGTAACTTTAACCAGCAAGACAGAATTAGATAAAGATGGTTCAATTCACTCATTTTAATTAATAATTATCATTAAAAAAAAATTCAGTCTCTATCCAATTCCTTTCACGCTTTAATTTTTGCAGCCCTGTTGAACCACATAGATACAGAATTATTAAAATACTCCTAAAGATAAAAGGACATTCTATTTGCTTTAATTTTCACCTTACACTTTCTGCAAATAATTTACACATTAGACAATGGAAAGCTGTCTACCCTGGACATGTATGCAGAAGGAAAAGTGGTTCAGTATTGCATATCACAGAACGTAAGCAAGTGAAATGAGGAAAGATTGTATCTTTAATATCTGGTCCATATGAACACCCAAACAAAATTCTTTCACAATACTGGGGAACAGCTCAAAGATTCAACAACCACCTCTTCAGGCACAAACCCTCCTGATTAACACACCAGAATCCTCTACAATATAAAGAATATTTATATATGTCTCATAGTTCTAAACAAAAGATTTAGAAATAGGTATATCAAATAACTTGAGAAACTAAGAACTAAGTGTTGCAAACCCTTTTTGTCCAACACTGCTTCTTAAACCACTAGCCAAGACTGTTGTCAGTAAAATGTCCTCACTGAAGCATTTCTCTTTACAAGGACTAATACACTATTTAAATGCAGACTTACCAGATAACTGTAGATCTGTATTTTACAGAGGAAGACAGTAATATTTTCCTCCTAATCATCAGCAAATATTTCTGAATCTAGAGCTAGTTCTTTATTAGCTCTTCAATTACAAAGGGGAAAGAAGAACCACATTCTTTTTTCATTCATATTCCAGATTATGAGTGGAACTATCATCTACAGCCCCACGGTAAGATTTTTTTTGTCATCTTCTTTATTCATCTTTTTATCTTCCCTTTCCTGGCCATACTAAGCCCAGGTCTTTGTGGAGCTCTCCCCAGAGAAGTCCAGATATTCTCCTCCAGACTTAAACTTAAAAACCTGTTATCAAAATACCTTCCCTCTGATGTCATGGTTTTGCATTTATAGGCACTCAATTCTATACACTGCTGAGATATAGTATCTGTTCACTAATCAGAAGAAAGAATTAATAGGGGTTTCAAAGCTACAAAGGCAGCATTTTCACTCTGATGGGAGCGTACAGTTCATACTTGGGGGAGGGGAAGAGAAGAAAGAGTGTTGGCTCTTTCATGAACATAAAAGGGCAGAATTACACATTAGTGTAGCTTCCCCATGTATAGACATTTTTTTCTGAAATGCAGTGTAAACTTAAAATCAACCATTAGTTTCTTTAAAGCTCAAATCATCCATGCAATTACTTTTAGAGAGGATTATGACTAAGTTCTTTTTTTTATTTTTAATGTGAATTGTTAAAAATTCACAATTAAGAAATAAATCACAATGGGAAAATAGGTTCCTATTCACAAAACAACCAACCAAGCCGGAATCATTAACACCCTTTTAACAAGGCAGAACTGAAATACTGGGAATGCTGTCGCCAGGTCAGAATTGAAGTGAATTGGGTAAACCGTGCAAATGGGCTCTTACAGCACCTGCCCAGCCCTTGGCCTGGTACAAATCTGTACTTGCTCCTTCTGTTACCCTTCTTCATCAGGGCACAGAAATTACCAACTCACTGAAGTTTTCACTACAGCAAAAAAAAAAAAGCCTACACTTTCTTAAAAAATACATTTGAAAGAAAAGTTGAGATGCTGAGCATTTTTGATTCATATGTGCTTTAATACCAAGATTTTTGACCTTCAGAAGTCCCTTCCCCCGGGAACAAAAAAAAAGGGGAAAAAACCAAAAACACTCCTCAGAAACGACCACAGAGAGACGCTGCAGACATCCATCTAAAATAATGGCAGTCAAAGGTCAGGATGATATAGGGAACATCAAGCTCTTAATTTATGAATCTTCCTGAAAAAGGCCTCTTAGTAAACAGAAGCAAGAAAATCAGGGACTATCCAGTGAGAGCGATGTAGAAACTGCCTAAACCTGTGTCATTTAGAGAATTTTCCTAATAATGACACCAAGTATCTTCAACTTCGACAAATTAATTTTAAGACCTCACTGAAATATAACATGGAAACGACCATCAGCTTGTTGGGTCATCTTAGCAAGATTCAGCAATTTTCCTATGAAGATTCGCTTATGAACTATACTCAGCAGACTACAAAACAGCACGAAGAAAAAAGCAAGCACTGCAGATTGGATCCTGATCAGTAAACCGACAGAAAAGTCGTAGGAGTCTTCCAAAAGTGCTGGAAAATGCATACTGCAAGAACAATTGGTATTCCTGCCTAACAAAGCTGGGTTACACTCGAAGGCTCCAACATGTTAATCTGTCACCGTGACAGAAAAGCAAAGGATGCCAGACCAACACACATCTCTTTTCCAACACCCTGCATTATCTAACGCTGAGCTTCCGAATACAATTAAAAATAGGACTAGAGTGTCCAAATAGATGAGTAAGGATGCTCTTAGCATTTCTCCTTCCAACTTCTTGCTATTAAAAAAGAGTACCCTTCAAGACCTTTCAGCATTCCATAATTTAATGGTGGGTTTTTTGTGTTCTATAATCACTAGTGACAAAAGAAATAGCTCCATATTTGCTTCATATCTCCCCAAGGGAAAAAAAACCAAAACACATTACAGTAATTCTGTTATAAAACTACAGCACATGTGTAAGGCCCTGAGAAGCACCGATGCTGATAAAATTAAAAATGGCTGTGCCCGAAGATCCCACAGCAAAACAGGCACAGCTCTGCCGACGATTAAAATATATATTAAAAATTCCTGCATTACCTTACAAAGGGCGAGGTATGCAAAACAAAAAGATTATATATATTTCCAAAACTGAAGTAAGTTATTAGACAAGAGACGCAGATCTAAGCAAAGCATTCTTACTGAGTGCGGGTCGAGCTCATTTACACAATAAAGCAGATTTTATTCCCCGAGATACTTAACGTATGAGGATTTCAAAACTTTTATCAGGCTTCGCCGCTGAAATAGATGCACACCACTTTGTAAGGAGGCACAGATGTGCCCAAATACCAGGGACCCCACCCCCTTGGCGCTGCCAAAATGGCCAGTTCGCTACACCCAGTGGCTACTCACCAGCCGCAGTGCCGAGCAGCAGGGTGGCACTGGAGAGCAGGAGCACCAGCACAAGGTGCTGCAGTGAGGCAGGCATACCTGGGGAAGCCACGGTTCCAGCCGGCAGGAGGAAAAAAAAAAAAAAAAAAAAAAAAAAAAAGCCAAACCCCGAAGAGAGGAAATTCCTCCTGCTTTCGCACAGCCTTCCTTAACTCTCTCGATTTACAATCCCGTCTGGAAGGGCAAATGGCAGATGAGAGGAGCCGTCTTCGCTCTCACTCCATTACAGCCGCCTGCCTTCATGCCTCGGGAGCCGGCAGCGCTCAGCGGACACGGGGGAAGCGCCTGGCTCTGCCTCCCAGCCCCGAGGCATCTCCCCCGCCGGGGAGGACGGCGGCACGCTCCCGACCCCGCTGGGAACCGGGCTATTTCCCACGCAGCTTCACCACATCGAAGAAAGCGCCGGGTTGGAAAGGGAACATATCCAGACGCGCCCACAGCGGTGTCAGTCAGCGCGGGCCCTGCGGGCTGGCCGGGGCACGGAGGGATAGCTAGGGGCTCACGGCGGCGGCGCGTCCCATCCCGGCAAAGGTCTCTGTCCTCTGGCCGCCCCTCCTCGCTGCCTCACGCTCCGGGGAAGGCGGCGGCGAGGCCCCCTGCTCTCACGGCAAGGGCTGCGGCTGCATCCCGGCTCATCAGCCTCCCGCGCCGGGCGGGCTCCTCCGCGCTGCCCCGGCCCCCGCCGCAGCACCGACGCCACCCGCGGCCACCCCGACAAAGGTGGGGCCCGGGGCGGCTAGGCCCCTCCTCGGCAGCTCCAGCTACGAGCGCACCCGGCTGCTCTCCGCGGGCGAAGGCCCTTCCCCTCCTCCGCCTCTCGCCCCGAGTTTCCACAGCGCTGGGCAGCCCGGCCCGGCCTCCTCACGCCGGTCTCCGCTCAGCCCCTCCGCGCTGCCAGCGCCTTCCTCCCCCCGCGCCGGGCTCGCCGGCGAGGGGCCGCTCCGCCTCCTTCCCCTGCCCGCCGCCGGCTGCGGGAGGGAGCCGAGCGAGGGCCGGAGCTCCGCCGCCCGCGCCCCCTCTCGCCCGCTCGCCCCAACAGCACGGGCGGCTCCAGACACAAAGGGGAGTCGCTGCAGCCGCCGGCCCGGGCGCCCGTCCCGCCGCACCGCCCCCGCCGGCCGGCCCCGCCCCGCACCATAGAGGTGGCTCCAGGTAGGCAGAGCGGGGCCGCCGGGCGGAGCTCCGCTGGCCGGGGGAGGGGGCGCGGGGCCGAAGGCTCCGCCGCGGGTAGGGGAGCTGAGGGCGAGGGGCGGCTCCGTGAGAAGGGGAGGATCCGCTAGACCTTCCCGGGAAGGCCGCGGGAAGGCGACGAACTGCCCCAACCCCCCCATGCAGAGTGTCTGTGGGAGAGGCTGTCAGCAGGGAGGCGTGAGCTCAGGATTCACAAAAAACGCCTGTAACAAGAAGAAAAAAAATATTTAGCAGTCTCTGAGATTGCGTCATGTTAGAACTCGGTGGCCTGCGTGTCAAACACCCCGGAGCTTCTGCCTCGTCCTCGGGTTCAAGCCCCGTTATCTCTGTCCCTGTGAGCTCCCCTAGGAGCACTGGCCGTACCACCCACTGCTTTCCCTCGGTGAGCCCAGGCAGGTCACAGAAACACAGATCAGTTAGGTTGGAAAAGACCTCTGAGGCCACCGAATCCAACGTGTGACCCACCACCACCCTGTCAGCTCGACCCTGGCTCTGAGTGCCATGTCCTGTCTTTCCTCAAACACCCTCAGGGACTGTGACTCCACCACCTCCCTGGGCAGTCCATTCCAATAGCTAATCACCCTTTCTCTGAAGAATTTCTTCCTAATGTCCAATCTGAAATCCACTTAGCTCACATGGCTTTAACCACTTGACTCTCCCAAGCAAAACCATTATCTACCTCTTAAATTAAAGAGATTTTATGATTTCAAAACAAAGATAAAGTGAGCCCGCTCAGCTGTTTGTAGGCGTTGACCTTTGCTATGTTGCACAGGACCAAAGAGATAAATTGAGGGCAGCAGCTGATGGGAGAACTGTGACTCCCACCAGAATGTAGTGTCTGATATTCTGGCCTAGCAAGGCTCTTTCAAACAAGTTTTCCTGGCTGTAGCTTAGAAAAAAGGACCTGAACACCCTGCACAACAAAGGCACCTTCGTGTCTGGGCATCACCAAAGGTTTGCTTATGGGAAATGTTTCCCCGTGCCAAATTTCCTATTGCAGTTTCAAGACTACAATACAAGTTCAAAAATCTAGTTCCACACCTCAAAATATTGAATGCTACTACATAAAATGGTGTAGTTGCTAGTCAGAGTTACAATTTTAGTCATAATAAAAGTTTTCTGCATAACTAAATTCCTCTTCACAAGCCATAAGAGATGAAATTGATGTAATCAGATACTTTGATCGTCAAGAGAATTATTAAATAAATTGTACAAGGATTTTCATCATTGTAATGCTTTGTCCAGGGTCATAGTTTGACATTCCTAGGGTCAAGGTGAATTTACATTGATGGATATAAAATGGTTTTAAAGTTTTATAAAATAGTTTTACTTCCAATCTATGCAGATCTATGGATGTTGGTGAGACAATGAAATACAGAATCACAGATTGTAATTTGTATTGCTACTTTCCAGAATTGCAACCACATGTTAACCACAGTATCCTTCATATTATTTGTGGAATGTGAATGTCAAAAAATAATCTTTAGAAACAACACCAACACCACCAAGTCTACCCCCTACGCCCCCAACACCTCAGTTTTACCTCCAAGAGAGGGAAAAAAACCCAACACTGAATATCTTTTCTGCAGCAGCAAAATCCAATGTTCTTTACTGGTTCCACAGACACCAAACTATTCAACACACCTTCTGCCCAGCTGTACCTACCAATAAAAGAAGTGAGATATACTTTGTTCAGAGAAAACAAGAACCCTGCCATGTGGGTTGCACAGCACTTTCACTGTTTAGATGGTAAAAGAAAATTACTGTAATTGTTTATGACGTGTATGAAAACCTGCTCAGCCTGAAGTAAATGGCAGAGGTCTCGTGTGTTTCAATGGTTCTAGTTTTGGCTCATTAATTAATACTAGGAGTTCTTCTCCACAAGAAATTGTACAAAAACATATATTCTCCCTTAAAATACTTTTTTTCCCCCCTCAAAATGGATTTGATTTTTGTCCTGTGTTTTCCCAAAATGAGGGGAAAAGACATGCCATTTTTAATACAATTATTTCCTTTTAGTTTCACGAAAAACCCAAACACAATGAAGAAAACACCCTACTGAAGAACATGGGGCTGTGCATCTGCTTTGCCTGAGTTTATATCAGGCCCTTGGACTAATCTCACACGCTTGCAATCACAACAGTTTGCAAGATTTTCCCCTCCTTCCCTAAGCTCTTTTGGGTCCTGTGGATGTTCTCTGCAAGGGCCAGGTCTCTCCTGGCCCGGTGTGGCTGTGAAGGCTGCGCAGGGTCTCGGTCACTCACAGATGCCAGGCATCTGCTGCAGCCCTGTGTGCCTGGAGCTGGCAGGGCTGAACAGGAGGGGCTGACCCCCCCCTGCTTCACCACACAGATGTAGAAAGCAATCACTGCTGTCTAAGCACAGAACCTGCTTCCTTTTCCCACGGTGGTGGGAAGAAACCGGAGATCCAAACTGTCACAGTCAGGCTCGCTCATTGTTATGTGCTTAGACAAGAACATATTTATAATTCTTCCTGTGATATTGTTTTATCTGTAAGGTGGGATTTTGCTCTCCTGATATTCAGCAACACCAAGTAAGACCTACAGAAAAGTAGTCAGGATAATGAAAACTTGCAGAGCTGCAAGGACAGTACATCTGGGGTGCAGGTTCAGGTAAAGGTATGGGGGAGATGAGAAAACTGTCAAATTTACCAAGATTTAGAAGACAATATTCTGACTGAAGCACTGTATTTCCACCAGGAAGAACTCTGACCAATGAAACAACACTATTGAACTTACTGGAGACAAGACTGTTAAAAAATATGAGGAGGAAAGACCTTAGGAAGCAGATGATCTTTTGCAGCTGTGTTCACTGTTCTCACAGCCAGGCTGAGGCAAGGCTGCCCCAGCAGCACAGTCACGGGGCAAGGACGAGGAGGACAGTGGCAGAGGAGCCAGGGTCTGGTGGCTGGAAGCCCCCCAAGATGCAGGTCAAATACAGCAGGGGATGTGTATCTTGCCCTTGGGTGAGGGAGCTCTGAACAGCACAGGCACAAACAGCACGTGGGGGTTGCCCTTTGCTTCAGTGAGACAGAGAGGAGAAATGCAGCTGATAGGAGGCTCAGGAGTGTCCCACTCTGGCTCAGACAGATGCAGACACAAATGTGTTGATATCACTGGCAAATTCAACACTGCACGTAAGAGAAATTAAACATGTCCTTGTTAGCAGCATCTCCTTTAAACAACACACATCTTTATTTTTAATTAACTGGAATAAGGGGAACTATTTTCATGCTACCAAGAGAGTATTCCAGTCAGTGGAAAATAAGATGAACAAAGAATGAAGAAAACTGAAATGAACTATGAAACAATAGATCGAGTTTCATTTCTTTTCAGAAAATCCAATGTTCAGGCACTTTAAAAAGATTTCTCAGGGTAGGTTCACTGTTATCCAAGAGTTTTTCGGCACTGATGCAATATAACTGTTATCATTGTTAGGACTCAGGGGACTGTTCTTTTTGACAGGGCCTTTCATGAAGTCAACAAATCAGTTTAAAACAAGCCATAAATTATATTTGGCTGCCCATCAGCTTGGCTGGGGTGTTCTCCCAGCACTGCTGTAAGTGTTGGGGAAAGAACATAATAATACATCCAGATATTTAGCTTTTAGGGGATATTTTGTTCCTAATTTTAAAAGAAAGCATCCTCCTAGCATTGACTCCAATGCATAAACATACGTTAGAACAGTCATCAAGATTTTTACAGAGTTCCCTACAAATAAAGACACCCGTTCTGGATCCTAAGTGATAGCTTAATAAATAATGGACTCAGTACACATCTCCCCAACAAATGCCTGCTAAATTAGGGAACAATCAGCAAGATCATTTCCCCAGTCTTGCTCCTGTAACTGTATGTGGAGAGAGAGGTGGTTCCTGATAGATGGGATCCAAGCCTCCTATAGCTCTCTAGATATTATTAACATCCTGAATTGCAGCCAGAACTCACTGAAAAGACAATAGTGTCTACTTACACTCTGCTGACTTAGCAGCTTCAGCTTCAGCCAGTGCAGCCAAACAAGTAATCACACACAGACGTCATTACCTTTAGAACTGTTTGGTTACTTGTTAGATATAGATTTTCCCATCTGTGTCCAGTCCTGGGTGCTGCAGAGTGGCATTAACACACCCCCATAAGTCCCCTTGGAGTCAAGGTGGGGAAGGTGGCTGTGGGAAGACCACAGTTACAGGAAAGCAGGCACATATGCATAAAGAAAGATGATGAAACCTCCAGAGACTTCAAAAGCAATCTGAACACTAAAGTACCTTCCTCAGTCATGGAAATGTTTCCTTGGGAATAGGGAAAAGCACCCTCTCCTTCAGAGCCTTTTTACAAACTACCAGCAGCACTTTCATCTTGTCTGAATTATTGCTGGGTTTTGCTCCTTTTAGGGGGCTTGGTATTATCTTGGGAAAACGGATTCTATAAAGAAGGGACAGAGGGACACCAAGCCATGACTGGAATCCCAGAGAAGTCCTTTGTGAGGTAAAGTCCGTTTCTTTCTGTTCTTTCTGACAGGCAGGGAAAGCCCTATCCAAAATGGTCAGCCTGTCCTGCCAATATGTGAGAGTGGCAAAACCTCCTGTGGCATCACAGACCAGACCAGGCTCTCATGCTCCCAATTCTACCAAAAGCCTTAAGGAAATTGTAAATCACATTCCCTGCCCCAGAGGGAATTAATTTCCCCTTTATTCCAGTTAAATAATCTGTGCCAGACATTACTTTTGGCCTTTAGACTCATAAAAATCTGTCTGAGGGCTGTTATGACTTCATTTTTCTTTGTCTCTGAGGCACAGAAAAGAGCACCTACTGTTGAGCTTTTGAAAAAAAGCCCAAAACATTTATGAGTATGAACTTGTAAGTATTTTCAGACCTGAGTATTTCTAACTCTAGCAGGCTGTTGTGTAATCTACTACAGGGTGAACCACACTGTGCAATGAAGTCATGATAGTGTTTGACATCAACATCCTAAAACAGAAGAAAAGTTTTATGGCAGCTTTGTGTACCTTTTGATGGCAGACTTTAAAAAAAAAAAAAAATGCAAAAATTAATTGCACCACTTTTGTGGCAGTTCTGAGTTCTGAGAAAGACCTATTTTGATGTTTCACTTCTTTTTCTTATGCTGGTCTCACATGCCCTGATTTTGGTGTAGTAAGTGGTTTCCTATGGGGAACCCATAATTGCATGATCAAAGGTGTGAGGATCAGGCTTGGAAACATAAGCAGGTTGGCCTTGGGTATGCCGGGAGAAGGAGGAGAAAGATGCACACTGTGGGATAAACAAAGGGAGTATTTTGTCTCTAAAAGGATTAGCAGTGAAATAGTTAATCACCATCTTTACATTTCATAATACATCATATTTCCCTGTGATAATGAGCTACCAACGGTGTTGGTAGCAGTTGCTGCCTTGTTTTAGAGATAACACTGCTTAGTCTGTGGAAATCTTATCTCCACTTTGGGGGTGGAGGTGAGAGAAACTTTCAAGTTAGCTTTGAGAAGCACCTCCCACTTGGAATTAAGTCTGAAATCATATGTTAAAGGCCTTTTACAGCTTGTCTGAATCTCTTGGCTTGTTCATCACAACATAAAATGGGAAATTTGCTGCAGGGTTTTTATCAGTTCAAAACATCACTGATTCATTAAATTCAACAATGGATGTAGTCAGAAATAGAAACGTAATGAGCTGTGTCAGAATCATCTTCTGGTCCATAGCAGATGGATATGTCATCACCACAGACCTGCAGGGTTTCATTCCTGAGAGCTACCTGAGCCTTCTCAGACTCACGACAGGCAGCTGGGAACGCAGCACAAGGAATCTCCAACACTATCCCCTGCTATTGTTACCTTCCTTTTGCCTTCTGGTTCTGGGTTGTTGAGTTGGGTTTTTTTTCTGTTGTTGGTTGGTGGGTTTTTTTTAATCACTCACTACACAAGATAGGTAGCAGTGCAAGTCAGGTTGGTTTTCAAAAGCCACCTTTTCCTTTTTGGCCTTTAATTTCTCGCAGACAATTAGGATTGGACCTAAAAATATTTCTCCAATCAGCTCAATACTTTTGTCAGGAAGCAAATAAAAATGCCCTCTGAGAACAAAATGGAAGATTCTGATAAAGCCCTGACAGTCCTGCACTCAGTCTTCCATGGTGAAGATCTAGAGGAAGCAGCCCCTATTTGTGCTCATTGCTGGCCATCCTTGAACTCCACATCAGTCTGACAAGTGTCAGGCATTCATCTAAAGGACAGAAGTGGTGTCCATAACATGCATTTGTTCCTTGTTATTTTAAATGACAGTGTGGAGGGAACAGGTTTTGCTCAGACTTCTTAAAACAGTTCCCCTTTGCAATGAGAAAGGAGGCATCAGCTATGAGCCCAACAGCAGAGTTTCTTCAGGTTTTGTCTTTTGCAAATGTGAAAAAGAGTAAAAACAGAGTTGTATTGAAGCCCCTTTTAACTCAGATTTTGTTTCCACTGCAAGGACAATGTCAGAGGGCTGACCACTCTCAGAACCATAGCTTCCAGAGAAAGGTACTGTGGAGTGTCCCTGCCCAGCATTCCTCTCTTGCATGCAGCCAGCTCTGCGAACATCCCTGGAGCAAGATAAAAGTAAAATTATTACCTTTTACTAAACCAAACAGGAGATTTCTATCCCTTCTGCTTCTGCGTGTAACATGACATCTGTTGCCTGACAATTTTGAGACATTTTTATCTGAGAAGAGTGTTCCTTCAGATCAAGAAATGAGTCAGTACCTTTGCACACTCTGCTTGCTTCTCACGGATTGATTTGGAAACATGAACCCAACTAACTGCTTCCCCAAAGCAGCCATCAGGAACCCTGTCCTTGAAGTGATACAGACCAGGATACCAACTCCAGCCACCAGCATCAGTCCTGCATGCTGGGGCCTGCAGAAAACATTGAGGGCACAGTCGCTCCCTACACTATCTGCAGTTGTTTGAAATTGCAGAAAGTCGTTTGAAATTAAATGCTTTAGTTCACAAATAAGAGCCAGGCCTCCAGAGGCCATTTCCACAACACAAAGTGGGCTGTGCAAGCCTTGGATGCATGGCTTAGGGGGCACAGGCAGCACTAAGACTCTCTGAAACCTCTGTCTCTGCTTGCAATTTCAGATTAAAAGCATATAAATGAGGATGCAGGGATAAGTGGGAAGAGACTTCTACAGGAAAAATGCCCTTTATCTCCATTATAAAGAGTTTGTAATTTTCTACAATGAAAGTTCACCAAAAGTGGAGAGGACCATCTCACAGAGACACTACATGAGGTGCTTTATATTTTGTAAGTTTGAAGGCACTTGTCCTTTTTTTTCCACCCACATTGATCGCAAAATAGTTGTGATGTTCTATATTTTTTTTTTTTCTCCCTTTTCTTCATACCCCTCTGAGTTGAGTAAAATCAATGTCTGAACAGGGTTTCCCCTCTCTAGCATTTTTGCCAGTTTCACTTTTGTATTTATTTACTTTCAATCATTCCCTCAACTTTGGAGAAGTTGCATTTAGCAAAAGGAGAAACTACCACCCCTACAGCTCTGCTCTCATAACTGCTTAAGCTCTCACATTCCCAGAAACAGAGGGGTGGAAGGGGTGTGAAATGAGGGCAAAGAGAAGCATGGACCCTGAACTAAATGTTGAACAGAAAGGGGGAGGAAGATGTAGGCAGGAGAGAGAGAGGATCTGAGGAGTGAAAGGAGGAGAGAAAAAGTTACAAGAGAGGGTTTATGTTTGAATATGGATTTAAATGAAAATGCATTTTGATTGAACAAAAAGGAGGGTGTTAAACTCAGATCTCTGATATGAGCCATGCTGACGGGGACACTGGCCTGGAAATTTGGCAATGCTCATCTGCAGAAGGTCCCTGGGACAGGCTGGCAGATAGTCCTCAGCTCAGAAGGAAACAGCAAGTCTCAAGTTTCTCTTGGCTTAACCAAAAGCTCTAAAACATATTCTTCCTGCCCTCCACTCATATACTGAGCTCCCCTGCGTACTTTGTTGATGAAATCTCTCACCCCAATTCAGGAGATAGCAGTGTTTGCTGAACATGCTCTTCCTTGCTACCAGAAGAGCTTCTGACCTTGTCCTGTCTTCTCCTTAGCGTTTGGCAAATACTTATCTGTACTCACTGTGACCTCCAGCCAGCTGGGTAAAAAAGCTTTGGAGCCAAACATGTGCACAAATAATTCCAGGGGCAGCTGTTACTACTGGATTATCTCTTCCTGTGGTTTCTACAGATAGAAATAGTTAATACATGTTGCAGTTTATGGCCCCTTTCCCTTTAGCAGACCAAGGACCATCTTCCTTCAACTCAGGGCCATTAAACCCATCTCAACAATGAGGGCCTTCAATCTGGTACTCCCCTGTGTTGCCAGATGTATCCTATCAGATGAAACAGAGCCCACAGCAGCCAAAATCACAAATCACAGCCCTGCCATCTTTAGCCAAGGTCACCATTTAATCACTCTTCTCAAGTTATTTGTAACAGAGGCCATTCTGTGTGTATCCAAACACAGCACCCCCTCTCTCCAACCCCCTCCAGCCTCCCACATCCCAGACATGAGGTGTTTTTTCACCCTGACGCATTGAGGTCCACGCCTGATCAGAGTTCATTCAACCCGAAGAGCAGCAATGACTCGCTTCCAAAAAATGAGACTATTATGGCTAGAGACCATTATGAAAGCCTGTGTGAAGCCGGGACCAGATGTGTGTTCAGCTCACTCCAAATATTGCTTAGAGCAAAGCCCTGGCTTGTTTTGGTTTTGTTTTTTAAACAAAACAGATTCACAGAATCTCCTCTGTAGCAAGAAAGATTTTGTGATTTTTTTTGCACTGTTGTTACAGATGTGTGGCTGGACTGGGAGCTCACACCCACTGACAGTGACCACAGCAGCTCTCAGAAGTGGATGAAGACATGGAAGGAGCCCTGATGTGATAGGATGGAAGTGATAGGGATGCCAGCCCATTTAAGTTCACCTCCAAGAATCAGCTTGTGGTCATTGGGACCATATTATTCTTTCAGTAGGATGTTCTGTATGAGCCCCTGGAAGCGAGAGTGATAACATGGCTCTGATCACTTTTTGCCTTTACAGCAAACCTTTCATCAGAGGAACCTCAAAGCCATTTGCCAGCAAGAACGGGCAGAACCTCACCCTGTGCCTGTGAGATAAGCGAAGGATGGAATAGATTAACTGCTTAAAAGCACACAGCAGCTCTGTGGGATGAAGGAAAAATATGAAAAAAAGCTTATATATATACATACACATTTGAAACCATACGGGGTTTTATGGAGAGGCAGCCTGGAAGGCTGCCAGGATACTGAAATTGCCACCCCTACACAACCACGAATACCATGGAAACCAGTGGAGCACTGGCAGGCAGGAAAGGAAATCAGCTGAAAAATGGCTTTCCATGAAATGCAGCCAGGCTGGGACACTGCTCCCCTCCTGACTGAGGGAGGCCTACGTGCCTAACCACCAGTGTTGCTGCTGGTGGGAGCTGGGCTCCAGGAGGGAGCCATTCCCAGTAATTTCCCAGCCTGGGGTAACGCTTTCCTGGCAGCGGCTGGTGGATGACAGCAAAAAGAGGGATGGCTGAAAACTGCTACATCATGTCAGCTGTGGTATGGAGGTAATGGAAACCCTGAGTGCCTAGTAAAGCTTCAACACATGCTGGGAGGTATAGGAAGATCAAAGTCAGTTGACATCTGAATGAGGACAGGGAAGGAACATGTATGTGCAAGCTCCTGCCTGCCCTGTCTGGTGAGGCATGATTAAAAGGCACAAAACACTCATCAGTTTTCCCTCAAAATACTAAGAAAGCTCAAAAAAGGATTCCTTTAACCTGAACGAAAGTAAGTAAAGGAGAGAGGCCTGGAAACCAAAGCCAAAAATAACAAATGAAACTGAATATAACAGGAATAACAGAAATAAACAAACCCAGACAAGCAGTGGAGGAGGAATGAACACACTGTTAATCTGTCAAGTACACCATGCCCACATCAAACTACAGAGTAAGCCCAGAGAAATACCCAGCCTCCCAGCTGAGCAAGGGCACCTGCTTGTTACCAAACAGCACACATCCCTTAAAAAGTCATATTCCTGGTAAGCCAAGGGAGGAGGAATTCAAGCATAGAACAGCTGTACTCATTCAAAATACTGCTAAGAGGAACAGCGGCATCTTATGAGTAAGCTGGATATGGTGCAACCAGCACCAGGCTTGAACAGAAATAGCCTGGTGGAGATGAGAGGCAAGTAGAGACACCAGTACACAGCTCTCCCCCTGGCTCTCAGCAACTGAAGGATGCAGAGGTGATCTCCTACAGAGCCTCTACTGAATAGAGGCAGGGGGAAATTTCTACAGAAAAGCGAAGAAGACTGGAAAACCAGAGAGCAGCAGAGCAGCATTTTTGCTATGCTAAAATGCACAGAGCTAACGGGCCTTCCAGTAACCACGGGGGAGGGTTGGAAGGGGATGGGAGCATTGCCATGGCTGGCCCTGATAAGGCTCTATCTAGGAACAGGCGAGGGCTGTGCTCACGGCCCGGCCGAGAAATGGGTCTGGAGGAGTGCGAGAACAACAGGATAACATCAGGCACTTCTCACACAGCTGAAGGACCGCCACTGGTCATCAGGAGACAAGTGCAGATGGGAGACTTTAAAGTGGTGCCAGAAAAAACAAGCTACAGCCAGGGTCGAGGAACATGGGATCCAACTCCTAGTTGTCAGCAATTGTGGTGTATACATTGCTGAAAACAGATGCAGTGCCAGGAAAATCCAACTCCCAGCATGAAAAGAATAACTTAGGAATGATAATGAGAGAAGCCAAAGCAACTGCGACTGTGAATTAGTGATTACATAGAAGTTTTTATCTTAAAGTTGTGTTAGGCCAAATTCTGAAGTAATTTTTTCAGCCAAGAATGCTCCCTCGAGACCCTTGTGATTTGGCCACAAATTACTACATCTTTTAAAAGGAAAAAAAAAAACAAAAAACAAAAAACAAAACAAAAAACCAATCCAACAAACAAATAAAAAGCCAGAAACAGCACAACAAAACAAAGATTTTCTTTTTATGCTGGCTGGAAATTTGTAGCAGGCAATAGCTTTGACTGGCATCAAACACTTCTCCAGCAGGTACCTGAAGTTTTCTGCTTTATGCCACCATCCAGCATCACCTTGAGGGACAGGCCAGTCTTCAGGATTTGCTCCCTTATGTGGCTGCTACCCAGTGAAGTGGGAACTGTGGCTGTTAGGTATGAAGACAAGTACATGTTATTCAAGCTGCCTGAAACAAGTGAGGTACAATCCACATCACAATTCCTCCCACTTGGACCTATCAAAGCTACTCCTGAAAAACTGAACATACAGTAGAGCCTGGGTACTGCCATAAGGTAACAGAAATCATCGCTGCCCACCATGTGCTGAACAGCAATAAAAATGTCTTTTCAAAATAGCTGATCTGGGTGAAAAACTACCGATGTCTCAGTAGCAGGCTCCCAAGAACAGCAAAAGGGACATCCCATTCCTGGGGTAGTACTGAGCTCAGCAGCAGCTCTGGGCTTCACACCTGGAGGCCTCTGTATAGTTTCAAATGGGGTGTCTGCAAATCCCAGAGCCCAGTAAGAGCCAAAGAGATGCAGCCACAATGAGACGCCTCTTACCTCCCAGAACCTCTCCCCTATTCCAGTTGGAGACTGATTGCACACACAAAACTTCCCTGCTCATTCTTTGGACTTGGCTTACCAGGAGTAATATGCTGCCAACCTGCAATAGCTAAGGAGGTATCAAAAATAACACGAGAAAGTGAATATTTGGAGCAGGAGACACACCCCTCCCATGACAGATGACCTGCTGTAAAAGCCCTTACAAAAGCAAGGGAATGTCCTCAAATACCTGTCGAAAAATCTGAAGCTTGAATGCTGTGCAGCCAAAAGTCCTGGAAATAGTTCTTTCAAATCATGCAAACACTTTGGAGATTCTGAGAGAAGAAATAGCTGGAAATAGTTTTAAATAAAAGAACCTTTCATGCCATCTGGCAAAAGGCAAACAGATGGATCAGATAGATGGATAGACAGGGCTTAAAACCACTTTTGTCTCAGCAGTGGGCTGGACTTGTGTATGCAATGTCTGAAGGCAGCATATCTCATTATCTGACCCTTAAATGTTAGCTTTTTGAAATCATATCAGATGAAGCTGCAGCCTTCAAAAGTGTCTCTCAGCCTGGCAGGACTCTTGCCTTCCTCCCAGCAGCACCTTCAGCAGGCCTTGGGCTGGCTTGGTGCACACACAGAGAGCCCTCAGGTTCTCCCCTGCTCAGAACATCAGTCCAGGCTCTGTCAAAACTCAAGAAGATTTGTTATGGTACAGGGAGTTTCACAAATATTTGGTCGAAACTATTATGCTCCCATAATGCAGGAGACCCCAGAGGGCGAGAAATGAAGGATGCTGTGAATGCTGAAGGGAAATCCCCCAAATGGTGTTTGATATGTTTAACAGAAACTCACTGAGAGCAGGATGTGATCCACTCAAAACAAACCCAGGTAAGCATGCTGCATTTTTCATAGCCTGTGCAGCTTGAGCAAGGGTGATGTTTAGTTTTAGCTGTGCTTTTGGTGCATGATTCTAAAGAGGCCAAAGTGAGCCACCTCAGAAGGGGAATTACACCTTGTTTGATGGGGATGGGCCTGAGCCACAGGTTTGCACGAGCCCTTGCAGTTTGCTTAGAGCCAGACACCCACTCCTCACCCCTTATGAGCTTTTCCCATGGGGTGACTGCGATGGCAGGTAGAGCTGTCCCCAGTACATGGACCAGGAACAGTTTAACTTTCTTCTTGAAATATGGTTTTTGCTGCATTTGAACTATGTGTCCCTGAAGATTTCATGTCAAAATGGAATTGTGTAATGAATATTAAATGTTTAGCAAGAAATTCACAGTTGAAAGTGGTCTGCAATGACAGATCAAAAAAGAAAATCCCCTCTGTGCCATTTCTATTCTCATTTTTTTATGACACATTAATTGATCCAGAAGGACTTGAATACTCATCTTTATAGATATTTTTGCTTTTCACATCAGACATTAAACTTTGCCATCTTGTTCAAGAAGACTCTGAGTTACCAAAGACATGGCAGGATTACACCATCAAAGTTGCAACATCGAAGCCCTGGCATGACTAATCCCCATGTAAATGGAAAAAGACCAAAGATGGGCAGTCTGTGCAGAGCCAGACAGTCTCCTCCAGCCCACAGGTGCATGGGAAGCATGTCCCATCCACACAGGAACAGCCTTGAATCTCTGCCACCCTCTTCCTTGGGTGCCTTCATAGGGACAGTGGCACATGTGGCCCTGTGGGCACAGCAGGGCTTGTCTCACATCTCATCTTGTGCCCCCCTCACATCAGGACAGTAGCTTGCTCCCAGGAAGAATGCTGGATTCTTTGTTTGCTTTCATAAGCGTGTTCATGGGAAACATCCACCTTTGCATAAAGCATAGAACCGCTTTTTAGCTGTGGTCTTTGAAAGACAAGCAAAACTGTCTTCCCTGTATAAATGGTACCTGAGAGAGCACACAGATTTCGTGGTCCATCTTAGAGAAGTAGCTGCCAGAAGAAGACATCACCAAGCTGGCTTTCCTTTCCTGAAGGCATCATCTTGTGATGAGTCACAGAGCCTAGCTGAAGGGCATTGATGATGTGTCTGTATGATGCAATGGCAGAGTTGTGTCAGATCCAACCAGAGCGCTACTCATCAGAGTAAGGACACATTTTTTTGCTTGGCAGATCCAGTCTAGCCAAAAACTTGTATGAAGTTGGCCCAAACCCTTCCTCAGTAGAGAGCAGGGGTGGCTGATATGGGTTCACACAAGGGTCACTGTAGGCCCCTGTCTCTCTCCATCTGAATTCCTTAATTAATGAGAAGATGAGGGCAGGACTTGCTGTTTCAAGGGACTTGCCCTCACAGGGCAGCATTTCCTGTGGTTTCTGCCATTGAACTGACAGCACAGGGACCAGAAACCAGAGATGTGAATTAAAAATTGAAAAGAAGAAAGACCTGCATCTTTTGCAGACATGAAACTTGACTATGGGTAGGCAAAGCAGTTCATTGCAGCAATTTCTGAAGGTCAGGGGATGAGGGGATGGCAATTGTCAGCTGACAGCCAAAGGAAACCCAGATGTTTAAATTGCATGTTGAGCAAATTTGATTGAGAAATCAGAGAAAGCACAGATTCTCTTATTCTACATCCAGGTTTGGGTTTTTTTAAGTTAAAAATGCACTTGAAGCTCTTTTCTGCAGCGTTGACCTCAGCAAATGGCAGTTGTTCAACTGTCAGTGTCAGAGTTGTGAGCTCCAGTGATTTATTCAAGTCTCATGCTAGCTGATATTACTGACAGCTTGGAGACTCATGTGAATAAATCAGCATTTCAGCTATTATCAGCCTAAGTTTCTACACATTCCACTAAAACAAAGGAAAATAAACCGGTCCCACAAATGTGTATATCAGGAGAGAGCCAAACCCCAGAGGCTGCTACCTGAAAAAACACTGTCTTTTTTTTTTTTTTTTTTTTAAGTTAATGATACAGTGTGGGACATAAGTTTTGTTTCTTAACGCCTGGAGTTACTTTTAGATTATACCCTAGATTGCACCTTCCGATTGCACAGGTACATTTGGACTGTGCTGTTACCTTGTCACAGGCTCTGGTGCCCACAGTGCCTGCACAGTGACTCACTGCAGCACCACGGGGCGTTGGAGGATCATCCACCACCACTGGCATCCGATCAAGCCTTGTGCAAAACCTTCACCAGGATCGGCAGGAGATGTGCCTGCTCTCACTGCCTGGAAATTGCTGGAAATTGTCAGGAGTCTCCAGGGAATGCCAGTTAGAAAGGGCTGAAACAAAGGAAACATAAACTCCAGCCTTGTATATCAGAAGATATTTAGTATAAAGGAATACTTATAAATCCTGATTCGTGCTTTAGGCACAACATTTGATAAAAGTGATCTTTTCAACCTTTTTCATTGGCAAAGTGATGCACATCAGTTGGGCTTTGGAAACAAAAGGTGAACAGTCTGATAAAATTGGTTCCTGAACAAGGCTCTGACCTTCACTCCAGAACAAGTGTCTTGAGCACTTGCCTGTAAGACTGAGGCAGTTTACCAGTGCCTTTCAAAGCAAACAGAATGTCACCACTGGCCACAATAAGAGTTGGATCCAGATGAAATGCTGCACGCAGCAACTCAATTTTCAACCGATTTTTCAAGAGATAAATAAGCTTTTGCAAACCTTTGGAGAATGAAGACTTTCACTTGTAGCTCCACTGACTTCACCATCCTGCCCCAACAACATAAACAAACCAAATTACCTGAGACTTGCAGACTACCCTGACCAGGACAGCAGTCTTCCTTTTTCTACATAAGAGGCAGTATTTTCTGGTTTGCAAGGTGCAGTAAGGCAAAAGGAATAGCTCCTTTTCAGTAATTAATTTTGTTGCTATTTGTATCTGCACTTTCTTTCATAGTTTCAGGTGCACTAGTTATCAGGAATTTCTGCTTCAAGGCCTAAGCAGTGACAGTTCTCAATCTGTCTTCCCCTTCTCCCTCCCAAAATAAGTGTGAGGCCCCTTCCCACAGATGCTCCAGAGCAGATCTATTTTGGTCACCAAAATATTAAACCTGAAAACTCAAGGGAGGAAAAAAACCCCAACAAATGAAAAATAAAAGGCCTTTCAAATCAAGTGAATAAACCCAGACTCAGTCATTTCTCCTACCCATTTCATTAACAGCATTCCACTTCAGAAACGGCACACACAGAGCAAACCTGTCCGAGTGCCTGCTTGCAGCTGAGCTCCTGCAGCTGCCCCTCTTCTGCCCTCCCTGCCAGGGGCCAGAGCTGTGGGGCCACGCTCCCCACCCAGGCCTTGCTCCAGCCAAGTGTTTGAGCAGGCACATATCCCAGTGAAAGGAGCAGGACTGGTTGTGCTTCAAGATAAGATTGTCTGCCAGGGCTTTGTTGGAGGCAGCCTTGCAGATGCAGGAAGGAAAACAAGCTGTAAAGATGGCAAAAGGAGAAGGAAAAAAATGCCCCAAGGGAAGCAGCACTGGCAGGAAACAAAGAGCTCATCATTGGTGAAGGGCATAGTAAGACTGAGACAAACTTGCACAGCACAAGTCACGTCCTGCATTAAGAAGCCCCCTTGCCCCACTCACGTGTTGGCACCTCCCAGGGCAACCAGTGCTGGGACAGGGTGCCACGGACCTTGGCAGGAGGTGGAACAGTCCACCCACACCCCACGTTGCCTGCAAATTGTCCTGAACAAGCAGCTGGGACACTGGCTGTTAGGCCCCCTGCAGCAGGGGCTGCTTTGTTCACAGTGACAAAACCTACCTAGGAAACAAGCTGGGGGGCTACTGACCTTGTAAGTATTTCACTGGCAGCAGGAGAATCATTTGCTGGCACAATTTGGAGGAGGAGGAGGATCAAATGCTGCTTCTGCAGGAGAGGTGACAGTGAAGGACAGCAAGAAGAGCAGAGCCAGCCCAGCAGCCCCTGCTGCTCACAAACAGAGCACAGCACTGAGGCACTCATGTCATGTTTGCTTGTTTGGGTTGCCTGGTTGTTTTTTCAGATTTACTCTCCTATTGCATCCATGGGTAAGGCCCTGCATCCAGTCTTAAGTACCTTCACAGAAGGTCCATGGAGGCCCAGCACTTCTTTTTAGATGAAGGTTTTTACTGCTTGAACATCTTGCTTCAAGCAAGGCAAGGATTCAAGGGGAAATCCTAGTTCCAGTTTAGCTCAAGCTAGCCCTGTGCAGCTCAGCCTTTTGCATCCACCTGTCCCACAGGTATTTTATTTGGCATAGTTTCCTGGTTTGCACATCTCCATTGCTCCAATCCACAACACGAGGATGGAGTCTCCAGCTAGACAGTGAGGCTGTTGTGGAGGGGAGGCAGGCCAGGGGCAGCTGAGTTTTGCATGTTAAGGTGGGAAGCAGTACTGCTGAACATGTGGTTTTGGTTCTTGGCAGACTGGAGGCTAAAACCAGCACCTGCAGCCCCACAGGAGCCCTGCTGAGAGCACAGGGAGGAGCTGTGGAGTTGGGACTGGATCAGTCCTGTTGGAATCCAACTAACTGATGATGAACTCAATGAGCCAGACAAGACCTGAGACAAGATAATCCACACAGCTTCCTGCTGCACTTTTTGGCTGGATGCAATTCCAAGTTAAACCAGCACCTTGTCCTCACAAGTGGCTGAGCTGTGGTTCCTGGCATGTAATGGACCTCGAGCACAGGAGCAAGAGGACCGGGCCAGAGGGTCCACAGCTGTGCCAGGGCACTGTGGGCACTTGCACAGCCCCAGAGGCCCTGGAATGGCAGGGTATTTACCTGGAAAACTACACCTGCTGCTTTGTACCCTGAGGCTCAAGGTATTTTATTTTTCCAGAAGAAGGAAAAGAAACATGTGCTAAATACCGCAGCTTGTTAAATCCACGTACAAAAACAAAAGCCTGAGAGGTTCGAAGCTCCAGTGTGTATTCTATCCAGCTTATTTCTGGGCTAAATAAACTATCAAAATCTTAATCTCTGTTGAAAACACCTAAACATGCTAGCTGAAGCTAATGGATAGTGTTTGGCAAAGACAAATCAGGAATCCATAATTATTGTGAGACACCAGGCCATTTTTCTCTCTGAAACAAAGCTCAGCCGCCCAGGTTCCTGATGTCAGTTTGCAGGAGGTGTCTAACACTCCAAAGGCAGCCTGGTTTCTAGGTGGTGCCACCTTGGGTCCAGCTGCCATCCTCAACGGTGCAGAATCTGAACCGGCAGAAGCCCATTCCCGGCTCCAGGGTTTTGAACAAGAACTGTGTCCTGTATCCAACATAAGAGCCTCTTTGAATAACTCAATGGGAATGAAAATGTTTCAAAACCTGCACACCTTTAATGCCATATCCTCAGCCCTGGTGAGGCCAGAGGGGGGCCATCCTGTAGAGGATGTTTCAGATCCCTATTTTTCACTAACCAATGACCCCGTTTCATCAGAAGCCCATCCCTGCAAACGAGAGCAGTCTGACATCCACATTCCCTCCGTGACTCATAGGATTGGACAAGTCAGGCTTTTGCAGACAACAAAAAAGATAGAAATCATATTGCTTGGGGGAGTGCCAAGCTATTATTTCACCCAATTAGAGTCTTGAAGTGCTGAAAGTTAAAAGGATTTCCTCTGGAATGAGAACATTCCCCAGCCAGAAAGTCTCCAGAAAGGTACAGGCGCAATAACTCCTGGCATTTGGTGTTAGGAAACAAGCGTCTAGACTGAGCTGCCTTCTTTTGATTTGTTTTTGATGACATTTTTTAAAGATGCTACAGTACAGATCCTAAGACTTGAATTTCTATTTTTACACTCTGGACACCTGTGGCAGCTTCACACATCCAGAACATGCTGGAAATTATTTCCACGTCTTCGGTTGTTTTATTTTACCACTACAGTCTAGAAGTACTATTCCCTTTGGGATTCAAATGGATGGCTATCACTATTTGCATAGATGTGCTGTCAGGCAGGAAGAAGAGCTGCCTGCACCCATCCTGCAACTGAAACCGCCTCCTGGGGAGACCATGAGTGGGTTTGGCCCCATGTCAAGTCCTGCTTGAGAAGCCTGTTGATCTGAGGAGCACAAGGGGCTCTAGCACAGGGGTCTCACAGGAAAGTGCCCACACTCTGGTGCAAATGTTCAAACATCCTCTCATGCACTGCATGTGGCACACCTGGGTCTGGGCACAGGTGCTCTCTTTTGGCATTCCTCACCCAGCTTGGCACCTTTCCTGGGCCTCCTTGCTGTGAACTGAGCAAAGCCATGGAGAATTGTATTGAGGGGAAGGTTTTTACCTTGTCCTGCTATTCCCAGGTGGGCACAGGCAGGCTGGCCGGGGAGGAAGCAGCTTCCCCTGCCGCAGTACTGCCCATGATTGCTTGAGCATGTTGCAATACAATGATTGAGCAACTGGCAATTATATTGCATTTATCTCTAACTGCAGTGTTATGGTGTTAGATTCACAGCTGTCTAAACAGGAGCCTGCCTCCCATCCTCAGTAACTTCCATTTTGTGTGGCCTTGCTGATCTAGCAGCAGAGAGCAGCAGTAAAGACTGAGCTCACGTCTTGGTGCTGCCCCCCAGCAAACCAGTGCCACACCAGTTTTTAAAAAGTAATTTTTAAATGTGCTTCTACATTGCTACAAAAGCAACCTTATTGCCACCCTGCAAAAGGAAATGTTTTGTGTTTTGGCATAGCAAACTTTAGTTCCTTTTCAAGAAGTGGGAATTTAGCGTGGCTCCCCTGAGACTGGCTGTAGCTTTATCAAGAGCTTCATCATGGACTTAGACAACCTCGCTCACAGCCATTGTGCTGTCAAACAGGTTTCCTTCCTCTTCTTCCCAACACTTCTACATCACATCCTATTTTCTTATAGTGCTTCATAAATAATGCGATAATGAGAGCCCTGTACACTTGTGGGATTTGGGAGGCATTACCTCAGTTTTTAAGAGGTGGAATATGAAGATCAGAGATTAAAGGCGGCAAGTCCAATAGGCTGTGATCCAACAAGAGTTCTTCTAATTCATTCCCCTTACATTTGGAGCCCTTTACTGGCTTACACAGTCAGCCCAGCTTTCCCACTTCTTCATCCTAGTACTTCAGTCCTGCCCTATCCTTTCTGTCCAGGGTACCTCAAAAATTTTGCACAAGAACCTCACTGTCTGACACTCACTGTATTTTGCTTGAGGTCTGTTTCCATTGGACAGTAACTGGGATGAGAAATCAAACATCAGAAAATCTGTTGTAGATTAATACTGCTGAAAACTTGGGGAGTCATTGAACATATGGATGGTCAGCACTGTTAAAGGAATAACCTTTTGTTTAAGAAGTACAACAGAGGGCAAAAGACATGAAAAGTAAATGAAAGCTCAGAGCTAGGGCTCACTCTTGGAGGAAAAGCACTCACTGAACTTCCAGCAGGGGCTAATTAAGCCTAAGTGCAAGCATGGATGGAGCATTTGGCAGCACTCCATGTAAGCCAGAAGAGGCAGCCTCCATCTCAGGGCATCACCAGCTCTGTGGGGGCAAGGCTGACTGATGCTGAGGGCTGTGCATCACACCCTGTGCTGTAGAGGTACAGAGCCTGAACCTGACAACTCAGACAGAAAGATTTCTATTCAAAATTTTAAGCTGCTCCAAAAGACAACATGCTGCTGTGCTTCTCCCTGAGAAACAGGAAGCTACTGCTGAGCTGTCTATAGTTTATAATAAAATTATTATTTTTTCCAGTGAAAGCAAAGCATTGCTGAAGGACCACACAGGCACCAGGATGCAGCACAGACAGCAGGAAGCCAACTTGTGGGATTTTCCACGTGAAGAAATAGGGAAGGATGGGTGAGCTGAAGGTCTTACCTGAAAAACACCCATGGTTCTGTCCCTCCACAGCAGACAGGCTACATGACCCCTGAGCAGCTACCTCTGTCTCCACACCAGTCTCAGCAGGCACCTCACTGCAGAGGGACACAAAATCCCAGGATAGCTCTTGACTTCTCCACTTCCAGAGCAGAAGAGCCAGTGCCTGGAGTGGTACACAGTGCCTGCCCATCCCATTCTTTGACAAGGAAAAGCAGGGTGCCTCTACTTGGCTTCTGATGCCCGATAAGAGCTGCAGCTTGTAGGCATGGACATAGGGCAGGCATGCAGAGGATATGTGTCTGTGGGTGGTAGGAACAATTTCAGGATGGCTGGAGCAAGCAGGATGCCTGCAGGCAGCAGGAGCTGCCTGAGAGGAAGCTCACATCCATGGCCTGTAGGCACTGGGGTGAGGGGCAGCAGCAGTGCCCCCCAATGTTCCTATGAAAACAACTCCTCGTGCACAGGGAAGGCTACCTGGGAAATTCCCAAGCAACAAGCAAAGAAAGAAACAAAACCCCCCAAACATCTGTTTTCCAAAAGGCTAGTCTTAGCCTGAAGAAAATACTCATTTTCCCGCCGAGGGCTTTCTTGGTGCTATGTAGCAACTCAAAAAGCTGGATGATGTCTCTGGTGAGAAGGTGCCCCAGCAGAAGCAGTGAGCAGCCCCTGCACTCACTGATGCCCATTCTGCAGAGTAAGGATGACAGCACAATGCACAGCTGTTCAATTCAAAAAAAACCCAAAAAAACAAGCAGAAAATGCCACTCAAAAAACCCCAACCCAAACAAAAAAAACACCCAACCAAACCAAAAAATCCCCCACCAAAATCCAAAACACTAATTTTGCCAGGTGCTTTGCAGCTGACAGCCAGCATGACTTTCCTTTCGGGTCAGAGTGAGTAAAAAGGAGAAACAGGAAGGAGACCTCCAGGACCTCAGCCCAGAAGCTGCCAAGCCCACATAGTTCACAGAACTGGTCCCCTCAGAGGTAACACAAGATATTGTCACCAGCACGAATGGAAAGGCTGCACTGTCACTAGATGAGCACCTGGCAGCTCCCAGAAGGCTGGGCTGATGGTTGTGTCCCTGAAAGTGAAGTGGAGTATGAGTGGAACCCCTGATAGGGGACTGTAACTGCTCAGTCCAGGGGACTGTCAGCTATGAATTAAAACTAACTAGGCTGTGAAGGAAGGCTACCTGCCCCTCCAGCTCTGTCAACATGAGAATAATTTTCAAAAGTCATGTTCTATCCCCCTCAAACTGCCAACCGTCCCTTTGAAACACCCTCATTCACCCTGTTCTAGGCTTAGCTCTAGTTCATCGACCATTTACCACTGCTAGCTTTGGCTTAGAGTAACCCCTAATATGTAAAATGCTCTAAGGATATTATAATTTTAGATCCTTCTGTTCTACATGTTTCGCTGTTTTACTTTAAACGCCATCATCAGTCTGGCTAACTCTTCTTTCTGCATTCAAAATTCTCAAATTCTCTATCCCTACTCTAACTTTAGTTCTGGGATTTTGGTTTTGCTTTATCAGTAGGCAAAGTAAAAGATTCATTTTTGGATGAATTTCCTCCCTTTCAAAAACTAGTGACCCATAGTTCAGGTTCTACATTTATGTCTTTGATGCACAATTACTCCTTACAGGAGAGGCTGTAAAAGCCTCAAATCTACTGTAAAAAAAGGCTTGGGTCTCAGTTAAAGGCCTGTCACACTTCTTAGGTAAGAATCACCACTTCTCTGTGCAAAGAGGTTGTTTGTACTGCCCAGCTATAACTGTAGGTTTTATTATTTTAAGGTGCAAGACTGTACACAAATGCCCAAACCATCATTTGTGGAAAACCACGCATGAGCAAACCAGTCTTATCTGCGTGAACTGATAAGCAACTTGAAAAGCAGTGACCTGGCTTACAATGACTGCAGTCTATCACCACTGTTTATTTTCACTGATCATATTTAGCACTTGAGCTGAATACACTTACCAATGCTTCAGCAGTAGCCCTTGCAGATATGTGGCTCATTGCTTTGAAGATGAGGAGTTTCACAGTTCAAACTAGAACCCAGAGTACATATTTCTTTACCTGCTTAAAAGAGGTGATGGCAGATGAGTGTAGGGTCTATCCAGCACTGAAAAACTTCCAATTTGCTTCCTCTTCTCCACCCAGTATTTCTGGGTCACAGACATTTTGAAAGAGAATAATGTAGAAGCCTAGTTAATTGGGTATTAAAATCAACATTCCCAGCATGGGAGCATGAGAGGAAGACATGCTGCTTCATGACTGAGCTCCAATGGGTTGCCTTGTGAGATGGAAGCTGGCGTGCACTGGACATAAGGAAAGAAGTGAATCTCATCCCTTGTTATCAAAGGAATATACAAAAGGGAGCAAAAAGTAACCCTGCAAAAATAACTTCTACCCATTTCAATCCCACTGATTAGACCTACTAGCAACTGATGTTCATATAAATTTTCTGATTAGGGTAAATTATACAGGACAATTTCTGAAAAGCACATACATAACTTATCTGATGAGTCTGAAGAAGAAACTACAATAGTTCAGAGGAAACTGAACTTGATGTCTGGTAAGGACCCCTGTTTAAAAATGTATTTACAATAAAAAAACCTGAAGGCATTAATAGTCATCTCTTCTATTTCATTATCAATACTTTTTAATACCTTTGCTGCCCATTGAAACATTTCAGCTTTGATTCATCCTACTTGTCTAGCAAAAAGCAGATGAACTGGAATGGTCTCAGTATACCCAGGCAATCTCAATCAGAGCAGTTAAACTCAGTGCAACCTTCCTAAGGGGAACAAGAAAAGGTAGTTCATATTCTTGATACTGGTAGAATAGTGCATTAGTAACTTCTTACCCATCTCATCAGGGATCCACTTGCACTAACAGGCCATGAGCCGTGGGCAGTTCAGTACCAAGGAGCTGCTCAGTAAGCTGCATTCCAGAGGAAAACACCAGCTACACTGGCTGCAGTTACCAAATGTTACTCAGCTGAAGAAACTCATTTTTGTTTAGGTAATACTCTACCACTGCACAAAAAAAACCAACCCTTCATGATAATAAACTGAGTGGTAAGCATAGTTAAAAAAAGTTTCCTTTTCCACCATAAGAGCTTTAGACTCTTGATCACATGATGCTACTTCAGTGCATCTGTATTCACACAATAATGGTGGAATTAGCAAACGGCTGATTTCTGCTACTAATAAAACACTTGTCTTCTGCTTCATTATCAGATAGCTGAAGAAGTAATTTGGCCTTGGGTTTGGTTTGGTTGGGGCTTGGGGGTTTTTTTTATTGGATTTTTTTGTTTGTTGGTTTGGGTTTTTTCCTTTGTTTGCTTTTTGCTTTGTTTTGTTTTAAAATCAAGTGAGGGAAGCTGCTACAATCATCATGAAGCAATTTGAATGCTACCTCACATTTGTTCAAAACATGCATCTGAATTTTGTTAGCCAGTGCATCAAAAGCGAAACATTTGGAAGATGCTTCAAAAAGGCTTTATCAAGAGAACTATAGTGGGCACTCAGTAACACACCTCAACTGTTCAAAGCATCTTCGATATCATGCACAGGTATTTGTATCCATTTTATGGAAAATTTAAGGATATTACAACCTTTGAAATCCTTAGAGAATAAACTGCAACAGAACATTTACACATTTAGAACTTTAGAACTAATCAGTTATTTAAAACAATGGATCTTAGAAATAGTCCTAATAATGGCTAGAAACACCAGCAAACAAGTTAAAAGACAGAGGCATAAAATCTACATAAAAATGTTTTTATTCCTTATCAGTGGAGACTGGTTGTGAAAAGAGGATCTATTGTGAGCTTTTAAACAAAAGAAACCAATAATCCTCCTGATTATCAGAGACACCAGAGTATCCTGTTCCAGGAAGAAGACAGCTATCAAACCCATCTCCTTGCCCTCTCGCAACACAGTTAGTTTTCAGCAAGAGGCTAAACAAATTACATTGAGAAATGCTACTCCGAAGCAGCTGTCCAAGGGCCAGAGTTTTCCCCTGTTCCACATCAGTCTTCACCCTCATCTTTAGCTTTCTTTTTCTTCTTCTTCTTTTTCTCTGTGTTCTGCAAACAAACAAATGTTGCCATGAACAAAGTAGAATGGAAGAGCAAAGCAACACGTGTAGCTAGGCAACAGGGCTCACAGTCGAAGCATCACCCCAGCAGCCATGCTCAGCAGAGCACAACCCAAGCCATGTGCTTCCTCAGTGGCTGAATATACTGGCTGCTCACAGGGGCAGGGATGCTGTGCCATGCTGTCACAGCTCAGCACTGTCCTCAGGCCCTGCAGCTGACATTCACAAAGGGGAGAAAATTAAACCCAGTGTTAACAGGACTTCACAACTGAGAAAAAAGTTGGGTTTGGTCCCAACTGCTTTACTGTTGCTAGAAGATATCAAATCAGCAGGTACAGCCTCTGCTCCTTACAAGTCCCAAAGTGGAGACAGATGCCTGTGGATTGGTACCAAGGGACACTCTTCCCACCAGAAAAGATGCAAAGAGTGGGAAGACTAAGAGCTGGAGGTGGGTAGAAGACAGGGGGGAAATGGAGGCAGTGCAGGCACAAACTTTCCAGATGTTATTTTGTAATGCAAATCTTCTTGGACATTATAGTGATGGATATCAGAAAATAAAATTACTAGAGCAAAACTATTTGCATGCCATGGCTTATATGTATAATAATTTCTCCCCACCCCTCACTCTACAATCTATGTTTTGGAAAGAACACATTCTCAAAAAGGATCAGGTAGCTGTGCAATTCTCACCTCAATTATGGGGCTGGTGGGGAGTTCCTCACTCAGTACCGCCTCTTCTTCAGCTTGCTTTTCCTTACCCTTTTTCTTTTTCTTCTTTTTGACAGGTTCACCATCTTCTACAGCTGCCTTTTCTGTACCACAGAAAGGACAAAAATTAAAGGAAGGTCATCAGTTATTAAGAGTGCAAAAGGAAAAGCTATGAGATGTCAGAAGATGCAGTGACTTCTATTTACCCTCACCTCCAGAACTACTCCCTGCTATAATCAAAATATACAATTACTTAAGGCACAAGTGACAGTGTTAAGACAGCACTATTCACATCTCCTGGTGAATTCAAATCACATTATTCCTACATGCTGCTCCCAGAGTTTAAAACAAGCTTGCATGTTTTCATTTGTTTGACAGATTACCTTCAAGTACTCCATTGGAAAAGTGTCCAGTTTGGCAAATATTTCTACTGGCAACACAGGAGCAGTAAAAGGACTCTAAATCCCCCCTTAGAAATACATTTAGCCAGCAGTAGATTGTTCACAACTGATTTCTCTATCTTGATGTTGGAAATTTGTAAAGAAGCAGACCAGTTTTCTTTACTATTTAGACTGGCAAACACAAAGACCTCAATGCAACTTCAAGCATTTCATGCAGAAACAGTCTCCTATCCTAGACGACAGGAATTATTTATAATATTATTTATATAAGCTGAGAGGAATGTCAACCCAGGGAAAGATTTACTAATGACCTTACAGTTACTTTTCAGAACTATTCATCAACAGCTGCCCTATCTAATCACAGTGGTAGTGGAACTGAGATTTAGCACTCACTTCCTAGAATACACCCCACAGTCTTAGGAATCTCGAGGTAAAGAAACCAAGCAGAAATCATTACCAAGCTGACAGCCTATGAGCAGCCAGGCTGGGTCTGGAGCATACCCAAGTCAAATTTATTTGCACAGCTGAGTCAGTGCTGGATACGACGTTTCACACAGTACTCATGACTAAGTTCATGATGTAGCAACCACTGTCCTTCAGTAGCTAGAAAATTGATGCTGAAACCAGTGGTGTTTGTGGCATGTATAGCTGCTACTGAAGGTATGACTCAAGACATCATTTTCTCACCATATGTCCCCCCAGGAAAGAATCAATTTCACTTTCAAGAACACTCACTCACCACTTACAAAAAGAACAGGTCCAATTACAAAAAAAGACCCAAACCACATAACCTCCTAACATTTTGATTGTACTTTGTCACAAGTTTAGTTTCTCAAGCCAGAAGAAGGATTATATGAGTCAAAAATACACTTCAAACTCTGCATCTAACATTAGCTTCAGATAAAAAAAGTTGGCTTCAGGGTAAAATATTTCTAGACATGTCTACAGAAGAATACAGCCAGCTAACACATTTTCTGACATTAAAAAAACATACCAGAAGCAAAACAGCAAAAGATTTTTAGATAAAAAAACTGGTAGATATAACTTTGAGTGGATTCTGCCACACACAAAATTCACAGAGAACAGTGTGCGAGCATAAGGCATTCAAAACAGGTATAAAAATAAATGTCCTCACCTCCCTACGTATGACATGGGGAAATAAAGAATAGCTGAAAAATCAGCATAAGTGACATTAAAGTCACACTGTATAACAGGAGCATACACATCGTATTTTGCTATGCTACATGTTTTTACTCAGCTGGATTGGTAAGATATGCATTTCCAAGAAAAATGTTGGGTGGTAACCTTGAAAAAATAATTTCTTTTAATTACCCTACACATCATCAAGTCTGACACACCAGGCAATGGAACCTGTCACAATTTACAGTGCAGATGATGCACTGGGCACTCACAGGCACTGTCACTTCACACCGCAAGTAGCAGAGCCCTCCCTCAAGATTTCAGCTGCTGCCTTCTAGCAAAGCTCATCACAAAACTCCACATATTTGTACCTAACCAGAATGAGGATAAAGGCTCCAGGGGTGCTGGCCTTTTCCCTCTAGGTACAATACTTCTAAGTCAATCAAGGCCAGCGGGGGTTTCTTTGTGATACACAGCAGCTGGCAACGAAATAAATAGCTCTGACTCAGCCACAGAGGCACAGAAAGCAGCACCCTGAAGAGCAGTTTGACTGATGGCTCTCTAAGTGCTGGACATCCCCAGCAGTAGCTCCACTCATCCATTTTCCACCATTTTTATCTAAGCTTTTACACACAAGCCTGATGTCCTGATGTACCCCCCCCCCCCACAACGCTCCACACGTACAGAATGAAGTCACTTTGCCCATCAGTAAAGACATCCTGTCAAGTTGTTGCTATTGCATCTTGCAGGGTTCACTCATTAATGCCATTAATTTAAGGTATTTCTCTTTTCAAGAGATACCTTCCCAAGTCACTAACTGCTACTACATCCTGACACTAAATGCAAGCTGAAGGCTTCCCTGGGCGCTGGCTAGCCCTGCTGGTAGTATGCATTCTGTTTGGCCACATCCAACTTCAGAGACCAGAGTCACAAGAAACCTGCCCTATTTCCCTTCACCAACATGAAAACTGGTTTTTAACAGACAGCTCCTGAAGTGGATTATAACTTGTTTCAGGCACTAATCCTTCCACCTGGTTTCTTGACAGGTACAAAAAGTGAATGTGGTTTCAAGTTACACCTCAATCCCCAACCCCCTGCCAGTTCCCACTCAAAGTACTGCCATTGATGCACCCCAAAGAGGGAGAGAGAAAAATACCACACATCTCATCTTGCAGTAACATTTGCACTTCTGGCTAGCATAATGTAAAATACTGTCCCCCTTTACAATAGATATTAATGGCAATGGTTTGATCAAAACTTTTCAGTGGCAGCTTTCCAGCTCCTTCCTGTCCTTCACCTTCCTCTTGTAATACAAACCAAATAAAAATTTCTGGCTCAAGTATGTCTTTTTTCCTGGGACTACCTTCCCAATTTCTTATGCAGCTGCACAAACAGCATGGGGAAGGAGGGGGCAGAGACTTCTTTCACAACACACCGTCTGGATATGTTATCTCTGACCAGGCAAAAGCTGAATAGAGTACTGCAGCAAAATATAACAGAGCAGCAGACATTATATATATATAATATAACAGCAGACATTAAAGGCTCACATGCATATTCAAGTGGACATTCAACATAAATCTTAATGCTGGGACCTCCTCTGCACTCTTCTGTGTATTATGCGACTTGCTCAACTCATCAACCTTCTAGGACCACCAAGTCCTCACCAGGTTACTATGGAATCATAGAAATCATGCTGGAAAACAGCAAGGCTATGGTCTGTCTAGCAGGTGTCAGGGAAATCCATGTACCCATGCTGGGTGCCCAACTATAATTTGTAAACATGAGGCAATGCTATTTTCAAGGGTACAAGAAGACAGGCTGAAGGGATTAATTCTGCATCAAGGTGACAGAAGATACTCTGGAAACATTTATTCTATAGTCTGAAGCAACTGGCATAGTTAGCACTAACACCCATGTAGTCAAATAAAATGACCCAGCTGATACACAGAACTGGGAAAAAGCAAGAGCTATTAACCATACATTTGAAGAATGACCCATCTTTTAAGGAAGAAAAGCAACACATCTGAAGCCTGTACTTCATGTTTGGGGAAATTTGAAAAACAACCAGCCAAACAGCACAGATTTCAGTAGTCCACAAGTATTCTGGACAATACCTCCATCCATCTATTCTGGACATTAGCTCAAGGACACCTACTAAGCTCCACCCAAATCTCAAATCTGGAAATAAAGTAAATGAAACAAACACAAGTAGGTTTGTGTATAAAAGCACCTACCTTCGAATAATATAACTACGAACAGAAATGTCCTCCTCAAACTACAAAAGAGCAGGCTGGAAGTCAATGCAATATTTCACCTGCAACAAGCTCCTGCCTGTGAGATGTCAACACTTGCTTTGATAATGCAAGGGAAGCCCAAGGGAACAATTCTGGCTATAGCAAGGGAAGTTAGTTCAAAAGCAGTAGCTGTTAGAACACCCACATTGTCCAAAAGCAAATGGGCAAAGTTCAAGCCTCCAAAGTACTCATGTCCTTTTCTCATTATGTTAAGAGAACACAGACACAGATCTCAGCTTTACAGCACAAAGGATTCTCCTTCCCTCCAGTGTTACTTTACTTCTCAGATATGTTTAGGTTCCTGCAAGTTGTTCCCTCCACGTACACAGAGACCATGAACTAAGTGGTGTCTGGAATGATCACACCTCCAATCACCTGAACGTGAAGAGGTGTTGAACCAGCATATCCTCACTCTGAACCCCTAGAACAGAGCAGCAGAGAAGGTAGAAATGGAAGGCTCTGACAGCCCTCACCTGCTGCAGGCACAGGCAGTTGGCAAAACATGAGAGTAGCTCATGCCCAGATCTGGCTCTGGATCTCACAGAAGTGACTTTAAATCATCTTCTTTTCCCCCACTTTTCCCCCTCTCAAGTTACACACGCATGAGAACAGAATGCTTCTTAAAATGAACCTTAATGTTAAACTAGATTATTTTTCAGTAACAGTTCAAAATATTTCTTCACACAGTAACTTATCAGAGAAGGAAAGAACAACTGTGGCCATAGTTTAGTTTTAGCTCCCCAGAGATTAACAATTGTTCATGTATTACGTAAATTCAGACAGAAATTTCCAAGTGTCATTTAATGTCAAATTCTGACCTTTTTATATGTTGAAATATGCCAGAAAACACTTCCATACAGAATAAAATAGTATTCTTGAAAGAAAACAGGGTAAGTTCTGGTTTTACAGAGAGCAGCTTTTCTGTCTTCAAGACACGAAATACAAATCTACTGGGCAAGAAATTCTGCAAGAATATGAGTAGAGTTTTGTTTTTAAATGTCCTTATACACTTACAAGTGTTTGTAAATTGACTACAGTCTGGTGTCAGTCCTTAAAGGATGTTTATCTTTTTCAAATACACTGCCATTCCCAAGGAGAATACCCAGGTACCGTGGCTGGCTGTAAATGCTAAGCCCAACTGCATGATGCAAACAGTGACATGGCAGCAGCACAGGTACAGCAACCAACCTTTTATGTCTGCTTTGAACTTCTTTGCTTTCACTGCAACCTCTGTCTCCTGTTCATCCACCTCCTGAATTTTGCGCTTCTTGGAAACAACAGGAAGTGTAGAGTCACCAGAGGGGTCAAAGACTTTTACTTCACTGTAACAAAGAAAAAAGTCAGTTTATATACTAAGAAGAGCAAACCTTCAGGTAAAACCCTGCAGTTGAACATAAACTTTCCAACACTACCTACCAAGAATATTTGAAAATCAATCTTGCTCAGCTAACAAAGCATCTACAAGTAGTGAGGCCCTCCCTCCAATACACTGTGCCTCTATCAGTAATCGTGACTAGGGAAGCAAAACACCACTAAGTACAACTGTCTGATCTTAAAAGAAAATAGCAGCTAACTAAGAGTTTGATCCTGGTTTATACCTGTTCAAGGCTCTACAAAGCACTTGAATTACCCATTACATTGATTTCTCTGATGCTGAAAGCCTATCCAGCATAGCCATATGGTCACAAGCACACAGCTGCGCACCATTTGGTGTATTATTGTATTGTATTTGGTATATTACCCTATAATTGTACTCTAGGGGTAATAATACATACACACACACACACACACAGAGAGCATAGAAGTAGTTTTACTTCTGCTTTTGCTATCCTGCCTCTCCACCATTACACTGAGACAGCAAACTCACAAGGCAGGGTAATGTTACGGCTCATTGCTGTACCACCTGTATCACTGAATTTATGGGACATTCAAGTATCTAATCTGTGTCTGAAACTGCCTCTTCTCAGTTACTGCATGCTCGTTTGTTCAGACCCAAACTCCTCTCTACAGGCTGTAGAGAACCAGGCACCCTGAAATCCAGTGTTCTTTAATTGGAACTCGTAAGATGCAATTGCATCAAATAGCAAGGAAGCAGTTCTTATCTTAATCAGAATTCCTACTGAAGAAAAAAGACATTTTAAAACAGTAAGTCTAAAATATTTCCTCCCCGGCCACATAACGAACATCTGAACTTTTCTAAAACGGGAATTTGAAGTAGCTACCTTGCACAGGTTATAAAAGCAAGTGAAACTGAGTGACTGTTCTGGGGTACATGGCAATTCCAGCAGACAGTACCACCAACTCATCCTCTAAACATGGGAAATTATTCTTATGGGTAGTGACACCACCACATTTTGGTTTACAGAAATTGATTATGCAGCCTTTTGCAAAAGGTGGACTCTGCTTCAGTTAAACCCAAGTGAGATCTCACTGGCTTCCTTGTCACTTGTCATAATACTGCTAATTAAAACCAAAACCAAACCAAAAACCAAAACCAAAGCCACAAAACCATAAATATGACAAATATAGCATCTCTTGTATCTTTTTTGGAAAGCACACAGAAGTGTTTCACTTTAACCTCATCTCTAAAAACTACCTCACGTTTAATTTCCAATAGGTTACTTTCATTTAGTTAATTCATACAAAATCCCTAGTTCCATACAAGACTAAGATTCTTGCCCATCTACTTAAAACACTATTTTAGCCCTTCTAACATGCCAATGCAGCAGTACTGCCATTTTTGTACTACAAGGACAATTTGACAAGTACTGAGTTAGTTTCCCTTTTAGGCAGCCAGACTATGCCAAACAGCCAGGAACTATCTTCAGATTCTCCCCAAGCCTAGACATGTTTGCAAAGCATGTCTAACAGCAGAAACATGTCCTGGCAAGAGTTCATGATTCCTCATTTCAAGAGGTCAAACCCCAGCATCTATGTTGGCTCTTCTAACAGCCTCCTCCCTCAGCTCCTGCCTCCTGACATGCCCTGATGCTTCATTTACTGACTGACACTGTCTGCAAAAGCTGCTCCAGAAATCACAGCCGTCACTACACTTGGAAATGCCTGGCATATGGAAACAGAAGTTACAGCTAGACTCCAGAAGGATGTTTGGGGGCTGCAGATGGGTGCAACAGTGCAAATTTTTCCTCACAGAATGAGCACTGAGCCCTGGTTTTGCTGAGCTCTTGCCCTCTCTACACCAAAGGCTCAGCAAAATAAGCAGGCCAAGCTAAGCAAGAAGCCTGCAACCAAATTAAGCAATAAACCCAGAAGTCACAGCACAGACTAATAATACCTTGTTCAAATCCTCAAATGTTCAGCTGCCCCAGTTGCAATTTACAGTGTCACTTTGAGCACCAGAAACTGTTCTAACAGTGTCAAGAGTACATAAAGACATTATCTACTGCTTAAGACATTTTACTTATTACATACAAGACTTAAACAAGGAGATGAAGCTTTGCTCAGAACAAATGGTGCCTGTTTTATTTTTTTTAAGAATAAGATGGCTAAGTAGGTCTCTAGGACAGCTTCCATGTCAAGAAATTAATTCAAACTCTGATTTTCTCCAATATATTTCACTTGGAATTGTAATAGATAAAACTGCTATATATTAACACCATGCTTTTCAGTGTGCTACTGGTAGCACCTAAAGTACTTGCTATCTGATGATGTCAGTAATTTTCTATTAGAAAATCTGGGAAAAAGGAAATTCTTATTAGCAACAGAACTCATTATCAATGTTTAAAAAGCATAGAAAATGTTTTCTGGATCTTAGGTCAACTCAACCCACAACCAAAAAGCTTTTCAAAAATAAAAACAAGGAGAGTTATTTTTACTCAGCCAAGCTGAAAGGAAAAACTATTCACCTCTTGTTTTGATACTTGTCTGTCTTGGCCAAGGCTTTTCCAGTGCCACTTATTCTTCTTATCTACAAAAAAAAAAAAAAATTAGATATGAAAAACAAATTACTCATAAGGAAAAGAATTCACAACACTAGTTATTCAGCTCTTGAATTAAAAATGGAAAGACAGACATAAATTGTGGATCAAGCTCTTGTGTACCTAGACCAGTTTTACACCTGAGTATAGAGTAGTGGCAGGGAGTGTAACTGAGGTGAGGAAGGCTGAGGTGAGAATGGCCTTCCTAATGCTGCTCTTCAAGAACCCAATTCAAATAAGGGGCATCTAATACTGCATCAAATATAGGAAAGTCACATGACATATCATATCTCCAAATTCCCAAAAGCCGTTCAAATCTGTGCACTTTTTTAATTTGGTGAGAAAAATGCATGCCAGGGCAGGTATCACCCTATACCTGGCATAAAGCCAACCTTAAAGCCACAACACAGGCCCCAATCTGAATTAACTGTGTGCTTGTCAGGTGATTGGTTTGCCTTTTGGTGTTAACATGTCTCCTTGCCTTTGTTCCGATGGGAAGTTTCACCTCCCATGAAGAGAGTGGGCAAGTTTTTTCTGGATTTTCCTTTTCTGTTCTAGTGATACCAATACTAGAGCATTGGCATCTGATCTAGCTTGGAAGGCTGAACCTAGCTGTTATTCACAAGATCACATGCAGCAGGCATGCCACCTAAAAGAGGAAAGGGTCCCTATGTTCTCCCAGCACACAACATGCAACAGCAGGTGCAGAGAGCCAGGATATGCATCAGGTGCTAGGAGGCCAATGCAGCAATTTGCAGAATGACATCTTGCTTTAGATACAGAGTAAGCTCCTTAAGATTAAGCACAACCAGATTACGTCCAGATTCTAGGAACCAGGGTGGAAAAAATATTGGCACAAATACTCCTCCTAAGGTAAAGAGAAAGAAACTATGGAATAATAAGCCTATCCTTGCAATTCATAGAGATGTAGGGAACATAAAAGTATGAACTTATTAATCTTGTTCACTATCAGAATATTTCAGTATAATGAAAATAAAGACAGCCCTGTAAATAAGAACAGCTACACACAAATGCCTGCAGCCAACTTACACACCTGGAGACTCCAACTAAAGCTGGGAAAAGCTACAGGGTAAGAGTGACACGGTACTGGGTGAGAAGAGTCAAAAAGCAGTGTCAGAAAATTGTACCCTGAACAAGAATGACAGCTTCACGCAGCTCTCTGCAAGACTTACCCCTCTCTCTTCTAAAACCCTCAGTCTTGTCTCTACTTTTAGTCTGTTCTCAGCTCCCATTTCAGCACTGGTGCTCTCTCCAAGGGCATCATAACGAATAGTCAAGGCAGTCTTTGCTGCCAGCATTCGAGAAATCTGGAAAAGCCAAAAATAATATTAAATGCTAAGACTTAACATAAGGCAATGATTCACTCTGATCTGAAACCATACCCACATACAAAAGAACAAAGTAACCATTTATTAGCAGTGTTTAGTCCAAAAAATAATTAGTGTCTCATTCCTTCAACACTAAAATACTGTTAATGTAACACCTTATTGCCTTGATAAATACAGGGAAACCTCTGAGACAGCAAGTCAATTATACAGATCCTACTCTACCACAACCTTTAGATCAAGTTAGTCTGAGGTGTAATTTCCAGCTTTCTCTACAATTCAAACATATATTCATCCACCTGCATTATGAAAGACTAAGCTTTAAGATCAAGCTCTAAGTCACTTCAGCACAAAGAGTCCAATTTTCAAGCAAGACTAAAGCCTTTAACACCTTAGTTTACTATCACATAGAAGTAGAAACATACCCCTTAAGAAAGCTGATGCTGCATCCTAAATCAGCAGGAATACACCCACTATTGCTCAGAAATGTCAAATGGACAATCCTATTCCCTTTTTTTGAATAATGAATGATATTCAAAGATTTATAGGACAGTTATATTTTCCACATCATCATAAAGCAATACAGTAAAGCAAGCCATGGAAAGAGCCTCACTGTGAAGCTCAAGCCATCATGAAACTCAAGATATTAATGCTCCGGAAAAAGCCAAGCTAGTAAAGAAATATGCAACCTACCTTTCCTTTATTTTTGGCATTGCTTTGCCCCACTAGGGAGGCATGATAGATAAGGCCAAACTTAGGAGTGTCCCTTTTAGTTTTCAGTGCTCTGAAGAGTGCCTTCTCAGCACCCAGTAACTGAACCGTTGAAGCTGGATGTTTTGCCAGATTCAGGAGGGAACCTAGAAAGAGGTGACACAGCCAGAGTGATTAGTCAGAGGAGCAACTAGGTAGGATTCCTGCTTTTCAATTGTGTAAGAAGATCAGATCCATCTATTTCCAGGAGGACTGTTTCCCATTTGTTTCCTGAAGGACAGGCAAAGCATTTCAGTTTTTCATGCCTCAACTGTCTTGGTTTGATTTGAGCATCAGGAAAGAAGGCTGACTCAATGAAACATACTCCACTGGAATAATGCCTACTCCTGACAGTCTGACAATGAGAACATTTCATCACAGAACTGCAGCACAGATAACTCAAATAAGGCTGTTACGTTGAGCCAGTCTGACTATAAATGTCCAGTGTTGATTTTTACCTCAGAAGTGACTGAACTATCAGCAGGAGGCTCAGTAAGTGTCTCAGAAGAGGTAGTGACTTTAGTTGCCCTCATATTCCAAAAAGAATTCAGGCCAACTCAGAACTTCATCATCACAGACTACTACCAAGCTCATGCTGGTGTTCTCAAGATTCCTGAAGTGCTGCCTTCACCCCATTTATGACGATATGTATACCAGGCCTTACACAATGCTTTTAGCTGACCAGCTTCTTGGAGAAAACCCCTGATGAGGTCATCTAAGATTTATTTACATTGATCACTGTAACCCACCTGCATGAGCAATGAGCCTTGCTCCCACCAGTTCTCCCACCATGATAGTGAGATTAGGAGCAATGGCCATCATTCTGTTCTTCAGGTAGTCATAGAGCTGGGTACGAAAGTCAGAGATTTCAATCACCTGGCACAGAGAGAGTTTGGTTAGGAGTCAGTATCAGCTGACCAAAAAGTAGTAACAGAGAAATAGACTGATAGAAGGAAGCGCTGAAAATTCCAATGTAGGAAACTAACAAACTGCAAAATGCAAACACACAAGAGCCAGAGTTACAGGAAGCTTTATATACGGCATATTCCCAGAGCAGAGCTACATCCACAACATATATTGGATCCGTTCTGCTTATTCCCTTATGCAACTTACTTTCTCAGCAAAACTGATGAAGGAGCTGACAACATGCCAAAGACAGTGAAGAAAAAAAAAAATTTACTAAGGACGTTTTCTTTAAGATAAAACCCTGAAATGTTGAGTTTTTACATAAATCTTTGCCACCATTATTTCTAAACGGGATACATGCTCTCTACTTGTTCCATAGAAACATACACAATTAGAATGCACACAAAAAAGCAGCCTGGTCTACACCAAGAACAGCAACTCCTAACCCTGCCACTCCCTGGTAGTCACAAAGGGATCCAACTAGCACAACAGAAGTCAGAGTGTGTTTGTTCACACACAGCCCAGATGAGAACACAGTAGAAGTCCTAATTCTTTTGGGGCTTCAGTGGTCCATTTTTAACCCAGGGTTTATCACCTAGCTTCCACAGTGACAGATTAAAAAGAGGCTATACAATGCTATTCTCTCAAATACTTAAAAGTACAACGATAGCAAAATTCCTCCCAAAAGTAAGACTGCCACTTCCAGAAGGCCTTGTGCAGACACCAACAGCCTGAGATGGCGCAGATGAAGCAGTGACTGTGCACCCTCATGTGTGAACATCAGGAGAGCAACAATACAGGAATCGTCGCTGCCATCACAAGAGTGTTAGCACTGCCCTGGGAAAAGCTCTCCTTGGCAGAAGTGGCTCTGAAACAGCTAGACTAGAGTCCTACTCCTGTCCATCCATGTGTACACACCTGATCACAGAGATGGATTATGTTGTTTATGTCTTCTTCCGATACTTCTGTCCCCATGGAAATCTCAGCAGCAGCCTTCACATCCTCCTCTATCTCCTCTGGTAGGATGTCAGAAACATCAGAGGAAGCAAAATTGCTTCTGTCTCCTGTGGGGGGACAGATGAAAGAATGTTTGTGCTGGGGGCGAAATGAACTAGTAAAAAAAGCACAGAAACAGATGAAGATAAAAGGCCAAAATAAAAACAGTGAGTCAAGTCTGCCATCACAGTATTCCAAATTCCTAAAATATGTCAGTTTTTGACTTTATGTTTATAGCAGCTAGGAATGGCTGGAAATACTAAATTTGAAACTGGAAAAAAAACCCCAGAAAGCCCATACTGCATACTTCACCTTTTCAGTAGCTGGTTGCTGCAAAATTTTCAGCAACAATATTACAAGAAAAGAATTCCAGGATGCAGTCACTCATTAGTAAGCAAATCTATTTAATTGTTTCTGCAACTGGGGGAAAAAGAGTTCCCTTAAAACCACAAGTCTCTTTTTGGACCAAAAAATAAAAAAAAAAAAAAAAAAAAAACAAAGGGAAAAAAAAAAAAAAAAAAAAAAAAAGAAACCAATATAAAGCACATGAGCCCAAGAGGTGAGGGGCATGTGTGTCCAAAATACAGCAGTCATTCTTTCTGCTCTTACAAGTATTTCTAATAACTGCTGTCTTCAAGAACATCCAGAGAAAGGCAACACTTCTCTTTACATAAGTTTTTAAGGAGCTAATTTCCAAACTGATCTGCTGACTAATTGTGATTCTAAGATGTGTTAGTGGTCCATGAAGAGTGGTCGGTGATGGAAAGCTTCCAAATGGCAAATTGCACCAACATCCAGATGCAAACGCACCCTCCTTTTCTACCCTGCTGCTGAAGGCAGCAGTGCTCAGGGTGATGAGCAGCTGGATGAGCAGTGACTGGGTCTCACACCAGTGCCACTCACACCATGCTCACTGCCATGTCCCAGCCTCAGCAGTCCTCACTACTCACCAACTTTCCGCACGCATTTGCAGTACGTGAGGTTATCTGTGATGATTTTGCCCAGTTCAGGGAAGTGCCAACCGTACCATTCCCGACAGCGCATGATGTAGTTATTCAGTTCTTTGTCCAAGTCATCAAGAAGTGCTAAAAGAAAGAAGGATGGAGTTCTTTTTTCTCTCAAACCAACCAATTTAAACAGCGTAAAGGGAGATTACCTGAAGTATTTCACTCTGTAAATACTGGAATAAACCAAACTGCAGTACACTAGAAGCCTTTACTTTTCAGAGAACTGCGTAATACCAGGCACAATACTATAAAAACGTTAAAATTCCCATGAATGTGGCCTCTAAGTTTTATCACTGGGACCATCTTGGACAAACTCCCTAATAGCTGCAAAGCACACTCCCCCTAGAAGGAGTGCAGCAGCCAGTTATCTTTCCTCTTAGTCAGCCAAAGTGCTATGCACAAGGTTGATGTAAAATGTAGCCATCCAATCAACTTGGAGGAAAAAATGCATTAATGGTAACAAACTGATCTTGTATTCCGCTACTTGATTTAAAAGAGCAAGACTTTTTGTTGCTGTTATAATATAACTATACCAAATACAAAGGCAACGGGCTCACCATTTACTAGATATGACAAATAACCAGATTTATAGTTTATTAGAGTAGAGCACCTACAGCACACATTGCTAGAGAGCCCTGAGGCTAAAATATTTCCTGCTAATGCAATACCAACATTCCCATCTGTTGTCTCAGTGGTAGTGACGAAGGAACTGAATTACATCATTAATTTCAGTTTAACTATGTTTCATCATTGGCAACAGTCTGAGAATTAATATTCCAAACAGGATTCCTAACCACCGCTTCACAGCAAGTGTGCACATTATGATGTGTGTGTCTTCATGGAAAAATAAGGAATGGGCTTTCCTAGCTGCTTTAACAATTTCAGTCTGTCTTCCATTTAGAAAGCATGTAGACAAAATACAGCATTACACACTACAGTAGTCTATTTCTACGTTGCCCTCTATGCAGGACACCATCTAAATGATCAGTAAGAAAATGCTACCCTGTGGGGCCCATTCTCCCAGCACCACTCAGAAATGAGGCATGTTGGGAAGAAAAGCCCTTAGAGGACTGAACTAACACTTCCTGTAGTTCAGCTGATTTTTATGCTATGAAAAAGTGCATGCCAGTTCATTGTACTGCTCTAAAAACATTCCTGCTTGTGGAAAACCCCGTTGAGAAAATACACTTTATGCCTAACTGAACAGCAGCACCCAATTTACTGAGACATACTAAGAGGAAATTGACAGCAGTACTTTTCTTTAGCCAATGTAAAGAAGTCAACTATCCTAAGCCAAATCCATTAATAATTTAAGCTCTAAATATACTTACAAATTGCCTGGATAATCATGGTATCTACTTTGTCTGGGCTGAATTTCAGCTTGTATCGGGAAAGGCTGAGGAGACACAAATACAATTTCATCAGCATCCTGACATCCTGTTGCAGAATATGCCCCACTTGCTCCTTCTTAACACAAATACAGTTGTCCACAGGTTCATTGAAACCAAGCTCAGTTCTGTGCCACTGACTGCTCTCAGCTGTGGCCAGAAGCCACACTGACACAAGCTTCACAATAGCTCTGACATGTGCCCCCCCATACCCTGTGACCAGGGTAAAAAGGGAAAGTTAAGGTTATTTGTATCACCTGCAGCAGACTGAACACAAGTGCTGTGGCAGGAAATTAACTGGCTAGTGGTTTTTCTGCATGGCTCCCCACAAAATGTATTTGTCAACAGCACTTCCAATTGGGCAGCAGCTGGAGGCAATCCACAAAACTGCACCTCCCTAGCAGCAAATACCAGCAATGCTAATGTAAAGCAACAAAAGAAACTTCCTGGAACAGATTCTCACTGTCTGAGAAAGCCCATTACCATCTGGCTTTAATGTTATGCTAACAATTTCTCTGTATGCTACAGTGAAAGACACTTTGTATCATTGAGGATTTGTATCTTGAACGTCCTTTTTTAATATTAATGCCCATTTTCTAAGCAAACACACTTTTAAGTAATTAGCTACAGCAAAGCACTTCTCTAACTTGCCAATGTCTTGTGACAGGACAAGCTCATGTCAGAACATGGATTAAGAAGTTACTCACTAATGAATGCTTTATCCCATGGTGATCCAACAACTTTGTATTTAACTACTACTCCACTAAATCTAAAAAGCAGCAAGAACAAGGTGGGAAGAACAACCCTGCCTTTAATATTTGCATTATCTACTATATGGGTATTCGTTTATACAAATAAGCAAATCGTGGTCTCCACCTTGTCTCTTAGTGGCAATGGAGCTTTAAATGACTCCCCTTGACTGCTCTAGACACATTGCAGATGAAGTCCTGAAGTATGTAATATGAAAAGGAAAGCTACCAGCTTCCCCTTTGGGAGAAGATGATGCCTTTCCCTAAAGGGTGGGTGCAAACTGGAAAGCCCTTCCTTTGTAAAACAAGATTTCAGATACAAAAGTATCTTGACTTAGAGAGTATGAGACCACGCCACATACTCAAAAGACACTTCAAGCAGCACAGCGCAGCCAGGGACATAGGAGTGGAGCAGACACAGGATGAAAGAGAGCTGTTGGAGGAACTCACCTGTGAGCCAGACCCAGGCACATGGCTGCCATCTCTCGAGAAGGGAGGCCTGTTATGAGCCCTTCAATCTGTGAGCGAATTCCTCTCATTAGCTCTGTAACCATTGGGCTGTGTATACAACTCAAATTCAGCTTCTCCTGCAGTGTGGAAATCAATGGTTAAAAGCCAGGCACAACACAACATTGCTCTCAAGTCCTTCTTCCAGCAGCCTTATATCATTTTAACTGGTTTTCCCACTGCAACCCCGTGATCACACAGGTTTCATCCAGTTTTGATGCTCAAGGTAGTAACACCCTCAGTTTCCCACACAGTTAATACTCCACTTTGAAGAGCAGATTTATAATTAATGTTCTATCTGCTATGTAGAACATTCAACTTAAGATTCAAGATTTCAAAATTTACTAGAAACAGTTTGGCCACAGAAAGAAAATTCAGAGGTAGAGGTTGGTGCTTTCTGTCTTTTTCAGAGAACAAGACAATAATTAGTTCAAAATCCTTGCTCTTATTCACTTTAACATTAAACCCTAATTTTGCTGCCTACAGAGGCTCTTAAGACAGCACGAGGAGGTTGTCAGAATAAAGTTCAGTGGAACAGGAAGCAATCGGACATGAGATGTGAAACTGACACCAAGGAAACCCTGGAAAAGGCAGTGGATCTCCAGTGAACCTCCTTCTCCCTCTGGCAGGCAAGAACCAAGGGGTGTGCACAGCTGCCTGCACACTGAGGAAGGCACAACAATGCCCCCTCCCAACAAGACAATAAATCATCACCCTACTATTGCTGCATCTGTTAATGAGGATTGTGTGTCACCTCGCTCAAGTTCTTTGGTTGGTTCCTCCTCCCACTCTTCTTCTGGATTGGATCATTAGGAAAACTAATTTTTTAACTTGCTGTGTTTCTAACCAATATTCAAGAGAGAAATCAAACCTGAATACTTCAGTGCATTCTGACCACATCATCCACCTGTGTACTCGAGATATCATCTTCCTGTACACATACAAGGATTAACTATCCTCTATGCTGCTAACACAGCACTGGCAACATAATCCATTGCCAGTAACTGAAAAATCTCTGCAAAATTTCAGTAGCATGAAACAAAAGAATAGCAAAATCAGTTATCACCTTTATGACACCTCCAAGTTTGGCATCTGCCACAGCCAACTGCTCATGGGCATCTTTTGCCACTATCTTCTTGAGAATCTTCTTCAAGTTCTTGCTGAGCTTGCCTTCTACAAGAGCTGTGGATGCTGTATAAAAACAAAAAGACCAAAAATGCTGGTTTTATCCCTCCTAAAGCCTGTAAAAATATTACTCTTAACTTCATGTATTTATTTTAACTGTCCACAGTACCTCTAGTCTGAGCTGCAATACTACTTCACCATGCAATAGCTAAAAGTCAAAATAGAAGAAAATTATATACTTCCTCTTCCGAAGGCCTAAATCAAGAAACCTTCTCCCAGTTGCCTCTCCTTTTTCCATATGTTTTCAGTTCTATTTTTTGCCAATTTTGTTTAAGGATGTCTACGAACAGTATACCATATGCTTTAGATACATGTTTAACATTTCCAGCGGCAAGGTTATATGGGAATACTTTGTATCATTTAATTAACCAACCATTTGCCAGGTCCCTTAGGCAGCAACCATGATATCCTAAATTGAGTAATGGCTTATTTGCATTCCCTGGTGATGATAATGTACTGTCTAAAGCCCCAGGAACGATGCCAAACTGGACAGTCAAACAGACCCTTTTAATACAGCATGCAGACAGGAGAATCTGTAAAGGATGTTCTTCATTCTCAAATATTAATAGATCTGTAAAAGCTTTACAATCCCACACAATATATTTTAAGCAGGCACTTATACAACCCCGTTTGAGGGTCAGCTCTGTGCTCCACTGAACTTCTGTGATTGATGCCTCTTCAACACAGTAACAGACAGTGATTTTTGGCTTCCAGAACCTAATGATATGTAAGAGTAAAATCAAAGTGCTGTGCTGAGTTTCCTCTCAACCCTTCTGCAATGCAGATAATTTTCCACCCTGCAAGCCAGGAAATAGCATCTAACCCCCCTGAAACAGTCACATACACAGTCTTCCCTTCAAAACAAATGATCCATTAAGTCTCACCAATAGCCTGAAGCTCTCCATTTCACAGGTAAGTCAACTTGAAGCAAAGTAGTAAAAGGTTTTGAGTTTTGGGTTTTTTTGTTTTTTGTTATAGCCTAACTATACATGAACTGAATCCAAACCTATACAAAAGCAACATATTGAGGGGAATGTACAAGAGCTTCAACCTCAGCTCTTTTACTTGCATCTTATGTTTGATGGTTGTGTCTCCATTCTTACTTCTTTGCTTCCATTATAAGCTGTCCTACTACATCAGAATACGAAGAACTACTCTTTAATTATAAACGTGACCTAGAACATTCACCTACTTAAGTCACACAGCACATTCAGCAGTAATGTTCATATCATTTCTGAATTACTGCCTAGAATTTCTACCATTTCAAACCAGGCCACACATCAAGCACTTAATTGTAGAATTAGTAAAAATAATTGAATATAAGGCTTTTCATTTTGCTTAAACTCCTGATTTTAAGGAGAACACAGACTTCTTTTTAGGCTGAAAACCACAGGTATAACATGTGTCCATAAAATCCAGGTGGTTGCAATAATGAATCTATTCTAGTACCTTTCTGTTGTCTCAGTGGTAGTGACGAATTTGTTGACTCAAATCAGTGAAATTCAGCTTCAACAAGAATCCATCATTGACAACAGACAGGCTACATCTATCCGTCACAACTTATATGGTGCTATTTGTAAGCTGCTTAAAAATATGCACTGAAGGAAAAAAACTAGACTTCATTACATCTTTACTGCACTATAGACTGAATAGGTGACCTCATAACTATAAAAACCACTCACTTTAAAAACCCTATAATTTAAAAGCTAAGAAAAGAAAAAACATGGACACAGGTAAGTAATGAGTGAACTACTACATGACAGAGATTTGATTTTTTGTAATAATAGTGTTATCTCACTTACCAGCAAGTGCTTCTGTTGTGTCCTGAAATTTTTCAAAGTGTTTCAGCTTTACTCTACAAAAATAAAACAGAAGTGTGTAAACAAGTGTACATAAACCACGTGTCAGAACCACTTTATCTTTTTTCTGCCTCTGCTATTCCAGCTCCTCTCTTTTCCCTAAGGCTTCAAGAGAGCAGAGATCAATGTGCAGACCCCCAAAAAGGACTGACAGCAGTAAACTGGCCAACTGAGTCTGCTGTGACTTTTCAGTTGGGTCCCACAATAGTTACAAACAGGAGAAAAAAAAAAAAAAAAAAAAAAAAAAAGAAGGAATTTTGATTTGGTATTTCTTGGACCAACATCACCAGAAAACCTAACCCCCCCTTTTTGCTTTGTAGTTCATATTTAAAGACAGACATCATCCATTTAAATTTCAACACTGTACCCTGATTGACTGATGATAGCATCTTGCTACTCATCTTCAAAAGGAAATGTTCTGCCTCTGTGGAAGGCAGAGCCTGCACAGCTCAGATTTAACATGCTTTTCAACCAAATGTATCTTCAAAGACTTAAAATTTGAACTGATTCATTGCCCATGAATCCTCAAGTCCTTCCCTTTAATTAGATGTTAAAATACAAGTTCTGAGCTGAGCTCAAGACAAACAACCAAAATTTCTTTCATGCCCTAAGTGCTGACCAGAGCTAAGAATCATATGAACAGTGTTTAACACACACATATGTCAGATCCTTAGGCACAGCTTCACTCTACCCCTCACACAGTCTGTGGTGTTGATAGATAGTTACAGTTAAGAAGCTATCTCAATCCAGTAAATTCCTTGTCAGGGACAGGCATTTAACTAATCCAGCCATGATTAACCAATGCTCTTTGTGAGTCAAGTATCTGCAAAGGAAGCAAGGTCACAAATAAAGCCGAATACTTGAGTTATGCATTTGCAGATCCCAACAAAAGCTTCAGGCTTATACTGATGCCTTTTCAGAAAGGCAAAAGAGGAATTATTTTTATCAGAGTAGAGATCCCATTAAGAGCCACATCCTGTATAACAAGTGGCCAAGATGATGTTTCCAGCACAAGATTAACCACACTACAAACAGGCAGACGTGGGATATTCTGGCCTCTGCTCTAAGTACTGTTACAGAGCAGGATAAATATGAAAGGCATAGCTTGTTCAGATGCATCCATTATAATCAAAGCTGGTTAGAAATCTTCCAATAAAAACACCAGGCAGACTTGGAAGGAATCCACCATTGTCCCCAGCTTTAGGGCAATTTGCTAGAAATGCCAGCTTGATCAGTGGGTGCTGCAAGCCCTGTGCAAATCTGCAGTGGTGCTAACTGTCACTGATGGCATGGGCAACTACACTAGCTCACAATTCACAGTGAATTGTGATTTACAAAGTTCCATCTGTATTAAGCTTTATTTTTCCCTAAGGAATTTCCTGTGAGCACAAAACCCTGTCATTTCACTGACACTTCCAGCATTACAAGCTTGGATTTTCTTGTCAAAGCACCCATACCACCTTAAAGTATTGTTCAATTTTTTGCTTTGGTGACACATGGTAATGACTTCTGCTGCTTAATTACACTGTAGGGTACTTCTTTCACTTTCATATTCCTATATTATAATTTCCTCAGAGTATCTAACTTCACATTATCATTGCTCACAGCTTTTACAATACTGAAACCCAAAAACCAGTATTTCATTCTGAACCTCAGCTGTGCATAACTACAGGCAGCCATGTCCTTCCATACTGCTATCCCCACATAAAGCTGCTTACATTTTGTTCGCTTTTTCAGGAGTTTCAAATTCTTTCCACAGACTGTCAACTTCTTGAAGCTTTTTCTCATTCAGAACCTGCAAGAAGAAAACAAGACACAACAATATTTAATTCACTTTTGAACAGTCTTCAACCCAGGAGACCTGAAACATTTACAGTGTATCCAAGCAGTCTGCAGCAGTTAACACTAATTGAGTCAATAAACTCAACTTCAGTGATCTCTGGTTTCACCATTCCATCTCAGCAGCTTTAGGCTACCAATAGACAATAGTGCAACATTTTTACTTTCACCTGAATTACAGAAGTTCTTCAATAATGGCTGCATCCTCCTGGACCTGCACATTCAAGCAAAACCCTCTTCTTTATCAAAACTGGTCTTGCTCCACCTCCTCTACAGGACTCACTCATAACCACAGTGACCCAAACCCCAATATGCCACTGCTTTGGAAAAATAAAACATATGGGAAACCTAACAGAAAGCAGTGATCCCCCAAGTTATTTTGATTCATCAGAGTTAACCCAAACAAGAAAGAAAACATCCTTGTGAAGAAGACTTGTCACCACAGCTTGGTCGTCAACTGAGCCAAGAATCACCTAAGAGGCAGCAAAGGCTTAATCCCATTTCTCTACACAGGGAACCTCCTCAGCTTTTAAACAGCACAAGATTAATACTTACACTCTTGGAGCCTACATACATTTCACAAAATGCAGAGTGCACGACAAATTCCCAGAAGCTTGCTCAGGGGAATAGTCAAGATCTTTACAACACTGTGTTCTTTATATCTCACGCAACAATCTTGTGGTTTTGTCCCCACAACGCAACTGCAATTTTACTCAGCGCAGAAATCATTCTTGGTATTATGAATTTTGTTCCCTGGCAAATTTTTAAACCCTGGTTGAAGGAGATAGTGTTCTTTTAAACTCAATTAGTAGCTGAGCAAATAAACATAGTAGCTAACTTCCCACATGACATGTGAGGCACACAATATCCTTGGGGCAACTCTTCCTTTCCTCTCAGCCACCCAGATTCTTTCCTCCAGTTCATCTTCACTACACCAAGGCCTACAGAATTTTCAGCCTCTATAAACAGACATGGGCACATAGAGAAAATTAAAGACACAGAAACTGCTAAAATCAATGCTGCTAGCATATAAAAATGATATGCCTATGGATAATTTGTCCTTCAAGAGAGTAAGATTCACTGGAAATTCTTCCAAGATCTACAACACAGCTGTATCCCATTTGCCTTTACTGGGGGAGCAACACTTGCAAGGGAATATGTGAGAGCTACACAGCTTCCAGAAGACAGTTCTTGATCACCAAGGCCTAAAGACAGAACACTTTATGCTGGCAACAAACACCTGTGATCGCTGATGTAAAGGGAAGGGGATGACCATAACTGTCCCCAAGATTCAGAAACATAAAATCTGTCCAACTCTCAAGGAACCAAAAACACAAAGAAAACCCAACCCCCCAGTAGTGCCCAACTCCAGAAACTGCTTTAGAAAGGAAATAAAAAGTAGCTAAACCCTGCAGAGAACATTTTGGTACAGAATAAACACACAAATGTAAGAGTGGCACAAGGCTGCAGGTGAACAGCTGCTCTGTCCAGAGAAGGAATGCTGGGTGATTGAAAGCTTTTCCCTATAGATGGGCACTGTGGCTGAGGCTTTGGCATTTCCAGCCTTGGCAACTGCTATCAAAATCAGCTTGTATCAAAATACATAGTTAAATAAAATACTGCTTCTGTTCATTTCCAACAGTGAGCTTTATCCTCTCCACCAGCCACATGTGCACTCCCTGACAGCCAACCCCAGCTGCTGACACCTGCAGCAAACACTGCAGCACCTCTGCAGAGACTTGCCTGCAGCCCTCTCTGGATGTCTCTCCTCCTACCTTTGCTTTATACCTATTCTACCATCAAAAATTAAAATATTAAAATTTATTTTAAAATATTATCTGAATTGCATGGCTTCAGCCCAATGAGGAAAAAGGTTTCAGGGCACAGGAAGGAAATACAGTGCTCCACAGAGCAGCAAGGGTGCAGTTCTGCTGCCTTCCACTCTTTGCATCTGCACTCGTATTTGCACAAGCTAAACCCTAAGACTAATCCGAAGGGGGAAAAAATAAGGATGTTACGATTAAACTATGACCAAGCTGCTAAAACTGTACAGGAATCAACACCCGACCAAGAGAAAAGCCAAACAGGAGCACGACACTGTAGCAGCTCCAGTAAAGGCTTGCTCAAGGCCCCAGGAAGCTGCAGCCCTGAGCCACCCGGTCAGGAGGCTGGCAAAGCCCTGGGAAGGTGTCTGCTTCTCCCTCTGGAGAGCGAGGTCAGGAGATGGGAATTCTGCAGGGACCCTCACCCTCCCCGCGTGTCCCGCTTTCGGGCACAGCCCGGCAGCAGCCCCGCACAGCCGGCAGCGCGTCTCCCAACGCCCCCTCGGGGTTCTGCTGGAACACCGGCCACGGAGGGACAGCCAGGCACAGAAAGTGCTCAACGCCCCCGAACACAGTGCCCCCACACAGGCCGAAAGGCGCACAGCTTCCCACCCAACCCAGGGCGGCAGAGGGGAGGAAGCGAGAGCCACAGGGGATGCTTGGCAGGCACCGAGGAGCTCCCCTTCTGCCCGCCGAGCAGCTTCAGCCGCCTCCAGCAGCACCGTCGGGAGGCCTCACTCACAACACAGCACTCTGCTCACACCCCTGCCCTGTTCACCCCCCAAAGCCTCACTCACAACACAGCACTCTGCTCACACCCCTGCCCTGTTCACCCCCCAAAGCCTCACTAACCACACGGGCACTCTGCTCACACCCCTGCCCTGTTCACCCCCCAAAGCCTCACTCACAACACAGCACTCTGCTCTCCCCCCAAAGCCTCACTCACCACACAGCACTCTGCTCCCACCCCTGCCCTGCTCGCCCTCCGGGGCGCCGCACGGGATGCGGAGCACTCCCTCCCTCCCTCCCTCCCTCTCACCACCGCCCGTGTTTCCCCCTAGCTCCCACCGCAGGCCCGACGCGCTCCCCTTCGACCTCCCTTCCGACCGGCCGGCCGGGCGGGCGGGGCGGCGCCGTGCCCCCGCTCGCCAGCCCCGCGGCTCACCTTGAAGATGGCGTACCCGGCGGCGGTCTCGAACAGCACCAGCATGGCCGCGGCGGGCGGCGGGCGCCACGTGCGCCGCCGGACCGGGCCCGCTCGAGCACACGCGCGCCACACGGCGGAACCGGAAGGGGAGGGGCGGCGGCAGCGGAAACAAGAGCGCGCGGGGAGCGGAAGTGGCGGGGCCGCCTTCCGCCTACGAGCCACGTGGCGGGGCCGCGCCCCGGGTTCGAGTCTCTTAAGGCACGAACCGGCGGGAGCTCAGGAGCTGCCGGTATGCCTCTGTGGCACCTCCTCTGAGCTGCCCTCGCCGCCGCGGGTGCCGCAGCTGGCGGCAGGGGCTGGGTAGACAGGAAGCCATCGTGGTCCCCGGCACGCGGGTGGCCGTGCTTTGTTTCCCGAGCGGATCCCGAAGCAAGTGTGAGCGGGTGGTGCCCTCGGCCACCCCGAGCCGGACCGGCCGCGGTGTCGGGGCTCAGCCGGCGCTCCCTGCCCTCAGCACAGGGCGGGGTCCGCTCTCCGCCCGCTCCGCTCTCGCTCCGGCGGCCTGACCTGCAGTTCATCGCATAGAAAACAGTTCCTTTACGTAAAGAATTGTTGAGAGAGTGCCGCCTGTGTGTGTTTAAAAGCTTGGCTTCGCCGACAGACAAGCACCAAGTTGTGCTGATACAAAACACGCGTTGTGAACGCTGCGTGTTTCCCCGCGGTGCTGCGGGGAGCACGGGCAGTTCCGTCCGGGGGGAGGCAGGGCTGGCACCGCTGGGGCGGCGATTTGTGCCACCTCCTCCTTTAGTGCCACCTCCTCCTGCTTTGTCCTCGGCACAGCCCGGGTGTGCACAGCGCGGGGCCTGGCTGACCTACTTCTGTGCCCTGCTGAGGAACCGAGCAGCTGCGTGCCGGTGGGGGGCAGGCGGAAAGCGCCGGTCCTTGCCCTCAGAAATCCCCACTGATTTCACAGGCAGAGATTTTCCTGCCCGCAGGAAGAGAAGCTCCAAGAAACGCTTGGGTTTTGATTTATATCAGACATTCATTGCTGCATTTTGTGCTACCATCTGTATGAGTCAGCACGCCTTTGTTTCCTCCATGTAAGGAGTATGCTGGAAAGCCAATAGTCAGAGAAATCTGTGGACTTGCATAATTCTGAAGTTGGGTTGTTTTTTTTCCAAAGGAAAGACTTTGGTGCTTTACATAACATAACCAATTATTTTAAAATCCCACAACCAGTAATATTGCCAAAGAAATTTGGCTCAAGGAGATAGAGAATTTCCAGGTTCCATCTAGTTTTAAAGTACTGTTTCTGGGCCCTGCTGGCAGAAGCAGCACTATTATTATGTAAGAGCTACTGTTACTTAGCTGGCTGCCCTAGAACCCTGCATTCATCCTGTTTGCTAGCACTAACCCCTCTCAGGCAAGCAAATTGGCATTATGAGATTATAGATTGTTCTTAGGTTAAAGTCCGCTTTTTTAAGAAATCTGTTTCTGATGGACTGAAGAAGCTTTGCATAGACTGTGTGTGTGGGCCAATAGCTTTGAGAAAACCTTTTACAGCTATTTGGCTCCTAAACTCTACAGCAGCTTTGGAGAAATTAGTCAACAGAGGTGAACTTTATTGTCATCAGGTGACTGAGATTAAGTGCAGATAGGGAAATAAGAGACATTATAAAACACCTGAGAATTCAGTGAGCTCATTAGGGCAAGTGCTATTGGCGGTGTATTTGTAAGACTGACTTTAGGTTTTGTGGGAAGAAGCTTGTGTAAGTATATTTGGTATTTTTAAAACAGCTTTTTTGTTTTCTCTTTACGTGCATTCTGTGTTGAATTTGAGCTGTCAAAAAAGAAAAGTGGGAGCTTTACTGTTGTATGTCCACGGTTTTCACAGGCTCAGCAGAGATAATGTTTGAAGATCCTGTGAAAATCTAGTTTGTTTCTTGAAGAGCTGCATCCACAGCTGATGGAGTAAGAAGGGAGTCAAGAAAGGAGGCGTTACTGTTACTGTGCATGCTGATGAGCACATTCCAACCCTGTATCTTTATAGCTATATATATGGATAGGTAGTTACATTCTGACTCATGTGAGTGTTAGCTTTTGCTATGGGATTACTTGAAAAAATTGGGTCTGTGCCAGAGGCTGAGACTTTGGCCTCAGCACTGTAAGGCTCTGTTTTTAAACACTCCTTTAAAGTTTATAAAAAGCAGTAATGTTCAGGATAGAATATTTGTCATTTTCTATTCTGCTAGTATTGTGTGTTGCTGTGGAGCCCTTACATGGCTTATTTTGTTGCTTTGTGTGTGTTATTAAGCTCATAATGAGCTCTTACTGTGAGCTTGGCATAGTATGAACGTATTTGGCTTTTCTGACTGCTCAGCCTTGCCTAAGAGTGATCATCTTCATTCTGTAGCTCTGTATAGCATTTGTTTTGGTTCTCTTTATTTATTTTTTTTCCTCCCTTGTTAATTCTGAATTGTTTTAACAGTTGTGATTAAAACTAATTCCTATGCATCCAGATACTGATTGTTCCACTGGCTGGTAAAAGTGCGCCTCTTGGTGTAGCTGTGCTTGTAACTCTGCATTCAGTGACATACAGAGTGCAGCTGCTTTGGTGTTTGGTGTTATTACAGTGAAACGTGGCACACAGACCACTGAGCTGTTTGTGTTAATGAATGCCCCCTGCCCAGAGCTAATGAATGTACTCTGCCCTTTCCCAAAGGTAGCTGGTAAAGTTAACACTCTGTTTAGTAGCAAGAGGATGATAATCTCCTATTTCAATTGAGCTAATCTCTATTAATTCTTTGATTTTGCATTCATTTTATGGTTCTCATGTGTGTTTTGTTTTGTTTTTTTTTTCTACTTGGTGGCCACTTAGAGCTATGCATGTGCCTATGCCAGCAGTGATGCCATGCAGGAGTTGCTTGAGTTGTAGAGAGGATGTTAGGATTTCACACTATAGTGAAAACAACTTGCAGCCTAAAGGTAATCTTTTAGGTAGGTGTTGCTTCTTGGGCAGACTTCTGAATAGCCATGCTGTGCCAATGTAAAGCAGGGCACCTGTTCTGCTTTAATGACAGCTTTGCAAATTTGTTCAAATGCAACTGCCTGGGTGCAGATTTGATTAATACACGCAGATTCCATTGCTTGCATGGTTTCAATGACTTTAAAAAACAGGCAAACTGTGCTTAAATAGAAAAGTGAATTTTGCTGTGACGTATTATCTTAGTAAAAACTTTAGCAAGATATTAGAGGTAGGTTAAATGAAAGTGACTTTTGCTCCAAGATCTGCTGCTGTGGGAAGGGTTGTGTGACTTCATGGAATTGTCAGGGTTTGAAGGGCTCTCTGGAGAACATCGAGTCCAACCCCTGCCACGGCAGGTGACACAGGAACGTGTCCAGGTGGGGTCTGAGTGTCTCCAGAGAGGGAGACTCCACAACTTCCCTGGGCAGCCTGTTCAGTGCTCTGCCACTCTCAATGTAAATAAGGTCTTTCTCAAGCTGAGGTGGAACTTTTTATGTTTTAGTTGATGGCCATTGCTCCTCGTCCTGTCACTGAGCACCACTGAGAAGTGTCTGGCACCATCCTCTTGGCACCCTCCTCTGAGGTATTTATGTGCGTTCATGAGATCCCCTCACGATCTCCTCCAGACTGGACAGGCCCAGCGCCCGCAGTCTCTCCTCTTCAGAGACATGCTCCAGGCCTCTCATTATCTTTGTGGGCTCCCCAGCTGCTCCGGTCACTATGGTGCCCTCAACGCTCGGCGCTTTTTCCAGCAGCGATCGCCCCGCTCTGCCGCGGCGCGGTCGGGAGCCGGTGCAGCGGCGGCCCGCGCGGAGCCGGGCGGGGCGGCGGGCGGAGCCCGGCCGGGAAGCGAGCGCCGGCGCACCGGAAATCCCGCCCGTGCCGCGGCCCTGTGTTTGCGCTGCGGGCAGAGAAAGGAGCGGAGCGCCTGCAGCGGCCCAGCCGAGCCTGCCGCACGACACGGGGCCGAGCCATGTCTGACCAGGTACGGGCAGCTGTCCCGGCGGCACGGGGACGGCACGGCGGGCGCGGGGGCGCGGGAGGAGCTGCCTGCGCCCCCGCCCGCACTCTCCGCGGCCGCGGGGCAGCCCTGGCCCAGGGCGAGTAGAGTCGCGGCCGCCCGGAGGGCACCGGGGGTAACGTTCCCCCTTGGGGAGTGTGTGTGTATGCGTGGATGCCGATCTCTGACCTCGGCCAGACTCGGGCCCAGCTCCCCCTGCATTTTAATCCTTTTTCCCCTTCCCTCGGGGTGTTTCGCGAGGAGCGCGGGCGGGCTTCGGGCAGGGATCCTTGGGGGCCGAGGCGGCGTCCGGACGGAGCGGGATCGCCGCCGGGGCAGCCCCGGCCCTGGAAACCCGGGAGTGCGGCGAGGGGGGAGCCGTGTTGCACAACAGTTGTTTCTTTTCCATTTCCCGGGTGTGGGGTAGGATGCTTTTCTCCCCGAGCGGGCTTTGTGCGGGTTAGGCTAGGCTTACCAGGTCCTCTGTTCGCCCTAGGAATGCGAAAGCCTGGTTTTCTCCTCCTCCTTTCCCAGCTGAGCATTGCTTGCCTGTATTAAACGCCCCGTCCTTTATCAAAGCTCTGTCCAGCCTTTTCTCCAAGTAGTATTCTCGCCCCCATAATTTCTGTCTTCTGAGCCGGGAACTTAAATAGTTGTTTGTACCCCAAGTTTCTGGGTTCTCGACCTGGCACGTATACAGTGCTTTGGTTACAACTATTGCTTTAGGCTACGTGACCTGCTGGTGGAAAGTTAAAACAGCGTTCCGGTTTTAATTTGTATTCTGTTTTGCTTTATTTTTTTTGTATTGTTGTCATATAGGGCACTGTTTTCTAACTTTGATTTTTCCCGAAGTGTAACCATCGTGATAATGTCAGTTGCTACAAATGTTTCTTGTAGCGCTGTGAAGTCAAGAATAGTACTGGTGCCAGCCAGGAAATTAAACCTCCCCAGAGACAAGGCTCAGCTTAGTGCATACCGTGTCTGCTTTGGGGAGTAGCCTTGGTGCAGTATGAGCGGTGAAAAGAAGCCAGTGCTGTGTGCGCTGGTGGTCTTCCTCCCCGCCCCCGGCTTCCCAGCACAATGCAGCTGACAATGGTGCTGCTGCCTCTCTGTGCCTGCGAGAGGGGCAGCTGGGAGCACAGCGATTGCTGCCTCCTAGGAGGACACATTGCCCCTGTAATAAAATACGCAAAAGTGATTGCACTTAAAAAAAAAAAAAACCACCAGCAATTTCTGAACTAGATTTTATAGACAGATGTTCACGTGACCTGCTCTGTAGCTGTCTGCATACGTGAACCAAAGCGTGTTTTAACAAATAGCAGCTTTCATTCTCCAGGCAAGTTCTGCTAAAACACATGCTTGTCTTTGGGACTGCTTGAAGTATGTAAAATTCCATGTGTGTGATAACATGCTGTGGCTATATATCTTAAAAGCCTGCTGTTTATTTTTAATAGATAAGCAAAACACTGTTAGACGTTGTGTCGTTCATTTCTAGGGGACTGTGCAACAACAGCTAAACAGATGCTTAAGTAAAAGGATAATATAAGGTTATGCAGCACTGTACATCTCATTCCTCTGTTTATCAATCCTACAAGAATAAATGGATTACCTAAAATTGTGAATTGCTTAGCATATTGTTCTTTTTGGCCTTGGAATTAAGTTAAGAGGGGGGTCATTTATCACCAGTAAAAGAAGGGGTTACTTTATTTTCAATGGGAAATTGACTTTTATGATAAATAAAAATGCTTGAAAGGGCAGACTTCAAAAAAACACATGGTTGCTTAGTGGGATCTAAGCAAAAACAAAACATAAATTGTTTTCCCCTCCCTTCGAGTGTCTTAGGCTGTTTTTGCTTTATTTGAATCTAAATGTTGGCTGTTCATGTACTGCTAATACAGAGTGCTATAGTTTGTATGTATGTTTTCTACTCCTATGAAAAATGTAAGAGTTTATTTGCTTTGTTAGGAAGTATGTTGTGCTTCTATTCCTCTAGTAATTTTGGTTTTGTTGCTCTTTCTTTACAGTCCTGAGTATAGAGTTTGTTTTTTTAAGGTTAGATATTAAAGTTTGAGCCCTTCTGAAAACTGGAGGAGGAAACTTGCAATATGTTGCCTCATGATGTTTGTTTTGTGTGTTTTGTTTTTGTCAGTTGCAATAGCAATACCAGTGTGTTTCATCCAAAAAAACTTTGTGTGCTTTTTAGGGTCGTTATGTAAAGTGTGAGACAGTGCTAGGAGCCTTATTCTGTGCTCTTTAGGAAAACTGCAATGAAACCTTTAAAACCTTAGCCATCTAATGAAAAGTTAGAGACTGGAGTGTTGTGTTTCTGTTCTCTTTGTATGGTGGCCTTTTTCAGGTCCTGTTTCATGAGGTACCCTAAAGCACCTGTTCTTTTCACAGGGCAAGAAGTCTGGAGGCTTGCTTGCTAATTGCTGTTCCAGGATTTTTGTTAATGAATGCTAGTAGTTTTAACAACTTTGCAGTCTCCTTCCTTTCTTTATTCTTAAGTGTTTTTGTGTTGCCTTAACCATTTGGCATTGAATGGCAGTATAATTCACTGACAAACTGCAGAGAACATTTTCAGACTTGCTGGGTCTTGTATCCTGATGTAAAATATTTTTCTCCTATTTTAAGCTTTGGTTATTGGCACTTCTATTATTTGATTTGATGTTATTTCTCTTTTCCTGAAGCTACAGCTTTCTTTCCTCTTATTTTGTGTGTGTGAGGTTGTGGGGCTTTAAACAAGCATCCGTATGGTTTGAAGACTCCAATTCCCTCTGTTTATTCTACCATTTGCTGCTTTCCCTATTTGTTTTTTAATATTAGAGCCCTCTTTCCATGAGGGTAGGAATCAAATCTGAATCATAGTTTTATCACTCATATTGGCCAGAAACACTGTCATAGTAGCAATGATCATTAGTAATACCTTGCGCAGGATGATTCGGTTTGGAAGCTGGAGTAGGTCGATCTGTTACAATGTACAGAACTATGTAACTGCTGCAAGTACTCTCTAGTGCTGGGATAATATGCTGTCATGCAATTTGTAAAGTGAATTTAGACAGTGACTGACCTGAAATGTCCTGTAAAGGGACAGAGTGTTCTTAAAAATTCTTCAGTAATAATAAAACAAGAGCTAGTTTTGGAGTTACAGACTTCAGATCAGTAGAGCTCTGAATCTTGCTCTGAGTCCTAGATGTTAGTAATCCCAAATAAAGACATTAAAACTGCTGTTTGTGCAAGTTATCAGAACAAGTTGCAGATGCTTGTTTTTCTTTCCTGCTGGTCAGGAGTGAATACCAGTGTGTTCCCATTCTTGCAAGTAGTCCCAGAAGCTTAGAGTCCAAATGCATTAAGGAAAATTTTGGTGGGGATGACTGTGTTACTCGTGAAGAACTCTTTTCATGCTTCTACATTACTTGCTTGAGGGCCTGTGTGTGTCACAGGCCTTCTTGAAAGCCTGGGTTGAGTTTTTGGATTTGAGCTTGAAGGGTGATGAATCAATCCCTGCAGTTTAGGTTGTGCCTGGATGGGTATTATAAAAATAAAAGGTATTCAAACCAGGTGGAGTCAGTGGCTCATACTGTTTTCCATTGTAGGAACTGAATTGATCTGGGTTGAGGCAGTGAATCAAACTGATAGAAAGAACACTTCCTCCCTTTCTTTACTCCAGATTGAGACTGGTACACATAGAAGGGTGTTTGCTGACTTGCCCTATGCCCTTGCCTGATCTTTTGATGTTCAAAGAAATTGTGTTTAACTCCTTTAAGAGTGTGTGTGTGGGGAAGCTTAAAAAGGTTTTAATCTGGAGGTAGAGACTTATCTAGATGGACTTAATAGAGAAGGTTAGTATTTCGTGTGTTTTTGGCACTTAATCCTAAATTTCAAATCAAGCTCAACAAAGATATTTCTGTACCTTTAGCAAAAGGTCCCTTTTGGGATGTGCTAGGCACCTGTACATAATTTGTTTATTTTGTCTACAATGTTAAGCAGTAAAATATAAAAGGAAGATTTCAATTGTGATCAGCAGGGTACCTGTGGTTATGACTACTTGGAACAATTCTTCATTGAGCACCATCTAGACCTGATGTCTGTGTAAAATCTTTGTCCTGCAGTGGAACACAGCTAAAGGCCTGATGCAGGATATGTAGTGACAGGCAAGGAATGGGGTTAATAGTACCTGATTTCTTGCTTGTTTCATCCATCAACCAGTAACATGAAAACTCTGATGTCCTTAATTAATGTCTTAGAGTGTGTAGCACTTAAACCCTTTTGATGAGCTTTAGTGCTCAAGTTGTTGAATCAAACTTGTCTCTGCAGTTAATTCTTACCCTGGAAAGATATCAAAACACTCGAGTGCTTGGAACTGCACCTTTTAAAACTTTGAAGTATTGTGGTCTTAAAACAAATGTGTTAGAAGGAAGTTCTTTTGTTGTCATAGAAAAGAAGGTAGCTGACCAGCCCTTTGAAAATAAGGACGATCTTTGATGCAATGGGATGAAAAATGTTAGCATGGTTCACTCTCTAAGTTGATAGTGTGTCACAAGTGCTTTCTGTTTACTCTCCTCACAATGTTCCTTTTTTCTGTCAAATATCTGAGCCTCTTAGTAGGCTTCTTGTGTGGTTTTTTTGCAGTTTGTTTGTTGTTAGGAGTTAGAGCTATAAAATAATAGTTCTTATTTTTGTATGTCATCTATTTCCAAATGATTCTTCTCTCATCTCTTATGTTCTTTATGGTGTTTCTTTTCTCTCATTAAACTTCTTGCAGGTAGACAGACAACCTTTCATAATACTCTGTTGCTGTTATTTTTGTGCACACACACACAGAAAGAAAGAAGACACCTTGAGTAGTCTGATTTCATGCAGTAAAGAGGATGACAGCTGCCATACTGTCCAGTGAAAATAGTTAAGTGTTGAACTGATCAGATTTTTTTTTATGTTTTTCATGCAGGAAGCAAAACCTTCAGCTGAGGACTTAGGAGATAAGAAAGAAGGAGAGTACATTAAACTCAAAGTCATTGGGCAGGTGAGCTTTTTACATATTTGCTTGTTGACATTTGATGGAGGTGTGACTTCTTGTACAATAGAAATGACCAAATGCAAGTTGATACTTTTAGTTCTTCAGTCTGGATCATCCCCTGCCATAAACTACTTCCAGTTGCCAGGAATGTGTATTAGTTTACTCTGATGTGCTTTTTTTGATGCATGGATGGATTAATTTGTCCAAAGGTATGAATGAAATAAATAAAACTTGATAAATTAAGGTTCTCAAAGATTGTGTAGTACCCTAGTCATGAAGTCAGCTTTCTTTTTCAGGGAAAGGAAAAGCAGTGTTGGCAGCCCTGTGGCTGAGATGGCAATGGTGGATTAGAAGTCTGTGTTCCGGCTGCATTAGAATGTGAATGTTGGAATCTTCTGTGCAAAGAACCCCTAGCTCAGATGATTTAATTAGGATTGTTTGAGTTGTATTTTTTGCTGCAGTTGGGTGGAGACAGATGACTTTCAAGTAGGACTAACAGAAACTACCTTACCTCTTGCTGGCCTAATCAGCAATTACGAGAACACATTGAAAAGCTGAAAGTGGCCCACATGCCTTTTGCACAGAACCTCTTGCAATCTGTTTTATCTGTAGCCATTTTGACAGTTGCAGCTACTTGCATCTTATGGCTGGTGGGAAGGACTACAGAATAATAAGACCTGAGATTTCTCCTTAGGTTAGCCTTGTGTTGCCAACTCTGCCTGTATCCTAACTTCTAGATAATTACTCTAATTGAATGAGGCTTCATATATATTTTGAAGTGCAAGCTTTAACTTGTCTCTTTAGGAATCTTAGAGCAGAAATCCCCTGCATATGTATGTTTGTATTTCATAAGTATATCATCTGGGTAAAGATGGCAGCACAGACTGAACTATGTATGGGTTTTAGTAATTTTAAATCCAAAACCTTAATGTTGAGCCTAAGGCTATACTATGCCATCTGTTTTTTTTTAAAAAGAGCTTCCTGTAGAAGTACATAATGAATTTAGTGACTGATAAATCATCCTGGAAGTTCATGTTATGATGCACCAAGGTATGCATGGTAATAGTTAAATCACATTCCATGTTTCATGTAAGTTTTATATAAGTTTTTCTAATGAAATGTTTAAAAATAAAATAGGTAAAGTTAGCAGTTACTACAAGGAGAGTAAATTTTTTTCTTTTCTGTCCTTAGGACAGCAGTGAAATTCACTTCAAGGTGAAAATGACAACACACCTCAAGAAACTCAAAGAATCATACTGTCAAAGACAGGTTTGTGAAACAATGACATTCTTTAAAAAGAAAATAAAAACCCAAACTACTTTTCTCACTGTGCTTTCAAATAAAGAATTTTGAGGTGTCTGATGGTACAAATGTAATAGATCTCCTCATTTCTTTTGACAAGTATACCTATGTAAGACAATTGTGAAATTGTACTCTAAATTAAAGAAACCTGCAATATTAATTGTGTATTATTGTAGGTAAATAGTAACAATTGTTACAGGAAAAAAAATGTATCTTCACTTCCAGATTCTGTGGCAGATATTGTGGATTCACAGCTGCTATTTCCAGAAGCCCTGGCCTAGTTTGCCCTCAGCTTTGGGGATAGATGCCTTGTGTGGCCTTTTCTTGGATAAGTGTGTTGGAGTTCACTTCAGGAGATATAATCATAAGTAATAATACTTTGGGGGCTTTTTCCTAATACTTTGAGACAAGTTGAACTTGTTATTGAAGTGTTCTTTTGTGAAATGTGGTTTTTTTTGCTGTCTTTCTGGAGTAGGAGGAAAGAAAAGATCAAACACCAGATATATTTGTAGCCGAATACAAATGGTTAAATTATGATTCATTTTAAAAATCTGAAATTTTAAAAAAATCTTGGAAATAATTCATGCAGCAGTCTTACTGACTAATGAACATGCATGTGTGGAATTCTTTCTTAAAGAAATAATTATTTGAATGAACACACCTGTATCTCCTGAGCTGAATTCTAAGGGTCTGTGGTTTTCTTTTCAGCAGTCAATGCGGTTTTTTTGTGTCAAGTACCCTTTCTCTGATAAAGGGACTATGAACATTACTTCCACATTGGCTAGAGGGATTGGTGGAACAGTGTGAAGATCTGTCCTTGTCTGAGAAAATTTTCTGCCTAGTTATGTACAAGTAGTATTTGAGAGCTAAGTGATAAAATTGTATCATGTTTCACGTGAGTTTGTTTTGCTCATAACTTGAAAGAGAAGGAAAAGATGAGGTGTTTGCCTTATCTATTGGTGTGAAGTATGACATTCTACCACAGCATGGGCACGTTGTGCAACAGACGTACTTAACTCTGTTTACCTTTGGGATGTTTGTTTCTCCTCGTTTGAATGCTGTTTGGTTTTTTTTCCCCCTTAGCTCTGCTCTTTCTTGTTCCCAGTGCTGAGCATTTGCAGAATTGATAATATAAATTGGTAAAGGCTGTGATTCCTTCCTGTAGCCATAGAAGATTGGGAAAGCAAGGGTAGGAGTTCACGTTCCCCCTGTTGTCTTAGTAAGGCTTAAGTCAGGCTGATGTGTAGTTCAGAAAAACACATGTGTAATGATACCTTGGGAGAGAGGGTATAGTCAGTACTTAAGTCATAAACAAAGACAAGTTAAAAACTAAGGAAACTTCCAAGTTGTTGAGCTGGAACTCCAGTTAGGCTGTGGAATAAACATGCATTTTGGCACTATCACACTTTTTGAGTCAGTTCTTTATAGTCTACATGAGTGCAACAGAATATCTGAATTCCCTGTGTAAGGGGAATGAGTGCAACAGAATATGTGAATTCCCTGTGTAACAGGAACTAATGCTCTTTTTTACTTTCATCTGTTGTTTTTATTCAAAATGTTTCTTCTTGCAAACCTGCACAAGATTTAATAAGTAGGGCTTTTTTCTTATACATCTGTTTCTTTTTTTAGGGTGTTCCAATGAATTCACTCAGGTTTCTCTTCGAGGGTCAGAGAATTACTGATAATCATACCCCCAAGGAGGTGAGTTTCTTTCTAGAAATAGTTTGGCTAGATTGCTTTAACTAGGATCTTTTAGTAAAGCAGACAGGCAGTTTGGAAAGAGCCTGGTTGAACCACCATGTGTAATGCTTCAGAAAGGAGGGTGCAGTCACTGCTTACTAGCCGGGGAAAAGCATGAAGGTAATCTTCCCATTGTTGAGCTTGAACTTCAGTACGACTTTGGAATAAATATGTATTTAGTTCATATTTAGTAGATCAAAGTGTAAATAAACAGAAAACAGTTACTTCTGTCCAGTGACTTCCACCAATTGTTATCAAAAAGCAGGAAGAAACTCATAATGACCTTCTGAAAATATCAAACAATCTTGTTGACTGTGAAATTGAACAAGTTGCTCTCTGTGAGAGAATAGTTGTAAACAGGCTTTGCGTTGCAAAGTGTAGGTGTTAAGCTGTATTGTGAGCTAGTAGTGCACTATAGTATATATAATTCATGTGGCTCTACAGCTGGTGCATTCACTAGGATGTTGGTGATGTCCTTGTTCCCCCTAAACAAAGGGTTTAGAGAAAAGTAAAGCCAGCAACTTCCAGGCTGATGTGTACTGCTCCACAAGTGGGTCTTTGCTTGTAAGGCTTTTGCTTTGGCTCAAATACCTAAGTCTGAAGAAAAAGAACTAAAATTGTGACTGTTGTCTAGTTAGGTGGTGACTGAAACTTTATTCACCCCTTTGATGAATTATGATAGGACAGAGGAACAAAGCATTGTATAATTTGTGTAGGACCGGCTTTGATTTCATTGCATCAGATTTATAACAATTATTTGCTATTTTTTTCTCTGTTCTCACAGCTGGGGATGGAGGAGGAAGATGTGATTGAAGTTTATCAGGAACAGACGGGGGGTCACTCAACAGTTTAGATCCTTCTGATTTTCTTCCCCCTTAATCCTTTTTTATTTTTAAATAATAGTTCTTTTGTAATGTGGTGTTCAACACTGAAACTGGCACCCCATCTCTGGGAGTTTACTTTCAAGCGTCTGGTATTTTGAATTCTCGTGCTCATTATACACTATTGTTTCTGTTTTCATTGTGCTGAACTTCTGTGATCCAGCTGCAACCTTGCTCCCCTCTTCCCTTCTGCTCCCCCTTTAGGAATACATGTACTCACATGCATTTGTATGTTCACTGGGTTCGTGCATTTCAGGCACGAAGGCTGTAAGATTTGCCAGGTGGGCGAGTGTTCTTAATGACTTCCATATCTGCCCTGAAGTTTTGATGTGTGACTGTCTCACTCCTGGACTATAACTTTCAGTGCGAGATGAAGTTTTTCAGAGAACTAAACTGTGGAGAAGTTCTGTATCCATAACTCAGAGCTATTTTGCTTAAATTGTGCTGATGGCCCAATGAAGAAGATTGCTGAGTTGGAAATGGAAAAGCTAGAACTGTTGTCATCTGTTCCTTGCTCCAGAGATGGCTTTGCTGAAGACGTGAAATTGAAAACCCGAATGATTTTTAAATATTACCAGAAGAGCCCAGAAGCATTTTAACCTCATATAGCAATTAGTATGCGCTGGTATCCATGCAAGAATGTTCACAGCAGCCAACTGGTGTTACTTTGACACTCTTGTTTGTACCTTTTGGCCTGGGACGTGGGTTTTGAATGGACATTGTCTGTACCAGCTTCATTTAAAATAAACAAGAAAACCAATTTTATAAACAACTTGCATTTTCTTTTCAAATGTTTGGAAATGAGCAAAACCATTAGAAGTTATAATTAGGGTATGCTTTTCCAGTGACTATAAGTTGAAGCCAGAAAAAAATTGTGCTCTGTAAATATACCTCATAAATATTTTTTTTTTTTTTCTGTTCTACTTGCCCTAGTAAAATATTTGATCTGCTCGTTTTGCAGGTGACTCTTAGACTACTAGGTGTTTCTTTTCTTGGAAGAGAATATTCACATACAGTTACATAAGTCTTCATGCACAGAATTTAAACTGAAAATGCAATTTGGAAGTAAATAAAGATGGCTTTTAATGTCTACATTTCATATGATATGGTACCATTAAATAATCTGTGATGGATGACATGGAAGTGTCATGACAGTTCATTTGGCATCATTACCAGAGTCTACATGTTCCAGCTGCGTGTAGGTTATAAATGGTCAGTTTGAGAACTTGTTACTGGATATAAAAGTTGAGGTGGGAGATTATAGGCAGAGTAGTGTGAAGAGGAGATTTCAGTACTCCTCCTGCTTCGCTTCTTTTGCAGATGAATAGGACTTGTTTGGTAAATCAAGTTCCATATAAATGCCAGCTTCAGTTAAAGATGCATGTTGGCATACTTGGAAAAAATAACAGGTTTTAAGTACCTTTTTTTATGGCATTTTCTGGAAAGTTAGACATGTGTTTTCTTTCATGCTTGTGGTTGTTCCATTCCTGATTTAGTGATACTTTTGTATGCGTAGTTGCACTAAGCAGTCTTTTAAAGATTAAAATTTTTGTTTACAAAATGTCAGAATATGGGGTTTTCTTAAAGTATTTTATGTAATTCAGCTCTTAAGGAAGGAGGGATCGCTATGATGATGAAGAACGACACCACTTCTCTGCACTTACCTCCAACTGCTTTTTTTAAAATCTTAAATACATTTGCTTCAAAACAGCCTTGTGACTATTACCAGATCATATTTTAATTTAAAATTTGTATAATGCTCTTTTTTGTAGGCAACTTCCTATTATCTCTCTTCTGCAAATTAGGAACCGAGGTGCAGCTTACTGGGGTCACTGTGGAAGCTGAAAGCAGAGCTGAGAACTGAATCCACACCCCTGGGGTTTGATGCTAGTACTCTAGTGGCTGCCCCGACTGTCTTTGCTTCTAGCTGTTCACTTTCCTCTTCCAAATCTGTTTTTATATGCTCATTTATATCAGCTTTCTAGCTGAAGCACTGCATTTGGTTCTCTTGAGACTGTGGAGGAGGGTTTTCTGCAAAATGCAGCTTCAGTAGGATGAAGCTCAAGGCGAAGATTGCTTTCTGTTCTGTAACCTTGTCCTAAAATACACGTCTTTGTAGAGTGGATGTGGAACCGGTGACAGACTGATTTGACCTCTTTCTCAGACTTGTTGTGAAGCCTCAAAGAGCTTTAACAGAGCTGCTGGTCCAAAGTCATGTCTTTGCTGATAGAATAATAATGATGGGAAAACTGTCCTCTGCCTTGAAGATTAGTATTGAGAGCTCTGTGCAAAATGAGAAGACTCATGTGCTACAGATTCACTAGTAGCCTTTCTAAAGAAGTTAAAGTAAAATTTTGAAGTAAAACCTGAGTTTTGAAGTCAAGGAGCTAGACTTGATCTTTTTTTTTTTTTTTTTTTTTTGAATGCTAGTCTTTTTCAAAGAATTTCTTTCTAAAAAGGTGGTCTAGAGTAGAAATTTTAAAGCACTTAGAGTTTCAAAGCCTGGTACTGGAAATAAGGTTGGATTTCATATGTTGGAGAGAAAGTAATTTCTCTCACAATTATTGTCTTTGCTTACTTGTATATTAGAAAAAGATTGGGTTTAAGTGCTTTAAAAAAGTGTTGGGAGAATAAAACGATCTTCACTGAGTCAGTTATGGAATAGAAGGTGGAAGCTAATACTTTATTTTGAATTATGACAATATATTTAATATTCACTATGGTGATGTATAAAAGCTTTATTGAAAGGCACTTTACAAAACCATCAGTCTTAACAGCTTTTCTCAAAGCCGCTCTGCCTAAAGGATTTGTGTACTCTCTTAAGTGCAAACATATCTGCATGATCACCACTCTGATAAAATTAGGATTTTTTTGAAGTTAATTGCTTAAATTTTGGCATGATTTGGACTTCAGTTAATATGTTAGATAATGCTAAAACATGAATTCTGCCATGAATTTTGACTAGCTATGTATTGTTTTAGAAATGCTACAGTTGTTTACTAGTTTTTAGCTTTTCCTAATTTAAATGGATATTATTTAAAAATACAGTACTATAATATTTGTGCACCTGTGCTGTGCATCTTCTGTGTGCATGCTTGAATTATGGCTGTTCAGGTAAATTTTCTTAAATGAGGAAATCAACCTCTGAATGAACCTCTCCTACAGAGACCAGTAGGAATTGTGCTGGATTTTTAAACTGGTTTTGGTTTGCTTTTAGAACCAGTACTTAATGCATACCTAATGAAGTTCAGCTCCAATTTAGAGACTGCAAAAATTGATTACTCTTCTCCACAGGAACCTCTACAGGAACTGCAATATGAATTGAATCTACAAGTGTTGCACTTTGCTAGAAAATATCAGAGAAACAAAAAAGAGAATAACTTATTTAACAAGGAAGATAAAAGCTTACCTTGCTATGATTTCTCTGTAGTCTTTTTATTGCTGAATCTGAAATCTAGCCTCTTACAGTAGCATGTTTATTGCAATTTGTTGTTTTGGAGGATTCCTCCAGAAGTCAGCACTGATGTCTTCCTACCTTTTTGTAACCTGTGGTTTCATTGTTTTATCTCTTAACACAAAATAGACCAAAGAATCTAGTCTGGCACCTTGGGAGGTCCGTCTGGATTAATTTCTACTGGCTGATCAAATATGAATGCTTTTACTTCCTATTGTTGGGATGTCAACACAGACTAGTGCTGCAGTCTAGAAAAATAAATATGAGAATGAGTAGCACCTGTGCTAAAAGGTTTCTCTTGAGCCAGATTGGGTCCTTGAATTTGAGTGCAGCTGAAAGAGCTCACTGCAATGACCCATTCCTAGCACCAGGCATTTACTTACTCTTTTATACTCATTTCAGGCCTAGCTTTTCAAACAGGTGAACGTGAGAAAACACTTGTGGATGAAGGACATGTTGAGTGTGTTCTGGTCTGGTAGCTTCCATTAGTCAAGTTCCTTGGACTGCTGAGGTGGTTCCAGATTTGTTCTTTGCCTCCACAAGGGCATGCAGGACAGAATTCCTTCTGGGGTTAGGAAGGCTGGTGCACTGAGTTGACACATACACACTTGGTAAGCTCATTGCTGGTACACTGGTGCTTCCTTTGATTTTGCCACAGTCCATGTGGTGCCTTCTGTAGCACTGAGGCTGGGCAGGAGCTTGGGTTTCTCCTAGGAGCTGTCTTTGAGCAAGGTTTGGAATAGGCTGTGGAAGAACTCGTTGGCTTGTGCTGATGCCTTCTTGTGGGCTAGCTTGTCCTCCTGTCACAACAATATGAGTAGAGCAATTGGTAGGTGCTAATTGCTGCTCAGCTGTAGTTATTGCTTGGCCTCTTATCCCTGGCAGTACTTTGTGGCTCATAAATTTGCCTAGAAGGCACGTTGTGCAATTTGCAGTGTTTTAGTGTGTACTATGCAGCCTCGCAGTTCCTGTGTTCTGAGGTGCTGCAGGGAGCTGTGGAAGCTCTGGAGACTGCTCTGATGGATGGTGTAAAGGTAACCATAGCTTCAGGTGTTCAGGGAAAGCCAGTTGGGTTTCTTTCTATAATACATTATAAACGCTGAAATAATTAGAGAATACAAGTGCGTGTCAATTGCCAGTGCAGTTTGGGGAAATATTGAAGAACTGGTCAAACAGTAAAAGAAGAGCATTGTGTCTTGGGGCTGGAATTGATGGCAGTTTAACTCCTGAGGTACCAGTGGTGCTCTCCAGTGTTAACTACACTGATGGAACTACTACTGCAGAGGTATTTTTGTATAGGCTGGCACTAAGTGTAAAGATGTGTTGATATAACTGAGGAAAAAATTAACTTCACTTTTTGATTAATACCTACATACCTCATTAAATTTACAAGTTCTGCTTGTGTTTTGGCTTTCTTTAGACGTAGTCTAGCATCTTCCTCTTTCTTCATTTGCACCTCAGCCTTATATATTGTTTTTTCTCAGTTTTTTCCTTTGAATTCCAGGTGTTCTACTGCCATGTCAACCAGCTGGTGGCACTCTTCCTCTAACCACGTTGCTCCTTTTTTGTCTGAATTTTTGTGTCTCTTAGAAACATCACCAACAACTATCGGTTGTTTACATACTTTATATTTAGGAAATAACGTTATCAGTTATAGATAAAAAGAAAATACTGTTTTAATGCTGATATTGCAAGTATTTAATGCTGTCTCACATGAGTTTTTCTTAAATTGTAACTGGATTTTTGTTCAAGCCTTTCTCTGCAACTATTTGTTAGAATATCAGTTTTTAACTGTAGATGCTGGGAGTTGTGCTTTCAGAGAAGATATGTAATGAAAACAAACGATCAGATGTAGCATGAATGCTATTATTGCCAGGAATCTTGCACATTGCATTGTAGTTAGTTTGTGGAATTTCTCTTTTTCCAGACTGCAGGGACTGTGGCAGAGAGGACTATTGTTACTGTATCTGTTTAACAGAGAAGCAGCTTAGATACTGCAAGTTTGGGACGTAGTGTCTCAGGAATTTCAAAGCAGACACACAGGCCGTGTCTTTACCAGAAGTCATCCATTTCTGATGAGCTGTCTGCTGCTAAAGTAAGCATTAGTCTTTCTATAGACCATCTGCTGCTCCATGTTCCTCTAGCTGTTGCTTCTTCTGGAACTGCAGAAGCTTCCTGTGGTAATCCTGCTGCTGCTGCCAAATATGTTCTCGTGCTGTTTTCTCTAATTGTGACTTCTTTGCTGCCACCTCCTCCTCATGGCACCTCCATTCCTCCAGTTTCTGTTTCTGTAAACTAAAACGTAAATGATTATTAATTGCTATAGCAACCTTGGGTTTGCTGAGCATTCTTGCCAGAGGAGCAGATCCTAGCCCAAGGAGCTCAGCAGATTGCCAAAGTGGAGGGGAGAGAACCGAGAATGAAGGGAGAATGGGTGCTGATTAGTGTTATGTAGCATATGTCTGGTAGGTTCAGAAATATTAAAAAAAAAAAAAAAAAAGAAGTTACTTTCTGTTTTCCTTCCCACTATTTGTAAGGGGGCAAAAACCTGTGTAGCATTTTCCATGTGTGCTATTGAGAAGGTTATGAGGAGTATGGGATATGGAACAAAGATTTGGAGAAAAGGGATGGAGGAATAACATTTTTGGAGAAATGGGATAGGAATAGTTAGGAAAGTTCAGTAGAGAAGAGCTGGAAGAAAAAATTGAAATGCATCTTCGTGTAACAAGGACACAAACCCAGAACAAGAACCCGGGCTATGCAACAAATGAGGCAATGGAAAGCCTTGGCTGACATTTAAACGTAAACAGAATGATGGTAAAATGGGCTATTTTTGCAGGAGAATTCACACTGAGAGTAGGGAGGATCAAAGAAAGTCAACGAGGTTCATGGAGCACAGGAATATTCTCCTTATTTTGGGAATGGAAAACTAAGGAAAATGAAGCTAAACGTCTTCCGCTTCTCTGAGTGTGGTTCAAGGTATTTTCCAGTTATCTTGGTGTTCTCAGTCCAGCAGTTTGGTTTGAATGCCAATTTGCTTTTCCTAAAATAAGGTTAAGCAGGGCACTAGATTTTTAATTTTTTTTTTAATTAAAAAAGAGTTTGTAATTCATTCTTTTCAGACGTGATTAAAACATGCTGCTCCTCCCACTGGCTTTCCCGGGGGTGCCTGTTTCCCCGGGAATGCGCTGCAGTGCGTCCAGGTAGGCTGCAGCTCCCCGAGACCACCCGAGGAGGTCACTGTTGTCCCCGTGAAATGCCTTTCCAATGACAAATTACCAGATGGACGCGAAGCCATGAGATGGCGTCAAATGCGCTGTTTTGTGTAAGCGGAACATTTCAAAAGGTGAATGGAAATGTGTAAATTATACTGCACAAGAACTTGTTTCTGATGCTGATCGGTTTCCCAGGGCTTTGCCTCAAGTATTTGCTGGCTTTGGTTTTGGGTTTTTTCCTAAAGCTACGTTAGCAGAGGTAAAGAGCAATAAATAGTGTTGGGTGGTTTTTTTTGGTTTGTTTTTTTTTTTTTTCCCCTCCCCAATATAATATGCTTATATCGTTAAGGAATAGCCTACATTGCTATGAAATCTTTATAACCACGTGCTGAGGTTTTTGTTAGGGAAAGCACTCAGTAGTGGATTTACTGTTGTATGGGAAGTGTGGAATATCACCTTCATGAACTCATTGTAAGCTAGGTACCATAGGCTGAAGACCTAAATTTGTTTGGTTCACTGTTGATGCTGATTTTTTTCTTTATCAACAAAGACTTTGAAAAGTCAGAATTCAGAGCAATGACAAATGGATGAGAGGATTTAAAAAATGAAGTTAATTTAGTAGACATACGTACAACGTTAAACTTAGGAAAAATCTAGTGTGCTGCTAAAAGATGGAACTTTATGCACATGTTTGAAATAAAAAGGTTTGTGTTGTTATACTTGAGTTTGGAATTTGCCAGGGAGCTGAAGCCATTTGCTCGATTCTTCACACTCTGTTGTTAGTATTCTGTAATGTTAGAAGAGGTTTTGTTGTCATCTATGTTTTTTCTTTATGAAATATCCTTAAGTGTGGATGCACTTGTGCCTGGCTTGCAAAAGAAATGCAAAGACAACAGTAGTTCATTCAAACGTTCCCTTCTCAAATGAAAATGTTATCCTCACTAACCACGTCTTCCATGCTCCTCTGTTGTTCCTTTTCCAGATCTACCTTCAATTTTTCCATTTGTTCCTACTGTTCTTTTTCCATTTCTGTTCTGGTTCCTTCCTCCTCTTCACTTCTGACATTGCCTTTTCTGCCTTTTTTGTTCTCTTTCCTGTGCAGATTTCTCTTCTTGGCATTTTTCAGGAGGAATCTGAACAAGAATGTCAACTTTAAATGCATTATTAATTTTATTCTATAAATTATTATTTATCTATTATTAACTGAGATGCAAAATTTCTGGAAGATATATGCTCTGTGTACTTATTAAAGTTGTTTTGACTTCTGTGGGAGTTTTCCAGTCACTGCGACCAACAGCACCTGTTTTCCCTATATGGTAAATGGGTTTTTAATGTATTTTTATATTGATATTTTTTTCCAGTAGATACTTGCCTTTGTGATACCTGATGACTCTTACACTAATTTGCTAGCATTTAGTGTCCCAAAATGTTGCTACTTAAGCTATATTCTTGAACCTCTGCCAACTTTATATTTCTCCCTGTTTTTTTCTAAATGTATTGGAAGTTGTAGCAAGGGAGGGGGCAGGTACAGGGGTTTCCTCCAGTCCCAGAAAAGAGGTATGGTCTGAAAAAGCATACAACCCTGTTAGCTGCATGATCAGCTAGAGGAGCACTGTGGTGAAATGAGAAAGCTACTGACAGCCTGCATTTCTGGAGTTCTAAACTAGGGCTGAGGAAAACTTTTCCAGGAGATTTAGAGATTTAAGATGCTTACCTGAACAGCCGTTAGTCTTTGTTCCTTTTTTTATCCTCATTTCATGAGATTTTCTTCAGCACATGGCCCTGCCAGCACCCACAAACACCATTTCTCATCTCCACAGCCCCTCTGCTCCTGCCGGCTGCTGTGTGGGAGGTGCTGGATGGGGTGGTTCTTGGAGGCAGGGTGGCCTGAGCTGGGGAAAACTGGAATGCTATGGATACTGTGGTGATTGTTCCTTCAGAGAACAAACATTTCAGTCTAGAGGTAAATCTGGTCTTTCCGTCACTGTTTTTATATTTATGTAATTTTTTTGGAGTGCAGGAAAGAATAAATCATAAACAGGACCCAAGTGTTGTGGCTTCATCTAAATCTCATAAGAGAATTTCCCCAATGGTGTAACTTGGTGACTTAAAATGCATATTCTTGGTCTTTCTGTCCCTCTTCTGTTTCTCCACCTAAGTTAATCAAGTATATCAGGAATCTAGTTTTGAAGTTTCATTTGTTATGGTCAAAAAAGGTGCATCAAATGCATGATCAGGACTGTAGTGGACTTCAGACAGAAAAACTGGAGAGAAACCAGTTTTAAGATTAAGACCTTGATGCAGACAACTATTAACTTGGAACACATGATCTTGGCCTAACCAACACTACTGATGCCTTGACTGTTCTCCTAAAGGCTTGACTGCTCTTGGCTGTCTGTCTAAATGTTTACAATTAACCTCAACTGGGCACAAATGGTAGAGGGCCATGCTACCCAGCAGAGAGAAGCTGCAATATGAGACAGGTGAGTTGGGAGCTTTGTGCTGCCTCTGAGCTGCTGGTTAATTTTGTGCCAGCTTTCTCCACCTCTCACAGTCTGCTGCCTACAGTGCAAGGCCTGACAAATTCCAACTTTCTACTTCCAGCTATGACCCTAGTGCACAGAGGCATGCCTCAATAACCTCAAACCACACTTATTTTAAGTGCATGCTCTAGTACACATATTTAGAGGTATTCTGGTTTACAGGTGAGGTTTGGAGAGAAAAAAAAATCTAGCTATTGTCTGCTTATTAATACAATATATAATACTTGACTTTTGATATAAAATAAAGAAAAAAACACCTCTCCCACTACTGTAAGTATAGCTGAAATAATTTTGACTGTAATGTTTGATATATTTTGTTTGAGGCTTAATAATAAAGAGATCAGTTTTAATAATAGCTGATTATTACCACTCTCAAAAAATACCTTTCCCACTACTGTAAGTATAGCTGAAATAATTTTGATCAGTTTCTTGTTAGTAAACCTTACCATAAGTGCTTATGATACATAGTGATAAGGTCTATTCATTTATCTCCTTACAAAACAGCAGAAGCTGCAATGGTTGTGCCAATTTGTTAGTTCCATTATGAGCTGCTGATAAGAGAATATTCATCTCTTCAGGATTTGCATGCTAAGACTTGACCACAACTGCTGCAGTCCACTGTAGTACAAGCACTGTCCTAGCTGGTCTAAAATTCCAGCATGAAAACTTAACCTGAGCCATGAAGAGAACTTCAAGTTGCTCTTTGTTCCCAGTGATGTAGAATTGCTGAGGAAAAGATAAAACTTTTCCTCTATAAGTTAGAGTTAGCGATTTATGCTGAGAGCTAAACCGATTGGATTTCAGTCCACTGATTTGTACAAAGAATTGCTGTTTGCCCTTGGAGAGTTGTTGGTCTTTGTTTTGGCTGTTCCCTGCTCTCAGTGTGACTGCTTCTGCAGTTCTGCACCAGGGAGGCTGTGAACTGCACACTGAGACCCCTGATCCATTTGACCCCTAAGGGCACCCCCTAGACCAACAACTGGGGGATAACTGATGGCACCTCAGGATATGCTTTGAGACACAGCCTATCCTCTGCTCCTCCAGCTGTGTTATTTCAGATCCTCAGGAGGAGGAACAGTGCTGTTCTACCATTAATCAGTAGTGTCTGCACTCCTGTGTGTACATACATCACTTGACAGTCGACTGTATACAATTTCTGCAAGTGAGTGATTGTTTTGCCACCTTAACTTTATCCCGATGGTACAAAGCAGACAGAAAGTGTACCACAAGCCAGACAGCACTTAATGTATTGCCATTGGGTGTCTGAACCATGATTGAAACCAGTCTTTAACAGAAATAGATTGTCAGAGACATTACAGGGGAAGGGGCAGGAAGTTTTGCTGCCATAGGACTTACAAGATCAAAGCTGCTGTCAATTGAGTATTTTCTTTCCTGCTCTCTGTTCAGTGGTAAGTCTCCTCTCATATAGTGCTTTTCAGAGTTACCTGTTTTTATGCCAAATGTCTTTGCATTTCCTGGTGACTGGGAGATCTCAACTGTTGTTCCAGATTAAAGCTCTGTATCCTGTATTTTAAAAACCGAAAGATCAGAGAGAGTAACTATAAAATGAACAATCAAAATTTAGATTTGATTCCGCTTAAGGAAAAGCTTAGGGAGGTGCAGAAAAATACCGAGGTTTTGTTTTACTCCCACCTTAAGTTCTCAACATGTTTTGCACATCTGTAAGCCCTTAAACTCTTCAGAATACTTTGTCTACATCTAAGGAACAACCTGTGTAATTGTAATGGCCTATCAGGTAGCTGCTACTCTCTTCAGAGACCACTCCTCTCCTCATTATTAAGGTAGGTGAGTTCCATTCTCTCTTTTGCTGCAGTGAAGATACAAAGACTCATTTGCCGGTGCTTTGCATATTTAATAGTGGTGAATATTTCAATAATTACGGTTTCATTTCTGTAATAGTTGTAATCCAAAGATTTTGAAATATTTTAGAAACTTAACTTTGATTATTTTTAGTTTAGAGGAGATGTGTAACCATAGCTTTCAGTCACTTTGGCAGCAGCAAGTGCTCAGCTTCTCTGAAAATCAAGCTACAAATATTGATGTTTCACACTTTAATTAATAAATTCTATATGGATGTTCTGTGAAGTCCTGTTTGGTTTTCCTGAATATAGGTCTAAGATGTGTTTTTAGGTCCATAGCATCGTGTTTTGCCTCCTCAGAGATGGCTCTGGGGAGACCAAAAGCACTTAAAGCACCCTTCCAGTACCTCAAGGGGCCTGCAAGAGAGCTGCAAAGGGACTTTTTATAGGGCATGTAGTCATAGGATAGGAGGGAAAAGCTTTAAACGGAAAGAGATTTAAATTTGATATTGGGAAGAAATCTGCTGTGAGAGTGATAAGACATGGAAACAGGTTGCCCAGAGAAGTTGTGGATGCCCCACAGATCCATGGAAGTGTTCAAGGCCAGGCTGGATGGTGCTCTAAGTAATCTGATCCCATAGAAAGTGTCCCTGTCTGTGGGAGGGGGTTGAAGTTACATGATCTTTAAGGTTCCTCCCAACCCAAGCCGTTCCATGATTCTTGTCTGAAAAGTGTTTAGTTTAGAGCAGACAATTGATTCTGAGAGGTGTGAGCCTGAATGTAACTATTTTGTATGAAGAGTTAGCACCTTAAGGGCACAGTAGATGTGGCTTCTAGGGACATGGTTTGCTTGGGGGACTTGCTAATGTTAGGTTGATGGCTGCACTAAATTATCTCAATGTTCTTTTTCAACCTAAACAATTCTATGACTCTATGGTACCTTTCTCTTTTTTTTTTTTTTTTTTCCCCTCAGTCCTAGTTTTAAGAGGTCTTCTCAAAATGCTCTATAAAGCAATTAGATGCTGTCAAAGTCAAGTGTTTTAACCTGAGGACTCTTGACAGGGGATCTGTCTCTAATTGTAGAAACAGGAGGCGCTGCCTGTCCCTTCTCAGAGGGAATATGGCCCTCAGAGGGATCTGTTGGTGAGGTACCATTGCTGAGAATTACCATTCACATGCTTTTCTGAACTAAGGCATTGTGGTAATAACTAAGCTAAGAGGCCTGATTAGAATAGAAACAAATGCAGTAGAAACCTGAGTCTTGTTTGCAGAAATGAATGTGAAATATAAAAATCTTCTGTCTCTGTGTAAACTTTTATCTTTTTAGTAAAGTCTGTTGTATGGTCAAAGCAGGCTTCCACTTGTACAATACTGCATTCAGGTTTTCTGTCCATTTGCTTGTCTGAATCTGTATAAGTGAAGATCAGCTCTTGATCTGGTTAGGCCAGACTCAGATTTGTGCAGAGCAATTTTCTTTGCTGATCGTCTGTGCTGCAGCTGTGTTTCAGTGCCATTGGCCTCAGCCAAACCATAGGATGAGAGAATAAATCTGGTTCTAAATTTGATGCTGGAGGAAAAAAAAAAAATTTGGAACTTGATGTTGCAATTTCTTTTGGCTTCAGTTACAGATTTTTGATAGTCCCATCGAATTTATTTTTTCTCAATGCATAGGATGGCTAAAAGAATTATTTAATGTACCTGTAGAATAATTAATGAGGTGTAAGATTAAAGACTTAATAGAGGCAAAAGTGACAATAGTATGGCCACTGAAATTACGGGATTTCTCTCCTTTTTTTGTGCTTTTGGGCAATATTTTAGAATTGAAGATGTGAAGTTCGGTTGTACTTCTAAATCTCTGAACCAGTATTGAACCTTTAAATGACATGACAATTCAAAGGTCTCCTGAAGTCTTATATGAGACAGCAGTAGTAAAGAGATGGGATTTTTATTTAAAATCCAAGTCTGCACATGTTCTATGAAGCTGACTGGATCAACACTTGTGATTTCAATTATCAGACCTCAACTACTGGGTAAATTAATAATAAAAAAGATATCTATAAACAATAATCTGTGTCTCTTCCTGACAAAGCCCCAGTTTTCTTGCTAGGTTTAGCTGAGAGTACAAGCAAGTAAACTGTAGAAATAAGCAATTATTAAGCAGTAGAAGAGTGTTATGTCAATATGTATTTTAAGGGTACTACTTGGGAAACCCATATTAAAAGAATGAACTTGTCCTGGAGAGGAAGGAGCAGGATTTCCCCTGAAAAAAGGAAGCCATTCTGCCTGGGGGTATTCGGTGCTTTTTTCTGCAGAGCTGGCCTGTGGTACAGGATGTTAAGACACCAGCAGAGAGAGCCATTGTTTCAAGGATATGTGGAAAGCTGCATACACGGTACAGCTTGCAGGCAGGGCACAAGGCTGAAATGTGTGACTGTAAAAGCTCACGTAGATTTTAAAGAGAGAATTCTTGTGGAGAAGGATCTTCACTTTCTGAAGACCTGTTCCTCCTCCCCCACAATATCAGGGATATCACAAAAATCAAATTTGCAGAAGGATCACTCAACATTAAAGGCCCAGATCCATGCCTCAACTGTTTTATACTTCCTGCAATGCACAGGCTTTAATAACTTACCTAAGGTATGTGCAGAGCTTGTCTCAAAAGAACTTATACTGTGGGGGTGATCTCATGTGCCATGGAACATTGGTCAGGAAAGGGCAAAGAAAGAAAGTAAGACATGAATTCCAAATATGTAGTTATGAGTCTTGAAACCGATGTTGAATGTGGTGGGGTTCAAATTCAATAGAACAACATGAACTGTTCTTCTTTGAGACTTCAACATCATTAGCACTATTGAAAGTGGTGCATCCTTAGGTGGGGCAGTTGCTGTCATCCTGCTCTGAGCTTCCTTCCAAGAGTGTGCACCAGTCCTTTTTGGCATAAGGCTATTGCAAGCCCAAGAAGGAACATAACATTCCCAGCTGTTGTGTTATTAATGACTATTTGCAAAGCTCAAATGGGTCTATTTACTTGGGGTATGTGTAGCTGTTCCACAGCTTCTTGTCCATAAGCAAAACCCTGTAAGAATTCAAAGCCTGGACAAATCTCAGCAGAAAGCTGAAGCTGAAACTTCTCACCTTGCTGCATGCTGGAATCTTCCTGAATTCTTGATGTGAGGTGTTCTTAATTGGCAGAATTTCTCTTACTTTGCCAAACCTTTCTACTGTGGGGGTAATGAAATTTGAAACCAGGCAAGTTTAGCGTGGTTCTGAATTTCATCACAAATCACATCTCACACTTCTTATTTCTTGCCTGAGGGAGAAAAACTCCAGTATCTTTGTCTCCAGAAAGGAGGCAACGCCTGCATAGTTCCTCCATGCTGGCTGGTTTTATTGACTCGGTGATAATTGAGGAAGGAGTCAGGTATCAGCTTGTGTGTGATACTGGCACGTAGAGCCCTGTACAACCTAAGGCCGGCCCTGATGAGACAGCAAGAAAGAAGCAGTGGTGGCAGCATGAAAAACAACATTTTGCTGACATACCTTATGATTGTCACTAAAGGTTAAAGTGCAGATTGAAGAGCAAGGAAATTGCATATTGCTAAACAGAATTCCTTCTTTATATATGGAGAACTACTTCAGGAGAACAACTTCAGGTATCCAGAATCAACTATATACGCTAAGAAAAGCCAAACCCATATTATACAGGATATTTAATAAAAATACCAAAATGGAGAGAAGATGTTAAAAATTAGTATTTTTTCAATAACAACCATAACACAAAAAGCAAACTTCCTGAGACAATTTTTTTTCCACATTTGTTTGATCCTTCAGAAGCTCTTAAGCCTTGCATGAATTCTCACTAGTAATTTCATATTTGTCACTAATATTGAACATTTTATGTTTTATTATTTCATATTGTAGAACGTATGTGAATGACTTTTTCACAGACCTGACCAGCTTCAGAAAGTATCAGGAGCAAGTAAAAGAGTAAATACTTGCTCTTCTGCATGTTTTGGTCTTATTTGTCTTAGGGGCTATGTACTTCTGTTGCCTTGTTGACCCCACCTTCCTCACTAGAAGAAATGTCAAGTCTTTTTTTTGGCAGTTACTGTCAGTTTTACCAGCTATGCTGCTGCTTCTGGGATCTCATGCTGTCACCACTGTGCCTTGACATGGTGCAGAGTAGATCGTGATAATGCCAGGTATGAGTCCAACACTAGCCTAAATCTGCTTTGAGGTAGTGGGGGGTATGTACTATAAATTTAACTAACATCTTCCTTTTTCTTCTCCCTGGAAGCTGCCCTACTTTCAAGAGTACTAGTACTGAGAAAATTACCAGTGCTTGTCTGGCAAATGGGTAGTTGGGAGGGAAAAAGTCTGTAGTTGTCTTGAATTGTATCTGCAAGGTGAATAAAGGGAAACACTCATGGAATTACAATAATGGGAGATTTCTTTAAAGTTATCTCAGATCAGTGGATTTCTAAAGCATCCCACAAAAACAATATGGCCTATTATAAAAACTGTTTATTTACATTACTGGGATCCTGCAATATTTCTGGTGTGTTGGGATATGACCTTATCTTTCTCACCTCTTTTTCAGTCTTTTAAATGCTTTACACCTTTATATGACCTTAATGATTGGTGATTTCAAATCTTCAGCAACTTCAGGTCCTTACCACAGTATCTCTGCACTGCAGGAAGCAGTACTTTGCCTTGAAAGATCTAGGGACTTCTTGGAAAGTTGTTGTAAGGAGTAGGAAAGGAAAGAAACTAACATAAAAATGAGTTCTGTGGAAACAGCCCTGGAGGGAGTTTTCAGAGCTGGGATGTACAGTCATTACAGGCTTACTAACAAGAAATTCTGTATGTGTGGAGTTCAGAAAAGAGGAATCAACTATGAGATGAAACCCATGCTGTGTGAAAAGGTGTGCTTTAGGAACTTCCCTGGTGTGAGCAATGGGTAGCCAGGAGAGTTAAGAGCTTTAGCTAACAAATGCTGGAGAATAACAGATAAGAGAGCAAAACTTGCTCACTAATGCACTGGACTGTTTTCTTTAGTGTTCAAAACAGCAGGAGAGAACTCACCTTGCTCAGTGTTAGCAGTTCTGGCCTGATACACACATGAAAGTTTTGTACATGTAAAGTACAAAAGGGAACGTGTTTCCTTTGAACTTCTTTCTATTCTGTTCCTTCACTCTTCTCTTGGACTTCCACATGCCTGAAGCTAGGCCTAAGTTACTGAATGCTGTGTGGGTGCCAGCATGGCTTTCTGTGCCTGATCTGAGGTGACGGGAGGAAGAGACAGAGCCTGCAGTGACCAAGCATCAGCAACCGGACAGCAAGGATGTTATGTTTTACCCCACATCTTCACTTAACTGAGCTGTATCACAAGGCTGAGGGGAACCTCAGTGTCACATGAAGATTACTGTTGCATAACTTAAAGCATTTGAACAGCATTTCCTTGGCATCTGGGTGATGCTGAGCTTCTACTAAGTCAGTTCCTTGGAACAGTAATCACAGCAGTAAAAGCTGCTTAAGAGAAAATGGATCTGGCAACAAAAGCTCTGAACAACAAGTAACTGACATCTGCAGAAGGTTACAACAAAGGCAGGTGAATGCAGTTAAGATTCTGGTCAGAGCACCAAAATTAAGTGGGGTATAGGAGAGAATAGTTAAGGAGTTAATAAAGCTTTTCTTATTTTTAGCAGCTAGTGGCTTTCTGATTTCATTGCTAACATTGCATGACAAACCCTTCTTCCTCAGTTATAGGTGGTATCTGTTCCTTGATCCTATTTAAGCAATAGAGTAAATTAATTATGTGTGACACTTAAACCCAACAACTAAGCTATTTTAAGACTCTACTCCATGAAAATGTGCATGGGATGATAACATGGTGTCTATAGATTTTTATGAGAACAAGAGGACAAAATTTGTTTTGTGGTGACTGTTCTTCTGTTCAGAAAAGTCAAGATACATCTAGCTTTTTTAAAAAATATGCAGCTTTTGAGCTGCATTTGTAAAAGAAAATAAAGTGTTTTTTCTCAGAAATTGCTGAATAGATAAAGTCAAGGAAAAAAAAAGGGAGAGGTAAACTTTTTTGATTTGAGTCTTGAGGAATTAAATTGAGCATTAAAATAGATTTGTACCATCAGTCTCCTTAGACGTGAACACTGCTAGGCTTAATGAGAAAGTATTGAAGCAGAATGACAGTTTCTTATTAACTCAACAAGACTGGTCTAGCTATTTCCACACCGCTTTTTCTTGCTCATTAATGACCTTCTGCACTATAAAAAGAACAGCCCAAGCACTCTAAGCCCCTGGGAAGACCTTTTTATATGGTCTATCAGATGTTAAATGGCCTGCTAGCAGTGAAGAAACAACTCCGTGAAATGCTGATCAGCGTTTTTGTCTTGTTCTGGTGCCTAGACAAAAAACTATAATTGATTAAATTGTCTACTGCAAGATAACAAATGCAGGTGACATGCTAAGCCTGAATCACTGATGTCTGCACTTCATCCCAGCCAAATCCATGTTGACTTCAAAGTAATGGAGTCTCAGCTGTAAGTAGCTGAGAAAAGATAAAGCTGTCAACTTACCATGAGCACCACTATAAATGAGTGAACCGCCTAGAAGGAAAATGTTTGTCATTGACCCATCATTCTGAAAAAGCAGGAAGTGTAGCAGGAAGATGAAATACCATGGATGTGGTTGTTTCCTTTGAGTGCAACAAGGAGTTCTTGTGTCAGAATCTGAGCAGCTTCTTGCAGCTAGAGCTAACACTCTAATGTTGGACAGGTGTGCTTTGTTAGCCTCATCTCTGCAGTCACTTCACTGCAGCTGCGCAGAGTTGCAGATAATTCCAGGTAGTGCCTGCCTGTGGCTAGCTAGGTTGCTGAAACAGGACTTCTCATTGGGTTTGGGAGGTTGATAAATCAGGTTGTGAACTTTTGACAGTGAGTTAACTTCTTGTCTAGCAGTTTCACTGAGTTCAGTGGGTTCTACTCAAGCTTGTCAGTATGGGAGATTGCTGTGGTTGGGGGGAACAGCTCACACAATTGACCCTCAAGGTAATGAGGTTTGAGCTCAGTGCAATGGAGCCTTCAAACACACACTATTTTCTGCCCTAAGTGTTCACTGTGTTCTTATAGCTTGGGAAAGTTATAAGTTATTGAAAGCTGTGTTAATGATTTTCGAACATAGTCCTTGACTTTGTCCAAAACAAATCTGAGTCTGGAACTGTTTTTAGAAGGAGATTAGCTTCAAAAAATTTTTGTTTGTTTTGCTTTGGTTTTGTTCTCTTTATCTGAGTTGGAAATTGGTGGATATGCAGGGAATTGCTTCAGTAGGCATCAGCACAAGTCTGTTGAATCAAGCAGTATCAAGGTACCTATATAAAATCAAAATAAATGCCTGCACAATTCCCTTTGGACAGAGATTAATGATTTGACTTGATATGAAATCCCTATCCTCTAACCTGGAAAGCTTGCAGCTGTTAAAGGAGTAGTATTTAATAATAGACCAAGACTTGATTTCAATGGAAGCATTGTCTGAGTAGGGACATCAGAGCTCGGTTCCCGAGCACTAGTAAAAAAAATAAAATAAAATAGCCTTTTTATTTATTGGGCACTCAGACTTGAAGACTCCCAGGTGCCTATTAGTCTAAGGGCTTGTCTGTACAGGGAAGTTAGTGTGCAATATGTTGGAATATGAATTTACAGTGCACCAACTCCTCTGTGCTCCCCCTGTGTTTGGATATTTTTAGCACACAGTAATGGTACCTTTCTCCATGGCAGTTCATTCAGCTTTGAAAATAAAATAAATCACATTCTGCTTAATGCCTGTGTGGTGAGCGAATGCCAAATAGCCAATGCCCTCTAAACTTGTACCTGAACTTCCTCTTCTGTGCTAGTACTAAGGATAATGTTCAGTGGGATTCTCCTTGCTTTTTTAGAAGGGAGAAATACAGTTTTCAAAAGTCCCTGTATTTCAGTTCTCAAAGCTATGAGTAGGTAGCAGTTTAGATCAGAGGGTTCCAGTATAATTCCTTGAGAGTTATTTTTATTAATATTTTCCAGCTGACACTAAAATACGGCATCCTTTGCCCAGCCGAAAGGTACGTATGGCTTTTTAGTGAATAACATTGGGGTTTACTTGAGGTGTGCTTTACTTTCTTACTTGTTTAGTTTTAAGCTCAAAACCATTCAAATAAATGCTTTTGCTGGCTTATATTGGTGAGGCAATATCAGAGTGAGAACATGAAAGGAGAATAAAGGAGGGAGGAGGGGCATAAATACACTAATCTGTGGGGTTTTGTTTGCTTTTTTGTGGTAGTGCTGTAGTTTGCCAGTGTTTTGAAACTGTCAGTGGAAGGTGTAAGGCACCTGGAGAACCCTCAGTTCCTCACTGTTCTTGTAATGAAAATTTGGCAAAGATACCTGACTGCTGGTGAAGCTTTGAAAGATGGGATGTTGTTTGGTTTTACTCTTAACTTGGAAAGAAAAGTGCAGCAATGACTCTCGAGATAATATCTGGGTTTGGGGGATAAGGAGAATAGGAGATAAAAGTCTTGCTAATTCCGTCTAATCTATCCTTGATCTAGTCACTTTACAAAGTAAATTCCTTCACCCTTATTAGTTTGAAAATGTACCACCTTGCATATAACCATTAGAAACTGATGGAGAATCTTGCACCTTTCACAGAATTGATGCTACCTTGTTGTTCTGCCTCAGGTATCCATGGTATGTCAGAGGAATGCAGCAGAGAACCAAAGTCCAACTTAATCTCTTTATCCTGCATTAATCTGAAACTCCCAGAGACAGACAATCCTGACTTTGAGGCTCTCTGAATTCAGCATCAGTGCTCCTGTTTCCTAGAAGAAAAATTAGGGAGAAATAGTTATAGGTCCATGCACTTAACAAATGGTGCCACATGAATTAGGCTAAATTTCACACAACTTATTTTTAACTGTCTCGTTTCCTGAGAAGGGTCTACTTTGTCAAGTTCTGCTCTTCTGCATGGTAAAAAGAACCACAAACACACTAAAGCTAAAGTAAATTATTGTCTTTTTCTCAACTCTGTCATTAAACAATTGTGAATTATTCCATCCAGTTGGAGAACTAAAGCAGGCTGAAAGCAGCATTGCTACTTTGCCATATGTATGTGCAGAGAAGATACAGCAATCTGATGGGAAGGCTGGGATCCTCACTGGGAAACTGTACCATGGAGTCCACATGTGCTGTTGACTGCAGGGCCCCGTTCTGTGGGAGTTCCTTCTTACTCCCAACACCATAAGACTGAAGAAGAAATGTGACTTAGATGTCAACCACAATAAGTTGTCTTCATGGGATGACTGTGGTGAACCAGTCAACACTAGTTATTGCTGGGGACTGGTTTGTGTGATGTTTACAAACACACAAGTTTGCAGCTGGAGCAGATCAGAAAAAATACACGTCCTTTGTTTCAGTCATGCTGGGAGAAGGCTCTCGTCCAAGCCAAATTGTGCCTTGACCAGCTGATGTTGTACACACAGCTTTTCCTTGCCTGTGGTGTTTTTAAAGCCATGCTATGCATTGATGTGATCACAAAATATTTGAGCTTGTGATCTCCTGTGTTTTAGCTGTGGTGAGGATAAACCTAAAGGAAGTGTCTGCTCTTCATGCAAGGACAGTGCAGCTGCAGGTAGGAGCATCAGTGTTAGTGTAGTTAACCCTTGCTTTTATTCAAAGGAATTGACCCCCTACTGAACTTGTGTCTGTGTGAAGGAAAATATACTTGACCTTAAATGACTTGCACAAAAACCAAGAGGGAGACTGGCAGGCTGGGTCTTGCAAGCAGCTTGGCTCCTGATCCTCTGCTGAAGCAGCTAGACCAAATGTCTCTGTCCATTCATGCTGAATGAATTCTCAGTCTGTGCTACATTTCCTCCCTTGAATAATAATTGTTAATGAAAAGGAAAATGAGAGAACAAGGTAATGACAGATAGCACAGAGAAAACATTGAGAAGTGAGGAAAGAAATGTCTGGGAGTAATAGCAATGCTGTTATTCCCATGTTAATGATTCAAGAGCTGACTGCCATAGAAGCAAAAATGGTACTTGCTGCAGTCTATAGAGATTTGGGCAATGCAGAGAAAATTCCAAAATTGGTCAGCAATGGCCCTTCATGTTTGTTCTCAAAAGATAGCTCCGCTCCTGCATGGGCGTGAGGTGGTCTCGGAGATGCAGACTGCCCCTTGCGGGTTTAAACCTGTAGTTAATTAATCTGAAATCCTTCCTATCTGGACTTACTGGTTTAGAGGGATTAATAAATTGCTGAGACACCAGTCTCAAAGAAAATAGGCAGAACTCCCAATTATATCATCAGGTTTATCTCTGCCAGGATGGCATGAATGTGCCCTTAGTATCTACTTTAGCTCCACATCTGCTGTTTTTTTACCCAAGCACAAATACCAGTGATTCTAGTAGCTCTTAAATCACTTTTTCCTTCAGAGTGTATGTTTTGTTGTAACTACATTCAACTTCATTGCTCCCTCCCCTCTTTTGAGGTCAGTTGCCTGTGACAGATACTATGTTCTATTTCGTGTGTGCAGCTAAACACTTCTGATTTTAGAGAACATGGTTTTAATTAGTTCTCTTCCTCTCTGGTTGCTGAACAGAGTTGGCCTCAGGTGGAATTTTTTAATTGTACTATTGCTGTCTGTTACACAAGCTGTCGTTCTTTTTCATAGAGTAAATTTGAAACAAAAATTAGACTTTTTGTAGCAGAATTCACAGGACCGGTCAAACTTTAACAAGTAGTGTTAACAGTTATTCACGCCTGTATAGTAATGTGCACAGAAGTTCAGGGAGATACTGACTTTCCTCTCTGTTTATCTGGTTTCACTATTTTTTAAAAATATCTACCAAATTATCTGCTGACACATTTACATGATGGTGTGCAGTTGTGGTGCTGGAGTTGCCTATTTCTGCTGCCTCTTTAGGAACTGGTGTCCTGAGATATTTATTAGGAACTCCAGGCTTTCACTTCTCTCTTTTCTCACTGACATCAGTTCTTGTGTTTGACTGACCTCTGAGTGATTAGGTGTGCTACTTTGTTGGAAGATTTTTATTATTAATTCTACTCTTATTATTATTTTGTACCTTTTCTTTTGTTTGTTTTGCTGGGCTAGCTTGCAGCTGCAGTGAAGCAGCAGTTACTGAAAGACCTGACTGCTGATTTCCTTTGCTGTGTAATACTTGGGAAAACAGCAGCCTCTCATCCAGTACAGGTGAGAGCAATTCTCTACAATTTCATGGGCATTTGCCAGACTATATTGCATTGTTGGAAAGTTTTAGGGGTTTTGTTTATTTGTTTTTACCTAAGACCTTGCTCTAAGCTATTTAAATACACTCTGGAAAAAGCTATCTGTAGTTTGAATACACCAGCCCCTTATCTATACAGCCTCCAGAATCTCCTATCTCTAAGGCCTTGGTTTCCAAGATTTGGTAGGGTTCCTGTGAAGATAAATCACATCAGAAGCATGACCTTTATCCTTGGTGCTATTTAAATAGCTTAAATATCTATTGACTTCATGCCTTGTGATTTCAGTTGCTGAAAAGTGAATAGTAAAGAAAGGAAGAGTTGACCTACAGTGTATCAGATGAATGATATCTTTATTTATAGATCTCTAGAAATACAGATGCCATTTTTCAAAAAAATTCTCCCCCCAGCACTACTGTGTTGTGGCTGGTTGCTTTTGAGAGGGAATCTTCTTGGAAAGTAGACAGAATTACACTAACAGAAATTAGTATCTTCTTTTGCTAGGTTCCATATGCTTCCACATGGAACCTAGCAAAAGAAGATACTAATTTCTGTTATAAATACTAAAGTAGTTGAGGGAAAGATAAAAACAAAACAACTGTGAACCTTCTTTGTCTGCAAATAAATATTTCCTAGTGCTTCTTAAGAAAAATCTTCAAATCATTTGCCTAGGTAGTTCTGCATCTTCCTGGGGATTTTCTGTCGGAAGAGAGGGTGAAGATAAAGAAATCTGCATTTGCCCTATGAAGGGCAGTAGACCCAATATATTACAGAAATCTACACTGAAGTGTCTCTACCTATTTCCTTCACTACAGATGAAGGACTCCATGTCTTCTATATTTATGATCCCACTTTCACGAAACTGCTCTGAAATAATCTGTTAATAAAAAAAAAAACCCTCTTCTTATATTGAAACACCTGTGGAAAAACTATTTAATGTAAACCAGTGTGATGCAATGGCTAATTGAGTTTGGAGACAGTGCAAAACTATAACCAAAGACTGATTAACTCACTCAGCAGCACTGATGAATTAACTCTGGCCTATTTACTGGACTGTTCAAAGATCAGAAACACCAAGAACAGCGCTCAGCTGAGGCCTGGGAGTCAATGTGAGGAATTTTAAGGAAGTATCCTTTTCTTTGGGCTTTGTTCCCCATAGGAATATTAACCATGTACTCAGACTGCATAAACTGCATTCTGTATTGTTCATTATATTCTGACAATGCTAAATACTGTTCTGGTGACAGATGAAACTCTGCAGCTGCATGATAGTGTTCTATGATTGTGGAAAGACACTCTGTGGAGGGAGAGGACTTGGGTCTTTCTCATTCCTCTCACTCACATGGTGCATACTCTTTTCTACTCTCCAAAGACTGTAGAGTTTTCTGTGAAGATGACCAAAAGAGTTTCAGACCTGTACTATGAATTGTGTTGAATATCTGAATTATTAGAAATAGTTCTCATAACTTCAAGTAATAAAAGCTAGCTCCTGAACGTGGCCTCAGAGCTGTCCTTTGCCAGGCTTTGGATGGTGGTGTAATGTCACCGTGAACCATTAGCTGCAATTTTGCACAGCAAATGCAGCTGCATCTCACTAGTGAGGTGATTCCATCTACAATCTGCTTTTATAGTCCAGGGTTTGTTTTTGTTAATGTTTTTAAGGTGCTTTGAGCTAAATGGCATAGAGATTTCTATTATTCTAACATCTGTTCCTCCCTTAGAGCTTGTATAACCTGAAGGATCTGTGCAACTTTAACAGACTCCATAGCCTGAATGAAGAAATAAGTTGGTTATGTTTCTGTGGTTCCACACTGGTGTTTGCATCATGCCTACACTTTTCCATCAGCAAGGAAGGTCTCAACAAATTCCATTAGTCTCTGGAAGCAGTAGGTTTTGGACAGTGTTGAAAAGTCTGGAGGGTGACTGTGGTGGTACAGTTGTAGATGAAAGAAAATATTCAGTTGGCACTCTGAGTCTCCCTTATGCTGACAAGGACATGAAAAGGTTTCAGGCTTTCTGCCATTTCTTACCCTAAGTATAGCCTATCCTTTTGATACTTACCCATTGTACTGCTTCTTGATCTGCTTTATCTTATGAAACTTTTCCAAGATGTCTTTTCTCACCCCAGTTTCTTCTATAAATTCCCTTTCCAAAGCTGTTACCCTAAGATATGGTAAACTCTCCCAGCTTGACAAGAAAATGTCTCTGTTTTCTAATTTTAAAAGCATTTTGTACATTTGTGGTACTGTAGAATAATTAGTGTGAATAACATGGGAATTTATCTGGGATATAGACTTAAAGTTTTGTATTCAGACTGTGTTGGGGTGGGAAGCAGATTGCAGAGAAGTTCCTATCTGCTAGCTGTTGCATACATAGAACAATCCTCACCATTTATTGTGATGGTCTGGAAGAAGCTTAGTTGTAAATCCTTACATGGAGGTATAGCTTATTTGGACGTATGGCTTGTTCAGACTGACTGGCAGCCTATGTGTAAAACGGGCCTAGGGCTGGAACAGCAAAATTATTGCACAGCAGGACTGAGCTGGGTTGGCACTGAGGTGTGGGAAGCTCATTTAATGCAAGTTGTAGCTGGTGGTATCAGTGCTTCCCTTTCATGAATGCAGAGTTTAACTTTGCTGCCAGCCTGGCAACTTCCCACTGGGATAATGTAATGCAGCTGCAAGATTATTTTGGCTCTGTGCTAACTCCTTCCTATGCCTTTTTTTAATAGTCTGTCTCCTGCCTTTCCCCATTCAGTCATAAAACCTTTCCTGACATTTGTACTACTTTTAAGAGCTAGTAAGGGCATGGCAGTTGATAACAGAGCCAACACCCTTCCATAAAAATGCACTTTTCAGCAGTGAAATCTGCTGTCTTTTGGGGAATTTCAAGAGTTGGTGCTGGAGAAATGTGTTTTGGTTTGTTCTCTTTCTCTGCTAACTATCCTCCATATCACAAGGTTGGCTAAGATGCAGTTTTTATATTTCTGTAACTATTTAAAAACTGGGCTGAGACTTTGAAATGGAATAATAATCTGGCTTTCCTGAGTCTTGATCCACGTAAAGTGATACGAAAAAGCCTGAGATCCACTCTTAGGAAACAAGGCTTTTTCAGGTTATTGGTCCTTCTATAAGAATCAGGGCCAAATTTGGCTCTCTAGATACTTGACACGTAGTCTTAAGTGTTGATTTAACCCCATTTTCACAATTATTTTGTAGCAAAACCACTCATTGACCTTGTAAGTCATGTATCAGTTATGGTAGAATGAGATTTGTTGTTTTAATCATAACTAAAAGGCTCAATTTCTATCGCTGAGCTTTCCAGTTCTTATCCATCAATGCAAAGAATGTGAGATTATAGTTAAGCTTCTTACTTTTTTCATAGTGTTAAAAATCAGCTTTTAAAATCAGGATAAGGCCCTCTTTCGAGGCAATGAGGAAACGATCAGAATCAGGATAAGGCAAAGGCAGCTAACTACACTCTGTCTTTGACTGCATTCTTGTTCAGAACTGCAACAAAAACTCTCCCAACCCATCCTTTCTCATGCGATTATTTTCTTCTGGAATTTGACTTTTAAATAAAAATTGAAATAATAATTTGGATTTCTTGTATGGAAACCACAAATATGGAAGAATGTAAACTGTAGCAGTCACAAATGTTAGTGTATTCAGGGGCTGAAACAATAGACGGGGTGGTGAAAACTCTCCTCCTGCTTAGTTAATTCCTTACTTTTAATGGCACGTGAGGGCCCAGGTAAAACTTTCAAAGAACCCAAACTGACCTCAGAGGGAAAGGAGACTGCTTTTGTGTATCTGCTCTTTTTTCTTAGCAAGTAGGTGCTGACTTCAGCTGCATTAGTAAGAACCATTTCTCTCTACTGCCAATGTGGTAAATTATTCCAGTTTCTCTTCTAAAGTTCTGTCCTTGTCCTGACAAACCATTCTTGTAAAGGGAGATCTCTTTCTGCCACTTTTGTTGGTGCCATTGTGTTACAGATTGTTTGGAATACCTTTCCAAGATCTGCGATTAAGACCTGCAAAAGATCTGGGAGAATTTCTTTGTCTTGGTTTTTCTAAAGTCTTCCTAGGGGCTCACAGGCAGGCCCTGTTCTTTGCCTTGTGCCTTCCTGCTCTAGCCCCTGTGGGGGACAGACATGGAGACCCAGGTTAAGAGTTAAGATAGACCCTTGGGAGAAAGAAATTTAGACGTATAATAATTGTTCAGGTTTTCAAAAAATACTGAGTGGCCTGCCGCTAGAAGCAAGCTCAGTGTCCTCAGGACTGACTGAATATTGGGAAATCCAGCTTTTGATTTGTGTTTTTTTTAAAAAAACTATTTGCCCCTGCTGTCTTGACAGCATGGAGTAGGAAAGCAGCAAGAGGTTATCAAAAGATGTGTATTGAAAATAACTGGTCAGCGTCTGGAGGGTGTCAGGGTGTAGTCACCAGCATGTAAAAGCAGACATCTGTAGGATGCTTTGGGTTCCAGAGATATTTTTATGAATGAAAGGTGCTTATGACTGGAATGCGTGCCGAAATAGGCAGTGCTAATGGAGCCTCTACGATCTCCTTATCCTCACTAGTAAATCTGCCCCTGAAGATAAATGTTTAATAACATTCCAGTTTGGTTATACTTGCTAAAAGTGATTGAACTAATGACTTTTGATCCGATAGATCCATTGGTACTGGATAACACTAGGGGTTCAATCCCGTGCTGCTGATGTCTGCTACATTTACCGCTCTTGTGGCACTTGCTCCCTGATCAAATCAAATGATTTACCTGGCACTGAATGTAGTCCACCTTTCAGTTCCAAAACGGCAACAATTTATTTGTATGCATAAAAGTTAACAAAAATCTCATGTGCTCTTGGGCATCGGTAAATGTGTGTGTGAGAGGCAGCAATTTGAGTAGCTGTTTTGTTGTGCTTTGGTCAGGTGACAAATGTATGTGGTAGTACTGCATGCACAAACTTCTGATGCAAGTACTTGTGAATATGGGTCTGAAGTTTGCTTTGCTCAGTAATTCCTCTGCACTCAACTTCCTCCTGCAAACATTAGAGAAAGGTGGAATTATGGCTAAAGTAAATTTGTATCACACTTCAAACAAATACCTGTAGAATTCCTTCTATTTGGCAAATGAAGTGCTCCTAATCACTTCAATGGGAATCTGTCTGGTTTAAGGAATGCAGTATCTTGACCTAAGACCCCTGCTAACACTTACGTAATGAGACCCACTGAACCACGTGGGACTACTTATGCACATGATTAATTTTATGGGCAACTTTATGCAATATGCAGGTCCAGGACAGCACTTATAACTGCAGTCATCGATTTTTGATTGCAAAGTAACAGATTTAAATGTTAGGCTAGAGTAGCAGGGACCCCAGTTATGTTTTCCTGCTGCTCCACTGTGGGTGATCTCCTCTTTCTTCTAGTCTAACCCTTGTAGAGAAGTGTTGCTTCCACAAATTCTGAAAAATCTTCCAGTTAGGTATTTACTCACAAGTTCTTTATTAGATTGAAGTGCCTAGTCTTCATTCCAGGAACTTCTTGCTTTAAAAAAAAAAAAAAAAAAAAAGCCCCCCACCCTTCTGCTGTCACTCAAATATTTGCTTTGTTGCAGAATTCTGCAGTTCAGAGTGATGACTGAAGTGGCTGAAACTGTATGGAGAGAGAAATAACCATTTTTATGAGATAGTTTTCTAAAGATTTTTTTCTCTTCAAGCATTGCTTCTAAGTTTGATGAGTTTTATTGCCAACACTTTATATAAGAACTGTGTTGAGGCAACTGATCCTAATACCTCAGCTTGTATTCTCAGGTTTTGCAGCCTTGCCAGTAACACCTTACTGAAGACCTGGGCTGAACAGTGACTGGTAGAAATAATCTTCCCACTGTTACTAAGTAGGCTTCAATTTAGTAGTTTGAGAGACCAAGTGAAGCTCCAGGATGGATATAGCAAAACAGTGAGAGCAAAAAAGATTCCTTTCACAGCCTGGGAGTTCTGTCCTACACGTAGGGTGATAATGTCTGATGCATCAGAAAGTTTGCAGCAAAACAAGCATTTCACATGCTTGATTTCAAAGGCTTCACTATTTAAACTCTTTAGAAAATTGTAAGTAAAGCAAACCCAAGGCAAGAAAGAGAAGTAGCCTAAACAGACAATGTTGTTCTTCTGTCCCCTTTTTTATCCTTGCAGTGAATTAGGCAAGTTTCCACCTTCTAATCTTTCTGTAGGATCATGCACAATTTCCAGTGTAAGCATTCTTGCATAAACCTCTATCTTAAGGTCCATTTTCCTGCTCACTATCTTTCATATCTGTCTCTGTTTAATCTAGCTAGTTATGATCCACAAACCTGATCAGAAAAAACCTGCTTCCTCACTTGAGAGTCAGTGGTTGTTGTATCCCATGTCTTCAGGACTGGCTCTTATTGCAAGTTCACTGAAAATTTCATTATCTCCTCAATGTGACACCGTAGAGTCTAATCTAGACCGTCTGCACAAACTACAAAGGGGTGTACATAGGGGGAATTACCAGCATATTGTTGGAAAAAATAAGTCCACATTTCTGCAGGTGAAAATCTGTAAGGAAAAGCAGATTGGCCTGTTAGAAGGACTGATATAACTGGGAGGAAAGAGAATAGATAAACTTTTGGACCTGCAAGCCCTTTTCCAGCTTTATTGCTGGTTACTGACCCACTTAATGCCATTTTTGTTTATTGACAAATAACAAAAATTCATTTTCTGATAAATGTTTTATGTGTTACTTCATACTAAATTTTATAAGGAGATGTGGCTTGTACCTTATTACTCATTTCTTTTGTTAAAGAGATTTCATGTGAATGTCTGTGAAGATTTGATCCACTTTAAAAAGGTAATTTGAAACCTTCTACAGTGAAATTGAGAGCATCTTGATCATGGCCTATACATTTTCTTTATACTGCTTATAAAGTTAGTTTTAGTAGCAGTATTGTTTAAAAATCAAAATCACAAATGCAGTAAGCAAGCAAGCAAGCTAGACTGGCTAGGCTGACAGCCCCAGAAACAGAAATTAATTTGTTTTCTCCCCCCTAGTTGGGGGCCAGCATAAGCACTGCCAGGTCCCAGGTACACAAACTTACTAATATGCAAATAATACCTGAAGACAGGATAGGACCCACGTGGCTCTCAGACTGCTGTGATGAAGCAGTCTGGTGGCAGAGCCGGTTGTGTGGTGGTAGGCTCGAGGAGGAGACTGGCCAGGGTCCCAGGTAAGTTCACTCTGGTGAAATAAAGATAATGGCTTGGAACTCCGTGGAGGTTCTCCCCCCTTTCTCTTGTGTGTGCAGGCAATGCCAGGGGTAGGTTGCATTTTCTGTGTTTCTTTTGGAGGAGGCTGAACTGAGAGATTTGGTTATCAGCTGAGGGAAAGCAGCTGTCTCCTGCTGTCTGCGTGTGCTTACACAGGTGGGCTCCATAGCAAAAGCACTGGCTGCACCCAGAGTGGGGTCACAGTCACAAATTCCTATAGGAATGGCTCAGAACTCTAGCTGGCCAATTTTAATGTTACAGTCCATGAATGAGAGCTTGTCTTTCCCCTTTTTGTCTGAGTCCTCTTTACTTCGCAAATTCTTGCGCAAACACACTTGGTGCATCTTGTGTGATAATCTTCAAGTGCTGCTGTGAAAGTCAGGAATAAGTTGAGAACTCTGTGCATGCTTTTGTGCTTTCCTCTACTTATTAGTCCGTAGCTTGCCAAAGCCGCCCAGACCTTTAAGGAGGCTGTAGCGTAGCTTTTTAGTTCTAAACAGAATGATGTATGTTGTTTCTTTGTAATACAGAATTAAAATAACATCAGTTCTAATTTTGTGCCTTTTCAAGTATCTATACCTTTTCTGCAATCTGCTAATATGAATAAAAAATGCAAAATGATCATATAAGAAGTCTGTTCTAATTATAAGCATATTTTTATTCATATAAAGCACTGTTCAAGTCACCTTGAAATTTCCCTCCAGAGAATGGCTGCTAAAAATTTCATGTGCTTTTGCTCTAAAATACTGGATTGCCCTGTAGCTGATTATCCTGTAACAGTAAATAGAAAGACTTTGCCTTATATGTGGTACAATGAGGAAATTCTTGATATTCTTGTAGACTAGTAGCATTAACATTTTTGCAGCAAGAGGGCAACTTGGTATCTGTGACCTGTTGACTCTTACTTGTTTTTAAAAAAAGCCTTCAAAAATCCCTTGTGAATCTCTTAGTTAAAATGGAAAAAAAACCACCTCCACTGTTCTTTAGTAGAGACTGTTTCTGAATACTTAAAAGCTGTAAATAAAATCAGAACAGCTTTCTTATTCCTACTTGGAAGAAAATCTATGTTCACACTGTGATTAACCTGCAAGCCAGTTGTTTCAAGATGTTGACTCTAGCTTACTCTGTTATTCCATGACAAATCTGTTAGGATTTTTTCCCCTCAAATAAAGTTTTGATGCAGTTTGACATAAAATCCAGATACCTTTTTTCAAATATATATAATTTCTAAACCATAAGCACATCATTGCAAATATAAAGTCATTATCTCAGGAATGGACATCCCTTTTGTAGAGTTGACAGCTGTAGTATCTGAAGGCAAAAAGCATAGTCTGTGCAGTCTCCTTGACTTCTAAGGTCCAGTCAAGATCCTTCAGTGCTGGGACCATTGCAGGAAGGCTTTAATTTTTAAGGAGCTTTTCATTAATGGAGATGCTCTTGCTTTTGCAGATGTCTTTGAATCCTGCAGAAACGGAGTGGCTTCTTGCTGCAGAATAGAATATGGAAAGTACTGAAAGCTGCCTGTGGTGTGACCCATCTACAAATGTACAGGAAGGTAAACTGTGATGATAGCAATGTCTCACCTCAGGGGACTGGTAAAAATATGATGATACTTGAACTGTGAGATAACCTGCATCAGATGGGCTTTCCTCTGAATCACAGATTGAAAGAGAAGAGACCATATAAGTTTTTTGCAGGGGAAGTCTGCTTTGATTACCGGAGAACTCTGAATGACAAATGTGCAGTGTCATCCTGCAGTGTTTGGGTGCTAGACTGTAATACAGACATTGGCCATGGTGTAGTCTGAAGGGAGTAATGCAAATGGTTGTTAACAAAAGTATAGTGAAGGAGACTAATTGGACAGAAACAGCTAAAATATTTCGGTCCCACAAAGAGATGAGTGGACTTAAGACGTTGTTTAAGATAAGTGCATTTCAAAGAGGAGGTGGTGCAGAGGCTTCCAAAGGTCTCACAAGGATCATCTGAGAGAACTCATCTTCCTGCACTAGTGGCAGTTTTACCATTGGGTTCACAAGGCCAGGGTTTTGCCCTGGGAGCTAAGATCAGAGAAATCTGTGTTCTGGTGCACAATCTCAAAGCAGAGCATGGAGCTTTTTCTATGGTCTTTAGCTGCAGTACCTACAATAACTTGAAATGAAAGACATGTGTTCAGTTAATGATAACTGCTGCAAGGAAAACAATTTCCAGCCTTTTCTTACTCCCCAAAAATAATTATTCTCACTTAGATTTAAAGAATAAATTTTCTGATGAGAAAAGAAGTATTTAAATGCTGCCTTATGTACTTTATGTACTTGCAATATTTAACTTCTTTGGTTTTGGTGAAAATGTTTGTGGGGTTTTAATACTTGTGCTCAAAAGGATTGAGTTAGTGAGAGAGTTTGACCAGCATGTTAAATTTGGAACCTGGGAACAAACATTTCTGGAAACAAAAGAGTATGATCAGTGTTGGTCATAGAGTTCCAGGGTAATTGCATTATAGACTGTCCATTTTTCAATAATTACTTTTTGAAGTAATTATTGAAAAGGTTTTAAGCTTTTAAGATATGATTTAATTGAAAAATAATATAAGATTTATTTTCTCTCTTGGAACAAAGGAAGAAGTTCTGCTTTCTAGAATAATCTGATCATGAAGAAAATATGTGTGCTATACACAACTCTTAAAGTATTCCAGTCACTTATTTGTATATTATCACATTTTACCTTATTAAATATTAATCTTGAAGTTCTTGATTTTAATTTATTATGGGAATGCTGATTTCCATATTTGTTATTTATCGATATACCTAATGCATTTTGGGGGAAAGATCTGAAATGTAACTCAACATTTTCAAAAATAGCTTAACAAATATAAAGTATTCCAAAATTTTGTAAAATTGATTTCTGTTATAAATTTTGGGTCCTTGAACACTTGATATAGCTGGAGGGATTTTTTGGCTGTTATAGAACTTACAAGAATAATCCTCATAACTGAAAATTAATGAAACATTGGGGTTTGTGGCTTGCAATTTTTTTCAACACCTAAAATCTCTTCTGTTGTAATGAATTTTTCCAGCAGTAAACACAGGAAAAAATTCAAAACACTTTCTCACAAAGCTGAAATGTGTTTGTGTTGTGGAGTAGACACCTGATGTCATTTGATGAATAAGGGGCAATTTTTTTTATTATTAGTGTACCTCAAGCTGTACCTGTGAAAAAAGCTGTACCCTCAAATTTAGTCAAGTTATAAGCCTCTGAGAAATTTCTGTTTACATAGCCCAGTGATGTTTGTAAATGTGAGCTGGAGAAAATCCATTAACTGCTTTCTTATGTCTTTTGTCTTTGTTTTGCCCAGGATTGCTTTACCTAGGCCCACTGTTACTATTCATATGCACAGAAGACTTGAAAATTCGTAAGTTACAGTTTAATACATTTTTAAAGATGTTTTCCAGCAAATAATAAGACAGTGATGCTTTTCAGTTTCACATTATAGATCATCAAGGGCATAACCCAATTTCCACTGTAATTCAGAGTACTTTTCTACTTGGGATTACATCCCAGTAGCTTAAGCAGGTACACCCTGTTATGGTTTATTGCTGTAGTTTAAAAACATTTGAATAGTTGTAGGAGCTTGACTTCTATGACCAGGCATCTGATAAAGATCTGTCTCTTTCTATTATCTCAAACAACATTCTGCAGCACTAATCCTGGCAGCAAAACAGCATTCATGCTTAATAATTTTACACAATGTCAGATATCTTCAGCTGTAATTATGGTTCAAAATGGTTTAAATAGTGGCAGAGATATTATTTTGGCAAATACCTATCCTTCAAGCCTTATTTTAGAAGAAATAGCTAATGTTGTTTGCATTCACATGTTTTTAAGATGCCATGCATGTGACATTTCTTACTGAAGGGGACACTTTCAAGAGTGTATTAGAATTTTTTTTCCTGTTCATTTAAGAGAGTTGTTAGAAATCTTACATTGTCTCTTCCTAAAATAAGTGTTTTTCACAGGTGTTCTACTAAACAACTATTGCTAGGAGGTTTTTAAGGTTTTTTATTTTTGCTGTTTTAAAGCTATATTAATAAGGCCTGGTCTTTTTGGTAATACAGTTTTCTTGGGACATACCATCTAGCAAGAAAAATGTATATATTGTGATCTGAATGAATTCTTTCCCTCAAATACAGTTCTCATCCTGTGCAGCCTACAGGATGGCTGGTCCTGTACTGAGATATTTGGGTAAAGAGCCTGTCAGTGCATTTGTCTGTCATGAGCCTGACTTCATTTATGCAACAGATATTAACTAAGATGCTTTCTCATGCTCAGAGTGAGAAGAGCATCTATGCTCTCCCTTTGAATTCCTTTAAAAGAATTTGAAGTCTTTAAAGGACACTTCATTGTATTCAGAAAAGTGCTCTGTGATTAACTCATCTGTAGCTCATACAAGACCCTCATATCAAAACCAGAAAGTGTACAGTTGTTCTTTGCTTCTGAAACCCACTGCAAGAGACTGTAGGAGAATAATTATTTGTGAGGATATTGCTGCTTGCAGGTAAAGATTGTCTTCAGCAGAACCTAAGGAATGCCATACTTGTTCACTTTGACTCCAGTTCTTCTTTGTGTGTGGGGCCAGGCCTCTAGAGCAAGACTGACTAAGAGGCAGAAAGTTCATGAGCAAAAGTATTTCCCTTCATGTATGGAATAATAAAAATTAAGCAAAGTTGATCCTTCATAGGCACATATACCCAGGTAACACAGAAGAATGTACAGAAATCATATACAAGTTGTGAAAACGTTGACTATCACTGACTGGAGAACTTTCTTTGAATCATAGCAAATGAGTTAATGATCTTATACAAAACTTAGTTAAAATATACTTTCTGGCTGCCAGCTTTGCACATTGCCCAAGGAAGTAACAAAGAACAGCTTGTTACACTGCACTGTTTCCCCTACTCCACTGAGTTTTTCCCTGTATCATTTGTGGGTGGAACATGAACTGTGTGTGTAACTGCAGGCATGATTTGACCTTTGAGACCTTCACCACTGCAAGTGATACAAGAAAAGTGAAAGTCACCGCTGATGTTCAGGTACCAAACCAAGGACATGATAAAGTTTGAAAAACACAGTTAGAGAAAACATAATTTTTGCTGGCATGTGGCTTTGCTATGTTGAACTGCCCTGGCTTGTCCTGTTAAAACTCAGAGCAAACCCTTTTACCAGTATAAGGAGGCAACACAGAGTATGTGTCACTACAGTGGCAGGATAATGCAAAATACCAGGAAAAGAAAGAAGGAGGGAAAATGATGTTTTCCTCATTGAGTTATTTCTTTTCTTGCCAAGTTTTGCCAAGCCCTGCACATTGAGCATTAGATGTGCAATCGATTCTGTGCCAGAATTTTACATAGTTTGCAGTAAATGTGGCAGCTTTTTAGCAGCCCTACTTTCATCCTTTATGCTGATGAAAGCCCTGCTGGCTTCTCACTTCTCACGCAATACCCTCAGTTCCACACCAAATGTGCCAGGTATTTTACCTGGCACGTGACAGCCTGTAGCAATGGATCTGTTTATGGGCTTGCTGTGTGCAAGATGCTGTGATCTGCCCCTCAGGCAATTCTGTGCATTTGGGTTCTGATCTGATTGGAAGGGGGTCCAGCACTGAGCTGGGGGCTGGGGTACTCTGCCTTATGCACTGGAAAGAAAGGAAAACCCAAACCCGTGGCTGAATGCCCTACAAATGTGCTAATGGGAATATTGGAATATAAAAAGACATGTATATATAGGGTATATAAAGGAGTTCTAATCCTCTTGGGTTTCCTGCTTTTTCATTGGCATCTGGCCCACGTGAACTTACAGAAATAAATCCCCTCCCTGTTTCCCCTCTTCGTACAAGTCAAAAAACACAGTTCCTAAAGTTGCCAGGACTCCTACTAAAGGTATCACGCTAGTCTCCATAGCTTTAAGAAAAGGAGTAATTATAGATTACTTTCATAGGACAAACATACAGCAGTGGCTTTACTTTTTGCTCTTCCAGGAGGGCACTGTGTGCAATCCCTTTGGGGACAGCTTTGGGAGTACTGTCTGGAAGGACATCACTGCTGCTGGGAGCTTTAACACTGGGTCTGCTCTCCTGACATGCCAGATCTTTCTTTAAACTATGAGTGGCAGGAGACCTAATGCTGGAATGGTTATTTTTGGGTATATAGCTCATCATCTTCAGCAGAAAGGGCATCGCAGAAAAGATAATGAAATGCTGCATAAAATGGATACACTTCTAAACAGGAAAAACAAATAACTAATAATCCAATGAAGGCCTTTAGAAATTAATAAATATATAAGGTAACTTGGGATTTCCACACAGCTAATTTCTACCTATGGCTATTTCATCAATCCCTGCTTTTGCAGGTGGTTCTTTTTCTTTAGCAATTAGCAATCTGAAAAGATGAGTAGTTATAGTAACTTAATAGAGATTCATAATAGTGTTTGTTGAACAAAAATAGCAATTGTGGTATTACTGCAAAATCTAACTCATGGATCTGCTACTGGATTTATAGGGGCATGTAGAAAGGTATTTTTTATAGTATTCTTTAGAGAATGATAATAGACACCATGTTTTTCCTTTGCTCTTAGAAATAAGAACTGTTCTGTCTTATATTCCACTGGGTAACGTGTGCACTGTTGAATACTGAATTTTTAATGTCAATCACTAACTTATGAAAACAATCTCTGCTTTACTGATCTTAATACTTGTGAAGTATTAGGTGCACAAGCACACTTTCTGTTCTTATATGGATATTCTCAGTCAGGGCTTCATTTCCAGAAACAACTTATTTGCTATTATAGAAATTTTAATGAGGCAGTATTAATTGATAGGGTTTTCCCCTTAATTTTTATAGAAAATCTGGTTGGATTTTAGTCACCTAAATACCTGTATGGCAGCACAAGCACACTTGAAATAGCCTTAAATGAGTTAATTGGAATGTTGTAAATAGTTCTGCTTGTGATTTATCTTTCCTGAAAGCTATAAAATGCATGTAATTGAGCTGCTGAGGGATGCTGTGCCATTCAATAGGGCACACACAGAGCACTAGGAAAGGGACCACTTGCCCTTCTGGCTTAGTTCCTGGTCAGTTTGTACATTCTCTCCGCTGAAGCTTATCCTGAAGTCTCTGGTACAGTGCAGCACTAAAAGCATGTGCAATGCCTTTCACATCTTACAGAAATGTATGCAATACAACAAATATTTGAAAGCATTATATGTACATAAATCTTGGGTTTAGGTGTGTTTAGTGTCTTGAGTCTTCTAAAATGTTGGTATCAACTTATGCTGCAGCAGAGTTGGTAATTAGATTTTGCTGTCATCTGAACAGCCCTTGATAGTTATTTTGGATGCTCTGATGTGCTTGCAATCAGGTGCCATTTGCAGAGGGATGAGATTTGGTTGTGAGTAGCTAGAAAGCTGTTAGATATATGACTGAAAATAAATCAGTGTGACTAACACTAGGCAAAGGCAGTCTTTTTTACATAGGCTTATTGGCCTTTCTTGTCATGGTCCTTCATGCTTGCATTCATCCTTTCTCCTGCCTTCTTCTCCTACACAGCCTTGATTGCCTGTTGGGGACCAGGTGAAACTACCTTGGTGTATGCCTGGACAGCCTCCAGTGGCCATCTGGTGCTGATTAGCTGGACCTTCTGGCCCAGAAATGAGATCAACACTTTCTCATGGCTGCTGGTCCTTGGCTTGTGTGTGTAACAAAGAGCTCCTGAAGTAAAAGAAATGAGAACAAGTCAGGGTCATTGTGATTCACTCCCTTAACCATTTTCTTTTTTCAAATGTCTGTGTTCATAGTATCCTTTTGTATTGTTTTGAGAGGACTGTACTGAGCAAAGTCAAAAGGCACAATAGTTCTGAGTGGCGTCCTTAAATCTTTGTTGATATTAGGAACCTGACAAATACAATATAATTTTTCACCCTGTGCAATGCTGAACTGGCAGTTGCCAATTAGAATTGCTCACCAGGCTGGAGCCAAATTAGAAGCACTTGCTATTGTTTGTTTTAGCATTTCTAATCTTAGAAATTGGGGAAGAAATGGTTTATCTTTACTATATGGCATAGATGTAACCATTTCCCTTTCATTTCATGATAGGCTTCTCCTCACAGGACTTTCCAGTTCTCCCTCAACTATCTTTGATTAATAAATAGTAATAGGCATTTTATTCAAATACATCTGTTAAAGGAACTGGAGTTTCTTTCATACCAGTCAATGAATGCCACTCATATAAAGTCGACAGGAATTGCATGTGTGTGGAATCCAGCCCTAAAGTAATAAGGACAAAGCCTCTAATTTTTGTTTCTAGATATATATCTGACCCTTGCAATTATTGTGAGAAGATGAACACTTATTTAATGAGGCTCTTCTACTGGATTTCTTCAGTGACACTGCAAAGTCAATCACTATGCTGATGATTATAATTACCTGTGTCATACTACAGTATTTTTATTATGTTTTCTGGACTTTCCTTTTCTTCTAATATGTCAAAATATTTAAGAAAGCAGCTGTGAATTTCCTTTTTGTTGATCTGTTGTGCTTTTTCTGGGAGTAGATATCATTAGGCTAATGAAAATTATTTCCCTTAAATGAGAAGTGTGCTTGAGCATACAGGCAGATGAGGACAAGTAGTCATTACCCAGGGAAGGAAAAGCACAAGCAAAGACTTAAATACTCTGACCTATGTTACAGCTGTAGGCTGAGCAACTGGCTCCTGATGGTCCTCTGTAGTTCCAAAACTGTGAAAACACAAGCAGGAGGAGAGGGGAAACTGAGGAGGCCAGGAGATGAACTAAAGGGAAAAGTAGGACTGTAGTATACGTGGAAAACCTTTCTTGCTCTGTTTCCAGTTGGCAAATTCCAAATATAATACTATATACTATAATAGCTTTTTTTTTTTTAATGGTATTTGCAGTTCAATTGTTAAATTAAAGGCAGGTATACTGGGAAAAGTCATTGCCTTTTCAAAGTAACAAGAGGAATAGTTGCCAAATTTTACATTTTAAAGGGAAAACATTTAAGCATTAAATAGTGATTATTGAGGAAAAACTTCAAACTAAATTTTCCCTAGGTATTTCTATTTTCTTATACACAAAATAAGTAAAAAGCCCCATGCATCTTTTTTCCTGAAAGCTGTCAAGCAATCTACATAAAACTAATTTAAATCTGAAGGGTCTTGTTCAGAAAAACCAAACCAAACCTCCAAATATAATACTACCAGAGGTTGAACTCAAGTGATGGGCTTGTTCACCTGGAAAAGAAGGAGTTGAGATGCAGATACAGAATCACAGAATTGTTTAGGTTAGAAAGCTTAGGTTGGACCTTTGAGATCATCGAGTGCAACCATTAACCCAGCACTGACAAGGTCACCACTGGACCATGTCCCTAAAGTGCCACATTGTACCCTTTTAAATACCTCCAGGGATGGTGACTCCACCTCTTCCCTGGGCAGCCTCCTTCAATGCTTAACAACCTTTTCAGAGAATAAATTTTTTGTAATATCCCACCTAAACTTCCCCTGCTGCAACTTGAGACCATTTCCTTTTATCCTGTTGCAGGTGACCCCGAGGACTGGTAGACATATCTCCAATATTCTGGACTGTTGATACTAAACTCTTTTGTTGTGAAAGAAGGAGATGATCAGATTGGCTATTAAAGCTTGTTTGGGGGTTTTTTTGAGGAAGCAAAGGTATTTTTTTACCTTTTTTTTTTTTTTGTACTGCATCAATGTTGGTTGCAATGAAAGACATGGCTATTGCTTTGTTAATATGTGTGTGGATAAATGGACAACTATGCAAAGTAGCTGCTGAAGGACCTGCTTATCTCAGGCGTTTTCTTTCTTAATTTTGCCTAAGCTGAGAAACACTTCTTCATAATGTTTTTTGTCTTTGTAGCCTTGGCAGCCCAGCTTCCAAATCTGATCTCTATTTTCTGGCAGTGTGTGATGTTGGAAACTAACTGTGGGAGGGCCACATGCAATCCTCAGTTCTGTGATGTGCCCTGTGGCTGTCTGCCGTTTTTAAAAAGAGATATAGTCTTTAGAGACTACAGGTCCCAGCAAGCAGTGCTTCATTCTGATCTGATAAGCAAGTGCTCAGATCTGATCTGTGCTGCATGTCAGGGCATGCTAGATGCATGAGCCACACCTCAGCATTTGAGATAAGGGTGGCTACAGACTGCTCCAGCCAACAAAGGTTGCAGCTTTGGCCAGAAGCTGATTTTTTTTTTTTCTCTTTTCCTCTGCCTTTCAGTTTTAGGAACTTATTTTATTTTATACAGCTATGCAACAGGATTCTGGTATATAGCATGATTGCCCATTATGTTGAATATGCTTTTGGTTTCTTTTTGGTTCTTTTTGGAACCTATAAAGAACCAGCTGCTTCCTTTTCCTCCTCTGTGACAGCTGCCCTCATATGCTGTTCAGGAGTGGGCAAAACTTTTGGAAATGGCTGATTGCTTCAAGTAAGGGTGTTGTTGCAAGAGAGTCAAGCCTGTTTTTACTTGCTAAAGAGATCTGACTCATTCAGGCAAGCTTTGGATAAACAGTCTGAAATTTGGGGTGGTTTATCTGATAGAACTTTTAAAAAGTTTGTCCAATATGGGAAGAGACTACCTCACTTTGACCTGGACAGATGAGGAAGGAGCTTTGACACACCTTTGGGTGCAATTTAGACACCTGTTCTGAAATGCCTTCAGATTAAGAGTTCAAAAGCTGACTCTGCTTGGATGCAGTTCAGGATTGAAGCAATCCCTTTCTCTCAGTCTTAGGCTAGATGCTTCCCAAGATGTAGCTTATGTGGATGTAGCTTACTTCTCTGTAGCAATTCCTTTCTGGGTTCTGTTCTTTAGCTGGATCTGCATCTGAACAAGGGAAGGCATGATAAAAAGTTCTTTTGGAGTTTCACTGCATCTCAGATGCTTCTTGGGAAGTGTGAAAAACCTCGGGTGACTCTTCTGAGATTTGTAGGTTGACTTCAGTTTCAGGTACCTGTTTTAAAATATAAAGCCACGGTGTAAAGTGCCCTGCACTATTTGCCATCTTTATTTCTTGCTTTGTAGTCTTGTTCAAAGAAAGTTCAGCTGAGTGAAGAGCTTTTCTTGTTCTTTTAAGTTCTGTATAAATATCACTTACCACCACACGAGCAGCAATATCAGATTGATCAAGAGGCCTGTTTGTCCCAGAATTTCATCTCAGTCCATGGTCAATAATGAACTCATGTTGGAATACTTTCTTGCTTAGAAGCTTGAACTGCCTAAGTTAGCATTTGCTTCTAGATCACGGTAACACAAATGTTCCTGCCAGCATATTCTGGTCATCCTGTATTTGCACTTTTGCACATTAAACATAAAACCAATAGCATTACTATTTGGATTTAGTTCTTTGTCTAGATGGCAGTATGGGTAGCTGAAAAGCTGCACAAAGACAAATCAGATGCTGTTAACTTCTTCCTGCTTGATGGTTTGTGTATTTTGAAACTTGGAGATAATTCTCAAAGTGGCAGTTTGATCATGTATTAGTTCTATTTAGATATTTATTGAATCCTGAGATCTGACTTTTATCTCAACTTGATAAATAATATAAACTTTGGCTAGTAGAATGAGGATAAATACATACATAAAGAAGAGCAGTTAATGAATAAGTAGCTGGTCAACAGAGATGAGAGTGGATAAAGATACCTGTCAAATGCTTAGCACCATAAAACTAAGGCACATTTAGCTTGATCCAACATCTGAAGAATTTAATTCCTATTGATTTCAAAGGAGTGCCTTCTCAACCTGTATGATATGAATTCTTATCTCTTATATCCTTTTTCTTCTCCCCCTCCTTTTTTCTTTCCTCCACATTTTTCCTTTATAAGCACAGTTAGGTTATTTGATCTGATTCCTTTCTGCAGCACATTTTTTTGTAGAAACAGCTTCCTGGAGAACAGTGGCACCATGATATACTAGGAACAGCTTATTGGGTAAAAGTAAGATGATAAAGATGGATCCAGTGCTTTTAAGGTAATAGCCAGCTATAGAAACCTGAGCTTTTACAGGGGAATACTGTAGTAAGGATAGCCAAATAGTCTCTGATACTGACTTGGAGAACTATCACCAGCTCTTTGCTTTTATTATAGGTCATATATATATGCCTATATATATAGATAGGGCATATATATGTGCCTTCTTTTCCTTCCACAAAAAGGCATACTACTTGATTGATTCTTAACCACAGCAAGTTTTAATTAATTTATACCTGTAAATATGCATATCAAACTACTGTACTGACAAATCTATAATGGGATTATATCTGAGCCCCATTTATTCTGACTTTCTGGCAGACATGAGTCTGTTCCCCTAAGGCGCTTCAACTGTGCTGTCTTTTCTACTTCTGGATATCCTCTTGCTCTGTCTGACTCCACCTCAAATATGTCTGTATCGTAGGACCTGGTTTTTCCTACAGTTGTCCCCGGTGCAATTACTGCATGATTAAAATATGCAGTGTGGCTGAGACCTTGATCATGTTCTAACAAGAATATAGCCTTAGACATATAGCCCAGTTACAGCATGGTAACGATGTCACAGAACAACCCTGCTCATCTTGCAGCGTGGGGTGGGGCTTTATGTGCTTTTCCTTGGCATATTTCTAGTCACACCACTTGTTATCATTGCATTTCAAATGTCATTATCCCAGGTGCCTAGATCAGCCCCGGGAATGAACTTACAAATGCCCCTGCACAGCTTTTCCAGCACTTTGCTGCTGTCTGCAATTCTAAAGAAGTAATAGTGCACTTCAGAGTTTCCTCTTATTTTCAAATCATTAAGTTTTCACAGAGTTAAAAACTTGATTCCTAAAAAAAGTACACAAAGGTATTTGTATAGATTTTAATTCTGGGACCCTGAGCTTGAGACCAATCTTTAACTAGTGGTTTTCAAAAAGAACTTTTTCCTTAAAAACAGGCAGTCCACTAGCTGAACACTCATAACTTCGTAATTTGTCCACTTTTGCCCCTTCCTGGGAAGTGTCCAATATTATCCACTGTCAGAGACAGGATCCTGGACCAGATGGATTACTGGTTTGTCTCAATTGTACACCTTTTATGTGTCATGGTTAAGATATGACCCCTGAGACCATTTCACAAGCTATACTGACTATAGAAGCATTAAACTCCACGCCTCCCCCCCCAAAAAAAACCCTCTGACCTTTCTATGTTCTTCTATTACCACATCTTGTTCAGAGTCTGTGGCAGATGGGATGGGAGGAAAAAAAGCTATTTGCATTAAGTCCTTTTACTTTAACATCTTGGCTCTTTGCATATCCTTGTTTAGCTCTGAAAGAATGGGAGAGGGCCCAAAGATGAATGGCAGATAAAAACAGGTCAGTGCCTCCTACTGGGAGACTTATCATGGAAAAAAGTCCCTGCACTCCAGATGCCCCTGTGGGGGTGGCATATTTCCTCATAATGCTTTTAAATGGGTTGCATTGCAACTGTGCTTCCTTCCTACAGAGCTTTGCCACACACAGCCACAAACACTGGGTTGTGTATACTTGAGAGATTCTCTGTGCCCTGTAGTCACAGCTAGCAGTGACAGCAGTGACAGTGAAATCAATGCTTCCCTGAATTCTCCATGTTTGTAAGCATTGTCATTCTTCAGGAATCTATGAAGTTCATAACAATGCCTGCTCTGTGGCATGCAAAAAATATACATATTTCTTTCTTTCAGAGAAATAGCTTCCACAGAAAGTGGAATGGGATTTCTCACCCTGAAGATGAGACATGTTGATAGCAATGTTCTTAACATCAGTTCTTAACAAACAGTGGATTTGTTTATAGTTTCAAGTGCCTTGGATTTTCTATAAAGTTCTGCTCGTTCCTGTGCCTGTGCTCTGCCATAACAGCCTTTTTGACCTGGAGACCTTTCAGCTGTGTGCTCTAGGAAGCAAGAGAAGGAATCTTTCATGGAAGCACTGATCAGAACAGTGTGCTATTCCATCCCTTCTGGGGCTAATTTCCATGTTTTCTTTGAATTTCTGTTATTTGACTTGAAGACAGTCTTCATTTTTGACAAACCTGAACTGTTCTGCAGAAAGCAGACACTCTCAAGTAGTTGTGCTTAGTCCAAAATCCAGTTGCTTTCAAAGTGATCTCTTACAGAAGGAATTTCTTTTTCTTTTTTTTTTTTCTTTTTTTCTTTTTTTTTTTTTTTTTTTTTTTTTTTTTTTTTTTTTTTTTTTTTAATGTCTGAGTTCTATTCACACATTTATTTCTTGGCTGGGATATTTTTTAGCTGGTTTAGTGAGCTGAATCAGCTCTACCACAAATGAAATGGATACCACAGCCAACACAAAAGGAGTAGGAGCGTATAGCTGGAGTAGGAAAGAGAGGGAATAAGTTGTAAGTTTTTCTATTCTTTGTTTCTAGCTGCAGTGCTTAAATAGATAACATGTTTTGGTTTGTTTTTTTTGGTTGGTTGGTTGGGATTTTTTTGCAGTTCTTTTTTCCATTTTATATACAATTTAGCAAAGGATTTGTGCTTAGTCTCAAGAGGGCTTTGACAGGAATTTCACTGACTTCAGTGTAATAGATGGGGTGTCTGAGGGGACTCAGTACTTTTGGTCAGGAACTGGCTGAGAGGCAGCAAAGCAGCCAGCACTGAACATCTGTGGGACTACTAAGCAGGAGAAATTTGAGTTGAGGTAGCATCCTTTGCAGCTTCCATTTTCCATCCTCTTGATAATGCCCAAACAGGTAGTTGGGCTCTATTCCTGCCAGATGTTTCTTGGCTTCCACAGTTTTTTTACAAGTTCTCTGTCCTCAGGCTTCCTTAAAAGCAAATAACACTGTCCTACAAGAAAGAAGTTTTGGAGGTCTGAGGCAGAAGTGCAGCATCTATGGAAGATCCGAGCAAGTCTAGTTTTTCAGGCTGAAGTGTTATGGATTTACATGCCTGTCCAACAGTGAGAACTGTTGAGATCATAGGTTGGGGGTTTGACTGCAAGAATTTCTATCCCTTCTGATACATCCAGTGACAACTGAATGATGCTGGTTTATGAAATCAGGAAGGAATTTATATAGCTGGGCTTTAGCAGCCTACACTCAAGGACAGCATTTAAGATTTGATTATTGTGCAGTACATGGCAAGATCCTTGTTTACCTCTTAATGTGCTTGGACACATGTTGAGTTATATCCTATCTGAGAATTCATACTGTACTCCAGGAAATGATGATTTGCTTCAGCAATTCTCTTTTTCTTTAAGGTGTTGACCAGTACTGTGAAATTTAAAACTATGTATCCTGAAGAAGGCAACATAATTTGAATGCAAACTGTATTAAGTGCTCACATCCTGTATCTAGCAGGAATTTCACCAAACAGGGGAAGTATTCATTGAACTAGGAGCAAAGCAATGTCAAGTTGAAAAGGAAATTACTATGGAAATGAGTTTTAAAAGCCTGAGGCAGAAGTAGGGAGAGGCACATTGTACAGGAATTTTCCTCATGCTCTCTAGCTTATACAGCCTTTCCATTACTTCAACTGCAGCATGTAAGAAATCTTTGGCTCGGAAAACAGTCACTGAGTTTCAGCATTTTTTGCTGTTGTTGTGGGCTGGCTTCCCTGTTATGAGATATTAAAGCCAACCTCAGCTAGGACTGGGGGATCTGCCTGTATGGGAATAGCCTTACTTGGGCACACCAAAGCAATAAATAATGAGCTTTCAGTGCAGCACTTTTTGGTCAGTAATGGATGCTTAGGTGAAAAAGAGAAGTATATTGACTGCTTGCCTCCTATACTATTCCAGTGCTTGACAAGGAGCAGATGACTGGGTCAGTAGGTTTAATAGTCCTTAATTTTTTTTTTCTCCCCCATAGATTTATCATTTCAAGGATCCATGTCTTGTGGCAATGAGTTCCACAGCTAACCTGCACAGTGTTAAGAAAGCTCTTCCATCTGCCTACTGATTAAGTATAAAGCCCCACCATTTTGATGTTTTAGAGAAATGCCAAATAAACTGCCTATTAATTTCCTTCATGCTTTTTATGATTTGATCTTAAATTATAGATTATGAATTACATAATTTTTTTCTACTTAAAGATTTTGAGCAATATGCAAGTGCATTTGTTGGCTTAGTGCATTGCAGAAATATGGCAGTACAATCAAAGAGTGATATTTTTCAGAAAGAGCGGACAGGTCCTCTAGTGTCTTCTTACAAATTCTGGAATATTCCTGAGGGAGCACTGGATTCCTGATACACTCTGGAATGGATTGATTGCAAGTAAAGAGATAGATGGCTTAGGACAGGAAAGTGGAAAATGTTAATCATGTTGGCAATAAGTGATGAGAAATGATTGTGTGGGAGAGAAACCCAGGTTGTTAAAGTATAAGTGTCAGTGTTTACAGATTGTTTGGGAATTAATGGAACTTTAAAGGCTCAGTTAATTCCAGTGCCTCAGACATTGAAAGGAAATAAACTGTGATCCCCTCACTTACTTTCATTTTGTTGTCATAAAAAAAAAAAAAAGCAAGAGACTGAAAACTAGGATTTCGTTAAGCAGCATGAGAAAGTAGAAATATTTCAAACAGCTTTTCTTCTACAGACTTGTTTTCATTCAAAACTTTTTGCTGAAACTGTTCTGGTCGCCCCCACTAATGGCAGAAATGTGAGTAAAAAAAAAAAAAAAGTGCTCATGCTCAACTGTATAATTGGATAGAAATTACATTAATCCGGACAGGTTGGCAAGTTTAACAAAAGCTGGTTTAGACACTAAACTAGGGAAGATGGCCCCCAACTGTAAACTTATGTAACATTATCTTCAAATGAAATACTGTTTGAATAGTCTGAAAGTTTATCACTTTGTTATTTACCTTTGTGGCTATTGCTTTCAGAGACAAAATTTGTGTCAAATCTCGGGAATACACATTTATTCAGAATACAAACTGTTCTGTCTTAATATGGAAGTGAGAGCCTATGAATTAGAAAGTCACAAATTTGTGTCCCTTTCCTATGTCACATGTACTAAAATTGTTAATTTACCAGGTTCAGTTATGCAGTACTATTATTTTGTGTATAAATATTAAGAATAATCTGAGGTCTGATTCCACTCCTGTATGCTGGTATCTATTGAATTGAACGGTAGTTGGTTTGGACTCCAAGACATGTGAATCCTGCTATCTGAGAAGAATGTTTGCTCTATTTTCCTTTTACTCAAGCAGGAAGGAATGCATGAATGAATATTCATTTTCCTTTTCTAATTCCCTCTATGTAATGCAATAGATTTTTTCAACACCCACTCTCCCACCACCAATAACTTCAGAAACGTCTGCATGATTCTTAAGCATAAAGATATTGACTTAAAGAAGGTCAGTGTAATTACCTTGTAATTTAAATGCCACTAGACCTGTACAGTAGAGCCTGCCTGCCTGTTATGTCAGGATCCCAGGTTCAAGGAAGTCTGAAGAGGAAGGTACCTCTTGGAGAAATAGTCTGGGCAAATCTGTTGGCTGGCTATTAGGTTTGTGAAATGGAAGTGGTGCCATGGTGTTCCTTTGTGATCCTTCTGCAGCAATAATTCATGTGGGAGAACTTTACCACATTGCTGCTGCTGAGTTAACAGGCTCTAATCAATAATTCAGAAGGTGCTTATGAAGATGCCTCCTGGTAAGCAGCCCAGGCAGTAAGAGTCTGAGAATGATGAGGGCAGTTACCTTGTTAGTCTATCCTGATTTTAGCCAGCTCTTTGGTTTTGGCCCTCATCTCAAGCTCCGCCTCTGTGCAGTGTGTAGCCAATGATCTGAACAACTCATAGTGCTGTGCAGTGAAAGAACTCATAATGAGTTAATGCAGCCTTGGTCTTTTCTCAAGTATTCTGTATACTCGTTCCCTGAGTAGGGTGAATCTGTGTCCTATCACTCCTGTGGCTCATGAAGAACTAACCTGGAGAGACCGGTTAATCTTCATGGTCTAGAAAGATCTGGTTTGCCTACATCCCAGTGAACAGGTGTATAAAGAACAGAAAGGACATAGGAGGGAAATCAAATGCTCTCCTAGAAGAGAAATAAATGAGCTGTAGGAATAAGAGCTCTAAACAGTGCTCATTTCCATAAACTGCAAATTCTATAAAGCTCTAACGCTGTCTGCTAGTTAGTCATCTAGTTTGTGTGGATCCGTGGAATGTAGTTATTGGCAGTTCTCAAAACAAGCCACCCTATACTTGCCCAAGTATTTCACAATATAGGAAGCATGTTGAAGCCTGTCCATGTTCCTTTGCACTACAGCCAATTACTGCATTCAATTATTCTTTGCCTACATCTCTGTATATATTTCTCCTCACCATTTGATCTTTTTTTTTTTAGTGAGTGCCTCTGTAAACAAGAGGTTGATACCACACAGTGGAAAACTTGCACTGACATCAGTGCTGTTCATTGCTTTTGAGGCTGCCCAGCCCTGAGAGCCCTCTTAAAATAAGCAGGACTTGACTTTAGGGTACTGGGTGCTCTCAGCTCTAGCGGCATGTCAGGCCTTTCCCAACAAATATGCCTGCATGTGAGAATATGGGGAAGATTTAAATGCACGTTAAAAAAGATAAAACTTCTCAAGAAGGAACAAAGCTATTTCCCCTGCAAGCTACTGCCTTGAACAGGTCTGCAGCCAGGTACAGCTACCAAGGCATTGCAGGAGGAGCCTACAATGAACCAGATTGTAAAGAGGTTTGTGGGAAAGGTGGCTGGATGGGGTAAGGCAAGTGCCAGGTACTCAATAGGCAGTGAGTCTGTGCTAGCCAGCAAGACCAGCCCTTTTGAGTTAATGTTTTGTTGAGAATCTGATTCTATGTCCTTTTCAAATGTCAGGTAAGAAAGTTCCCATTTCAATTCTCAGGTTGTCTGAAGGAGCCTTATAGCCTTTATTTGAGAATAAAGGGCTAAATTTAACTGACCCATTTTAAAATAAAAAGTAGGAAAGAAGGAGGTGCTTTTACACAAATTTTGTGTGTCTATGAACATAGTATTCCAAATAGTCTGTCCTTGTGTTTTTTGGGGTTTTTTGTTTGTTTGTTTGTTTGTTTTGTTTTGTGGGTTTTGTGGGGGTTTTTTTGTTTGTTTGGTTTGGGTTTTTTCTCTTTTGTGAACCTGATGTTATTCAAACCTGGCAATTTTATTCTGCAGTTTGTACAATTTTTTACATGCTTTTGTGCTCAGAAGGGCTTTCTGTTCTTTTTTACCACCCCCAGCCTATCTTCCTGTAGTAAACAGATTTGGCCATAAGGACAAGATGGGTCCTAACAGATGGAGCCTATTGGTGCTCCACAAAGATGTGTTGGGATTGTCACTAGACACTGGAGGACAAGAGCAGCTGTCTTGTTTGGAGACACCAAGCCTGCAGTCCTGGAGGTATTCCTCTTGCTGCCAAATGAGAACCCTAAAGTAGATCTCCTTCCTTGCTCAAAAACCAGAATTTGCACTCCGATTTCTTCCTGTCTGTAAATCTAAATTTCTATGTATAAAAGACTAGGCTTCACTTCCTGACTAGAAGGTGAGATTTTAGTAAAATAGTTATTACAAGAAATATTACATATTACAAGAAAGCTTGCAGCTTCTTCCCTGAAACAGCATGTTGTTATGGCTGGGGACAGCAGGATGGGTTAATCGTGGCCCCATTTCCTGAGGTCTCCTGCAGTCATGATTTGTGAATGCCTGAGAATACCCCTGCTGAATTCTAATTGTTTGTGGCAGTCGGCACATGATTTCAAGTGTTTGGTCACAGCAGTGTTCGTTTTCTGCTCTTTTAATCTTTGATGGATGTTGCGCCTGGCTTCACTGATGTGGTTCATGACACAGTAGGCAGTGATTTCCTATAAGATGTTTTGTCTCAACTACAGAGGTGTGGAGTCCCTATATGATGGCCAATATTTATTAATGACATCCCAAGGTTTCTAAAGAGAAAGCTCCACCGTAGACCATTAGAACCTAATCTATTCCAAAATGTCAGATGCTGTTAAGCAAGAGCTAACTCGATTGTACTGAGACTTTCCTCGTTAGTTCAAACTCTGATTAGAAGACGGATTAAAGGCATTCTCTTTGTTAAGGTTCACTCTTTATCTCTGCAGATATCATTACTATATAATCGGGATAAAGCTAGCTAAAGGCTCACGCAAGTGCTGAAGTTGAAAAATGTTTGTGTATGTCTGCACAATTATTCAGGCCCATATCAATGCACATGCATTTTTTTAAGATACGTTTAATTAGTAATGTGAAAAATGTTAATTTATAAATGTAGATAGTGTTGAATTTTGTTGCACATTTCAGCCTATTCATCTGGTGTTATTAGTATAAAAGGTCAAGTTTTCATATCATATGTAAAGCAGTAGGATTAGAATTTTAACAGCAATTTGAGAGTTGCTGGGATACAAAGTATTTTGTTCAGAATACTTGGTATCTGAGATCATTATGACTAGACAAACTGCTTCCTGTGATTTAAACATTGCTCTTGCTGTTCAGTCTAAACTACACGATGGCAATACTGCTGAAATATTCTAGGCTCTTCTTAATGTTTTACCTACAATTATTATTAAGCTTTGGCAATGCCTTTAAATTTCTCACAGTGTTCTTGTTTGTATATAAGCTCTTGGAAGAAAGGGTTCTTGATTCATTATGTGTTTGTGTGGTGCTTACCACAATATGGGTAATGTATATTTCTGTAACCTAGATAATAAGCTGGCATTATCAAGTAATAAAAACATCCAGAAGGCAAATGACAAAGCTTCCAAGTCATTTTCCAAGATGAATTTCCTAAAAAAATGGGGCTTTCAACTCTTATTCTTCAGAATTTTGTAGTTTGCTGCCTTGTGTGTGAATCATTTTACAAACACCTTGTAGGCTAGTGAGAAACAAACCAAAATATAACGAGCTTTAGGGAATTGTATGGAAGTCCGTGTTCTTGTATAAAGATTTGGTTGTTGTTTCTGTTCTGGTCAAATTAATAATAGCTCAACCAAGCTGCTGCTGGTTGATGACTTGAGTGTACATGTTAGTATGTGAAAGAGAACACAATATTAAGTGGTCATGTTGGTCCAGTCACCACTGAACAGATAGTTTGTTTAATTATCAATAATCTCTAGCAGAGAGGCCATGCTCTGAAGCATTAGTATCCTGCTTCTGAAGTTAGCTTGTGGAAATGTTGATCTTTTATGCGCCAAAGTCAATCTTAATTTTGTTCAACAGTAAAAAAACCAAACAACTAGCTATTTTGTTGTAAATGCTGTATAGGGTGTACCTTGCTTTATAGCTTCTGTTTATAGCTAGAAGTCTTGATTTTGCTTTTTCATGAGTGTTCCTTGCAGAAGTAACTGAAGTTGCTCTTTGGGCTCATGGATTTGATAAATTCTGATATTCTTTTTGGGCTGATACCTTTTGATGTAGGGTTGCAAGGACTGACAAAGAAGGTAGCAGGGCTTCTTATAGTGAGGTATTACAGTAACAGCATATCATAGGATTAAGACAAAGTCAGACCTTTCTACTATGGAGTTGCCTGCTGACTAACTTCTAATTTGCTTTGCCAGATTTTTATCACAGATTTGCTGCTTGTTCCCCGATGTCTTGCACGAATTATGCAGTTTGCCAAAGACTCTGTATTTCAGCAATGGCAGCAATTTAGTTAAACCCAAGTTTTCTGAATCCCAGCCCAGTATTTTTTATGCCTTGCTCTGTGTGACTTTGAACAAATCAAGTAACTTCAGCAAATGTATGAAAGAGAAAGAAAATTACTCAGTTCTCCACCTATACAGTCCTATGCACATTTACCACATGGACATATGGAGGCAGGCACACAGTTTGCAAATGCTATGTACCGTTTTCCTCTTCCAGAATTTTAAGATTGTGATTACTCTTCTTGAATGAAACAGAATAAATGATAGCTTGGCTAGATAGCTGACTAAGGAAGGAAAGCTTTAAGGGCTGTGACCACAGACTTGATGGGAAATAATTGTATTGTAATTTCTTTCCCATTTAAAAGTTGAAGTCCTCCTTTCAGTGTTGTTTTTCAGGAAACACCTACTCTGGGCAGCCAGAGTTTTTTTCAGAACATCTACAGCTGTTGATGACTAGCTGGGCTTGAGAGCGTTTCTGAACATCAGGTCTGGCAGTCCCAGCCTGGCTGTATATGTGTCAGCTGGATCCTGCAGGGCTTTTGCTAGTGGTAGTCTCTGCAAAGCAGTATCTTGGCTTTTTTTTCTCCATGGCCTTTCAGACCCTCAGGGTGCACTTCCAAAATGTCAACATATGCCTCATTTAAATCTTAAGAACAACTACTGCAATATTATCTTTAAAAAAGTAACTGCAGAGAGGCTCTAACAAACAAGAAAATGTTGACGTTTTCAAATCACTGTGAGACATCCTTAGCTCTACTCTGCTGCTTTACCTTAATGCAGGAATAAGGTCTACTTAAATTCTCGCCTTTACCTGATCTCCAAGGCTGGTGGTTTTCTAAGGGATAATGGATAATACCTTCACAGTTTGGAAATACCTGAGTGAAGTACTATAATGTCGAGATAGAATCTGCTGATTATCCTCCCCAAAGAATAAAGGATTTAGTCAGGACGTTAAGGCATTGCCAAAATCCTCAGCTGCCCCAGCTCACTAGAGTTAGACTGCTAGGCAGCGGGAAAGTAAGTTATGCTGAAAATGGTTAAACTACTTAATTCCAGTATTAGGGAGATCCAAAGGTAGCATTAAGTCATGTTTGTGCATGATCCTTCCTGTGACATGAGAAACTGGACACAGCTCACCGTCAGGCCTGCTGTAGTACTTATAGGCTATAATCTCTTGTCAACCCATGTCAGTGCCCTCACAGTGCTGGATAGGCAGTTCATGAAGTAGAATATAGATGAAGAGAAAATATTTTGTCTTTGTTGTCTCCTGTAAACACTGTTGGTACAGACTGATGTGAATTCTGTTTTCCTATGACTGTCTCCATATTAGAAGTCAAAGATTTTGCAACTTCTAGGAGATGACTGGAAGGAAAACCAGCCTGTGGTTGGCTTTTAAACTGTTTGGTCAGCTCTGACTTTTCTTACAATGTAAAAACAAGTAGTATTTAAACCTTCATAGGAGTATGAAAATACATGATGCTGAATGTGGATCCTTGTTGCTTGATGTACATTTTAATTTATTAGTATCTTGTGTCATCAGGAACGTCACACAACAATGACTTGCTTAGTTTCAGAATTTACTGTCATAGTCATGTGTGAATGCATCAGTGGGTGTATACATATAGCACAGATCAAGATGTAGAATGTTCGGAAAAAAAATCTTGCCTCAAGTTTGGGATGAGCTCATAATATCACTGAGGGTGGAGCCAAGTTAGCATGAGTTAAGCAAAATCTTCCCAGACAAATGTCAGTAGCAGCTCTACAATATCTCATACCATCAGAGATTAATGGATAATTCTCCTGCTCTTAAAAAGCCTCGTGCTTTTTACCTTTCTTTTTTTAAGCAGAGTTGCTGCATTGCAGAAAAAAATCATGTCATTGGCAAGGGTGTAGCTTACTAGTGTTAATAGCAATGAGTTATGCAGAATACAAAATGCTATTATGTAATCACTATGGTTATTAACCATGACTTGAGAAATATGGGAGCCAGTGCAATGATGAATATCATGTAGGATGGCTGACACTTTCCAGTCCAAGGAAAAAAGCATCCAAACCCCTCACTAGTTAGCATGAAAACTTCTTCCACTTGAATAGAAGTAGAGAAGTTTTTTTCCTAGTCAGGGTTTGTAGACATGAAGCCCACACATGATCTGTCTCAGCTGATGTTGATGGCAAAATTCCAGTACACTTTATAAAGAACCAAAACCCAGCCTTACGTGGACTTCAAAGAAAGCAACTCTCCATAGGTCAAGGTGTTTGAGAAATAAGTCAGCCTTTGTGAAGGCACAGAGACCTGGTTGGAACCATTTAAAACCTCAGCACAGGTATAGGGTTTAATAGTGACAAATTGACTATCGTTGGTATCTTTCAAAGGGAAGAGGGGACGATGATACTAAAGAGTATGTTTGAATATCAGGTTAATTTTACTAAGAGCTTGCTAACGGGAACCATCAGTGAACAGCAGTAGTCATTTTGAGGTTTCATGGAGTCACTGGGTAGTTAACATCTAGAGGACAGGAGCCAGAAGCTTTGTGTTATCTGTGGCTTCTGATCTGTTCTCCTCCATATGCCAAGGTGGTTCTTGTCAAGTCTTGGAGGGTGTGTAGATCCAGCTGTAATTTTCCTCTATGCCAGTAGCCCTGCAGGCCCATTTGCCTACCTCCCTTTTTCCATGAAGGCTCAGAGTGCAGAGTAAGTGTTCCCATTTTCCTACTGTCCTTTTCTGGAAGGGACAGACCCAAGCATTCATTATGTACTTTGCATTTGAAGTCTTGCTAAAATGAGAGTAACTTTCATGAGATTTCCAGTTAAAATAATCCTGAAACACAGAAGGGATAAAGTAGTGTAGACATTGGAGAGGAGAAAGCAAAACAAAACTTTTAATCAGTTTCGAGTTTGTCAGTTTGTGACTTATTAACTACACGGGAAATAATTCTTTCCTTATGTGCTTTCTCCATTGTGGCTTTACCTGCTGTCATCAGCAAATCTATTAAATGAAACTCTTGTCTGTTCCTAAGAATTGCTGTGCAGCACAACTAACACTTGAGATGAGGTGTTCTACCACAGACCAGCTACAGCAGAAAGTACTGAAAAGTGAGAGTTCAGGCTTTGAATTAGTCATCAAGATATTGCTCATTTTTAATCTGGAAGTAAGATACATTACCTCAATGGGGACTTTTGTCGGCTTCTTCTCAACTGCAAGAGGGTTTTATTGCTTATGTCCAGACAAGTCTTGCCCTAGGCAAAGATGTGATAAGCATTTGCCCAGGGCAGCAGGTGTATTGGGCAGTGAGTGTGAGCAGTGACTGCAAGCATGCAGCATACTTAGCCTTAAACCAGACCTAGTTAAAGCCAGGCTGCTGCTGCTGCCACCAGGATGGAGTCTCATTTGACAGTGGCACTTGTGTCTCTTTTCCTCCTTTTATCCTAGCGATAACAGGAACAGCAAGAATCTGCAGAGCCTCCTCTTCCTTCTCTTCCCAGCTCTTCCCAATGCATCTCCTCTGCCTGCAGCCACAGTAGCCTTTCAACACTGGGAGCAATCTGTTTTGCCTGCATTGCTGAGGAGCAGGTGGAATAATTCTGTGCCCAGTGTTCTGGATTTACAGGCCTACAAAGGATGACTAATTTGAACTGTTTCAGGGATACTGCATAGATTTTACCTGTGGTCTAGTGTGTTGGCTATGGAATACGCAAAAGATTTTAAAAACACTTTTAAAATAGCTTTTAAAATAGCACTGACTGGATCTGAGAAGTGCCCTAACTATGGGAAGAACTTCAAGAGCAGTACATAAAACAGTTGGAAGTGTTCATACAAGCAGTATGTGTAGTATATTACTAGTAAATGTGACCAAGATGTCTGTTAATAAGCATGCATGCTAGAGCCATCTTCACACCTGTGTTCAATATGGCTTGTATCACACTGGTTCCTCAATACTGTAGGTCAGAGTCTGGGGTACTGGTGTTGGTTTGTTTCATCTCATCCATGACCACTATTACTGTGAAACATGTTCTTTTTTCATGATTGACAACTTCATGAATTTGATATGTAATAGTACAGGGAATAAATGTCTTAGGAATAAAAAACAATTGTAGCTTGTTATTTCTCTCAGTTTAAAATGTTTTCCCCTTTGCCTTTTCTCTCTGTATAATTGCTCTCTTTACAAAAGGGGGTGTGCCATGAACAGAAACATGACTCCAGCCTCAGGTGTGATAGGAAGTTGTTAAACTAGAGAAACAGCTACTGTGTTACTGTACCTATCATTTGAATCCGTCCATGGTTCTTTTATGTTGTATCCTCTGTGTATACATAAATCTGGCCCATCCTAGCTCAAGGAATTTTTCTCTACTTTACACAAGCCTTTAGCCAGCAGCAGCAGAGAGATTAATTATATGATGAAGAGGGACTTGTGTAAAATGGTCTTAATATGGGGACTATAAAAACTGGGGGGTTCCCTCAGAAACTCTAGCATGCTTTGTTGTAGGAAAAGCAGCAGCAGACATCTCCAACAGATTGTGCTGTCATAGCTGTGAGAATCCATCCCAGCCTGAGGTACATCCCAATGCACTCAGAGGCTGGAGGGATGGCTGCCCTAGGGAAGGTGTAGATAAAATAGAGGCTTTGAGACTGCCGTGCATTGGTATTGCCTTGAATGTTGCAGCCCAGGAAGGGCTTTGGTAGATGAGTTGTCCCAGTCCACAGAGAAACAAGCATGCAACATTTCTCTAGGGAAGCTCTCTGGTACCTTGAATGCAATGAAGGCAGGGGATTCCAAATTATTCTCGTGATTGGAGTGCTCACATACTTTCTTTGATTTAGAGTGTCACATTCTGGCTCCCAATGACCAAAAGTTACATTTTAGAAAAGCTGTTCTGATAGCAATGCTAAGCAGAGTGAACAGTCAAGAGTATTGTGAGAGGAAGAGCAGAGATTCACAACCTGCCTCAAGGCAGGATGAAAAATACACAAAGCTGATGCATTCTTCCTAGTCCCTCTGGCTCTAGTAGAACTACAGTGCTGAAGCTGGGAGGAAAGTTTGGGATAAATTTTGATCTGCATTCTACAGGCTTTTTCAGTTTTTTTCTGTGCACCTGGATCAAAATATGATTATTTCAGAAATGGTTCTGATGACAGAGTGAGTCAGGTTAGAGTTGCTGCAGTGTGCATTCAGTGTGAACTCCCAGGAAAAAACTCCGTCTGTGGCTCTAATGTATTCAGTGTTTACAGCAACACCGAAGTGCATCATATGAGTAAGTCTCTTTTTTAGTCACTGTGAAACTGATGGAATGTTCTATTCAAAGAAAGGATTATTTTAAATCACTATAACAGATGTAGATTCAAAAAAATACACAAATCCTGGAACTAACAGCTTTACTCGTTCATCTGAGATCCAACAACACAGAGACAATTATTTTCCCTTTAAAATTTATTTTTTGTGTCCATTTTGCCTTCCCAAACAATGTTTTAGTTAAGATGTTCCAATTTTAGCTACAGCAGACATAAATCTCTCTCATTATATTGTCATTGATTGCCACTTTTTGATTTTCATTACAGAGAAGATACTATAAAGTAATTTGTCATTCTTTTATCTCAACACAAGTTAACATTCTGAAATTGAAAATATTTAATCTCTGAGAGCTACTATGGAGAATTTTCTAATAGCAACTTACCTCTGATTCCTAAGGCACTTTTAGTTTCTCCTGGTCTTTTTTTCAGCACCTCCCCGGTGCCACATCTTAGCAGGGAGAGATTAGGCATTGAGCCTGAGTGCTCAGACATATTTTTTGTTCACAAATAGACTAATTCGTAATTCTGTGTCTTGCTAGCACACAACTCCAAATAGCAGAATAGACTAGCATCCTGGGTTTTTGAAAAGTGAGATGCTGTTGGTTACTGTTTCCCTTCCTGTCTGTCCTGTATATTTCTTGTTCCCTCTGTTTCAGTTGTTTTAATATCTTAGGATCTCTGAGCCATTACCATCACCCTCCTCATTGTGGTCTGGGGTTGTTTCTCCATTGCTATGTTGTTAAACAGAAGTTGGGATCCTCATATAAGCTAGGGAAAATACAAGTAAGCACAGAAATACTCCAAAGACTGGAGTCATAGAATGCCCTGTAGTAAATCCCCCAATGTGACCAAATAACATCATCTTTCCCAAGCTGCTTTATTGTATTTTCTTCATGACCCTCCAAATTTCATTATTAGCTGAAAATTGAGAAAAACGGAGCTGGAAGAGATCAGTTTTGGGGATTGTTTTATTGAGGACTTATCCTCTTGGAGTTTGTGTTGGTCTTTAATGACTGAATGACTTTCTCTCTGATTATTAACTGATTTCTTGCAGAAATTTAGCTTAGGAACATTTAAAAAATTCCTAGGTAATTGCAAAGGTAAGAGTCCCAGTAGCCTTATTAAATTCCTGGCCCCTGTGATGGACTTCCAGTTCTTTATCTCCTTCACTAGCACTGGGATGGCAGAACCTGTTCAGACATTTACTTCTTCAGTGCTCAGGTGTGTGATTCTTTTCCCTTTACTTCATTCAAAGGATCTTTCTTTAATTTTCTCACTAAGATACTCAATTTGCTTTGAGAGTTTTTAGTAGGAACAAGAGGGGTGGTTGCTGTTGCTCAGTGCAATCACGCTCTGGTTTCAGAAGTGAAGTGTGAACACAGTGAGCAGCACTTCTGCCTGGCCTTGAAACCGGGGAAGTCTGTCAACTGTGCTTCAGCATCGTCTTGTGGAACTGCCCCCTGCTGCCATGTACAAAGACTTACAGCAGATTACAACACGGCAACTTTTAGCTGTATTTCATACAGTGTCTTTCATTCTACATGTGCTCAAAGTGCTTTACAATATACAAACAGCAACAGAAAATGTACAAAACAAATATGTCTTCAAACAAAGGAGCTGCTTTCTTCTGATGGCAAAAATGACACTTTTCCACAACAGAATAGCAATAGAAATGAGCCTGTACTGGAAAAGGCATTCTGAATTCTCCCCAGCTTAAGATAACTTAATTCCAAGCATGATTGTTCTTCATAACTTTATAATGATTTGAACCAAACATAAATTAAGAAAACAGAGATTTAAGTGGGAGTATCAATCTAAATTTACTCCCAAAGCCTGCTGTTGATTCTCTGCTTTGCATTTCATTAGCAATTTTTCTCCAGTACCCTATCACATAGTTTTTAAACAGTGTTTAATTACATTAAGAGGCTGTATTGGTAATTGCTTTTTATGATTGCCAGTTGTATTTGTGAGTATTGCTAGTTTATACCATAAAAGGAGGTATATTTCCCAATGAAAAATTCAGTGGAATTCAACAGCAAATTTTTGTGTGCTCCATCTGACCTGTTTTAAATGCCATTAAAAGAAATATCTGTAAATTCAGGACAATGTGTTATTGAAATAAACTGTCCAGTCTTGTAGCTGTGAAAAACATGCATTTTCAGTGAGTATCAGAGTAGGTCTCATTGAGGCAGTGATTGTAATGAGAGGTTTGTTTGGGGAAAAAATAAATGAGTTTACTCAAAGTAGGACCTGGTGCTCATCTGAGTGAGGGTGGGCTTTAGAGCAAAGGAGGAAAAAATTTCAACAAAGAAAACAGAGGTAGGGTCTGAGGAAGGAAATGGAAAATATTTCCAGTACTAAGGGGAGGCCAAGGGTGTTGGGAGCTCTAGGGATGCTGGGCATGGAGAAAAAGGAAAAGAAGGACTGAGGGATGAGTGGGCTGTAGGGAGGAGTGAGGATGGAATTATTACAGAAGCTGGTAAGAGGGCTGGTGGCTCTGGACTGGCTATGGAGTCTGAGCATTGAACCCAGGGATTCTGTGCTATGTTTGGGGTCTGAGTACAGCTGTTCAGAAGAGTATTTGGCTTCCACAGTCCATGAAACTCTCTTTTTATCTCATTGTGTTGGGAAACAAACTATGTTTTCCAGTTACGTCAAAAATGGGTGTAACAGAGTCCTAGAGGCCACTGTCACTTTTGTCCTGGGGCAGCTGGGTCTTCAGTGTGGGGAGAACATGCACTTATGTCAGATGAGACATAATGTCTTGATGCATATGAGGAGAAAAATATATTTTGAAAATGCTATAATTACATCTTGCACTTCATATCTTGAAGTCCCCAGTTTGTAAGTCTTTGAAGTCTTCTGTTAAGTTCCTCTAGCACGGCAGTATGAGTGTGTGCATGTGAGCACACGTGTAAGGAAGACGTATTTTAGGGTGATTATCTTTGGTGAGGAGAGGGACAGCAATAGGCAGTGTTAAATATCACTCTTCAGCATGGTAACTTGAGTACATCTGCACCTCTTTGTGGCGCAGAGATTGGATTATTAGCCTCTGTAACAGCACCATCTTGCACTGCAGTTCTGTTTGCTCTTGCAAACTGAGCAGGATCACATCTGCATAGGATCTTTGGCGGGGGCTCTGCTGAGGTCACTGACCTGCCGTGGAACCGTGTTTATTCAGTAAGCTTTCATATTGACACCCCACTAAGCCAGCACACCACAATGGCTTCCTTTGCCACAGTGCAGTGTTTACCTGTGCATGTAAGTTTAGGCTCAAAATACAAAGCACAGTCGCTGACTGGTTTTGATTTTTAGAAATTTTGTATGGAACTAGTTAGAAAACTGAGCTGTTAGTCCTCATATGTTGCCAAAGTTGTTTAGATAACTTTCCTCTGCTTAGAAATCTCTTCCAGTTCTTCACTTATTCAGTGCTAATCTAAGGAGAGCGGCAGTGCTGTTTTTCCCTGTTTTATGTGTTACACAAGAATTTTTGTAAAGAAGCAGTTGTGTCCTGCTTGAGATGGGCTCTGCAGCAGGAACAACTGCAGTAAACCTGGCATGTGTTGTATCTGCAGGAGTTAATTTATAAGCAGCCAGGCAGCCCCTCTTCACAGCAACATGTAACCAATGAAGGGTCTCAGGGCCAAGCCCACAGCAGAATGGCTCCTCAAATAAATCACTGCAGAATCCAGGGAGGCAAGTGCTCTGTATAAACAGGATATATTTTTCAGCATTGTATTTTGATGTATATGTGTGTGTTTTCCCAGCCCTTCAGCTGTGCACTATAACCATGCAATAGCTGCTAGTTGGGACTCCAAGAGTGAATGGTGTCATCTTGATAGTGTGATGCTCTACCTGTTTAGATGGCTAGTGGACACATGGGAGCCCAACTTTCCAGCATCACCAAGCTGGGCTGGAATTGGCATGGGAGCTGTGTGAAGATATTAAATGAGCTTTTCACTTTACCCTCTCTTGCCAGTTCCCTAGAATAAAGTTGAGGGGCCCAAGGTTTATTGTCCCTTATGTTCAGATTGTTAGGACTCACACTGGGACTTTATGGCCACTTAAGCATTATAATGGTATTGCTATGTCCTTTCCCCCCAGGCCTTCTGCACTGTGGGAGAGGCACAAAAAGGCAGTGGTACGCTGGACCCCAACTCAGAGCTCACTAGATGGCTGGTATTACCACAGGATATAAATAGGCTGGAATGGAGGCTGAGGGGGAGTTCAGTGTAATACTGCCAGCAACATGTGACTTGCTCAACAGAGTTACCAACTCTGTGGGATCAAAGAAGTTACACAGCCAGTACAGGCTGCATAGGAATTGGAGGAGCTTTCACTCAGGCTGGGGAGTGGGGAATGGATTTTCATGCTTAGGAACCTGTGCTGGATTCAAACTGGAAGCCTGGAGATGAAAATGTTTGGGGCCAGGCCTTGCCCTGCAAGAACTACCCAAGCTTCCATATGTTCTGCTTCAAAAGAGAGCAGGCAGGCTCTTGTGTTCAAAAAAAAGTTTTGGTTACAGCCCCTTGTTAGTTTAATTTTAGTTCTTATGAATTGACATATGGCAGGCATGATTTTTAATTAGAGCTTTAGCTGTGTTTTACTGGTAGGGTTGCAGAGCATTGTGGAATTTACACTAGGAAAAAAATGCTCTGTCGGTAGAGTAAAAGGCTGTTTAGTAATCAGAGTGGAAAGTTAACTTTGAAACAAATTGGCAACTGATCAGATAAAATTCAAATCGTTAACATTTGTGTTGGAAACCAACTCAGATCTGGGAAAAATGGAATCTAAGCTATTCTTTTCCTCTTGCAGAGGAACTGACCAGTGAACACACTGCATGCACACCAAACATCATTGTAACACCCCCTACAAAAACAAAATTAGTACTTTTATAGGGTTATCTGAGCACTTATCTGATTAATTTTCACATTAGTGTAAAACTAAGTGTTGCTTTAAGAAGTTTCCTTACATACTTTACAAAACAAACAAACGTCCTTTGCCAGTCAAAAACTAAAGGTCAAAAGTTTCCCCATTTGTTTTTCTTCTGAATCAACAGGGTGTTAGAGAGAAATGTCAGGAGATGTTTTGCTCCTTTGCATTAATAACAAATTCCCATCTTCCCAGTTCATTGTCTGAACTATTTCAAGTACTGAAAGAGTTAATGGTGTGTTCAGGCCTCAACCAGCAAATGCATTTAAAGCTCAGTCCAGCACTCACATGGTTTGTATTCTTGCTCTGCTGGAGTGGTGTGTTCATGGCATCTGGTTCCCTGGCAACAGCTTTCATTGGCTCAATCAAAGCCTTTTCTTCTTAAGAAAGCTCCCACTGTGACACCCTACCACCACCACTAATCACCATCTTAACTGTGTGTTTAAGATGCAGCTGGTATGAAAAATAATGCTTGTGCATGTGAGAAGATTAAGAGGCTACCTTGCATAGTACACCTGCCCTGGAGAGTGCTCTTACTCCTTGCTGTTGGGCGTACTTGAGGCATCTGCTTTCCCAGTGGTAGTGATGAGGCACCAATACACCAAGAGTCTGCTCAGAAATAATCTTTTGTTAGGCAGAAATCCATAAACCTTTGTGTCTTGTGAATAGTCATTTCCTCTTTGCAGCTGAGATGGCGTTTGGGCCTCTGTGCTATTGACAAGGGGAAGAAGTGAGATGTAGGGGGTGTACAATAAAATCCATATTGTTGAAGCTGTCTTCCTTGACAAGGAGGAAGCAGGAAGAAGTGTCCCAACATGTGAACTGGAGGACAATGTCAGCAAAGAATTCATGCTAAGCTTCCTCCAGGGTTGCATATATTGGTGTTTCTGAGAATTCAAAGTTTGTATAAATGTTGAGAAAATCTCTAGCAGTCTCTCCCTGTGTCTCACAGAATCTGGGGTACAGAGTGATCAGCAAACTTGAGTATTCTCGTGTTCAGGAATTATGCTTCCACTGTCAAAAATGCTGCCCTCGTGAGGAAATGGCTGTTAGAAATGAAGTTCTGATTGACTTGGCAGCTGATAGAAATTCTTTCCTTATTTTCCTAGTCCTGGAGACTATGCTGAAGGGTGCTCTGTAACCATCAGAAACCATTGCACTCCACAGGAATGATGCAGCTGGAGCAGAGATGTAGGTGAGGGTAAGCACAAGGAGAGACAGTGTGTGCATTGCAATCCATGTGCTACAGTGGTTACTTGTTTACCAGACAAAGCACAGGGGCCAGACAACCCCTCCTTTGCTTATCTCTGTACTATTAGGCAGGAGAGTGAACAGGGACTTAAGAATGTGGGCTGGAGAGCAGACATCTTCAGCAGCATGGCTTTAGTAATGAAATACCATGCCAGAGAACATTACACTGATTTTGTGTCTACTTTGGTTAGGTTTTAAGGTAAGCTGCTGTCTCCTGATAGAGCTCTTCCCTGTTTTAAAACATCCCTTGTTTAAAAACAGCATGTGAACACTAGAAGCTTGGAAGAGGGGAGAAGGAAGCGTTGTGTTGTGAGACACTGAGCTGTATTTGGCATAGAGAGACTGAGGCAATATGTGCCTGAGAAAGGAGATAGGGAGGACAGACTTGTGGTTAAGCTACTATATTAGGACTTGAAATTTGGGTGTAACCTCCACCTCTGTGTGGCCTTGTGGAAGTCTGTCATAGGCAAAATAGACATTTACCAAGGGCAGACAAACCTGAACTGAAGCTGTGGTGACTCCTCTGGCTGTAGCAGAGCCCAGGGGAGCTGCCTTGGTAGCTGCTGCTGCCAGAGCAAAGCAGAGCCAGCAGGATAATGCCTGGCTGCCATAGCCCTCTCATCTTTTCAAAGGCAGATGGAGCAGCAAGTGCAACTGAGCAAGGCTCAGTCCCCAGCTCTCATTCCCATCCCTGCCCTAGCCTTTCCCCTTGGCTAAAATGTTCTGGTGGTGCAACTATGAGAGTAGAGCTACTGTGATTTGAGTCAGAGTGGGGGGACATGTAAGTTTCTAGTCAGTCTCCAACTCTGATTAACTACAGGTGCCAGAGAAGAGTAATTACAGCAAGGCTAGGATGAGCGTCCTCCAAAATTCACTCTGTAACTCAAACAATTAGTTTCTGAGCCACCACTGGTTCTTTGTATTATGAGATTTTCTGAGATTCAGCCCAGCATTAGGCTGGCTATATTCCCTTATACTGGGACAGCAAAACTCACACAGAGGAGAAGCCCAGAGCTTGTTCTGTCTTGACTTCCACATGTCCAGTTCACCGTCAGTCCAACTCCAGAGTCTTTGCTTTGCTTCCTATGTCAATACTGCTGCAGCCCCAAGTATCCTGATTCCCCCAAACACCACAGTAATACAGGCAGGGGACTGGAATGCAGTACCATCACACGGGCCCAGCTATGGGACCAACAATAGCTGCACATTTGCAAAGTGGGAATAATTCTTGCTTCATTCAGCATGCTCTTAAAAAGAGAAATCCAAATATATGAGATACTTAGTAGCTACATGTCTAAAAGCATCTCTGAAAAGCCTATGCATGTTTTAAACATCAAATGTATATTAAAGGAAGAAATTCAAAAGCTGAAATAGAAATCACGGCAGCAAAGAATAACATTCTGAACATGGTAAGCTTGTTTTCTTCAGTCATTAGTAGCCATTAATTAAATTTATTAAAACTTATTAACAGCTGTTCAGTAAAAAAAGGAGACCATGACAGGTATTAGAACTGTAAAACAACCTGTTTTGAACACTAAATATTAATAATGATTTGGTAAGTTTGCTTTGGGGACTGAGTGTGGGGTGTGTTGTTGCTTCCTCCTTCTCAAAGTCTTTCCAAAGACCAGGGAAGTGCATGTAGGTGTGTGAGGAGCTACACTTTTTCTGCTGCACTGACAATCTTGACCTTTTGACTAATTTATGGGCCACAAGGTAGACAATGAAAATGTGATTTCAGAGGGGTAATTGGTAGATTTCACTGCTCTGGTGAAATTCAGATTTGCTTTGATTTAGATATGATTTCAGAAGACATTCTTTATTTGTACTGGTTTTCATGAACTCTGGAACAAAGGAGTTTTGGGAATTACCTTCGGATATAAAGGGACAGGGAACTTCCATTGCTTAAGGATTTTCACAAGTTTCCACTGGCCACACAGATGGATAGCTGAAAATATGTAAACTTGGCAAAGTACAGAAGGAGCAAGACCAGTGTGTTGTCTCAGTCCTCCCGATCACATAAACTGTGCACTGAGCAGGTTCTTCTGTGAAGAAATCTGAGGTTTTTCCTTTCACACAGCAAGATATGCATTTAAATAAGATAAAAGGTTCTTAATTTGCACATAGAAGGTATTTGAGTATACAGAACAGACTCTTGCTATAAAGATGATTGAAAGGAGATTGTTTTGTTCCCTAATTTACTGGGTAAAATTATTTTAATGTAGAGTTTGTGTTATTTTATTTCTTACTTTTTAGATTATCAGAGAGCTCTCAAGAAGCCTTTCCTTCTAATTACAGTCAGTACACATGTGCTTCATGATGTTTTTGCAGTGTCTAGTGGAAAAACAGCACAACATTTTTTTTTTTGTTCCCTTATGAAAAAGATCAGAAGGGTAAGCCTGAGGTGCACATACAACTGCAAACCTCTGAGAAAGGATGTAAATGCTGGCTTTCTGCACAGGAGTGAATTTCACCTATGTAAATCTAGAACAGGGTCATATGATATATTGGTCTGGAGTCAGAGTAGTAGATTTATGTTATACCAGTGAATAGGGCCGTGTCTCTGGCACTGCTGCCTAACTTCTGCCTCTAGCAGAAGTTGTGTGGTGCGAATAAAGGCCAGAGGCCTGTTGTAAAAATGATGATTAATGGGGTTGATTTGGACTCTACAGATCTGGTTGCTTTCCCTCCTTCTTTTCTAGTTTTCTTTAAAAGGTAACTCAGTCTTTCAGCTAGGGATAATATTTCCTCACCTCACAGGGACATTTTGGGAATAAATGTGTTAACTAGTGCAAAACATTCAGGGCTTTGGGCCTGAACAGCAGAGAAGAAACAGCTTAGAATGGAAAAGTATCATTGTTCATGCAGTGTTGCAATAGTTTGTAGGAGATGAAGCCAGAGCCCCACGCTGAAGAGCTGAGATGAAAAAGAATATTGAAGAGCTGCTTTGTATGCAGAGCATTGTCGGGCCTGTGCCTGGAGTGAAGCAGGGCTCTTGCCAAAAAAATGAATGTGGGGGCAGTACCTGGTCAGAGACCGAAGCAGTATATTATACCATACAACCCCGAGGCAGAAGAAGGTTACATTAGGCAACCTTTGCTTTGCTGTTTCATGATACTTGAGAGCTTTGCTTTTCAGCCTTTGATTGTTTAGTTTTAAACAACATAGTTTTTAGCATGCAACTGATGATATAGATCTTACAGTGCACCTGGAGCTTTACAGGAAAGTGTGCAGATAAGGTCTCAACCCCTTAAATCTTATAGACTAGGGGCCTTTTTCTTCTCTCACAGACCTCATTAGATTAAGTAATCTAAGGAATTCTGGTTTTACAGCAGTGAGCCATAATTCAGCACTGGTTTAGGCATAAATCTGCAATATGCTTCCACGGAGTTTCAAACTGCAGAAATTACTTTTTTTTTTTTTCAGTTGTTGTAGCTTTGCATACCTTCATCCTGTACCAACTTTCACCCAGCAGGGATTCTATCACCTTTTTACTGACTGGCACCCACCAAATTAGCAATGAGCAGAAACAGGATTGCCAGTCCTACTTTTCAGACTTCTAGAATGTGTCTTTGTAAACTCTACAACATCACTACACTGTATCCAAGTAATGGAACAAAGTCAGCTTCGTCCTTGGGCAAAGACTGGTAAATTATCTTTAGGTGCAGAAACCCCCACCCAACACCTTTTTTTTTTTTTTTTTTTTTAAGGAAGATTTTATGTTATATAAAACCTCTTTAATTTTAGACACTCTCTGGGTGTCTGGATTTTTAATTTTTTTTAATTTTAAAAACATTTCCTTTCCAGTGTATCCAGCCTGCTGTAAAGAAAACATGTTTCAGTCCCAGCAGCATTATTTATGAGCACATCATCAGCTTCACACAGGAATACTTAATAAACCCACAAGCACTTCAGAATGGCTAAGCCCTGCTCACTGCTTAGCTGTGTGCAGACAAGCCAGGAGAAGCAATAGGGCTGTAGCAGACTAGATCACAAATGGGGGGCTGCACTGGGGAATGGACCTGGCGGCCTCTAGAACTGGACATCATGCTGGAACTTTTCCATCCAGCACTTTCAAAACCAGCAGGAATCAGTGCTTTCACGCTAGGAATCAATTAAAGAAACCCAAATTATTACCATTTGAATAAACAATTATTCCTTTTTCACCCTCACAGAAGCTTGTTATGATGTACTAAAAGCCAGAACTAATTAAATGATCTGATCACACAAATCATATCCGAAGTGTTTCATCTGGTTTAATTAATTCTTGCCAGAAATTGCTGCTACTTTTAACACATGCTGAATGATTTTTTTATTATTAATTTTTTTAACAGTTTCCATTTATATCACTTTCCAGTACTGCTGGGATTCTCCCTTTCTGCAGATAAAGTGGGAGTGTTTACAGAAGCCTTACTGCCAGGGAGTTTTTTAACCCTAGAGACAGACAGTATGGCAAATACCTTTTAGGTCAGTAAAAGGGACATTTACACCTGCATCTAAGAGGGGAATTTTTAGCTACAAAAGTAGACAAATAAAATACATGCTCTTTAGTCCACCCTCCTGGTTAACTCTTAAATTGCTGGTGGCAAATGCTCTGATGACAATGCAATGGTTATCGCGAGGAAGAGATCAAGGCAACTCTATTTACACTGTGCAATCTTCAGTAGGCTTTTTCTCCCAGCACATGAAATGTGGACAGGTTGTGTTGGTCATTGCTAGCCAGCTCAACCACAGGGTGTTTATTTGTCAAGCAGAACAGGCCTTAGCCTGATTTCCTGAAGCAGGCAGCAAATGTTTGCACCTGGGGCTTAGTCTCAAGGCTTGAGAGCATTCAGGTCTTAGCATAGAGTCTGCAGCCCTACAAATACATCCCTAAGCCAGGAGAGTGTTTCTGAGGAACATGAGCATGCTTTTGTCTGCTGTGGGACAGCTTATGTGTTTTGTCTTTTGGTAGATGTTAATGGAAAAAGTTCTTCCTTATGAGACATTTTGGACAAAAAATACAGGAGTGTTCCTTTTATTTAGAGGCTGGTGTTTGGGTCTCTGGAATTAAAGGTTTGGATTCAAGACAGTTCTGTGATACATCTCTTGATCTCACACTACTGTTCTACTAGTAGTACAAGCCTGTGTCCACACAAGGGTGGGAGCAGCCCAGAGTTTATCTTTGTATTCTTCAATTTCTGTATTTATTTCTCAATTGATAATGGATTTACTGCTCAGACAAACTTCAAATCAAGGGGTTGCAAGTGATGACAGAACAAGTCCTCACATGCTGCAGATGTGCAGTAATTGTAGTACTAGTATTTGCCCTTCAGTTGCAGGACAGCACTGTGCAAACTGGCTACAGAAATTCTTACCAACAGGAGGACAGAGGTTTGCTCTAGGGACTGCTGCTTTGGATGTTAAGACCAGAAAAAATATGAGAATAGTGTTATTTTCCATCTGACTTTCATGAGGACAAGTGACAGGCTTTAAAGTTTAAAATAGCACTATTAAAGCAGTATAAAAATGTACATATTCAAGACATGTCAGTAAGATGGGACATTGTCACAGAATAATGGGTGCTAGCTGCTCTAGCAGCTCAGCATTCAAAGTAGGACAAAAAAGAGTGAGACGCTAATGTAATTCTCAGTTTCCTAGGGAGCAGAGAATGAGAAATAAATAGAGACGAGGGACAGTGCAACACTTCTGAGTATACCCCTGCCATGATAAGAAGTGTTTGAGTGGGGTTCTCTATGGCCCTGCATTTCAGAGCAGTGTTTGTGTTGTAGCACAGCTGACTCTCTGCCATCCTATCCCCGCCAAAAAAACACTTAACAGAGACAGAAGCAAAGCTGTCTGCTAGGCTCTTATGCCTTTCCATCTTAGCAAATGTGGTCAGCCATAGGCCTTTTGAAAAGCAGGGCCTGAGAAACCTTCCCCATGCCCTTGCTGGGGTTGGCTGTACTGCTGGGGATCGTGCAGGTCAGCTGTGAGAGCTGCCTTGCTCCAGCTGGCAGAGCTGGAGCACTTGGCTGCTTTGTGGCTGTGACACAAGGAAACTGCTGAGCTTTGACATGAGAAAGGCCTTGTCTCTCTGGGAGGTGGCTTGCCTCTTTCCCTGCCTCCTCTGTTCATGCATGAGGTTCACTGCTCTGTCCCCTGTTGGTGCTGACTTTGTAAATTGTGGTAATACCTGTGCCTAGAACTCTTCCTCCCCTGGGAATTACCAGAAGTGCACAGAGGTGCTGTTAGGATGGTCTGTAGACTCAGTGCTGGGGGGTGGAGGAGGGAGCATTCCCATGGCAGTCTGTGAGGACAGGGGTTGTGAATAGAGTAGATGCAAGTCCTGAGAAGGAGACCAACTGTCTCTCGGGAAATATTGCTGCTGGCATTCCCCCGGTCCTCAGACCCTGCAGCTTCCATGCAGACCAGTCTTGCCTTGCAAAAAAGAAGGCTTCAGACTCTGTCCTGTGGTCATGTGCCCTATTCCCCAAATGTTTGCACTCTGCCTTTGAGATAGCACAGGCTCTGTATGCTATGGCCATATTGGGGCATCACTCCAACAGCACAGTTAAGGCTGTGTTTGCTCATTCCTTAACTCTTTATTTACTGGTTTCCAAGGGAATAGCTAGGACTGACATTCTAGGAAGGCACTACATGCTCCTGGCAACCTTCATGAATTTCTTTGCCAGCAAACTTCATGCTTTTGAAAATTTATGGGAGGAATATAACTTGTTGAGCATTCACATTGATGACATCAATTTACAAGTCAGAAATTCCATGGCCCTGAAGATGCTACTGGAGCAAACTATGACTAAGTGCTCTTTCCCAGCCTGGGCACTTCACCACACTTAATGGGGGTGATGGAGGCAGTACTTCACTATGCATATTCTGTTAAAAAGACAGTGTGAGGGATTCCAGAGCAACACCTGCCTGGACTGGGGCAGGCAGTCACACCTTTGCCTTGCATGAACTCTGGGATGGGTATCTGTGAGCCAGCCCAGTCCACAAGCCAGGCCCTTGCATTAGCCAGTAGGCAGGGCCAGTTATCATGAGCATGGGCCTGGTAGGCACAGAAGAATGGCTTCACACCAGAGTTTTCTTTTTGGTCAGCCTGAGACACAAGAAAAACAAATGTACAGGCAGCTGTAGCTGTGTCCACAAGCTTCTTGCATTTCAGTCTTAAATGTTTTTATTGCTTTTCTCTGCTCTCCACAAACTCTTTCCCTACATGCCATTCTTAATCTCATTGAGAAAAATGTTCAGCCTTGTGTCCCTTATTACCAGGTCTACAAGGTGCAAGTGAAGTGTGTTAGACTTTTTCAGTGATATGGGGCAAGCTGTAAGCAAAACTGACTCCTGTGTCTCTTTTAAACTCCCTGTAGTTCCAAGGTGAATCTATCTGCCTTCACCTGTCATCTTAGCCTTAGTCCATCTCTTAGTCTCATTCTTAATTCCAGCTGAACCTTAAAAGGTTGCATAATGTTTTTCAATTTTTATGGGTACATTTCAAATTCAAATTTGGTGTTGCTTCATGTAAAAAGCATTTCACCAAAGCATTCAGACATTTTCCCCTTTATTTTCTTCTTCGATTGAAGCAGTTCAGAGTTAACTGAAAATTGTTTTGCTTAATTCAAATCTGTATTTTTGGGGTGCATGAGGAAATAGTGTGCTTCCTCCTTGCTCTGCTGCTGAATTGTTTAATCACTTAATTAGTGGTATTTTAATGAAATACCCAGGTAGTTATTTTGGTTTGGGTTTGGGTTTTTTATTTCATTACAGTTAAATATTTTCCTTTTATGAACAAGATAGTTTCCTCAGTGTCTGGTTTTCATTTTTAGGGAATAGTCAGCCAACTAACAATCTTACTGGCCAGCACTGATTCTGCTCAGCTGGAGATGTTTTGCAGTATGTGCTATCACACAGACCCCACATAGCAACGCTTTGTACAACAACCAAAAAAAGACAGGGAGAAGAGGGCATGTGACAGTAAATCCCATCATCTGAAGAGTCCCCAGAGACTCTTCTGAGAAGGGAACATTCCTTATGCATATTACACAAAAGCCCAAAAGGTGATGAGTGCCACTTCCTACTTTCATTTCTTTGGGAAAATCTGGTGTCGTCACATATGTCTCTACTTTGCCACTAGTGTTTTACTATTTCCCCATAGAAAGTAAAGTGCCAGCTCACTCTTCGCTATTCTCTGTCTCTTAATGATCAATTATTTTTAATTGGAATCTCTTGCATTGTGTCCAATCTTAATAGGTCCCCATCAAGATCAGGGCTCCAACAAGAAGGGAACAGTACCAACATATATGTGGGGACAATAGAGACTTTTTTTTTTCCCAAAGAGCATGATCCTATTTAGAGAAGGGCAGAAAAAGAAATGGAGGTAAGGATGATTGGAAGAATTTGCAGACCATGGGCAAATTTGGGAAAAGTATGACTGTCTCCTGACTTCTAGTCTGGTGCCCTGTCTACTGACACACGCTGCTTCTCATTTACTAATAAAAGTATCATTGTAGGTGCAGAATTACATTTTGGGATAAATAAAATAGGCTGGTATTGCTACAAAAAACTTTATTAACTTTATTAAGCTAAATAAGATGCAGCCAGGGATGATGTTGAGAGGTGAACATTCTGAAAATAACAGTTCTCATGACACAGTTTTCCACTGGCTTATTTTTATGTATATAACTTGTTATTACATCTTGAATAAGATGAATGGGTCTGTTTTCAAGTAATGTATTACATCTGAGTGCTATAGTGAAATGTTGATCAAAGGACACTTCATTAGCAAAACTTTGATGAAAATTGATAGCAAAATGAAAGTCATTTAAGTGAAATCACTGAGTTTCTTGAAATTGTTTTCTGAGAAACGTTTGTTTTCAGTTCTCATGCTGAGAGGTTTTGATAAAGATTCGATTCAGAATTCAGTGCAGGAAGATCTGCTTGAGGAAAATGAAGGGTATGGAATGAGAGCATTAACTTTGTTTATGTTGACTTTATTAGTTGAAGTGGCAAAAGTCTTAAGAACTCACAAAGACAGAAAACTAGATCCCTGAATGTGGGCAATGATACAAAGTTCTCTGCCTTCATAACGGCAAAACCATCCACAGATTAATTAGTCTTTGTAGATCAGGGATTTCTTACCCAAAAAGACATTTGGTGGCTCAAAGTAACTGTAAAGCTCAGACTTTTAAATCTTACAGCACTCAGATGCAGGACGTAGGTTTAGCCTACCATAAAAGCAGAAAGCTGCCGTGAGGTCTGGTCTGAGCTCTGGAAGCCCAGCCCGCCTCCTGCCCCTGTTAAAGAGCAGTATGGTTCAGGCACAGGCGCTGTTCAATCCCCTCGCACACGGCTGCGCTTCGGTCTCTGCTTCCCGTGGTCGCTCTGAGCTGCTTTAGAGAGGCCAGATTTTGCCTTCGTCTACTTTGTGCCGGAATTCTTTAGCCGTCGTGAGAGTTGTTTCTGCAAATCCAATAGCTGATTTATTATCTTCAGAGAGCAGAATGTGTAAAGAAAAACAGTATGAGTAAATCCTCTCTCTAGAAGGGCTTTCTATCCACTCACATAATCCCGCTTGGTTCCAGCCTGGTATGCATAGCTGTGGGAGGGTGTCAAATGACATCCCTTTTACTGGCTGTTGGCCCTAATGGAATGCTTCTTTGCACATCTCGTAAAGTAAGGGCAGGAAATGCTGCCCGAGACTTCTACATTTTGCCGTTAATTAAAAAATAAAATTAAAAATTTGAGAGGCAAGAACATGACAAATAAGAAATGTTCTTTTCATCATGGATTAGATTAAAAAAAAAATCCATCTTTACATTTTAGTTTTTTACCCTTTCTAAAGACTGATTTGCTTTAGATAATCAAAGCTGGCTTTGAACTAACACACAGAAAAAATCTCTTTTTTTCCTTTAAAAAAAGCCCTATAGATATATATACATATCACAGCCTTTCATTCCTTTTATAGGCAGTTTCATTTTCTGGGAGAATGTGAAAGTTCTGAGCAATCTGGAACTCCACACAGGCTCCACAACAAACAGGGAATGAGGACCAGCCACACTACTGCAATTAACACCAGTGTTTAATTAGCAGACAGCTGCATTGGGCAAGGGCCTTTTGATTTTCTCTCTTCATTGGGCTTTTGATGAGCGGTTTACCTACAGTTGTAACTTCTAGTTACACTCACATGCACTATGCTAGATGTGCACAGACACATATACACACACCCCACTGGAAAATCTGTGGAAGGAAGCCATGGCAGGCAAGTGATCTGATTTATGCTTTAGGTAAATATTTTTGGAAGTAGTTGTCTTTGACTGTCTTCCATGAAAAATCTATAAGTTACATTTTTGTCTTTTGGGGAGGGTAAGCTATTAGTGTATGCTTTGGTGCTTTTAGGAATCCTTTTCTGATTTGTTGGTTTACTTTCTTTAGCAACAAAAACCTGATGTGTGATGAAGGTGAATGGGTGCAAAAGTCTGCCCTGGGAAAGGCTGGCATGAGGGCAAGACACAAACATTTACCCCAGTCAGCTTAGACACTTCTGTATTTCATTGGTGAAAGAAGTGTAATAGCCTCATGCTGTTCCCTGTTGTTAAGGCAGGAAAATGTCCAAGTATCCAACTAATCCTTCTCCTTGGCCATCATTAATAATGAGAAAGATGTTGTTTGAGGTCATGGTAGCAGAAAGAAACTGTTGAGAAACTAAGAGATGAAGTGAAAACATGGCAAGGAAGGTGAATTCTCACTGCCGTGGGCTTGGATGAAACCTTGGTAAACTCAGCTTTAGGCCTACTACTAAGATTTAGATTCCATTTGCAGCAAGCTGACGTGAATAGTATTTATTTAAGGAGAGACAGCAGATTTGTCACTGAGCCTGTTGATAACATATAGTTAATGAGAGCTTGGGGAGTACTGGAGGAGTTAAGGACCCTGTAGTACCAGCACAGGCCCAAACCCTTATCTCTGCTATGCCTAAGCACCACTGTAACACTAGTCCATTTTGTTTGACATGCATGCCCAGTTTAGTGTAATTTTTTATTTACCTAGTTTGCCTCATTATACCTTCTCACAACTAATATCTGAACCAGGCTAGATGATACTCCTATGAAAGCAGGTGCTCAGCCTGACCAGTTTTAGATAAGATATTGGAAAGCATACAAATAATTTATTCTAGCTGCTGGTCTTAATTTGGTATTCTCTAAACCAGAATCTACTTGGAACATATCAGACTGTGGGACAAAGGTCCAACAGAGGTATTTATACAAACTCTATTATAATTGTATTCAGTTTCTTCTGATTTTGAGAGTATTGATTCTCAAAACATCCCTATAATATACAGAAGTGTCACTGCTCCAATTTTATGGACAAGAAATTAGAGAGAGAGACAAGATTTTTCTAGATGTGCATCTGAGAATTTAAATGTTTACAAAAAGTGCTTTCCATGTAACTTTCCTCCATTTTTAGCTGCCCGAACACTGCTGGAAGGCTGGCTGTATGTGATCTGGCCACCATCTGTGATTGTGCAGGTAATCAAGCACTTGTCTTTCAAATCTTAAATTAGTACCTACTTGCTAGAACACCTTTTTATATCCATCTGGGCAGATAGCATGTTTTTTCCTACTGCAGCTCCTGGCAGAATTCCCTATTCACCACAAGCTTTTTCAAGTCCCTTAGAATGTTAGCCTGAGGAAAAGGACAGCATGGGAATAATCTATCTCCTTGCCTGCCCTGAGAATGACTTTGCCTTCCTGCAGATTGTTTTGAGAACAATGCTAGAATTGTAGTACCTTCGGTAAAGCTCAAAGTAGGGGAGAACTGGGGCCTCTTTTTTCTTTTTCTAGATGTCACCCTGGCCTTTAGGATTGAAGTTTTAGTGGTAAGGTTATGGCTACCTTGTTGCCACATGATAAGACTAATTTCCAAGATCTGTGCAGCCAAAGTCTACTCACATAGGCTATTCTTCTAGGCAGCAGGCTTGGGTTTTCTATGTGTATTTGTAAGGGTAACATGCTTAAGTGAAGAGCTGCCTATTACCAAGCCAAATTGTGACACAGCTGGGGCAGGAAAAATGAACAAGTTGCAAACAGGACTTCTTGATTAATATAGCTTAGTGATCTCCTCCAATTTACAGTTGTTATTTAAAAATGTGCTCCAGGTCCTGCTTATTTCTGCTTTTTATCCAGATTCTCATTTATCCCAGTCCCATCATTTCCTAGAGTGGGTAGGCTGGCTGTACAGAGAGGAGCAGGTAATACAGAGGAGCATGTGCTCACAATCCTGTTTGAGGCTGTCCTGGCATCATTCAGTCAAATCCCATCTGGCTGCAGCTGTGGTAACACTGTGCTTGAGCCTGGTTTTACCTCAATTAGGAGAAAGTGCTGCCTGTGCCTTACTTCCACTGATCTGGTTTTGAGATAAGCAATGTCCAGCCTCCTGAACCAGGCAGCCTTGGACCTTGGGTTTAAACGACGTCAAAACCCTGCCTTGTACCTCCTTCCTCTGACTGCAGCACAAACTAGTTGTCTGAGCAGTGTTAACTCTGAGGTACATATTTTAGTTTTACAGTCTGGGCATCATTTTACTCAAAATGTGTTGATTCTAAGTGGGGCATTTGAGAATTTGCCATGACTGTATTTGTTCCTCCAAGCCTATATTATTTGTGCAGTGTTGTATCTGCCAAAACCACACACACACATGTTGGCATGAAACAATTATCCTGGTTTATATAGGGCAGGCTTGGCAATAGTCTTCCTCAATAAAAACAGTTAGAGTGCTGAAGATTCAATGTCATCTTTTCCTCTCCAAGCAAGAGGCTATATTTCTTTCAGTTGGATTCATGGTTTTAAAATTAAAAGGAGTGGAAGGCATATATGAATTGCAGGGTGTATATGAAGTACCTGTAAAGTCTGGAAGGAAATGAGAGAGAGATGAAGAAAAAAAAAAAAAGAAGCTATTTGAAATGCAAGCTAGTAATTTGGCTTCTAAACCCATGTGAAATTATAAGTAATGTTTACTGTTGCCAGTTGGTGAATACAGAGATGTGTGGTTTTTACTTACATGCAAAGCTATTGGTTGCGGGTGAAGTACTTAGACAAAAACATTCAATCGTCACCGTGGGTATTCCACCAAAAATAAACCCAAACAAACACTGACGTATTATAAAAGCACTTTTTTTTCTGAGGAGACGAACATTCAGTTGCTGTTGCTATTCATGAGCCTCCTCTTTAACTTGCCTGAAACAATAATCCTTCATTTTAGAAAGTTACACAAATGTCTTTGAAACTGAAGAAACAGAGTTTCTATAGTTTTCATGAAAATATAGTATATGGTGTACACTTACAGGGATATGGATCAATGATAACTATTACTTGCTAAGTTCTTGTGAACCAAAAAATGCTGCATAGACAAGAGCCAAAGGTAAAGATAAGGCATTTTTTCTTAAAAAAAATTAAAGCAAGCTTAAACATTAGTCAGAGAAAAATGTTTTGCAGTGATTATCAAAGATTAGTAAAGTCTTATTTTTCCTCCTTTTTTTCCAGAGAGCTTCACAAAGTGATTTTTTAAATCGTACTCCGTTATGAAAGTAACTGCTACTTTGTTATCAAAATGGTGATAGACATTTTTATTCAAGAAGGCCAGACACTATCACTACTTGAAATTCTCTGAATTGTTTCCACTGTGAGCAAATTCAGTCTTGATGTGAGTCACATCAGCTTCTATTCTACATCAGCATCAAATTTCACCTACAATTTCAAATTTTAAAAATTATCTTAAATCCCAGGATTTGGATAGTTTTTCTTAAGTGACTTTAAGTCTGGAAATACCTAATAGAAAATACTGAAATGAAAACATTCAGCTTTAGTGGTTTCTGGTGGAAATAGAGACTTTTTTTTTTTTTTCAGATATAAATGTCTTATGATCTAAAAAAGTCTATAGACAGAGTTTTTCCACATATGGAGAAAAAAGTAGCGATCACATGTGAATGGTTTCTCATGCAGCGAGCGGGGATGGGTGGCGAGCAGAGAGCCGTGGGACAGGCCCCCTGCATGGATCGCAGGCGTAGCTGTCCGTGATGTATTAAGGATTGATTGCATGTTTAGCAACGCAGCTGTGGCTGCACAGCACAGGGGTGTCAGTCACAGCACTGCTCCCGGCGGCTGCCAGTCCTTCACAGCACAAGCTGTTCCAGCCGTTCCATCGCTCTGGCCGGCACTGATGGATTAATGGGAGGAAATGTTTATAGAAAGGTTCAGGTTTCCTGAGTGAGTGGAATGAAACCCCCCTCAGCAATGATCAGCAAGCTCATGTCATGGAGCAGCTTGAAGCAGCCTCACTGGCAGGATCGAAAAGGTCTTTTCAGAAAGGAAACTTGACAAGTGAGCAATTCTGGGGAGCAGCAAGAGGTGTTTTCAAATAAAAGAGGTGGCTCTTCCAGAGAGGCAGCATGAATGGGGCTAACTCTTAAAAGGACTTTTAAATTAGTAGTTCATACACTGTAAAAGGTGAAGTTTGAGAGCACAGTGTCCAAATAAAATAGTGGAATTATTACACTCTATGCTTAGTAAATGAAACAATGTTGCAGTGCAACCACAGCTACTATGATGGCATCTAGCTAAGGCATCTTAGATCTCTCTGTTCTGTAACTTAAATTTTAGTATTGGCATAATTGAAGGTACAGGAAGTGTGATGAATGCAGACAGTAGGCTGAAATCCTTGTGAAAGAAATGTTGTAAAGTATCATCATTTCACAGGTGTACAATTCTGTTTGTCAAGGCACTTTCCATGATTGTAGCAGCACAGCTTGAGATCTAAACATTCATTTCAGTTTAAAAAATTAAACAGACCGTTCCACTGAAGCTTTCAGATGACTGTGATAAGAAACAATGTAGGCTTCGGGCTAGCTATTAAAATTAAAGTAAAATTCACTTCAACAAGACTGCAGAGAGCAAAGGTGCTATGGGAAAAAAAAAAAAGCACCAGTTCATGATAGTGCCTGTTGAAAGCGATTAAAAAGGACCTACGTCGTCCTTAGTGTTTCCCTATTACACTCCAACCGTCAAAGTGAGGACTTAATTTACAGCACTCGTAGCACCCTCCAGTTCTCAATCTTAAAGTCTCTTTGGAATGGGAAGAGAGCATTATCCTTATTTCCTAGATAAGGGAACTGGTTTATCAGCTTGCCCTCAGCGAGAAGCAGAGACTGGAAGAAAACTTGGCTAGGATGCAAGTACCTCAAGTGAGGGCAGACATTTGAAACTGACTGTCTCAAAATATGCTCTCCTGTTGTGAGGGGCTGGTAATCAGAATGAACAGTTTCAAACCACAGCTGAGTTTCCAGTCTGCATTCACTGAAAAGTCTCTTGCATTATCCATAACCAAGTGGGGGAGAAGACACCACTTTTCAGAGCTTTCCCCCATCCTAAAACCTGCCAAGTATTCAAAGATGGAAAGAACATTAGAGCCCTTGTATTAAAAATTATTTATTTAGTGATCTGTACATGGGGTGAAGCAGGGCCTCATACAGACCTTCAAAAAAAAAAAAATCAAGTAAAAACATAAATACATATTTTCTTACAAAAATGAGATTTACAAAATATACATACTGCACTTGTCTGACACGTTTGGTTTTTTTTCTTCCACGTGCACATTATAAAAGACAAACCATGCCCTGCAAGTCTGACATCAGATCTACTGAAGGATTTGGCTGATGGGCCCATTCCTCATGTTCAGAATACTGGTACACCCTCAGACAGCAGCAGTCTGCCCCTCACCCTGAACAGGTTTTTTCTTCTTAAAGTTTCATTTTAGACACTTCCCCCCCAAAAATATGAAGAGCAGCTATAGGGTGGAGACTTGCTAAAAATCCAGAATGTCCTATTTTGTCCTTAGGCAAGAATATACACACACACATTTACTTATAAAAACAACCCTTCAGTGAATATAAAGGTAAAGTAGTATGCAAAAAATAAAATATGAACAAGTCAACATAAACATTTTCAGAATAGAAAAATCTGTCACATTTAAAAAAGAAAATGATGCATTTGATGATAAATTTTTTAATGCTTTTCCTTCCAAGACATGATCTCTGGAAACTTAACCAGTTGTATTTTAGCCGAAATGAGAAGGCTCCTCACTTGCAGTAACTACTTGATTTAAAACCCCAACCCCAGCCCCCCCACCTGCACCAAGAATCATTGCCATGCAGCTCAGGAACCTGAGGAGCAGGCAAAGGGTCCATCGTGAGCCAAAACGATTCCTCCTGTCCCCAGAATCCGGCTGTGCATTGACTTTTTCTGCAGTGAGCTCACTGCAAAGCAGGAGAGAAAGCAGGTTTATGGGAAGGAAAGAAAAAAATCCTATTTTTATGTTACATATTTTAATGGCTCTTGTTTTGGCAGGTGCTCTCGGGTAAGCTCTTCTTGCCCTCTAAATCTTGCATTTCCTTCAACTTAGAAAAGTGGCCTACATTGAACGGTAGGAAAACATCCTGCCTCCTCTTTTTCTCATAAAAGGAATGTTTATTTCTGCGAGCTCCTCACATCCAAGGGTGAACCTCAACGACTTCTTTTTGTTAGTTTGCCCATAAAAACCGATCCCATGCTTATGCCTTTCTACACAGAAAACACTTTTGTTTCCCCCTTTGTCTCCTAGAACAAAGGCAAGGGGGAAAAGCCTTCTGCTGAAAAGCAACAAGTCATTTCTTTTCAGGCTGTGGAATAGCAACCCCCTTCTTCCTCACAGCAGCAAGAACAGATTGAGGGCCAAATTTTTACTTTAAAACAATTACAACAGGTATCACTGAGGTAAAAAGGAACTTGCGAGCTGACAGAACAGAGGCATCTCCCCAGCTCACGATCGGGCTGCAGCTGGCTGTGCAGTACTCACGTGATGGCTCCGCCGAGCTGGAAAGAGCAGGCAGCGAGCTCAGGCTCGGAGTTACCCTGCCCACGCTGCAGTTTGGCCCCGGCAATTCAGAGAGCATTTGGCTACTTCTCGGCAGGGGTGGCTCAACAGATCTGACTTCCCCTCCCTCTTGTCCAAGGCAAGGCGGGATGATTTTTGTTGGGTTGGAGTTTCTTCTCCTCGACAGGAGTAGCAGGAGAGAAATAAGGAGCCTTCTGGATGAAGGACTCTCCTGTCCCAGCAGTGGCCTCTTTTTCTGTCCTCTCCCACTTAACTGGTCATAAGCACCGCTGGACATAGTTTGACTGATCCTTTGTGCAATGATTCTCCTTTTTTAAAACCTTCTATGAGGAAGAAGGAGTTGGGGAAATCCTCCCTCCCTCTTCAGGCAACCATTGCCCTACTCCTATGCTGAGTATGTGTCTCCTGTGCCTCCTCTGTGTGTATGCATGTGAGAGTGTGTGTGTGCCAGATGGGACAGGGGGGTCTCATACTGCCGTCTCGCCTTTGCTGCCAGTACTGAGTCTGTGGTAGAAGCGTCGCCAGGACTGCAGGGTTTTGCCAGACCAAATCCAGAAGCCAGTTGTGATCCCAACAATCATGGTCATGAGGTACTTGATCATGAAGACAGTGAAGTCTGGACTCATAGGGGGAAAGTGGTTGGGACAGGGCACAGCATACGTTTTGCAGGTCTGGAGGAGCCACGTCTTCTCCCAGGTGCCACGAAAGGCCTGCTCGTAGAAGTAACACGCTAGGACAATGGTGGCAGGCACTGTGTAGAGGACACTGAAGACACCAATGCGCACCATCAGCTTCTCCAGTTTCTCCGTCTTGGTGCCATCATGCTTCATGATGGTGCGGATGCGAAACAAGGACACAAAGCCAGCCAGCAAGAAGGAAGTGCCAATGAAGAGGTACACAAACAAGGGCGCCAGCACAAAGCCCCTCAGCGAGTCCACACTGTAGATACCTACATAACACACTCCACTGAGTACATCCCCATCCACCTGTCCCATGGCCAAGATGGTGATGGTTTTGACAGCGGGCACAGCCCAGGCAGCCAGATGAAAATACTGGGAGTTGGCCTCAATGGCCTCATGGCCCCACTTCATGCCAGCAGCCAAGAACCAGGTGAGGGACAGGATGACCCACCAGATGGAGCTGGCCATGCCGAAGAAGTAAAGGATCATGAAGAGAATAGTGCAGCCTTCTTTCTTGGTGCCTTGGGCCACAGTGCGGTAGCCATCCTCAGAGAAGCGCTCTAGACACACCACCCGCTCCTCCAACAAGAAGCCTGCTGCGTAGGCCACTGCCACCATGAAGTAGCAGCCCGAGAGGAAGATGATGGGCCTCTCCGGGTAGCTGAAACGACGCATGTCTACCAGGTAGGTGAGCACGGTGAAGAGGGTGGAGGCACAGCAAAGCACGGACCACACGCCCACCCACAGTCGGGCAAATCGCACCTCTGCCTCCTTGAAGTACATGAGCCCATTGGGCCGGGCTGGCTCACAGGGGGCTCCACAGTCCCGCTCCCCCAGGAATCGGTAGCCCAAGTAAGAGGGCACTTTGAGCTGCCGGGGGCAAGAGAAGGAGAAGCCAGAGGGTGGCTGTGGTGGGGTAAGAAAGTCAGGGAGGTAGCCACCTGTGGGGTGGGCAGTGACGCCCCGACCCGCCGCGCCACCAGGTCCTGGTGGAGCATCCGACGTGTTCTGCCCCACACAGATCTCACCCGCACCGTGAACAGGGAAGTTCTCGCAGCGGAGCCGCTCTGGCCACTGGAAGCCGAACTTGTTCATGAGGGCCTCGCAGCCCTGACGGGCCCGTTCGCAGAGGGAGCGGCAGGGTGGGATGGCCTGCTCCAGCACGGTGCACACCGGCGCGTACATGGAGCAGAGGAAGAACTTCAGCTCGGGCGAGCACTGCACCTTGACCAGCGGGTAGAACTGGTGCACCTCCAGCCCTGCGTCCTCCTGGTTGGTGTGGCCCAGCAGGTTGGGCAGGATGGTCTGGTTGTAGGCGATATCCGTGCAGAGAGGGATGGAGATGGGCTGGCAGAAACCGTGGTCCGGCACGGAGATGCCCTTCTCGCCGTGGTACTGCTGTGCCGTGGCACCCGCGGGGGTCCCCAGCAGGGCGGCCAGCAGCGCGGCCAGCCCCAGCAAGGGGCAGCCGGCGGCGGCCGCTCCTCCGCACTCTCCTCCAGCCCGCATCGCCGGGGCGGCCAGGGGCCCGGGGAGCCTCGGGGAGTCTTTCAGAGGCGGCTGGCGCGACGCCCCAGGGGCATCAGCGAACAGAGGGCGGCGGCGGCGGGGCCCCTTCGGTGGGGCAGGAGCGCGGCGACGGGAGGAACGGGCTCCGCGCCGGACCTCCACGACTTTCTTCCTCGGCTCCGGCGCGGCGGTGCTCACGGAGCGGTGGCGGCGCTTCTCTCGGCGAAAGTTTCCGGAGCTGCTCTCCCCGGAGAAGGCAGCGGTGGCGGCGACAGCCAAACAGGAGACGCGCGCGTAGCCCGGCGACGGCTCTAGTCAGCTCCGCACAGGGTCCCGCGGCGGCGGCGAGGCGGAGGCGCTGCTCCCTGCACGACTGCACGGCCCCGGGGATTTAGGTTACGGCTAAACGGATTACTACCGCGCCGGGCTGAGCCGTGTATTTTACTTCGGGGCTTAAATAACTTTCAAAATCCAATTACTGCGCGATCCTCCCCGCGGCTTGGCTGGGCTCCGCTGCCGACGGACACCGCTACGGGCTGTGCGTCCGGCGTAGCCGTGCGCTTCCCGCCCCGGCTCGTTCCGCTCCGCTCCGCCCGCGGCCCCGCCGACACCGCCCGCTCCGCAGCTCCCGGCCCGCGGCCGCGCCGGCACACAAAAAAGGCGCAGCTCCGCGCGGGCCCCGCCCCCGCCGCCGGCCCCATTCACAAACCGCGCCGGGGGCGGGGCCTCGCTGAGCCCGCCCGCCAATCCGCGCGGAGGGGGCGGGGCCGCTCCGGGGGAGGGGAGGGGGCGGGACTCGCGCCTGGGGAAAAAAAAAGTTGGGAACAACTTTTTCCCATCCCCGCCGGGCCGGGCCGGGAGGAGCCGCCCGCGGCCCCCACCCCCCGCGCTGCCCGGCACAGCCGGGAAGGCGGAGGGGGGGCAGGCAGCTCGCTCAGGGTGGCCCGAGCAAACTAAAATTAACTGGCTGCTTTCTGAGCAGGCTTTGAAAACGCGAACAGCTGCCTGTGCCCGGAGTTATTAAAAAGAGAGAGAGAGAAAAAAAAAAATAAAGTAAGAAAAAAACCCCAAGCTCAGCGCCCGGGTACATTTGCAGAATGATCCTGTTGCGTAGTTGGGATGTTCGTGTCTATGCGCCATCGCCTCCCCAGCGTGGGGGGTTTGATTTGTTATCGCAGCATGACCGTTGCTTTTTGCTGGCAGCATAAACGCTGTATTCATGCAGATCTAAGGCCTAGCTGGGGGAAGGCAGCTATTTTTTTAAACGTTCACTGTTACCTAAGCGAAGAGGAGAAATTTTAAATCCGCATTTGCACTGCTGCAATTCTATAAGAGATTTAATTAAACAGTGACAAACCAGGAGTTCCTCTGTGAAAGCACCCTGCCTGCAGGTGAGAAAATGGCATAGGTGGGGAGAGCCCTGTTACTGGCCTGCTTGGCCCAGCAGATCTAGAACTAGACATAGCATACATTTGCTAAGGACAGGAATGTGGGGTTTGCAGCACAGCTGTGCTTTGAGGTGCACTGCCAAAGCACAGGGAGCTGGGACCATCCAGCCACTGTGCAGGCAGAGCATGTCTTCCTTCAGCAGTGCAGAAGGGGTGTGCTTGACAAAAGCTCTGCAGCAAGGCCTGCTTCTGCTTCACTGGACCATGAGAGTTCGTGCTCACAGACAGACTCGAGCCAAGTATTATTCAACTTACCCCATCCTACCCTTTGAGTACAGAGGTCCCCCTGAACTGCAGTACTCAAATTCTTACTATTACTCCTTTGCTCGGGATTGTGTTTCTGTTAGCAGCTAAGCAAAGACGCCAATCCGTACCATCCTCCAGGGCAGTTAGAGAGAACAGAGTTTGGCTCAGGGAGCTTGAACAGCAATTGTTGGACAAATGTTTTCCATATCCTCTACTGCTCATGAACAATGTGTCCTCATGCCAATAAGACATGGTGCTGCAGCTTTTGTTACATTTCTTAGGAGAAGTAGACAGTTATAAACAGGCTTGCTAAAATAAATTTATTCCTCTTAATGGAGATGTTTTAAAAAATAATACTGTGCATATAAAAAAAATACATATGGGAAGGACTAGCTAGTCATGGCTGCAACAGTTCCTTCTGGAAAAGAAACGTCTTTTCTCAGTTATAGTTGTTTGAGAGTGCCTTAGATGAATTTCACTTTTTCAGTTTTGTAAGGCCTTTAATCTAAATTCCTTATTTTTCTACACCTAGTGACTAAGAAGGTTTTTGTGATACTCTTCACCTAAATAACCACCCATGGGGCAAATTTACATGAATTTGTCTACTTTATTTTTTGGTTTTTGGCCACAAGTAGCTTTCAATAAAATTTCTCTTTCCACAGTTTGTTTTTTTGTTTGTTTGTTTGTTTTGGGGTTGGTTTTTTTGTGTGTGTTTGGTTGGGGTTTTTTGAGGGGGGAGGCTGGGCTGGTTTCCTCCTTCCCCCTTCTACCCCCCCCCCCCCCCCCCCCCCCCCCCCGTAATAATCACCTTAAAGCCTCTCTTTTTCACTTTGGCTTATATGACTGTCTTCATCTGCAAAGCACTTTGTGATATTCACTATGAAAAACATTGATGATATGAGATGTTTCATGGGCAGGCAATGCAGAGAAGGTAAAGCAGCCTCAAACTTTCTGCCTCATGGATTGCTCATTCTGATTTCTATATGTAAAGAGACAAATTCAGAGATAGTAAAATCCCTCTCCACAATGGGGAGACAGTGACAGGAACTATTCAGAGTAAGGTCGGTCAAATCAAGTGGTAAGGCTTTCACTGGACATTTATTTACAAGACAGGGCAAAAAGCATCAGTTTTCTACTGGCCCCATTTGTTTGAGTCATTCATAGATACATGGAATGAATAAAAGGATGACTGGGATTTCTGATACATGCTGTAAAAGCATCCTTTACAATTATGAATATAATGCAGAATGACAGTGAAGCAAAAGGAGAAAAAAAAAAAGTGAAAGTGTAGACAAAAAAGAAGAAGAATTATGTCCTAGATTATTTCTTAGGAAGAGAGTAAACTTATCACATGGAATGATGCTGCTAGCTCATCCCAGATGGCAGGAATGTGCAACAGGATTTACTAAAATGGGTGAAGAAAGTCTCTTGTGTATGTTACCAAATTACAAGATCTTTTTTCTATTTAGACCCATGGGGAGATGGGAAACAATCACTGAGTGAGGCAATGGCAGTTGTCTCAAAATGGCACACTGTGGTGAAAGAAAATCTCAGACTCCTAAGTCAGTCTAAGACATCCTGACAGCTTTCAGGGGACAATAAAGAGAAGAAAAAGAAAGAAAAGGGAGGAAAAAAAATAATAATAAAAAAAAGCAAGCAGCAAAATTAATGATTCTGGAACACAAGTTAGTCCAATGAATCCAGAACCTCTGTAAGTAGCATCAGTTACAGTTCAAACAGCAGCCTGCAAAATTACTTAAATTTCCTCACAACAGGAGGGATCCTCATCAGCACAGAAAGCACAGCAGCAGGTTATCAGTCACCCAGAGCAAACATGCTGCACAAGACTTTGCCGCATCTGACAAGTTGTCTATTGCAACCCCAGAGCAGTTCACATCCGAACTGCTAATGTTCTAAGTAAACTGCATGGTCTGCCAGCAGTAAACCTTCACAAGCAAAGTCCTGGCAAGTCCTAGATTCCAGAATAAATTTACAGTCTTGGGTCTTGATACCAGCTCTGAAGCTGGCTGACTAGGCTACTGTGCACAGGGAGGAATTGTTAGCAACAAACAATTATCTGTCTTTTTACTCATTTAAAAATAAATCCAGTTGAACTTCCAAGCTAAGTTAGAGTGAGGAGTGGCATCCCTACATGATGTCTTTTCCTGCTGTTTTAAAGCCTCCTTAGGTGGTGTCAATATAATTTTCCTTGTTTCCTATCCCATCTGATAGAAAACCTTCCCATGGGGGGAGGGAAATCAAAACAAAACACCCCCTCCCTGCCTCACCACTTATTTTGAGTGCCTGAGGGAGAACATTTTCAGATTACCTGCTGCATTGCAAGGCTTTTAGTCCTTTTCACCCTCAGAAGAACAAAGGCCATCGTTTCCCCCCTTGTTCTACCCACCCACAGAAACTTCCTGGACTGCACTTCACTTGACATTCTGCTAACCAGCACTACCAAAGTTCCGATGCCATTGCCTAAACTGTGAGATTTTCCCAGTTACTTTTAGTAAATAACTTTCATGACACTTTTTTAACCTCGACATTTTGAAGCATGCATACAGACTTTGACTTACATGATCAGACAGGCTATTGAGCTAAGAACATCAAAATTTGCACTCCCTAAAGCTTAGTGGAGAAATGCCTGGAGCCTGGGGGAAAATGATGCATTTTCCTATTTTGCATAATTATTTGCATAATTAGAAATAAAATATGTTCACAGTATTGTATCTGCTTGCATTTCTATCAATCTGATAGATTAGTCAAAATTGCTTCTTGTCGGAGCTCATCAAAGAAATCCAGTCTTTCTGTAGTAAAGCAGGAGAACCTCATATTTCATGGGAAGGGAGTGGGAAAAGCAAACCCCTGTCCCCCTCCCCCCTCCACCTCGGAACCCTTAATTTGAAATTAGAGGGAAGACATAAGAAACTGATTGAAAACAGCATGTGTGGAGGGCACAGGTGACAAAAGGAAGGAGATGCTGCAGGAAGGTATGTAGCTTCCCACAGCGAGAAAGGTAAAGCCCTTTCCATCACGGATTTATAAAATAATTATTAGTTTATGAAGTAGTATCCCAAAGGATACAGGGAAGTAGCACTGCCTTCCACATTTATGGTCAAACTGGGGGAAACTTTGGAAAGCATTCACGAGGATGAACTATCAGGCTTATGATTGCCTTTATCTCTAAGATCCCTGAATGAGAAAACAAAACCTGAAGCTGATCTGCTCATCCCCCACTCAGCAGTTCATTGAGGACATAGTTACATTTTAACCCTTTCATGATACTTTGAAATCCCATGTTTCGTTAGGGTGACTCCAATCTGCTTTCTCGGAGTTTTAGAGCGGCAGAAGGCCTTTGGTATAGAACCCAGGAAATCCCTCCTTATGTCTGCCTGCTTGTTAGGCTAGGTGCCTTTTTAACAACACAAAATCTCTACTGGCAACAGCCAGACCCTGTCACCATCATGTCTGGGTGCAGTATACTGCAGTATGAAGATACGAAGATTCCAGAAACAGTTGGAAAAGATGACATTTGTGTCTGCTCTCCTCTTTCCATCAGTAAGGAAGATCTGCTTTACAAAATCAGGATGTAGCATAGGCACATTCAAACTTACTTTCTGATCCTTTAAATCTTGAAAGGTGTTTCTGACCTAGTGTGTTGGCTAAACACTTTCTAGACTGCTGCAGCTGATTTTGGCCAATTCGATATACACTGGGATATGTGATATATCAGTCTGGGCAGCACCAGGAGAAGAACTCCTTGGGATGTACTTGGCCTGGCTCCCTGGGCTGGCCATCTTCTCTTGGTTTCTGCAGGTATCCCAGTCTCATGAATGTTCCAGCTTAAAATGAGCTTCTCACAGTGTCTGTGAAAATGACTCACAGATGTGCAAAGGTCTCTAGCAGAGTCACTCCTTGATTCATAATTCTAAAACTATTAGAGATCCAAGCAAAAATATAGCCTGACCTACTTGCTCTCATAATCATGAAATGTTTTTTAGGAAGCTGACTAATGTCTGTGGTTGAAGCTCCCCTTCCCAGAACTACACTCCCTCAGACCTCTTGTCCATACCATGGATCCTTGATCTAGTCTGGACTATCTATCAGAAATCCCTCTTCCTCCAAAACCCAGTGATTTTGTTCCTTCTGTGTGGTTCCCCCTTCTATAAACCTACCCCCCGCCTTCAGTTTCTGAGGCCAAAGACAAATGCAAACACCCACCTGATCTAAATGTCCTTCCTGAAGGAGAGCTGCACAATTACAAAACCCTGCAGAAAAGTCTGCAGAAAACCTAAAAAATTCTGGTTCTCCTTCCTTGGGGCAGCCAATTCCATAGAGCTGTCTCATTGTCAGCTGCCATTAAGGCAACCAGTCTCTTACCAGGGAGCATTTCTGTGTGCAGCTCTAGCAATGTCAGGTTGTTACAACTGAGGTACGTAAAACCTTAATGAAAAGCAGCCAAGTTTCTCTAGTTTATGCATAAATTTCCCAGCTCACTGCAGATGGTGCCACAATATTTTTGAACACTGAATTATGTTTTGCTTCTAACCCTATGTCTGGTGTGGGCATAGTGACTGGTTGCTATGATCACTCTCCTTGATACCCTTTGGTTGTGAGGGGTGCTGCAACTGTCAGATGCATTGTGCTATTGTCTTTTGTCGTTCATGCCCAACCTGGGTTTAATTTTGTCTTTCCATAGATTCATCTGTTTGAGGTTATATTGTAAGTCTTCTTTAAGACACAAACTGAAGGCTTTCCTTTGTCCTGCTTGAGTTTTCACTTGTTTCGGTGGAAACAATAGGATACTCACCAAAATCACAATCTCTGTCTATGTAGGAAGAAGACCTGGATTTAGCCCAAAATAAGAGAGGGGAAAGGCCCATTATATATTTTAGGTCCTGCTATTACATATGATAGTGGTATAATTAGTCTAATTTTAAATGCCTGGAAAAATGGGACTCTTGTCATCTTTCTTGGGATGTGGTTCTACGATCTAACAATCATACAGACAGGAAGCCACTGCCTGATATTCAAACAAATGGTTTATCTTTGCTTAGTTAGGACTCACTAAAGATGAGTGCAGCCTCCAGAAGTTTCCAAAGCTTAGAAAACAAGACAAGAACTGTTACTCAATACAAAATCTGCCAGATGTCTAAAGAGGGTAAGGAATTCCTAAGCTTCTGTTTACAAAATCCTGTCTCCTCCCATGAATGCTTAAATTACCAATCATTGCTACCATCCTATATTTAGGGTGAAATTTCCTTAACAACTCCACTTTCAAAATTGGATTGGAAAAAGAAACAAATATTTTAATTAATTTCCCTCTTCTTAATGGGCTTGCACAAATGAACCCCTGTTCTCCACTATTACATTTAAAGTGTTACAAAGAATTATTTCTTCCTTTGGTCCCAGTCATGCTTGGAGACCCAGTTGCTGTGGTGGTTCTCTGCTTCCAGAACACTTGAAGGTTTGCTGTGTAGGGCTACTGCCTGCTGCATCCCTGTAAACCCTGGAGATGGATGATGCTGCCATGTGGAGAATTTCGCTTTCCACAGGGGCCCCCAGGTTGCAAAGACTGAACTACATTTCAATTTAATGATGCTGTTTAAGGGCAAGGGGCAGAGGGCTAACACCAATGCTGGCAGACAGCTCTCCTGAGAAACTGAGATCCTGGAGTTTGTGGACCAGCATCCAATGCTCTCCTTTATCTTTTTTTTAATCACTTGCTTTCAGACTATGATTTCTACCTTGGTGTCAGCCTGCATTGACTGCAGCCTCTCAGAGCTGGGACCACTGCTACTGTGACTGGCGCTGGAGATAGTCAGCTGATTTCCTTCCATGGAGGAAGGGGAACCAGAAAGTAGCACTTCAAATAAGTTCCCTCCTCATGGAGTCTCTGCAGGGAATGAGGGCCCATTTTCTTAATTACATGTTCATTAGTATGTTTAGTGCTCTCCTCCCTCTCTTCCCCCAGCCCTGCCACCTGGGAGTTCCTACTATGTTACTGGAAAGCCACAGAGGTTTATTTAAATACCACATAGTCAGATTGGAATGAAAAGCTATGAAGCTTCCCCTCTTTAATACTTTTTGAAATTATTTATGGGCTATGCTTCTTGCCTACGTAGAAGGTGCCTTCTGAGATTCCTGCAAGTCAATGCAAAAATAGCTGTTTGAATTGAGCAATAATTAGAAGCAGATGGAGCAAAGCAAAGCATCACAGAAATCCCATTCTGCTAAAGAAACACTGCTGTCTGAAATAGATTTCCGCTGCATGTAACATTTTCTCATATGGGCTAAAAAGAAATAACATCATATGTCTGGTTTGCACCTACCAAAGCTGGGAAATTCAAAGTAACATCTGCAATTCTGCTCTGAATTCAGTCTCAATCTGCATGCTGTTTGCAACCCCTACATTTGTTTGCCTGTACTATAATTTCTTTTCTTTGCTAGACCTTGGAACAATGGGCATTCAGTTACTTTTTGTGAATGTGTGTATATTTGTATTGGGGGTTTTCTCAGTCTTTGGTGGATTTTGGTGGTTGTTTTATTGCTTGAGGGTTTTTGTTTTGTTTTATTTGTTTGTTTTAAATGATTTAAAATTCTAGGAAAATGTTTATGACTTAAAACATATTACAGTATTTAGCAATCCACAGACTCAGTCTGGGGAAGGTAGTCAGAGCTCTCAAATCCTAATTTGCTGCCAAATTCTTATGTGCTTGATGTAGTGTATTGTTTCACTCCTGACTTCTAAAAATAACACATCTTGTTGTCATTGCTCCCACAGATCAGCCCCTTAAGTTTAGAGAAAACTGAAAACTCACAGCATCTCAAAGACAGCTGTACAGCTCTCAAGCTCAAATTTTAACTGTTTCTCATTGCTTTCCTTACATGAGTGCAGCTGGATGCAGTTTGCTGAGGGGCTTTTGTTGAACCATGTTGTTGGGGTGGGCTGATTTTCTTTCAATGATTATAACATATTGACCTGATAGAAAGTCATAAAGCCATATTTTGGTCAGCTGCTACACATGTCCAGTAAAGCCATGATTTTAATGGTGGACTTGTTCATAATTATGCTGAAATTTTTAGTGGGAGTCCATACTAGAAGGTAAGGGAGTCATGAGACATTTTAGAAAGCAACAGTTTTAAAATTGCAAAGATATGCAGTCACTCTCTGAAAACATTCGTGTCATAGCGCTCCAAAGTCTTGTAAGCTTGTGCTACTCGTAAGTGCTTACAAATGGGCCTGAGGGTTTCGCCTGGAGCAGAAGCTATTCTTCGGAAAAAAAAAAAAAAAAGAAAAAAAAAAGGGGGGGGGGGGATTTTTAAGGAAATCATAAAGACTGCTGTTTTCTTTCTGATGTGAGCGAGCACGAGTGTCTTCTGATGGTCGCGGAGAGGTGATGGCGAGAGCCTGTCCCGCAGAGCTGCTGCCGAGTTCCTGTCCCACAGTGTTGCTCCCGAGTTCCTGTCCCTCAATGCTGCTCCCAGGTTCCTGTCCCACAGTGCTGCTCCCGAGTTCCTGTCCCACAGTGCTGCTCCCAGGTTCCTGTCCCACAGTGTTGCTCCCAGGTTCCTGTCCCACAGTGCTGCTCCCAGGTTCTTGTCCCTCAGTGCTGCTCCCGAGTTCCTGTCTCTTTTTGACCCTTCTTCCCAGCTCCGTGCTGCTGTTGCCTGGGGTGTGAAAACTGAAATTCCAGCTGCTGATAGCTATTAAAGTGCAACTGCTGAAGCAGAAATGTTAATGTTGTTGTCTTTGCCAAACTCCTACTGGTTTGTTTTCAAAAAGGCTGTTTCGGGGACGGGGCGGGGGGGCAGCAGGGAGGGGATAATGTAGGGAAACGAGGTCTAATATTAGAATAATTACTTTCTGTATTAGAATAATTACTTTCTGGGCAGAACAAAAAAGTCCTCCTGTAGCATCCTAGAAGCTGCCCCACATGGTGTGTTGGGTGATGGTGCAGGAGTGCTGGAAACTCTATATGGACGTTGACTGTTTTTTTTAAGGCAGCTGATCTGTGGGAATTTGTGATGTGCTATAAATTGTTTTTACCTGAATTTGAATGAGACAGCATCACACCAGTGGCTTCTGGTTCAGGAGACAGTAGGCTTTTAAAATGCACCATTGTTATCATTGTTACTATCCAAGTACAGTGTAATCCTTAGTGCTTTCCTAGGCACAATAGTAAAGGTATTTTATGCCCAGTGAGATTTATTCATGCAAGTTATAGTAGAGAAGGATGATGACACATGAAACAGCCCATGGAAAGATGAAATGGTGACTGTCCCCAGACATCCCCTGCCCTGTGCCAGAGAGAGGTTCCTCCAGGGTGAGGACATCTGTGTTCAACTCAGAGCCATTACAGGACTGCTGTTGCACGCCTCAGTCTATTGGAGCAGTTCAGGTTTGGCACCAGGTTACTCCCCTTCTTTGAGCTGCAAACTAAGGTGATTCCTGGAACCACATTACTTTTGGCCCAGAGATCCCTGCATGAGGGGCAGCCACTTGCAGGAGAGCAGCAGGGCAGGGCAAGGTGTTGGGAGCTGCTGCAGCCATCAGATTTTCATCTGTTTTGTGACTCAATACTCTCCCTGACCATGAGGGTCAGCTCTTTGTGAGAAAAGTCTGTAGGCCTAGGCCCCTAGATATTATGCAGATATGGTGAGTTTGGGCTCTCCAAAGCAATCTGAGCAGCTGAATAATAGCTACTTATCGGACCCCAAATTTGCTAAACAGTATTCCAGAGAAGTGCTCTGTTTTCCAAGAATGTCTAGAGTGGTTGTGCTTGAGACATCAACGATCTAAAAATTAGATTTGCTTCAAAAGCATATCTTAAAACTGGTCAGTTTTTGTTGTGGTTTGTTTTTTTTTTTAGCTAGACCTTTAAGATGCTCTCAGATTCTGGGTGCTCACCACCAGGGTTGTGGGTGGTGAGGAAACCCAGGCCACTTCCAAACTTCTTCAGAGGCGCTTATCCACTCCAGGGAAGCTGCAGCTCAAGCCAGGCAACTGAGAGAGCTAGCACAAATGGTATTTTTCTAAACAATTCCATAGGCTTTGAGGGCTTGTTTTCTAATAGGGCCAGCTAAAAAAAATCCAAGAACTGGCATGGGGGTTGTATAAAAATTCATTATTGCTATTATCTTTAAAAGTATTGATTTAAAAATACATATTTTTCACTACATTTTTATCAAAATCACTTTTAAAAATAATTGCTGGTTGAAAACCTTTGCAAGAAAATTCAGTTTACTGGTAGTATTTGAAGTCATCTTTTTTCCAAACATGACGAAAAAAATTACAATTGAGATAGGAGTTCATGTGGAAGCACCATGGGAGAAAACACAAAATGTTTCTGAAAAATAGTTGAAAATAGTCTGTATGTGATAGCCTCTTCCTGTTCACTAGCATACAGCTAAAAGATAAATCAGGTCCATTTTTAATGTAAAAATGCCCAAGTGTTTGCCTCTATAAACAGAAACAAACCCAAAAGCCGGTTAAGCCCAAATTGTTTAGCCAAGGAACTCAAGCACCCCCTTGCCTAGAGGAGGAATTAGTGGCTTGCATAATCAAGCCTGGAGAGTTCATTTTGTCATGCTCAACGGGCCACAGTGGTGCAACAGTAGGGGTGGAGGGATCAGCAAGCACCAACAATGAATTCCCTTAATTTTTCCATTTTAAGTCCTGAGTAGAGGAAATGCAAAGCTCTTGTGTTTGCTCTTTCCCCCCCACCTTCTTTTTTTTGAGGGTAGATGAAAAGAATGAAGCAGTAAAGAAGCCAGGTTGACACCTGTATCTATGACAGCTCAGGCAAGGAAAATAGTGGGAAAGGATCTGCTGGCAGCAATTTGAAACTGTCCCCTTCCTGACTTGGAGGCTTTGACTGATGGTGCAGCTTTGTGCAGCCATATGGTCGAACATCTTGAAGGGCTGGCAAAGAGATGCTGGTGCCAGTGCTAGGAAGGGGAACCAAGTCATTATTGGAAACCAGATCTCGGAGAGAGGAGACACTAATAAAAAAATTTGGTTCATGCTTGACTGTTTTCTCTGTGCATGGGCCCCAGCATGGCACTGCAGGAAGGCAAGGCCTTGCCTGGCTGCCAGGCACAGCTGTGCTGAGCCATGGTTAGAAGGAAAAGCTTCTTCCTCAGTGCTTAGTGCACAGTGTGGGCTCTTCACTCTTGTACAGCACACAGTGCACATTTCCCTCTTCGCACACACTCGTTCATGCCCTCCCTCTTTTTATTTACCCAAATTTGGCTGTGTTATAAGCTGTCACATTGGTTCTCCCTATATTGTGATACCAGGAGGATAAGGTTTGTTCTTCCCAGGCTGCAACAGAGACCCAAGAAGAGCAGAGCTCCCTGACCAAGGCCCCTGGCAGCACTGGTGCCCATTAATGTAAAGCAGCACCAGGGCCAGCAAGATAAGAGTTGTAATGACCACCGTGGGTTCCTGCTTTTCCTTTTATTACTTGGTACATTACATTTGTTTCCAGCAGAGAAGAGTTTATGTGTCTGTGGCTGCAATGGTTGTGTTGGACTGAGCTCCCTACATGGTTGTGTGGATGGACTCCAGGGACAGAGCTGCACTTCCCCTTAATAAGCTCCTCGCACCACATTAAAGATAAAAGGGGAAGGGAAATATTTATATTCTGACAAAGCAGCTCTTCCCTTCAGGCTCTTGTTTTATTTATTAGCTTGCTCTGTCCCTCTCTTGCAGTTTTTTTCTCTCTGTTTCGGTGCCTGTGCTGTCTTTTTCTCCTTTATTCACTAATTTCGTCCCTGGGAGACAGTGACAGAGAAACTTAAGAATCACTGCCCAAGACATCAGATTCAAATTGTGTAATTCCCAGTTGATAACTACAACTCTCCCCCCATCTTTGTTTTTTAACACAAAGTAATGATTTATGGTGCTGAAACAATTGAATACATTACATCTAGTTTACTCCAATTGCTTTAGATGAAACTGTAGAAATAGGGTGAGTTGGGTCTGATGGTTGTTATTTGTTTGTTTTTTATACATTGCAACACAGATGCTGAATAGCCTCCCTTGTTTGTGTAGGCAGTGGAAACCACTATCATTCTTGTCTGGAGAAGCCCTTACTGAGGCATGACACAGCTACACCGAGACCTTTTTAACCTCATTCATCAAATGCTTCCTTTCCTCTGAGGCCTTATCCTGGGGGACCATTCATTTCCTTCAACTAATATGCCATATGAAAGGAATCTTGGGTAGATTCCTGAATCTCAGTCTAGCTCTGAATTTGTACAAAGGTTCAAGAAGACAAGTAAAATATGGTATTCTTGTCTTCTACTCTTTTTTGCTCTTTCTCATACATTACAGAAAATCATGATCTAACTTACAATGCCAAGGGACCCCAAAGTCCATGTTATAATTATTTTCAGAGTTGTATGTTTTGTGATACAATCAAGTAGCCCTCTGCTGAGAGTGATGCAGCACAATAAGAGACTAGGTCCCCATAAACTTCATGTCTCTGACACTATTATGTTTCTGCCTGTTGTCACAGAACTGCAAAGTATCTGCAAAACACAGCCTTTACACCACCAGTTCAAGTGGCGTAAACTGCAAACTGCCGGATGGATGAAATGTAGCTGGTTGGGGAACTGCTTTTTTACCGTTCTCAATGTTGCCCTCCCGAAAAGCACCACAGCTCTGTTTCCAGACTGATCAGGAAGGCAAAAGAATTTGTTAATTGATTTTTCTCCCTCCCATATCAATTAATGGAGCCAATCTAGTGAGATGTGTGCTCTTCTTTCTTAGTCAATTAATCCTTTTCCTTTATCTTCACAAATAATGGCAATAAAGCAATTAGCAAAGGATTTACAGGGTGTGGAGTAGTGAGAGATTCCTCTGGCCCCTCTGCAGCTCAAGCTGTTCAGCAGTGCTGCAATTCAGGCTCTCTCTAAAGGGATTTGTGTGTGTCCCCCACCCTCTGCGGTGTGGCTGCTGAAAGCCCAGCCTCCTCAAGATGTGGAATCCCCAGCTCGCCTTCCCCTCAGGGGGAATTAACAGCTTTGGTGCCAGTCACTGGGACAATGGCACCAGGCCTCAAAGGCGGCAGGCACCGGCAGCTGGTGACACTACTGTCTCCATAGCCCCCAAGCCTGTGTCTCCCAGGGGAGGTGCAACGGAGCATCCCCTCAATCCTGCTAGAACAGCAGACCCCGCGCTCTCCCTCCCCTGCCCTGGCCTTGTCCCACCACTCCAGGCCGTACATAGGCCCTGTCTCCCTGAAACCCCGCAGTGAGCGGTTCAGTTCTCCCAGCCAGTAGAAGAGGAACCTGCCTAAACTGTAAACCCTGCAGGAGAGGAACATACAGGAGGAGGGAGCTGCCTCTCCTCTCTGTGACAGAGAGGCTTTGAATGGGTTTTGCCATTCTCCCCAGATGTTAGGCCTCTCCTGAACAGCTGTCTCCAAGCTCCCTGGCACAGCTGCCTGGATGGTGCATGCCTTTTGTGGAAGGACAGCAGCTGCACAGTGCACAGTGGGGTTGAACTGGTGGATCCAGCAGCCCTATGGGCTATTCACACCCTGACAAGGCATCTGTCCCTGAGCTCATGTGCTCAAGGTAGCCTTTGTTAGAAACTCGCCTGGATTGTTTCCTTCCTTTGGAGTTTGCAGCCGAGTCCTGGTCACCCTTGTCCAAGGCAGCAATGAAAACCATACAGATTCCAACCTCAGAATAGGATACGGGTATCACTGGCAATTTATATTTTCAAATGTTTATGTATTGAGCACTTAAGCTAAGGCAAAGATCCAGGATTTCAAGTACTTTTTAGGCATGATTCGAGACCCAGTGTTTTGTCATTTCTCCATGAGTTAAGGGTTTAGTGACCTGCTTCTGGCCACTTACCCTCACACCCTATGAAGAGTGTTCCTATGCAGGACTTACATGGAAGGTGTGAGAGTTGGCCCTGCAGCTGGTAGGACAGCACCCTTTACTGGTTTTTATAATTTAATTTACTGGTTCTGAATCCTCATTTCTAATTATTTGTCTCTAAATAGAAGCATAGAATCCTTTAGGTTGGAAAAGAATTTGAAGATCCTTGAGTTCAACCATTACCCTAGCACTACCAAGTCCACTGCTAAACCATGTCTTGAAGTGCTACATCTACATGTCTTTGAAATACCTCTGGGACAGTGACTCCACTGCTTCCCTGGGCAGCCTGTTCCAATGCTTGATAACCCTGTTGGCAAATAAATTTTTCCTGATATCCAACCAAAACCCTCTGGTGCAACAAATTAGTCAAAGAGTAAGTTTGCTGATAATATCTCATTTTAGAGAAGCTTTACAGGGTATTATTTTTTCCTGCTGCTTAAGGATATTACCATCATGTAAGAATAAGCAATGAGTCCTGAAGTGCTGCTCAAGAACCATCTACATGTTTAACCTCCTCCTTTCTGCCCACAGTTCCTTCTCTGCCTTCTCATTAGCTGCAGTGGTGTGTTGCTGGAAGGCCCATCTCCACCTTCCTTCTGCAGGCACAAAGAGCTGGAGATGAAAATCTGTCTCTTCTGTGCTCCTAGCTATGGAAAATCAGAGCCCTTTTGGTTCCCTGAAAGACATGGTGGCCTCAGAAGGGCAAGCAGATCCCAACACCCCTGTGTATAGTGGTCAGTGAAGTGGTCCCTCCTGCACCAGAGCCCTGGGCAACAAGCTTGACGCTGAGCACCACCACCCCTTGCTGGCCCTCAGGCTTTCAAGAGAAAAAGAGAGAAAAGGTTCCATCCTAATGTGTGAATTTTCTGCAGCCAAACTGTTAGCAGGTGGCCCTTCATAGGTCTTAAACTATATGCTGAAAAATGAAGCAACTGACTGCAAGAACCTAAAGAAATTGTCTGCTGGTGAAGGATTGTGTTCAGGCAGGAAAGTGTCCAGCTGTCCTTCAGCCAAGGTGTTTCCCATCAGTGAAAGTTGTGGCAAGGGTGGCAACATGTCTGGTAGCCCCTCAGCCTCCTGTAACCATCCCAGCCAGCCTGGTTACTCAGTGCTGCTGTTGTGTGTCCTGCAGGTTTTGTGAACTGCCCAAAATCTGAGAAAATGTTGGTGATCTCTAGAAAGTGTATTCTACTCTGAGATGCTACCTCCCTACTTAGACTTCACAAGAATAATATTTTGTTGTAATATACATGATTTTAACTACACAGCCACTAAACATTTCTTGCTTGGGTCAATCCTTCTGTCACTGTGGAGGTTGTTTTCCTATTATGTTGCCTGCTTGCTTGCTCAATGCTGCTGTGCCTATCTCTATTTTCAAACGTAAACTTGCTGTGCCACTATCAAGTGCCAGTGAAGAGATGTGGATGTTCTGTGTGACAGTGTGTATATAGTAGATGCATATTTGTCCTTAAGGCGAGATGCAATGTTTCATCCCCAGGGAAAGAAGAATGACCTTTAGTCTGTCTGGGTATTTTACAATGTGTCCTTCCTTTTCTGTTTCCTGTGAGGTTAAAGATCTGCTGGTGATGATTAAAAGTACAGCAGTTTCTTCTCTCTCTAAGTAGTCTTTTTTTTTTTTTTTTTTTTTTTTTTTTTTTTTTTTTTTTTTTTTTTAGTTATTTCAGAAGCAAGAAAGAGGCTAGAAAGGTTTAGTTGCATCTTCCCTTTTGCCCTGATGTCCACCAAAAATCAAATTCTGCCGCATTTTACTTTCTAGCAAAAGTAAAACTTGGTAACCTTTTCTTTCTGTTCATATCCAGCAGCTGAACATCCCCTACCCCTCCCAAACAGATTCCCAGAGGGATATTTTTTGCAGCCTTCATACCAAGCTAGCTTTCATGGTGCCAGCATGGGATCTCTAGGCTGAAGCTTCAGGCACTTTTGGGTCCATATATATTAGCACTGTAGCTGTTAGGACCCAAGCTTAGAAATGTATTCCTAATTATAGCAGAAAAATGGTGGCCAGGATTCATATCAGATCTTTTTCCTTGGGCTCTTTTTCTAGTCCAGAACTGCTGTATGTCTTTCTTGCAGAATGCTGGCAAAGATATTGCCAAGAAAAAACATAACAAGGTAGTGCCAGAAGATCATCTGTGCATTGCACAGATGGTCTGCACACGCACCACAAGTCCACTGCTTTGGGAAACATTGAATTTACTCTGCCCTGGCTTCACAACTGATTCCAACTTGCACCACAAGCCCCTCTGACACTTCCAGGAAGTGTTGGACTTGCTTGCAGGGTCTCCACAGCTGATGTGTGCAGATGCTGTGGAAATGGCTGGGGTTTTTGGACTGAGCAACCTGGGGTTGTTACCACAGTGTAGTTCCAGCTGGGTATTGGATCTGCAGAAATCCCACATAAATGTAAAGAAGGTCCTCAGAGTCTCCCTGCCTTCCAGACAAAACCTGTGGGCAGAAGAGGGCATGTCCAATTAAACCCAGACGTGTTAGCCTTTCTCTAATCTGTTTGCTGGATGTTTGCAAGATGCAGAGAGATCAGGCAGAAGATGAATGGTGTGGCAGTCTAAAACCACACTTTGCTGTGAGTAATGTTAGCATATTGATGCAGCCTTTCATTCTCAGTGTTTGTCAAAAGTAATTATTGTAAAGGTCTCTATAGAATCAACATCTGAAATACTTTTTCCACTCCATATTCTCTTTTTTCCCAGTTTCTAGTCTCCTCTTAAGTCATTATGTTTGCTTAGTGGCAAATTTGTATGTGAAAGTTTCATTTATTTGCATTCATTCTGGCTTCACAATATCTGGGACTCTGAATTCAGATAAATGGTGACATATCACCCACCCAAATTAAAAAAAAAAAACCTGCCAGGAAATATGTCAAAGAAGAATTTCTGGGTTTAAATGCCTCTGGAAATTGCTACTCTTCTACATTTGACATTTAGATTGCAGCTGGGGCTTTCAGAAAGCACAACTTGGATGCATAGCTGTGGATACAGAAGGGGAGGGCCTGGCTTTGTGGCTGCTGCCCAGAACTGGAGTGGGGAGAGCTGAGGTGGCCCAGCTTGTCCTTCTTGCCAGAGTGCTGCCAAAGAGGTCTCTGACCCGTACCCCTCCAATGTCTCTGAGGAATGTACCACCTCTGACACAGAGAAAAATCATATTCCAAGTATTAGATTAATTAGTGATCAGGCTGGAAAGGGATTCTGCCTTCAGTGTGTTCCTTCCTCTCTCTGTGCAGCTCTGTTCAGATGTAAGCATTACTTTCTGGTGGAGTTTTGGCTGGCTTCATTCTGTACGTGATTCATTCACTTACCCTCCCTTTCATCCCTGCAGACATGAGTGTGCTGCTTCAAGAAAATGGAAATAGGGCCTTTTGTTTCTCAACTTTTCCTCTTTGTAAGAAGGACAGGGTTATCTGTGGGCAGGAAAAGATGGAGGAGCATCAGTTCACTAGAGATCACCTTCCAATAAGAAAATCAAAGTGCTTAGCTAGAGCCCAGCCTCTTACAAAAACATGTGGAATTAGGACAAAGCAAAATCTGAATTCCTCTCTCATCTTTGTGTAAAATTGGTATCAAGAATTTATCTGCCTTAACAAGATTTTGTAGGGACAGCTATGTAAAAATTTCATTATGTTCTCCAGAGTCCATTTTTACATTTTCACACTGCTGGTCACTGGCTGAGTCCATGATATGCAATGCCCTTGTTGTGCTTGTTGAAATCAGCTGGACATAAAGCTTTTTTGCATCAAAGAGAGAGAAGCTCTGTATATCAAGACATATGGTCTCAGGTAAATGAAGTAACTGTATGTAGCTTAATAGGATCACGTCCCTAGCTCCCTGGGACTGAAGGAAAAAGGAGTATTATTTTTTTATTCTTCAGGTAACATATTTATAACAGCTCTCTTATCTGGCTGCCATTCTGTTGCCTTCTGTCACTGAAATTAAGCTGTTGAAATCTATAATATAAACATATACATACTTCTGTTATAGTATGCAATGTCCCAGGCGTCTAAGAGCAATGTACCAGGGAAGATACAGTATAATAATGTAGTAAATATAGGCCATCTTCTACTAGATTGTAGTTTTTAGCAACTGGAACAATCCTACATGCAAAAAAGGAAAGAAAATACCCAGTTTACTCATCAGATCTGTTCACGTGATGTGAACACACATGCTTGAACTGTATAGACACACAAAGTAGTGAGGCTATGATGAAGAGCTACATAATAGCTGAAGGAATATTTGCAGTATTTTGTATTAAACTAATAGCTGAAGCTAACTGAATTTTCCAGGATGTCTTTATTATCCCATTTATGTAATAATAGTTGGAAGAAAATTCTCTGCCTTCTAGAAGAAGAATTCTGTCTCTGGTGCAGTGTTTTACTTTTTGCATGTAAAGCCTGACATTGACAAGTGACTTTTTTGCTAAGTTATGAGAGGGAGGAAAAACAACCATTTGAGTGTGGACTTGAACAAACTGATCAGCTGTCTAAATTACCCCAGGTGCCACAGTACCAGAACCCATCAAAAACCTCTCCAAGCTGATTTTGAAATTAGCTTTTAAAATCACTTTGAATTTCACCTTTTCCTTCTTATTTCGTGGCAAAATGATAGTGTTCCACTATCAATCAAACAGAAAATACACAGGAAAACTCTAATTTTAATAAATTTATTCAGGATTGGCTAAACATGAAAAGCAAATAATAATGCATTAGCTGTTTTCATATGACCAGAATCTTGTGGGCATGTTTAAGTGAAAACTTTTGTATCACATCAGTCCTTTGTTCAGTCTATAGTTTGGAAATTAAGCTCTAATGAGTGTCTAATCTGCTGCACTTTACCTCATGACTTGGTATAAACATTGATTTATTTATTATATTTTGGCTGTAATAATTTGCTGTGAGCCAGAATCACAGCTCTGGAACTGTTCATTAGGGTATAGCAAACATTTGGCATCTTTTGAGTCAGTCAGGCTGTGTCTAAAGTTATTAACTGCAACACAGGTGGATCAGTACACTGAAGCTACTTGGTGCCAAAACCTGTACATCTGACCTGTTGGCAGTTTGGGAACTTTTCTTTGGACAAGGTGATCTGATTGCTTGAACCAAATGTTCCCACCAAGGCTGTGTTTTGAAGCTCTCCAAAGAACCATGCATTGGCTCAGACTCCCAGGTTTCCATTATGGACTAGAACTTAACTTACATCCAAACCAGCTCTGGCTTAGCATTCTCCATGAGCAACTGGGCTGGTGCATACCGAAACTACTCTGCAAAGAAAAATAACTCCTACTAACTGGAGATGCACAGAGGATTTGCATTTGCTGCTCTGGACCACCATACTAACATAGACACTGGAGTACAAATAAAATGCAATAAAAAGATTTTTCCACTTTTCTGTTACCTAAAAGCTGCTTTGCTTGCTTGGTTGATTGGTTGGTTGCTTGGTGTTTTTTGACATGATGTTGCAAGTATTTTTTTTTTTCTGAGTATAGTTCCTTAGTGTCAGGATTTTCCAGTCAAGTGTTGAAAATGAAACACTGACCAGATACACACACACACAAAACAAAACAAAACAAAACAGACAAAAAAACCCCAACACAAAACACCACAAAAAAAAAAAAAAAAAAAAAACCAACAACAAGAAAAACCCAACCCTGGAGGGCTAGTTTTTAAGGAGTCAACATTTCTAGCTAGATGCAGACACTCAGCCATTCAGATTTTACTGTCATGCACCCAAGACAGCCTCTTTGGTAGATTGCACTGAGCTCTTTCACCTCACTGCAACTCACACTACATACTTCAGTATACCTTGATAAGAATCTTGTCTGTCCACAAGTCCCATGTAAATATGTATTTTCTTTGTCTGTGTGTATTTATATTGTTAATAAGAGCTCAGTTGGTTTTCATGACAGTCAGTAAGAGATTTTTTTACCACAATAGGATTTGAATCAAATCTCATGCCTTGGTTAATGTGCCCGCCTAAATTTACCTAAATTGTTTAGGCCAGGCTTGTTCGGGCTAACCTAATCTGCCTCTCCTGGCTAGAGGCTGGACCACCATCTGTCAGGATGGCTTCAGTATCCTGCTCAAGTTGTGTTGTCTATGATTACATGTAGAGTCTGGAACAATGGTCTGTTATCTCTTTGTCTTGTCTTTTGAGTTTCTGCAATTCTTTGTTGGTGACAATTCTTGCAGAACACCACAGCTTTTTTCACCTGGAAGGAATCTTCCATGGCAGCACCCTTTTTCCCAGGAAGACTTGTGTACTTGGAGGCAGCCTGAGCACAACAGACAACAGCATTCCTGGGAATTTGTTTCAAGTTTCCAAGGTTTCTTTTCTGAACAAGCACAAGAATTGAACGTTTCTCCTGAGACTTCTCTCATGCATGGTCACCAAAATCATCATCCTTTCCCATCAGAGGGAGTTTTCCTTTGTGCCCAAGAAGCATGTGGTAGGAAATAAAAGCTGCAGCTCTTGTTCACAAAGTTCTGGCAGAATTCACTCTCTCCAAGCCCTCTCTCTCATTTGTAGCAGCACACAATTTTTGCCTCTTCAGACTCAGCTCACATATTTGATTTTATCAGATGTTCTCCTAATTGTGTCACTTTCAGATATATTGGTATAAGTTGAGATTTCTTCCTAGAATAATTTGTATCAGGCTGAAGTTTTCAGGGAAAGATCTTTACTTCCCCTGAAAAAGGGGGGAAATTCTGTTACTGTTTTTGTTTAATAATGAGTCAGATACTTGATAAGCCTGAAAAAAGTTTGTGGCAGATACGAATACACAGACACTACTGAGCAGCTTCTTTTGTTCATGCAAGCAGCTGGCTCAGTATTGCACCTGAAGAGGTAATTAGAAAGATAAGTTGGAACAGTAATTTGCAACATTCAGGCCTTCCCTGGGAAGGTATTGCCATGACAAAAGGAAATAAAGGAACTCACAGTCAAGAACAGGGGCACTATCCACCATTTTTCACTCTCACTGGCAGCTCTAGGCAACCTTTAACCTCTTCCCACCAGCCTCCTCAAAGAAGCTACAAGATGCAGGAGAGTAAAGGAAAAGGGTCTGGTCTCCTCACACAAAATGCCCTGTGCTTTTATACTTAGAACAAATGCCTTTTATTCTGATTTCCTTGTGCTCTGTTGCTCTCAGGTACTCCACCAGCTAAAAAGGAAAAGAAAAAAAATATAAAATTACCACCTTGCCAAGAGTAGGTTTCTTTATAAGGACACTAATGAACACATTTGAAATCAGTTTTATAGATTACTTTTCAGGAGTATTTTGTTTGGTTAGTTTATTATCAGAGGTAGTACAGTGCTTGGCTCTGAATCATTTTACACAGATTTATTAGTTTTGTAGTGCTGCACAGTGAACGTTGCAACTATACTTATGAATTTAATCGGGGCTCGCAGGGAGAGCTACAGCTTAGTGACACCCACACAAAAACAGCCATGGCAAGTTGTGTGTTCAGCTTCAGAGTCTGCTGTTGAGATCTCCTCCTGTTGGGAAGTGGGACTTTTCTGCCAATCATCTCATTTCTGTGATCAGATCCAGCATGGCTCGTGTGCACCCCGAGACCCCGTACTGCTCACACTGGAGCCAGTCACTCCATCGAGAAGACAACTGGCCCTTAGGAAAGGAAGCTCTATCAGTAACCTGGAATCAACCAGTATAAAATTTCTCCTTATCTGAAACTCTATTCTTGGGAGAAATATTATCACTAGCTGTGTGTTAATTGGCAGGAAATTGCTTGCCCTGGGCTCCTCTGACAGAGGCCTCCCCCTTCCCTCTCCTCTCCCTCGACTCCACTCTCTCCTACTGCACCACACTCGACATTTGACGGCGCTGAAGGGAGAGATGAATTCCGTGAAGAGTGAAAAAACAACTTTCCGCTCCATCGCAAGGAGCCAGATGACGGATACTATTTTCAAAGACTTCTTTGTCCATAAGATGGCGTTTGAATTAGGAACTTGTTTAGCCAGATTCTCTTGTTACAATTTACTGATTCATTGGGTGGAGAATGGGAGGGCAGGATGACAGAGCCAGACAGCTTCAATTAATGATCTTTTTAAAAGATCTCGTTCAAAGACAAATGCATCTTAAAATACATCCAGAATTACACAGCAGCAAGAATTATCAATTTTAACCTATTTGTGCCTTTCAATTATCTGCTGAAGGGAAATAAGATGTTTCAACGTCACTACTTTTGAGAGAAGAATAGTGATGTTCTAACAGATTAAATCTGTGGTGTTTTTCTTTAAAAACAGAGGTACTGTAAAAGGAGTTTTTTGAGGAATCAAGAATCTCAAAATCTCTCCTGCTGTCTCAATGAGACCATAACAAAGTAAAGTCTCATTTGGATTAATAACATGGAAATTAATTTCTATTTCAATGCAGAAGCAAAAAGATGGATGAAATTCAAGTCTTCCACCTGTTCTGACAGATATCAGTCCTTTGACGGTTTTCTCTGGATCACATCAGAATGGATAAATCTGGAATTCGGTCCAAGGAGATACTTAGGATACCTTTGTCCTACTTGCACTGGAGGGGCACTTGCTGCACTGGAGGAGCACTTGGGCTCTGACAACACCAGCACTGTGCCTCTTCTTTCTCTGTGCTCCTGCAGGCAGACCTAAGCCATTCACACCCTGTCCCTGTGCAATCCTGGGGTCCTTCTCGAAGCTGCTGAGCACTGGCCATTTTCACAGCTCCTACTTCAATTTGTGAAGTTTCTTGGAAATTGCCTGAGGCTCCAGTTTTAGTGTTGGGGGAAGGGGAAAGGTCTGGACTGGTCTTGCGTGACCTCAGCCATTTCATTTGTCTGTCATTACTTCATGGGTATAGGTTACCAAGAAAGCAATTCTCAATTTTCTTGCAAAAATAAGGCAATGGTCTAAGCTTTTCTTTAGTTACTTGGCTGACAAAAGGAAAATTTCTTTCTGTGGTAGAATCATTCTTATTCTCTTCAGGAGTCTCTGAACACAGACATATACATTTTTGTGCATGTGTCATTAGAAATACCATGCACTCACCAACTCAACCTTTTGCAGAATTTAAGTAGCTAGAGGAATTGAACCAAGAAGACTATGTTAGTGATACAAATAATATGTACTTTTTATGAAGTCCATTTTCACATCACAGATTTCTTTAGATAAGTTTTTCAACTTTAAAGTTCCCTCCGTTTTTTCCCCCCATTTACTCTTTGCAAGGCAGCATTCAGAATAAATATTTGTGTATGGGGAATGGAGACTTCTGAATGAACTTTAGCCACTTTAATAAAACTAGAACAAATCAATAAGCCACCCAGCCATCTAATGCTGTCAGTATTCCCACTGACTGTTCCACAACATCAAACAGTATGGAAAACATTTTCAAGGTAAGTCCTCTGTATTCTGAAACAGGTCCCTAAAGGCAGAGAGATGGAGGTTTTCTTGGCCTACCTGTTTAAAATGGGTCATGCTCTGCATCCACAATCACCTTGAAGTCAGGCACAGTTCTTCAAAGCAAGAGCTCCAGCGAGGCATGCACTGCTTGGGCTGTGAGCGCACTGCAGCCAAGGTCAGGGAGACCCTCCTTTCCCCAGCTGTGTTCAGAAAGTTCCTTTCTTCTTAGCCTTGACTGGCATGGTGATAACAACTCCTCTTAGCTGTTATCAAATTCCCATCTCCATGCAATGTCTTCTCATGCATCATGCCATCCTTAAACCAAATCCTAACTTTACTTCTCTGGCTTCAGTGAGAAACTCTGGGCCTCATTATCTGCTTTATCTGCGTTACTGAAGTTTTGCTAACCAAGCAATGGAAATGAATCTTCTGACAGTAGATGTCCTTTGCCAATGTGAAATGTTTCCCAGGGAAGAGATGCTATACAGGCAAAACTACTCCTGTTGGTACAGCTATCTTGTAGTTTTATCTTCACAAAAGTGCAAAGCCAACATGTTTCCACTGGCAGTTTTCTTCAGCTGGATGTTGAAGAAATAGAGGGATATTGCACTGGGACAGAGCCTTTGGGACAAAGACAGCTGGTGTTGTGAAACTGGTCATTTCTCTCTGCTCTTCTCTTTTTCATTACCCCACCCCTCCCCCAGGTGAAATTGGCTGTAGGGATGCATTTAACTGCACTTAGTCTAAGGACATCTGTCAAAACAGTGAGGTTGATCTGGGATCACAGTTCACCCAAATCCAACCTGACCCCAAGCCCTGCCAGCAGCTGGTGGCAGAGCTAACCTGGCTCTCAGAGTGTGGCCCTTGCTGCCCTCTGTGAGAGATGGGCCCCTACACAGGCCACGTGTTGCCATTTTGATCCACGAATGCACTTTTGTTCTGTGAAGGTAAGAAGAGAAGGTTACAGTCAGGGTGATGATGTACTCCCAGGAGTTCCCACATGTGCTGCTCTGGTTGCTCAGTCTGGTGCTGGTTGCATCAGCTGAAGTGTGGCTGTGCCAGGACAGTTTGTTTCACTCAGTGCAAGAGAAAATCTCAAATGGTAATGCTCAGCTATTTTGCTACTACCTTTCTATTATAGGGTCATGAGCACACATACAAATTTCTTGTCAAAGAAGTCTGTCAGCTCCTGCACAAATCCACTTTGGTTGTTAGAACTGGAGATGTACCACAATCTCCTATCTCTAAGGAGTTATAAAATAACAGCTGACTTTGCCAAACGAGCAGGTATATTTTCCCTTTGATTGCACATAAATTAAGAAGTCCTTGCTTATCCTCACAGAAGAGCCTTTGAACCCTTCACTGTACTTTTCAGAAATCATTCTTGGTTCTGGGATCCCTGAACCCAGATGCTGATGGAGTTTACAGCAGAAGAACTGAAGATGTCAAGGCAAGGACCATGCTCTGTGCTTTGGCGCATGAAAAGCAGCATTTTGAGCTGAATGCCCACAACTCAGAGGCACCACAAATCAGCACCTCTTTTTGAAAAACTTTGCTTCATTTGTGCTTTTTTAATATACCGGTTTTAGATGGGTGTGAGAATCATGGATTTCAGTTAGGTTATCCCAGAAATATTCTGGTATAAGTACAAGGGAACCAGTCCTACCAAGGGAACCTTGTGCCTCAGTGAATCAAATGAACATCTCCCACTGGAGAAGGACTAGCAATGACTTTAGAAAACAACCAAACAAGGAAATACATTCAGTTGGGTTACTGGTGGAAGGGATTTATAGCATGTTGTGAACCATCCACTTAGTCCCAGAATTTAAGTGAGGGGTAGGAGTGGGGGTTGAGAGAGCAGGAAAACACAGTTCTCTTGTTACAGTGAAAGAATGAGTTTAATATATACAGGCAGAAAGAGGAGGCAAGTCCTTTCCCTGTTAAATATTTACCATCTGAGCTCTGCTCAGACTCCTGATTTTCTGTATCTCTAAAGGTGGTGGTACTTGTGACAGTAGGATATGTTCCTTAATGTATTCCTCCCTCTCAACCCACCTTGCATGGGAAACGACTGCAGTAACAAAAAGCAGACTGTTCCCTTCTCATGAATATTAATCAGTAAACTCCCCCTGCTATTTTAAATCGAAGGCTGGTGCTAAAACCCTTTTTTCCCCCTCTCAAGCATCCCCCAAGGAAAACCCTGAAAGTCCTGGGAAAGCCATGCACAGAGGCTGCCGTGACTAGAGGCCTTCTAGGCAGTGACATATAAAACTCTGAGGTCAGGGGGCACAGCAAGAGGAGGAATGAGCTTTGTTTCCACTATGTGTTGCTGAAAGCTAAACCTTTATGGAACTTTTCTAGCTGCATTTTTGGCTATTTAGCTTTGAAAACAAAAGATTTATTTATTTTTTCCTATTCATCGCAGTTTTTGTCCTAAGTTGACAGCAGTGACATAAGAAGGACCCTCCCTGTTCTGAGTTAGAGCTGTGTATGCTCCTTTGGTCATTACTGCTTAGTACAAATATTATATGACCTTTAAGCAAAGGGAAGAAAACAAACAAACAAAAGATTGCACGTTGCCAATGTAGACACCCATTACCACAATTCATTTTTCTAAATAAGAAAATTAAAACTCTTGGCAAGTGAAATACATTGACTGGAACATCTATAGTACAAGAGGATGCCCAGAAACCCAGCTGTGTGTCTTCACAATCCACTCAGCTTCAGATGAAACCAGAGAAATATTCCCAAGGACACAGGGTGATACAGCCGGAGGTTGACTCACCTCCAAGATAACCCTGAGCAGCACTGAACAATTCTTTGAACTCAAAGTAATTTGCGATTGTGTTCTGAAATAACACGTAGACTTGCCAAAATCCAAGAGTGTATCAGCAACCAACGTGTATTTTTCCAGTGCCTGTAGTGATAAAACAGTGCAGAATTTGTTGTTTTCTCTTTGGGGCAGTGTTAGCACTTGTGGTGTGTTAGAGGATTTCCCATGCCAAGGATGCAATTCATGTCCTGAAGACTGTGCAGTCAAGAATAATGTTTTAAAATCTTTGTCCTTTATCAAAGGATTTGGACAGACTTCAAAGAACTTTATTATCCATATCTAACAGCTGGGAAAACTCAGGCGAGGAGGGGTGACATGGCTTTTCCAAGGTGATCTTATGAACTGGTGTTAGACCAGGAGTAAAGTACTGTAGTTCCTGCCTGCTGTGGATGGATGCTGCATCTCATCATGTTGTGAACGTCAGTGCTGGGTACTGTACACTCCAGGTCTGATGTACTGGTTGAAGATTTTGAGTGAGAGATACTGCACACTATTAATGAATGAAGAATTGAGGCCGTGGATGGAACATTTCAAGCTGATCTACCCAAACAGACTTGTGTTTGGTGTCTTTTGATAGCAATAGCTAATGGCATAAAACCCGTGGTGCAATGGCAGTAAAGCTCACAGGGCAGGCTCTGGATGAGCATGGAAAATAACCACCTCAGTCTTTGGAAACAATATCTTAGGACATTACTAGGCAGAAGGTGGGAGTATGGTGGGTTTTACTGCTGGTGGTTTGGTCACTCCAGGTTAGAGTACATGTTTGATCCAAATAAGCCATGCTACCCAACTGAACTGCTGATACATGTTTCCCTGATTTATTCTGGAAATGTGATACCTTATGTAAAGGAAAAGTGGCATGAGCCAAAAGTACTGATCCAGCATAAAGCTTGCTTACACAAAGATAAACATCCACAAGTCTTTGAACAATTTAGGCTTGAAGAGTAAATTCATGTTAGATCAGCATCTTAAGTTAGGTGGCTGCAGGGGTTTTGGTCCAGAGCCCTAAAACCACATGTACTTCCATATTCTGGGAATAATTCTGAGATAGGTAAGTGACTGTGTTCAGAGGAAGAGATCTTCAGGCAGAACCTAAACTTTGTGCTTGCAAGATCTGGGTGGAGTGAAGGGTTGGTGTTAGTGCACAGGGATGTGTATTTGCTGCAGCAAGGTCTCAACCAAGACTCCCAGTAGCTAACAGGTGGTTTAAGAGGGTTTATCAAGCTGCAGTTCTCCTGCTCAGGTCTGCTCCAAGGAGATGGCAGCAGTACAGTTCTTTCAGGACACAAGAATGAGAAGCAGCTGCAGCTAGTAGCTCCAGGTGTAAACATGTATCACTAGTTAGAGGTAGTTAATAATTTCCTGGCTGTATTAAGTGCTGGAAACTGGTATTTACTCTTCATTTTCACTTCCTTGGAGGAGCAGAACTACAGCTAACTAACCCCAGTTTGTGGTGAACAAGATGGCAGTAGTGTCAGTTAGTTTTTGTGGAGTGCCATAGATGTGTAGAGTGTGAGAATGCAGGTATTTGCTAAAAATCAGGTTGTTTATTTCAATAGAAGTATTTGGCTATAATGTTTTGAGACTGTGCTGCATGATGACAAAAAAACCACAAACCAAACAACCAAAAAAGAGATCAGAATTACTAAAAGTTTGAAAAAAATTTATTCTATGTATTTGAAAAGAATGCCACAATTGTCTATTCAGGAAACTACTTTAACAACATTGTTTTGAAGAGATATAAAATGAGGCAGTTAAATGAAGATTCAAATGCAAACTGAGAAATGGATTTGATCCTGGCAGAAGTTGTGAGAGATCAGAAACACATCTCAATAACTGATTATTTCATTTCAGCTGAACACTTCTAAGGAATCCTTCTACATTCAGGTCGAGGCCTTATTTGTTATACTAAGAGATGCAGATAGTCACCACTGTATTCACCTGTGGTACACTGAGATTAGTGGGGAATTTCCAACAGGCAGGTATGGCACGCGGAGAACATGCAAAGTTGACTCTTGATCTCAAACTCTCAGTTTTTCTGTTACCTGGCCCAGCTGAGCCAGCTGTGCTTGTGCTGAGGCCCTCAGCTTCTTTGTCCTTCAGAAGAGGATAGGAGAGATGAGACATCAGCAATCAGAGTTGAAGATGCGATGCTCTTTTCCCTGACGTCATTCAACTGTGACTGTAGATGCTGGAGCCAAGGAGCCAAGTTTGGCCATGTTTTGGGGAGGATGTCTCTGGGCTACTGCACCCAGAAGCTGTACTAGCATGTGAACTCCTTGAACAGTTCCCAGCAGTGCATATAGGAGCAGAATCCTTATATCTACTTTGCTTTTGTTAGTCTCCCCATCTGCCCTGTGGGCTTCTGCACTTCAGGAACTTAACAGAGGACACATCTTCCTCTGTGGCATTCTCTCTACACTTATTTAGGGCTTTGAATACCTCCCAGTTAGTGATTTCTGGCAGAACAATGTACACTATTGATAGTACAGACTACAGCCAGCTTGCCTTTCAGTTTCCTGTTTGACCTTTTAAACTTCGTTATTTCACAAATATTCAGACTTGAAATTTTACACACTTAAGGCACCTAAAAGCAAATTCTCCACTGGTAAAGTTGTCTAAACAAACTAGCCAAACCTTGAAAGGATATAATTTCCCTTGAAAATACATCCTCACAGCTAATTGATAGCATAGCCATCTTTCAGACCAGATGGTTTCCTTTTGGATGCTTACACAGAATAAAGTATGAGGAGAAAAGTAGCCTTATACCCTCAGAACAGATCCTGCCATCACTTCTTAGACTAAAAAAGTCCACATTCCAGAAGGGTATAAGCTAGTAAAAAGAACCCTTGCATTTCACCTGATAATAATCAACTTCATTGCAAGAGAAAAGTAATTTCTGTACGTAAGCTGGCTCTGTCTCTAATATTTATGATTGTATAGCATTCAATATGAATTATGCATACATACCTATTAGGCAATGAATATAGTGCTGCAAAAGACATAAATATAAAGGTATATTTCAATTTATACTTACATTTATCCCAAGTTTTTCTTCATAGAGGTTTGCAAAGGTAACATCTATAATGTCTCCCATGAAATGAAGCCACTTCTGGAGTTTATGCTGGTGTCAGAATCATGTCTAATAGCTGAGACTGGGCTAGTCCAGCCTTCTCTTTTAGGACCTGGGTTGTAACAGTAAAAGAGCACTTGCTTTCTGTGTTGAGCATAGGAAGAAACATGGCCTCAGCCACTTCTCCCTCCCTTGTGAATGAGCTGTAAGCCTTTCACAGGCACAGGGAAGACTTGTCCTTTCCTCCTGCGGTGTTCCACTGCTCTGCCCAGGCAGCACGTCCCCCCTCCTCCTCTGGAAAGGTAGCAGAACAGATGGAACTACCTTGGAAGACAGATGATCTATGGGATGGATTGGTCTGGTTAAAGGTGAAGAAAGAAAGCATCAGTTTATGAGACATGAGGGCTTTCAGGAAGGCAGAGAGGAATCTCACATATTGGCATGAGAATTTTAACAGGGCATTTTTAGTCCTTAAAATAAAACCATAAACAAACGAGAAACCACTTCCTGAGGTTATCTGTGTGCTGTGGCTCCACAAAGTGAATCAGTATCCCGACTGGGAGATATTTCAGAAACTGATTGTTTCTGCTTCTGGTGTGTTCAACCACAGGACTGTTCTCTGCTGAACTGCTGAGAATACAGGATCATGAAGATGCTTGGACAAATCAGGAAGGAAAATACATGCCTTTTAAGGAAAAACATTTGGGGACCCATCACTGGGAATCTTAATGGTTGCAAAATTCTACTTTTTGTCTCCCTTCCATGTGAGCATATGTCAAAAGAGATGGCAAGACTGCAGGGAGGGTTCTGTGGAGATAATATGAATGATAAATTTTGTGAAATCAAAGCAGTAAAAGAGGGATTGGTCTAGCTGTTCTAGCAAGATTGGCATTAATACCAAATTCAGGGAGTTTTATGCCTAAGGACTATACTAGAATCCCCATAATTTTGGTGACAGTTTTGTATTTTTAATTATTTTTTGACTTTTATTACTCTTAATGCTTTTAAGAAATTGCCTCGTCGGAGGCAATCTAGTTCATCAGAACTAGAAATTGGACAAGTGACTCATGTAACGCTGATCAGTATGGGCAGCCTGAGTTACCTGTTTCCTGAAACAATTATCCTTCTCATTTCCACTTTTTGTTCTATGCTGGTCTAATGTTGTGTCCTATCTGGAAACAGGGAAGAGTAGGGACCTTGCCAGGTCATGTATTTGCAGTGTTTTTGTAAGATCCTACATTTTTAGCCTTTGGGAACAGCATTAGTGGAAGTGGTTGTAATCCAGACCTGTTCGTGGAGCATGAGAAGAGTTTGTGCTTTGATGGGGAGTGCTGTGAGCAGGACGGCCCTTGCATGGCATTGTATTTGTGGAGAGGCTGGGTTCTTCTCAGGAAGCTGGTATATGCTAGTAGTTCCCAGCCATATGCTTACCCCCAGGTACCAACTGCACTGGCAGACCTCAGGCTAGGAGAGCACAGGATGTACTTTTGGAAAGGTTCAGTTGCCCTTCGGGGAAGCCAGGCTTCAGGAAGGGCAGAGAGGCGAGGGTCAGAAGATGAAAGGATCTTTAGAGTAAAACCCTTTGCTGAGATGTAAGGCAGAATGACTTTGTCACTCAATTACTCTGGACTTTCAAAGCACAGAATGAAGTGTTGGATGTGGCAATACAGCCCTTGTCAGCACAGCGTGTGGGAGGCAGCCCGGCAAAGGGAAGTGAAGAGGGTTTGTTCAACAGCTGGCACAGCAGCTGGGCCCCACCAGCTCCCATCTGATTTGCTTCGTCCCTATCAGTGACCACCTTCTTCTCAGGCTGTGACACTTGGCACTCTGCTAAGTCTGCTCTTCTTAGTTCTCCTTCTCTGGCACAAGGTTCAGCAGCAGACGTACACCCTGTGGAAGCAGAGCCCAGGGCCAGCACAAAGCTTTGCAGGAAAAGGATTTTAAGGCCTGTTTATGTTAAGAGATTAAGGAACAAGAATTAGTGACATCCAAACTAGTAGTGGTAAAAGCAAACTAGCTTTTAGTTGTATTATTAAATCCCTGTGACTACTCTAACCTTAATGAATGCCTTGGCTTGAAGGCTGATCTATTTCATGCACCCTTCTGACCAACCAGTGAACAGTGTTGGGTAAATAACCTTTGTGAACTGTGAGACTCAGAGCCTTCTGAGAAGAAATAGCTCCTTCCAAAATTACAAGGCCTTTTTACCTGTGCAGAATGGATATAAATAGGTGTGAGGGTCTTCTTCAGGAGCCTTTCTAACCTAGACTGCCCAGTCTGCCTGGCTAAAGCATCAAATATTATTTGTATCTGTACCTAAATTGTCTGCATAATTCGTACTTTTCTGTGCTGTATGAACTACAATGGCGGTCGGGATTTTCCGAAGTTGTAGGAATTTAGGTATCTGTAATAGAGCAGGTGCCTAAATCCCTGAGTCTTTGTGAAAAGGCAGTCACAAAAGTTGTTATGAGACTCTCAGGGAGAATGGCTGGGGGAAGAACCTCAACATTTGCCCTAATTGGAAACAGATCTTTCACAGGCTTAGCTTCTGTTTGTAGCATTTTGCTAAATCCTACTGCCATTTAACAGTCTCAAGATGACTCTATAAACCACTCCTTATCACAGCCAAGTCCAAAAACCTGCTCTGCAAAGTTCCAGAGTGGTTGGATTTTCCACAGGTGATTCAGATGATTCCTTCTACCACAGGAATCCTTTCTCCTCAGCCCCACAGCACATCTTACCTGCATCAAACACTGTATTAGAGACACTGCTGCTCCTAAAGATTTCTCCTCTAGGAGTAGAGACCTGGCTACATTGCCAACTCTATGTGCCACAGGGGAAACAGAGTGTGACTGAGCACCTGTTCCTGTGCTTCTGCAGCTCAAGAAAATAATGTTGCTTTTATCTTTCTGTGTCCTGGGTGACTTGGTGCACCCATATTGTTCTGCTCCAGCCTCTCAGCCCCAGTCACATTGGATATAAATTGGTTTGAGCCCAGATCCTGCTACCAGGCATTTCTCTTGGCAGGGAAACTAAACAGAGTATAGGGCTTGGAAGCTCTGCACCATCCTGCTTTACTTAGCAAGAACCAAGACCACTCCATGATGTGTAACAAAGAGAGGATAGCCTAAGTGACCTGGAAAGGATGCTCAAAACCAACTACGTTTGGTTGGTTACTTCGCTAATACCACCCCTCTCATCTCCACTACTGGTGATGTTGCTGTAGGCTCTGTAGTGTGACAGAGCAAATTGCATCCATTGAACCTTCTTGAAAGCTGAGCAGCAGGTAAACCACTGGAAACCCTGAGTCTCAGCAACTCACTTGGGAGTAATAAGTGTGGAAAGCCTGTTTCCCAGGTTTCCCTGTTTTGTCTCTTGTTAGGTTTTCCAACAGACCAGTTACCATCAGGACACTGCTATCAGCCCAACATCTATCAGCAAATGAGAACCTACCTTATTAGAAGGGAAAAAGAGCATCAGCTGCTTTCAGGAAGGGAAAACGGGTGCCAATTTATGATTTGCTTTCAAAGGGCCTGACAAGCATCTTATTGAAACTGATGGAACAGCTGGCATTGATTATATTGAGCTCAGCTCCAACATGAAATTCTGAGAACATTTTGCAGCATCTAATGATGGCTTCCTACATAACTGCCTTGGAAATCTGATCTGCTTTCCTTCCAGCCTCATTCCAGTCCAGGTTGGCTTCTGTTTCTTTGTTCACTAAAGCTCTTGTTGGCTAAATTTTTGGGGACAAACATGTAACTGGTGCTTAAATCCCCAGACAAAAGAAAGCACAGATGCCTTTTCTGCTTTGAAATACCCAAGGTCTTTCTCTGCATAGCAAGAATCCATGTCCTGAATGGACTCAGGGGGGGCAGAAAGGGACTTTCTGCCTGTGAAGCTTGGTTAATATGCCTCTGACTGGCTGGCTTTGTGCCTTCTCTTTACCTCCTTGTGAATGAGAATAGCCTGCTGGCAGGTAGCCTAAGGCTAGCTGTGAAAGGGTGAGTTGGGCAACGGGAACAGGAATAGAAGCAGGGAGCAGCGGACGAGAAGAGAGGGGAAATCATTGTAACTGATGAGCACTTTACTACTGAGACTATATCTTGTAGCCTTCTCTCTTGCTGCCTGCAGCAGATCTCTATAGCACCCATCATTCGTCTAATCGAGCCTTACCTTCTTGAGAGTTGCTCAGAGGTAGGTTTGGGAGCCGGCCTTGCCTTACTGATTATTTTCTCAGCTCCCTCAGCACTGCAGGGCGGGGCCTCAGATACTGTATCTGAAAGCAAAGGGTTTAAGATGTCATGCAGCAGTGGCATTGGCAGGACATCCCATGTAGCTGATGTATCCTTCTGGTTTGCAAAGTTCTCAATTGTTTCATTTGCATGACATACTCGGTAGGCAGGCTTTTCTGCTCTTTCTGCCCAGCTGTTTGCTGCTAGACTTGGGCTTCTCAGGAACTACGCATTTCAGGAGTTGAAATTTGTTGCAGTGTCAAAGAAAAATGTTATAAATCACGTATAGAGCCTTCAAAGGGTGCATGCTCTACTTCAGCACAGCAAGTCTGCTTCTAGCTTCTGGAATTTGTTTCATAAGTACGATCACAACTGCTAATTCTTTTTATTTCTTTGCATATTTTTGAGTGTGAAGGAAGTCTATGGACTTACAGACACTCAAACTGGTTTGTAAAATAGCTACTCATTTTTTCCAGGTGGCTTCTAAACCCATATTTAGAAACCTCTCTTCTGTCTCACTCTGAAGCTATTAAGTGTGTAGAGTATGTTCAGCAGCTGACAAATGAACTGAGATTTGGAAATAATAAGGGTAGAAGAAATCATCCACCAAAATGTAGTAGCTCATGTCAAGACAACATGGAAAAACACCCAGTGGTCATTCAGAGTTAAGCAAGAAGCCTATCATGAGTTCAGGCTGATTTAAATAAAAGAAAAAAGTAAAAGCCAGAAAATGAAAAGATCACTCACTGAAAAGAATAAACCAGAGGAAATAGGATGTAGATACCATCCAGCACCCCATATGCACTGTAAGGGGAAATAAAATGAACTGTGCCTGTGCGGGGCTGTCAGAACCAAGGGCAGAGGGAAGCAATGGGCTAAACCTCTCGGTGGTGTTGATTTATCTGATTCATGGAAAATCAGTGCAGCCCTTGTAGCATGTGTGGGAGCTGTCAAGGTAGTACATTTCCCTCAGCAAAATCAAAGTAGTCTTGGTCCCTTGGTAGCTCACAGGAGGCTTCTTCTCATCTGCTTGGGACACAGAGCACTGCAAAAGGTTTCCACGGCAGGGACTCAGTGTTCTTCCCACTCCCAGGTCTGTAGGAAAAGGGCTGTGTGGAGAGGTTAGGAAGGAGTCACTGGAAAGCCTTTGGTCCTTCTTGTCTATTTCTGTCATGTCTTTTAGACTGAGGTGAGGTCCCAGGGATTTAATTTACAAGAAGTATTTCAGGAAGAGTTTTCTGTGCTAATTGCCGTGCTGTTTACTGCCAGAAAGATGCAGGGTTTATTACTATATGCACTTCAAAACTGGCAGAGGGTGACAGGGTTTATGATTTAATCTCTAGGAAGTGTCTCTTTCTTTGGGGTAGGTGAAATGTTACTATCATCTATTCAAAGGTGGAGTGACAGTTTTTTGCTAGAACCCAACTAACTGCATCTCAGAAAAATGCTGATACAATTGCACACAAGAACTGGATGAGATGAGACACTTTCCTTCCTGTTCCTGTGGCACACAGTGGAAGCTGCTGATATTTGATGAGCAGTAACAAGATGCCCTACTGTGATACCACACTAATGCCAATTGTTTATGCCAAGTCTACTGAGCCACCAACATGCTGAAGAGGCAGTCATGTTTAGTACAATAAGATCCAGGGACTTGAATATGTTACAGTGTTAATTCTTGATATTGTGGTTGCTGATAGAATTTATCTACAGTTTCAGAGAGCAGAAAAACTCATTCCTAAAAAGAGAAAAACTAGAAAGCAGTTGTTTCTGCATGAGCTGATCCAATCAGTCTCCACATGCTCCTGGTGCCAGGATGCTAGCTTAGCTTTGCCTCAGTGCTGATGACACTCAGATCCCATTTATCCCCAGTAGCTTTATTGATAACTGCTTTGGGAGACTGCCTTTAAGATGTGGTAACTTAATTCATGGTTTGCCTTGCCTCCCTCAGCCTCTCTCTCTTGTGTGCTCTTGTGTCTACTGTTCCCTGGGGACCTTGCCCGGTCACTGTGCTGTTCCCTGTACTCTAGCAGTTCTCTGCCTGGCCTGAGTCACAGTGGGCCCTGGAGGATCAATTTTAGAGTCAGGGGCTTTGTTGTGGCACAGCTTCTGTACTTGGGCACTCCTTGCTTCCTGCACAGCTTGTTTGTACCTGCACAGGCTCACAGCAGAAGGATTGCAGATGTCTGCAGATGAGCCACGAGAATCCAATGTTTCGATGGTTCTCTGCTGTTATATGGGAACACATTTCAAAGCTCCTAATGATTTTCCATTTGGTAATTTAAGAGCTCAGGTTTCTTGCACTACCCTGAAAAGCCCTCTGGCATTTGTGAGGAAGTGAACCTAATGGTCCCAAGCTAAAGCCAGGTTACTGAGGCCCCAATGGTGTGTATTTCAGAGATGAGAATCAGAGATCTTTCTAAATGGGCACAGCTTTCCTAGCTACATTTAAGGTGCTTGTATAACTCTGCAACAAAATTGAAGAGGTGTACTTGGAAATGAAAACACCACATGCCCTGATGCCTGTGATGCCTCTCTGTCTTCATGGCAGCACATCATCCTTGTCATCTGCATCACACACCTGTTCAAAAGGACTCATCTGCCCTTTCTGGGTCTACATGCAGGTGTTTGTATCCTGGTGTCAACCTGGCTTGTCTTTGGGTCACTCTGGAGTAAAATGGGTTGATATGTGCTTTGGAATTTCTTGCTGAAGTTTTTAACACTTTCCAGCTCTTAAGACACTGTTTTCCCATCTCCTCTATTTCCCTCCATATCAGTACTACTCATCCCTTTCCACTTCTTGTATTAGTGTACTATACGCTCTCTTGCATCCCAGGAAAAAGCTCAGTATAGTATCCATGCATGCTCTGTCTTTGGGCAGTAGAGAGTGACAGACCTAGTTGAAGCTGACGAGCCAGAAAGCAGGGTGGCACGGCCCTGTTGTCCCTGCAATGGCTGCAAAAACACGTGTACAGCTCTGTATTCCTCCAGCAGATCAGGGCCCTTCACTGCTCCTCTGGAGAGAACAAACTGGCAAATACCTGACCTGGAAAACGCCTGCCCCTGAAAGAAGACTGGTTACAGTGCTACAGAAGAGGGAAATTCGGAGTCATTAAATAGGAAAGGATCAACTCATCACATGCCCTCAACTTTTTAAGCAAACACAGCAGGGAAATAGAGTAACTGTGGCTTCCCTTCTGCCGCACAAATAACTGGAGTCCTTATTTCAGCAAGTGCCGCTCAGCACACAGCTACACCACTCATTTTCGTTTTACAAGGCTTCTTGGCTTTTACTGTGACAAAATTCAGTGCCTGTAAAACACTTGAATTTTTATCATCACCTTCAGAAAACAGCATTCCTCTTTATTTTCCTGTCAGCAGCCTCAGAATTTTCTGCTAAAGAGCTGTCTTTCCTAGGATATGTGGGATTTAGGGGATGGTCAAAACAGATTGCCCACTCTGTACAGTCCATGAACTTTTTACCAGTGTAGATACAATGATTACATTTTACTGTTTTTTTTGTGTCCTGAACATTGCTAGGCAAAGAGCTTGTTCTAATGCTGTTCTGCATGCTTCTAGAAACCAGCCCAGTTCTCAACAGACTTTGGCTGTGGCTTTCTCAAGGGGAAGTGGAGCCCTCTTCCTCTGCTTGTGTTTGGTTCACATCTGACCAACAGTTCTCTGTCCTACATCTCTGATGTGGCTCCACCTTTCCCTGAACTGCAGGAGGCCTTATTTTTGTGTTTACATAGAGCCACCTCCCTCCCTTTTCATACACTGGGGAATTGGGTTTTATTCATCTCACCTCAAATCCATGCTCATTCTCACATGTAACCTGCAACTGTTTAGGGAAGAGCAGCCCTGTCTGCCCATACAGCCCATGGCTCCCTTCTGAAGTGTCTGGGAGGAGGAAACTGGCCATGGTCACAGTACAGGGGCTGTCAGTGAAATGTCCATCTGTGTGAGACCACACTTGATTATAGGAACTCACCTGATGCAAAATTTCAGGACATCTGCCTGGCACTGGAGTCAGACAAGTCATTCTCTGGTTTTAAGTTTGTACCATGACAGCCATCACTCTTGGGATTCTTGGGTTCCCAAGAAACTGAAGCTTTACAATTCTTTTATCATTTTAAGGGAATGCTGTTCAGTTTGTAGCAGGTTTGGGTGGAACCAGATGTTGGAGTCAGCCACTGAGAATCTAGCTGTGGAGTTGTTACCCAAAGAAGGCTCTCACTGACTGTGTAGCTGGCATTTTCTGATGGCCTACCTGTCCCTCCTACTCTCTAGACATAAGAACAGTTTCAAATAAATCTGTGGATTTTTTTATAGTATGGTACTGTGGCAAGATAAGAGTCGTGTAGAGAAGCTGTATTATCCCACACTTCCATCTTCCATCTTCTAGTACACACTTCCTAGTGAAAAAATAATTCAAGGGGATTTTAAAAAAGGGTTACTTTTTGCCTTCTGTGCTCAATTTGCATCATGGCCTATGAACTATTTTATTCTGTCACAACTGTGGAGGCAGGGAGCTGCAACATAGCCTGGGAAGAAACAGCAAGAGGTAGAGGACCAGGAACTTCTTAATATGCCTAGTTTGTAAACCAGTATATCACATGGATTAAGAATCTAAATTCTCTATTTTGATGACCTCTTCTCATGTGACTGATCACTCTGTGACAGCAGAAAGAAACAGAAAATTATTTTAGTGCTTTAAACCAAGAAAGCATTGCAGAGGACATTACTAAAATGTCGATTTCAATCATTAGTTCCCAAAAACATGAAGAACATTAGCTTTGGGGGATTTCAGCATAGTGTCACTGCAGAAGATTTATTCTGTTGAACACCAGAAATACATGCAGATGAAGAAAAAACAGGTCTTGCCCTCAGGAACAACCTGTGAGCAAAAGTCAAGCTAGCCAGGTATAGGACAGAGGTGCTACTCTAACAGAAGTGTTGACACTGGCCTTGCTTTAACTTCAATAAAGAGGATTTTTTCCCTTCCTAATAATTTTCTGTGACAGGTAATTAAAAAATTAAAAACCTCAAAGAGAGCCAAAGAGGTGAGGGTCATTTTGAGTGCTGTTGTCTGCTTGAGTGCGTCAGAATAACTGGCTCTTGCTTCTGCTGAGCATTTTAGAGTAAAACTCTCTAGAAGGTGAATAGCTAAGACTATATACATGCACATGTATATATACAAGGGAGCAGAGACGCCCCTAGCAAGGAAATAAGCCTTTTACCCCAGCAAAACTGACTGCACTATGGTGTGAGACACAGGAGCCCACAGAGAAGCTGCCCAGCGTCAGCACTGTCAGTGCTATTGCTCTCCATAGCAGGGTCCCCCACCTCGGGAGTAGTCCCTGGGTCTCCCTCTGTGTTGCAGATTCAGTGCAAGAGGGTGGGTGGCTGTGGTGAATTGTGCATGCATTAGGGTAAGTGTAATTTTCCTTTTTCTCCTCTGAACTAAAATTTGCACTATTAAATTCAGTATGAACAGTTTTTCCAGCACCAGAAACCTCTACTAGCTTTTTCTCCGCCCCCCCCCCCACTCTCCCCTATCTCCCTTATTCACTATTTTCCCTTCAGAATCTGTATCCCCCATCAAAAAAGAAATAAAAAATTGTCACCACAGCAGTCTCACTGCTGCTTTGCTGCTCCATGCTTAATATTCAGGCTGGAAAGCTGGTGAATTTAATTTAGAAACCAGAGAAGAATGATTTACACTGCAGATTTGGTACAGCTCCTCCCTGCCTGTGCTCTTCTGTTCCCACTATATGTGTGAAAACTGTCTCAGATTTCACAGTGGTGATTTCTGCTCCTAATATCAACTCCAAAGGGGCTTGTCTTCAGCTCAGTTGTTACCAAGTCATCAAACACCTATGGGAGATTTGGCTGAGATTTGTTCCAATGGTGAAAGGGAAAGAGGGGAGAGTGATACTAGAAGTAAATAAGACCCTGAGTGTGAGAACTGGGGTAATTTTTATTTTTATTTGCTTACCATCAAATCATACTTATCTTGCCTATATATGTTGTCCTTGGCACACTCTTGTTTCACTGATTCTTTTGTTACCCAAATTACATTAAAACTGGGAACATGAGGCAGAAAAATTGCATCAGATTCTCACCATCACACTTTGGTTCAACCACATAAATACCATTACACTTACGTGGTGTTTTCTCTGCAGCAGGGACGTGTCTCAGGCCATACCAGTGGGCAGGAAGATGGTATTGCAGCTGTAACCACCGTGTGATCTGGATGGGGCATTGATCGTAAATTCCTGTCATAATTTTTTTGGCTGCTAATGTAATGATTTTTGGTTAGATGCTCTGAGGAGGAGAAGCATTTAAGATGTATCACTTGCTATATGTGCAAGGAGTCCCTTAGATTGAGCAGAAGAGCCCATGCCACAGTGTTGTTCTGCAGAACAAAAGGAACATGTCATGCACAGCACAGGACACAGGTATCCCGCTCTGGTGTCACTTGGTCTGGAGCAACTGAAGCCAGAGCAGTGGGGGTTGTGTCTTTTAAAATAATGCAGAAAACTGGGGGGAGGGTGTTCAGTGAAGACCCACATTAGTCTCTCCCACTGGTGCCCTGCAGCTCTTAATTAGTCAGGTCCAATTATTCAGCCTATATCCATTTGAATAGTGGATAACACTGGAAGGAATTCACTTTCAATGGGATTTATGGCCCCCTTCCTTTAAATCATTTCAGATAAGAGATTGTAAGTGTTATGAAGCCTACAGAGATCAGTATGGTCCAAGCAGTTGATGCTGTGATATATTTATTCAGAGAACAAATTGGAAATCAGAAGGAGAGGAAACAGTCTTTTAATTTACAGGAAAACAATAATTTTTAATTATTTTGCCTTTAAGTAAGAGAACAAACACAGCTGTTGTTTGAGGCTCTTAATCTGATTACTGAAGTGCTGGCCTTTCGGCGCAGAGTGAGCCAAGGGGACAAGCACTGCCCTCGGGCAACAGAGAGCAATTCTCTTCTGCTAAGGAGACTCAGGTGAGGAAAGGACTGGACTTGCTTTCAGGACGTGATTAGACCCGTGTGTTTCAGCTTGTTTCAAACGTGTTACTTTCTACCTTCTATTTAACCTATTCCCTACTTGGCTCACACTCCCAAGGTGAACTGGGAACCAATCAGCTCTGGATTTGTGCTGCTGGAGGACTATTTCTGACATGCTGGGAAACTTCCCAAAGTCCTTTCTCACCTTGCTTCCACCTCCTGCCTTCTCTGTCAACTGCCAAAACATCACACTTGCTAGTGACAGCAAAGGAATTGAGGTAGTGTCCCATCTCAGCACAGCTGATAGCAGTGCCTGGAAGCTTCAGACAGGTTCAGGCTGCCGTCAGATGAAGGACTGAAGCCTGGCACTGTTCAGAGACAAGGGACTCTTGAGGGGGGAAGCCAACATTGCTGTCCCACCTTGCCTCAAATCTTGTCTTCCATCCTGTCTTCCTCGCAAGGATGAGTGAAGGAACACCCACACAGGAACGGGGGCACTGGGGCATCGCTTTCCGCCTCTTACAAACAGAGAAGTTACAAAAGAATAATTTAAATACTAACTGCCTTTCTGAAATGGGGTGGTAATATATTCCCTTTTATTCTCCTAATGGAAACATTAGTGACTTATCAGTTCAAATGAATTTCAGTGTATAATCTGTTAATGTAATTATATCCCATGGCAGCCGTCAGTTTGGAGAGGATGGAAATACCCTGGCTTTTATTCATCTGTCTAGGGAAGTTCACTGGGATTCAGATATTTTTACTATCCTCTGTAGTAGACAAAGTGGAACAAATGTCCTTGAGTGTTGGTGATACTTGCAAGGAACAGAGGTGATGAGCAGAAAACATCATGATGAAAAGAGACTATAGGGGACGAGTAACAGCATATGTCCTACTTTGCTGCAGGGGCCTTCTGTTTATAGCAAACTCTAGGGTTTGGATGTAGCATTGTTCTGCCTATGCAACTGGGTTTTTTTTTCCTCTGTGCTTAGTCTTCACCAGCAGAGATCTCTCAGGTTTCAGAGTCTCTCTGTAATTAGAAAGAACAGCTTAAATCCTGACTTCAAACGAGAAGCCACCAATCTGCTGTGTAAACAGAGAGCTTGAGTGAGCTCCCAGGAGGGTTTTTAAAATATGTTCTGCTAAGCCCCTGGGGGCAGGAGCCAGATCGTGAAGGGGATGAAGCCCTTCATTGCTACCAAGCAATCACACATGTTGGGGACATTAGGGAGCATGGGGAAGGCGCCGCCCAGCGCAGCTGCACAGCATGCAGGTGCTTAGTTGAAGAGCATGGCTGTACCTTAGGTAATGCCTCCCGAGGCTGCACGACTTTTGTCTGCATCAGGAGGGAGCCCAAATGATTTTCTGCCTAGGTAATTAAATTGCACAGCACATGGTACTGGCCTCTGTTAGCTGCAGGGAAGGAGGAGGAGGTTTGGAAAATAGTGTAGTACCTGATTCAGCATCAAGTCTACCGGGACAATTTTTTTTTTTTTTGGGGGGGGGGGGGGGGGGGGGTTTGGGTTTTTTTGGGTTTTTTTAGTAAATTCGAGCTGAGAAGTGACATCCCAGGTGTTTCGGGTACATACTACTTCACACTGAACTGGCACTGGGCTCCCTCGAGCTGGATCTGCTTTCCTTCTTTCCTTTAGAGCCACAGTCCAAGAAGTGAGAGTCTGGATCCTGAAACAACTTCATGGCACAGACTGCAGGGCCTTCCCCAGCTGCTGTAAAGAGCAGTTACACTGTGACTGCCTTTGTATGGATATTGAAAACAGACTAAAGAGGTAGACTGAGGTGTGAAAGTCTCACAGACCTTTTGCAGAAGATAAAGGAAATCTGTGGAGGAAATCTATTGTCCCACACTACCTGTCTTATCTGTGCTAATTGCCGTTAAGGTGATTTGAATGATAAACAGGAATATAAACAGGAATCTCCGGAATTCCTTGGTAAACCCATACAGCTGACTTGCTCTGGAAGTTACCAGCAAGTACAGCTAAGGTGCTGCTTAGTTTATGAGACACACAGGGGACTTTGGTAGCCCAGCAATGAACGTGATGAATTCCTGCTGGCTCTAACTCTCAGCAAAGACCAAGAAAGCTCCTGACAGCTTAAGAACTGATCGGGAAATGTATGGCTGTGTAAAGGCACCTTTTTCCCCACTTGTGGCTGTCTTATTTTGGCTTAAGTGTTCACAGAGTCAGGCTTAGCATTTCAAGCCCATGTGTATCAATTTCTTTACTTGCTTTGAAACATACATACTCAGAAAATACAAAGATTAGATCTGGAGAAATAAATTTTACATGCTTTAGGTCTTTCATTGCAAAGCCAGGTGACATTCTCCCCAGCAGCCACACAAGCCACGACCACGGGGTACATTCAACCTTCATTTTCAGGAGGAGGAGCCTGCAGACACCCTGTCAGGTTTCTCAGCCCTGCCCTGCCAGCACCACAGGTTGCTGATTCTGCCTGTCCCAGAACCAATATGCTTTATTACATCTGCAGCAGCTGTTTTGCAATAGAAACACAAAATTTTGGAGCTTGTGTGAACAGGTTGGGGTGTTTCTCTGATATAGAGGGGATAAAGTATCTTTGGCTACTGTATGGGCTGGGAAGGAGTCTCTGTCTCAGGGCAAGCATGGTAAGAAGGTGACTAGGTACTTGTTCCTTCTGTCATCCCCTATTATTCTTTTACGCTGCAGCCAGCTCTCCATCTGATTATTGTATAGTGTAGTTAGGAGGCTCTACCAAACTCTTCATCTGTGAATGCCAGTCCTCTAAAGAGCAAGTAAATGATCCTTATAACACCCCATCCTTTCACAGTATCACAGAATATTCTGGAAGGAACCCACAAAGATCATCAATTCCACCTCTTAACTGAATGGCCCGTGTGGGGATCAAACGCTGACCATGATGTTATTAGCATTGTGCTCTAATCGACTGAGCTAATCTCAGGGTTTCATGGCAACAAAGCCCAGTCAACAACACAATGAGACAAGTCTCCCACTTCCCTGAAGCTTCCCACTGCTGGTAAGGAGATGCAGACTGAGATCATCTTGTTATCTGGGTCTAAATCCTGGAACCTCTTGTGCAATATTTTGGGCATCTGGCAAAAAGGCGTGTACATTGCAGAGCTAGTTCTGGAAGGGCTTTGTAGGACTAGCCCTGTTTTATAGGACTGGATGAAACCTGAAACCTGGAAAGCTTGTGATGAAGGTGAATGTGGGCTGTGGAGCAGCTCTTACAGACCTTGCTATGACACTTGTGGGATCTGTCTCCACACTGGCATGGCCACCACTGAAACCAGAAGTGGAGAAGTGGAAAGTCAGGTATGGCTTTGTTTGAACTACACATTTCCAGTCATTCTGGAAAGCAATTCTCATACCTGGATGGTTGAGTGGCAGTACACCATGTACAGGCAGTGTATAAACACATGGAAATGAAATGCAATATTCTAGGGGAAAAAGTTTCTAGAGATGTTCAGTACTCCATCATCTCATGGGCCCTGTGGGTGGAAATGCATAAGTGATAGCAGAGTAGGGAGTTATGACTGTTCCCTAGAGAAAAATGCCCCAGAAACGACAAAGATTAGCAACTGGAGCAAGAAGCGGAATGAGATTTCACCTGGAATGAAGAAGGTTGGTAAGCCTCAGAAAGACTTATGCCAAACAAAAGGCCAAATCTTTAACTGGTGCAATTCATTCAGGTCAGCTGGCCCAGAGTGATTTAGTGGAAGCGGGACTTGAAAAGCTGTTTTGCTAAAAGAGATGTGAGTGTGATAGTAGACAGCAAATTGAATCATGTGAGTCTACAGTTTGTTATGGTAGGGAAAAAAAGTAGCTAACAAGATTCTTATCTACGTATGGAAAGGCATCAAACCACAGCCCAGGGAGGCACTGGTTCCTCTCAATGCCTGATGACATCCCAAACAAAATATACTGCTTTCAGTCCTGGGCTGTATCACAGTAGAAAGGTATAGATAAATCCATGAGGATACAGGGAGAGGCACTGAGATGTACTGTAGGACTGGAGAGGCTGATTGGTGAGGAAAATGACAAAAAAAAGGCAACATAGATAACAAGGAGCCTGAAAAAGTGAGATTATATATGTTCATGTGCTTGCCAGGTGTGAGCTTCACAAGGTAGGGGAATAGTTTAGGTGGTTATAACAGGCTGTAACCAGAAATAGTGGCATAAAATTATAAAACATAGCTGACAGTAATCTGAGGTCACTTCTCCCCAGATTACCCCCCAGACAAGTCTCTGGGAAAAAGTTGAGGAAGTGCATGACATACACAGCATGACATACACAAAAACATCCTTGGCTCTGATCTCTTCCATTTTAGTGTGTCCAAGTAGCTGCTGCAGTAAGGGTTTGGGTTTTCCTGCTGTTGTTTACCTCTCTGTTAAATATTGATAGCCTTGCCCAGAGCACCTCCCTTCTCCCTGCTCCATGTGGATCCTTAATGTGCAGGTTTGGGCTGTGCTAGGTAGGGTCTTGCTTCAGCTGATCTCTCTCCCTCTATTGAGAAGCTGTGGTGCTGGGAAAGGGTAGCATTGGAGGGGAATGTGAGTAGGTGACTGCCATTAGCAGTCTGTAGGGAGAGAGTTGCCAGCAGTAGGGAAATAATGGTGTGTTGTGCATGTGATCCTTTGGCCTTTTGGCTGATGAAGGAGCCTCAATCAGTCCTACCCCTCTGGGTAGGGGATGGGAGTGCACACTGGGCCCTCTGTTAATAGCTGGGAAGAAACTCAAGCAGTCAGCACCACCTCCAACACAGGCAGCCCCTTAGTCAGTGGAATAAGGCGTGAGTTTCTCGACCATAATGAGCTTGTTTTTCCATGAGATTGCTGTAATAAGCTGTAATGAACAAAGAGCTGCAGGATACAGAGAGAATGGGTGATAGGATGGCAGATGAAATTCCATGTTGATGTATGTAGAAGTAATGTGGGGAAAAGTAATGATAAGTGGGTGAGTACGCATTAGCTATTACCACCCAGAAGGGAGATTTGAAGCCATCCTGGGGAAGAAAACTGTGCAGCATCAGTCAAACTGGAGGTGGGAGGAGGGAATAGCTAGGAAAGGAACTGGCAGCAAAACAGAAAACATCGTTATACTGCTGTATAAATCCAAGGTACATATGTGCCTTGAATGCTGCCTGCAGTTGCTCCCCGAGAGAGGATGTAGTGAAAAGAGAAAAAGTTTAACAGTACTGGCAGGAGTCCTGCAGGGTGACACAGAACTTTGGCTGGGAGTGAGAGGCAGGGACAGAGCTGGGAGCAGCCACAGGGTGAAATTTTGAAGAGCTGCTGGTCAGGAGGGACAAATATTGAGACAACAGGTATGAAATGACTCCCTTACGAAGGGACAGTAAACAAGTTCTTCAGCTTGAAAAAGTGACAGCTGAGGGGACTATTCTAGATATCGGTCAAGTCATGATGTGCACGGAGATGTGAATAAGGAATGATCATTCACTGTTTATCACAGCATGGGAGCTAGAGGACAAGGAACAAAGTTATCATTAAAATGTTTAAAGGAAAGAGAAAAGAACAGCTTTTTTATAAATGCATGGCCATACCTGGAACTGGTACCACAAAACCCAAGTCAGTGACATATTTATAAATAAGTTCAAAGGGCTTGGAAAAGTTGTGAAAGTAGTTTAAATAGGGATGCTAAACTGGGATGCAGGTGTAACCTCCTGCTCAAGGAGTTTTTTCCTCTATATTGCAAGAAACTGGGGGAATTTCCATCCTGTTCCTCTCCTGTGTTTTGCCCTAAGGTGCCATATTGGCTACTGCCAGACAGGACACAGAAGAGGACAGACTTAAAGTCTAAGGCAGATATGGCAAAGGTTGTGTTAGCTGTGGCTAGATCAGTGCGGGTTCCAGATCCTCCAGGAAGCAAAGCCACACCTAGTAATTAATGTACTAGTTCTTGTGACTGACACTTTCAATACAATCCTACTCCAGGGAAGAGTTAGCTGTTCAGGTGCATGTGAGATTAATTCCTAACAAAGAATTGTCCAAGCATTTCCTTTAGGGAAGCAGCCACAAGAAGATAGACCTTTGTTCTGCATCACTGCCTGCTTTAGGTCATCCCTAGAGATGGATTTAAAGCAAAACCTCTTGAACCCTCTTGAACTTTCAAGGAAACTCATTCCTGGATCTTCCATCTGGCTCAAAAGCTCTGCAAGGGGCTGAGATTCAAACACCTCTGAACTGAGGGGAAGTCTGGAGCCAGATCCACAGCTGTAGCTCGAGGCCATCCTGAGCTTTTCATGTCAGCTTTCTTTGAGAGCACCGGCTCTGTTCCGCATAGTGCAGATGGGCCACAGGCCATGCGGAAGATAGAGTGAGAGAAATTCCTCTCACACACCACTCACACAGAAAATTTACCTTCAGGTAAACTACTTTAAGAAGGCTTCATTATATTGGACAGCTGTTTACTCTGCTGAAAAGTGTGAGGAGTCCTTCTTTTCTGCTTTTCCAAGACTTTTATCTCCCCTCTCTTTCAGGAAGAGTAGATGTAATAAGATTTAAAGCTCTGCCATGTAATTGTCATGAAGTTTATATCCCATGATTCCTGTTTGTGAGCAGAAATAAATTAAGCACCTGGATAAGCCCTCTTTCTCTCCTCTCTCCTGAGCACCCAATGTGATGAGAAAACTGCTGAGAAACAACCACAATTAACGATGGGGTCACATTTAGTTCAGCACCATCGGCTGGTTAATTGGCAGATTCCATTACAGTTCCCCTTATCTGTGTGCCAACAGAGCTTCTAACAAGCTGTTTGCTGGGTAATTAATCCTGTCCAGGGTTTAGATCCTGAAGCTGGGTCTGCTTTAAGGGACTGTGCCATTACTAACCCTCTGCTAGCAGGGCTTCTTCACTCAGAGTTCCTCCCTCCAGAGCCCGACTATAGGTCCAAATGGTAGAAGGGACACGTGGAGACATTGTATTCACCAGAGAAAAGACAGACCTTGGTTTTGTGAAAAGAATCCAGTCCCTGTATTCAGTTTCCTGCTTTTGCTTGGTGTTGCTTGACAGATATGTAGTGAGGCAGTGCCTTGAGAAGTTAATTGGCCCTTCTGCAAATGCAGGTAATTATATTGAAATCCATATCCAAATCCATAACAGGACATAAGCTCTGCTAAAAATTTGAAATAGTAAGTTTATAAAGTAACCTAACAGTGTCCTGATTGACGGAAAGAAAGTAAGAGCATGAGGAAAATGAAAATAGAGACTGGAAAATGAAGATGGACCTGGACATTGGTTTGGTGGGAAGGACCAGGCTTGAGGGTCCGTGCACAGGAAAGAGCAGACAGACAGAGTCAGCAAACAAGCAGCTACCAGGGAGGTCTGTCACCTCTGTCACTGTTGTGCCTTCTGCCATAGATACCCAAGTGGGCTTTTGGGTGTGAGGCATACTCATGTTTGTTCTGGTGAATGGACTAGGCAGAAGTGCTGATCTTACGTACTCTGATACAGAAAAGTCATTTCAGCCTCTCAGGTAAGCTGTAAGTAAGTGAGGAAGGATCCACCTCGGCCTTCCCCGGTCTGTGTTGTGCCAAGACATGTGCCAGACAGACAAAAGGAGTGATTAAGGCAAAAAAAAAAAATATGGTGGGGGGTAAATGATTTGAAATAGTCATTTGTGTAGCCTCTATTCTCTGATTTCTTAAATGCTTCTAAAAATGAGTGCATGAACGGTAGATCACTTTGGAACAACATTGGAAGCAGGGACGGATGTTGAAGATGCACGTGGAGAAGGCATAACGCTAGGATTAGCAGAAATGCAGGCAATTGGATGTTTTGAGCTGTGGGGAGAGAGGTGCTTGTATTTTTACCACCTATTCTCAGTCAGCTTTCACTGAGGAGGAGATTGATTACCTCCAGCTTTTTTTCATGGGAAATTTTCCTGTATCATGTGCTCTCAGCCCTTGCTTTAACTTGCATCAGTCCGATGTTAAAGTAGTCCAGCAGTTGTTAACAGTCAGCCAAGGGGTTTTTTACTTCTGGAAGTTGGAAAAGAAAGGAGATGGTCTCAGAGAGAGGATTTAATGAGATGAATCTTGAGGTACTCCTCAGAGCCCGTTTGCAGCTTGCTCAGTGCAGGAGCACCATGAGCTCACCGATCTCTGCGTGTGTTCTCCCAGCCTAACTGGGTTTTGCTTCAGCCTGGCAGGCTTGAAGTGTGCAGGGCAAGTACTCAGTCTGAAGCCAGCTTCAGAGAAGAAAGAAAAGACATCTTCCTCCTAGCCAAACAGGACAGGAAAAGCTCTGTTAGCTGAGCAACCTGGCCATCAGGAGAAGTGGGGACCTGAGGCAACTTCATAATTGTGAAGGTCCATTGTAATGTACAGCCATGCACATAATAAAAATAAAAATAAAAATAAAAATAAAAATAAAAATAAAAATAAAAATAAAAAT